>OW569411.2:143107290-143831444 GCA_937662695.2 Halyzia sedecimguttata
TATATTGATGTCTATCCATAGCAACCGTGACATTACCCTTATCTGATTGAAGAAGAAGCAAATCAGGATTCTGCTTGGTGAATTTTTTGCAAAAATAGTATTCATTTTGATAGATGTTAGTGCTAGGTGGTGTATAATGTACAAAGTTTGTGAGAACGTTTGCCACATAAGGGTAATGTCACGGTTGCTATGGATAGACATCAGTATAACTCGTTAGCTTTGGATATTTTGAGTGACACAAAATATTACAAAGTCTTGCTTAGAGATCCCACTATTACCATTCAGGGAAAGTGCAATGAACTTGTAAGGGATCTAGTTCATAGAAGATGTATTTCTAAAATTGAAGGAAAAAGATTGTACAGTTATAATTCCATACCTGCTAAGTTCTATGGCCTGCCTAAAATCCATAAGCCCACCTTAGCTTTAAGACCGATAATTGCATGCATAGACACACCTACCTCGAATTTGTCATCGTTTATTGCTGACATATTAACTAAAACTTTTGGCACCTCATCCAGTAGATATTACATCAAAGATTCATTCGAATTCTCACAACTAGTTAACAATTTGCAGCTCCCTGAAGGATATGAGCTCATCAGTTTGGATGTTGTCTCATTATACAGTAATATTCCTACAGATTTGACAGTTGGGTTGGTTGAGAAGAAGTGGGATCTTATTGCACCGAATACTAACATCCCCAAGGATGTATTCATTAGAATTATAAAATTCCTATTTGCTTCAAATTATTTTACATTTAATGATATTTATTACAGTCAGGTGTTTGGCTCACCAATGGGATCCAAACTGAGTCCAATAGTGGCAAAGATGGTTATGGATTTCATTCTTGATGAGGTCCTTGAGACTATACCTTTTGAAATCACTATCGTAAAGAAATATGTTGATGACATATTTGCAACTGTCCCTGGTGACCAAGTTGAGTTTATTCTGAATCGATTTAACAGCTACAATGCACACATAAAGTTTACTGTAGAGAGGGAAACGGACAGTGCTATTCCCTTCTTAGACACAAAAGTAATAAGAACAATCAATAACTTTCTCCTTGTTGACTGGTACACAAAGCCTATGTCATCTGGTCGCTATTTAAATTATAACTCCAGCCACCCCATAAAACAAAAAGTGAATTTAGTCCTTGGAATGAAGGAACGAGTCAGAAGGATTTCCCACCCAACATTTTTGGAGAAGAATTTCGCATTTTTATTTAACATTTTTATTAACAATGGTTATCCAGCACGTTTCTTGAGTAAACTAATTTATAGCACTCCAAAAGCTACCACGAGTGCACTAGTGTCAATTAGGGAGGTAGGATCCCATGAAAGTCAACCACAACCCACAACCATTAATGAAAATGGTGAGCTCCCTCAGTTTACTTCTTTGCCTCTTGTTCCAAATGTAACAGCTCCGTTAATTAAACTGTTTAGAAAAGATAATCTAAAAATTGCCATCAGAAATGATTTTCTCCTTAAAAATCTATTTTCATCAACTAAAGATTCCACCCCCATAGAGAAATTAAGTAATGTAGTGTACAAAATCCCATGCTCCTCTTGTGACTTAACTTATATTGGACAAACGTCCCAACAACTTAAGAAAAGAATTTGTCAACACAAGAGCGATATAAAGAATGTTGATAAAACTTGTGCTTTAGCAGAGCATGTTAGGGAAAAAAATCATGTAATGGATTTTAGCAGACCATCGATTTTGGAAAGGGAGAGAAACCTTCAAAAGAGATCCTTCTTGGAAGTATATCATATAAGGAGGGATCAATCATCTATGAACCATAGATCAGATACAAAAAATGTTAGTAGTATATATTCTTACTTGATGAATTGTAGAGCTCACTCCGACCCTGTGTTAGATTAACATAGAAACCAGCCAGGTCTGTTGAGTGAAGAAGAAGATCTGTTGTCATTTCGGTTTTGTGAGAGGGAGCCGAGGTGTCATAGGTTATGTCTTTTAATAGTTCTCTGCCTTTTTGTCAGTCAAGTAGATAAATAAAAATTGTGATAATTTGAGGTATTATGCAGCATCGGAGTTGTAATTACTTGTATTTTGATTTTCCTGTATAGTTGTGAGCTGAAATTTCATTGTTGTTCTGAAGCACGTTGAGTTGTTGTTGTTTAATTGCCCGATGGAATAAAAATCGTAGCCTATGATTGGCACGTTGTTACTTGTTGTAACATTAGTATATTATGTTTTAAGAGCTTCACCCTCAAGTATTTGGTGAGTGGAAGATGTTTTTTAGTTCTTGTATTCGTTGTAAAGTGTTAGTCTCTAAATTTAAAATTACCATATTTTACAGTGTCCTGAAGAAGGCTATGAAGTATAGCCGAAACGTTGACAATAAATAGATGAGTCCACTTTGAGCTTATTCATCCGTTTTAGAACCCTTACCTACCTTACTGGTATATATATATATATATATATATATATATATATATTTATCTAATAGACGTATTCAGTCCCGGTACACTCTGAAGGCTACCTGAGACCCATATGATCCAAAATGTTTTCAGGAGTATATATACAAAAAACGGGTAGATTGAAAATATAACTCCTTAGGCATCTTGAGAGGGGAAGGAATTTTTTTCTGTCGAAAAAGTTATATATTCGTCAAACTTCTCGAATCCCGAATCATTCCGCCGACTTTCTGATCCCACATACACTCCGCAAGTATCTTCAGCCAACGTCTTCGAACCCAGCGCTGTTGCCAGCTCTTCGGGACTAATTGCGCCAATTTCGATATACGAAAGGGCGCGAAAACGAAGCTGGAATCGTTTACATTATTTTAGTTGTGTTATGAAATGATTTTAATGTCTGCAAGAAGGAAGCAGATGATGAATAGTGCAACAGGTACGTAAATAAGAGCCATTAGGAGTTCTATAGGTACAGTATTTCGTTTGATGTAAAATTACAATTTTTTCCAATTGAAAACATTTGGCTTAAGTTTTACAATATAATACCATATTGTTGACATAAATATATGTTTCCGGCTTATCCCATGTTCAAGACTGAACAATGTCAAGAATATAGTATCATATTGAGAAACTTAAGCCAAGTTTTTTCTTTACCTTAATAACTTGTCAAAATGTTTCACCAAGTGATTAGCGAGAATTCATTATCTACAATAATTTTTACTAACACATATTTTTTTTCAGAATGTCAGAGCATATACAGGGTCTTCCTTAACGACATGCTAATATTTAAGGGGGCAATTCTTCAACTCATTTTAAGAAAAAACTTCCTATGAACGTATGTCCTAAAAGTCTTAACTTTTGAGATACAGGGTGATAAAATTGTGTGCTGCGATATGAAGTAATTTTAATCTAATTATTTTAATCAAGAACAGAGCATATGACAAGAAAACTTATTTTTTGGATTCTCATTCATTTTGGAACAAATCTGATCTCTCTATTTGCTTTCAGTCGATGCACAAATATTTCACACCGCCTCAGATTTTTGAGCAATTGATCCTGAAGTAAAACGATTTTTATTTTTTTCAGGTGGAAACCGTGTGTCGGTCAAAGAAAACCCATGGGATCAAATTTGCTCAAAAATGAATGAGGATCTTAAAAGTAATTTATATTTGAAAAGAAAGCAGTGGCGTAGTATTTTTTCCTCCAAAAACTTTCAATGCAAAACTCGTATGGACGTCACTGGTAGAGAAAATGAAAATTTTTGTACATCACAAAATGCACCTTGATGCATAGAATACATGTACCAAATCTTATGAAGATGTCTGCAATATTATCTCAGTTATTATTTAAAAACTGATTTTTTTTCAACATTTTATCACCACGTATCTCAAAAGTTAAGACTTTCAGGACATACGTTCATGGGAAGTTTTTTCTTAAAATAAGTCAAAAAATCACCACCTTAAATATTAGCATGTCTTTAAGGAACACCCTGTAACTGCGAAGGTACTATTGGTGCTTGATGAGGGGAAAGAGTCTTGCCCAGAATGAAGTTACGCAATATTAGTTAGAATTGGAACAAGTAGAAGAGAAGAAAAGAGGAAAAGAGTAAATTTGAAGTGACGAGAAAAGTATCAATATGGGAGACAAATGAGAGTAGATGCATTAAAAATTAAATGGATCCGAATGAATGCTACATATGAAGGCTCTACGAAACCGAAGAATATAAGGGACGATGAAAAAGATGATATGTCTTCAACAGAAAGTCTATTATTCCAGATTAATTTCTTTTGTTAACATTTTAGAAGCAATATTATTTTATCCAAAAAACGGCGTATGTTGATTGATTCTTTCAACGCTGAACAAGATTTGCCTTTTATTCAGTCAACATTATCTACCTATACATTTCTGTACACCGTTTGCGTAAAATAGTTGAATATTTCCCCAAATTTAGAAGTAGACTAAATGTTTTTTGGATTCTGAAAAATATCCATAAAATAATATGTTTTTTTTTTAATTTACTTCGGCGTAAGAAAGACTAGATATTTGCCAGAAGCCATATATAGAACAATATTGCCTAATGAACAGTAGCATAACTAATAACATATGAAACAACTTTTCTGTAACGTTTCGGATACTAAAGCAGATTCCTTCATCAGACACCAAGCGAAGATCTTAAGAATTATATGTGATGACACTAATACTGAAATTTGTTAAGCCGACAGCCGATAGTCTTTGGAAAAATATTGTAACACAGTTCCACTTTACTTAGAAATTTCCAAGTTCGAATTCATCATTCAACCTATTCAACCAAATATGGTATATTCATCTTGAGCAATTTGTAAAATTGTTTTCTTTGATCAACAAAATACAGAGCGGCTCCTTTAAGTTATCTTTTTATGTCATCATACTCTGTAATTGCAATCGAATTACAAATATCTACATATGTTTCTAACGCAGAAGCAATTTCAAAATAATGAAATTTTTTATTTCATAGATATTTTCCAGAATTTTAGAGAGAAAACCCAGAAAGGAACCATTCAGTGATGAATTCTCCTCCCAAAGTATCCTTTAATTATTTCTTGAAATGATGGTATGGGCTTTTTGCAATCGTCCTTCTCTGAAATTACAGTCGCACTTGCATGTGCAGATGCAGAGAAAATGGAATAAAAATTACAAAATTCCTAAGAATTAAATTGACTTTAGAAAGTGATGGTTGCCAAAAAATTGAGAACAAATGTGGGCATGCTTTCGTCACAGAATGATTAAGTTTTCTTAGACTAAATAAGATGAGACTACAGCGAGATATAATAAGCTTTGAAGAAGATTTTTTTCAAATTTGTCAAAAAATGATTCGGATCGAATCTTTTATTGAATTGATATTTAATTATAAATGTGGGACAGCTCTGTGGACAGGGACTTTGGCGCTTTCGTCAAACTACTAGCGAGTTATTATTCAAACTTTGACAAATCATATCTCCAAATATTGGATTCTCAGAGTTGGATATCAATGCATTCTTAAGATAGAACTGCACGATAAAAAAAGTAGAAAAGCACTGTGGGCAGGAGATTTTGCGCACTTGTTCAAACTTTGACAAATCATATCTCCGAAAGTGGGTATTGGTTTCTTAGAGCTGGGAATTATTTCAATGGATTCTTATGATACAACTGCATCATGAAAGAAATGAATTTCAAAAAAGTGTCATTTAATAAAAAAAGAGTGCCAAAAATTAGTCCGAAACCACGAACTTATCCGAGATGTTCATTCCTTAAATCCACTCTGAAAATTATATTATATCAATTGAAACCTGGCCAATAGTCCGGTTTTATTTTTACTGGAGATATTCTGAACCCAATTCGATTAACTTACCAAAGTATATATTTCCATCATCATATGGATTATCCACAGGCATTAAAATATCACTTAAAAAAATAATATCATATTATAACCTTGAGAATTCTACGATCGAGTAATTATAGCATTCTGTGAAAACATAGAAGTAAGATTTATTATTGAAATTTTGAAAAATCATATCTCCAAAAGTAGTTGTTAGAGTTTCAAATAATATCAGTGGATTATTATGAGAAAACTGCATATAAAAAAAAAACAATTTTAAATTTGTGATATAAGAAAAATATTTTTATATTCACCTACTGTGAAGATTGGAACTATCTTGCTCATTCTGTTTGAGAGTTATCTTGTTTGCGGATGGCCGTACGGCGATTTTGATCACGGATTCTTGATCAGTGAGTCGAACCAAAACGTCTGAGACCATTTTCAGCCAATAATTCAATAATTCGAAAATTACAGACATTTGG
Source organism: Halyzia sedecimguttata (assembly GCA_937662695.2). Lineage (NCBI taxonomy): Eukaryota > Metazoa > Arthropoda > Insecta > Coleoptera > Coccinellidae > Halyzia > Halyzia sedecimguttata. The sequence continues at coordinate 143,113,539 of OW569411.2, forward strand.
GCGAATTGATAACAAAAGCGCCAAAAACATAGTATCACAGTGTCACTTCAGATAGAAATTTCGAAGTTCTAACTATTTCTTCAACAAATTCAACTACCAAATATGGCCAATTCCAATTGTGTAATTTGGGAAATTGTTTTGTATGTTCAACAAAATACAAGTCGACTCCGTATGTTTCCTTTTCATGTGAGTGGTATTCCGTCATCAGAATCTTTGTTTTAGTCTAATCCATTATGTCGATCTCTATAGATTGTACATACATATTCTGCTATTTGTGTTGCTTTTGTTGTTCGGAACAAAGTGCTTATCAATTGGCCCAAATGTCGGTATTTTTCGAATTGGCAGAAAATGGTCTTACAATTTCATAGAATGCTCTATTTATGAGATGTGTCAAAAACATTTTGTATTTAATTATTTTATGATGCAGTCTTATCACAAGAATCCATTGATATCATTCCCAACTCTTACGATGGGTTGCACAAAGCTTTGACAGCTCTTAATTGCCAAATCAGGTAGACAGCCTTGCAGTCCTTGACCCTCTTATGGCAAAAGCATGAACATCACTGAACATCGCTTATGGTTTTCGCATCACAGAGGGTCAGAGTTCCTAAGGATTTCCCTAGATGCAGCTGATGAGATTTTCTTCCTACCTGTTCGCAACAACTGGGATTATGTTTCCTAGAACTCCTTCAGCTGTCATTCAGTGTGGCAATGATATGCTGACGATTGGTAATAGCCATGAAACTGGTTCGTATTTGCCCCTGTATGACGCTTTCCTCATTAGGGGAACACTGAGCGATGAGGGGACCAGCCCGTATCCACGAAATATTTGTTGATAGTTAAAATCAATGAATATTTCTCCGTGTCTTTCAGCTAATACTGTAATTTGCAGTGTAACAAATTTCAGAATAAGTGTCATCAAAAAATAATTGGTCAAGTTTTCGCTTTGTATCTGATGAAGGAGTCCGATTTAGTCTCTGAAATATTACAGAATGGTTTCGTTACTGTTTATTATGTTAATTTTTTGCAAAATGATCCATGAAGAAATTATATCTGTCCTCAACACAACACAATAAAAAGCTCCCATGACGACGATTCCATATACCAGGCTTGTATAAGCGTTCATGTGTGTGGTTTAGAGGTTTGTATATCAAAAGGAAGAAGTATCTGATTTTGAAGTTTTATTTGAACAATCCACAATTAACAATTCTCATGACGATGACTACCTATACCGGGCTCGTATAAGTTTTCGTATGTGTTGGTTTTGGGTTTGTATATCGAGAGAAGGAAATATATTATTTTCAAACTCTCGCTCTACAGCGTTGCCGGATGTAAGGACTCAAGACGTTGATCAACTATACGAATTATATACAGCGAGCTAATGTGAGCAGAAGCGCCCTCGCACTGGCCAAACTCTGAAGCTTTTCTGTATATAATATGATGTATCACCGCTTTTTCAGACCCATCTGAAAATTTACCCCTGGCATCCCCTAACGTCCCTGAGTACAATTCTATAGGTAAACGTTACCAGACCCGGAGTCGGGTCTGAAAACGTCACTTTTGGACTGTATAATCGGTAAAGTATGTCGATTTGGGTCTGTATGTGCGGTCGAACAAATCTATATATATATATATATATATATATATATATATATATATATATATATATATATATATATATATATATATATATATATATATATATATATATATATATATATATATATATATATATATATATATATATATATATATATATATATATATATATATATATATATTTACATCCTTCCAATTTCCGGGCGCCCGTTCATCAAGCATCCGGTGGGCGTCCTCCAATTTTTTTTTATCATTATCTTATGTCTTATATAACCACTTTGAAGTATTCACTGATAGAATTCGATTTAATCTTTTCACTTTTTAGATACAGAGAATTGTTTACAGTCTCACACCCCTCAGCGTCATTTCACTATCCGCTCCACTAGCGTCCAAAGTATACACGTAAACTTTCATTCTCTCGATTTGTCGGCGTCCTCGTTCGAATATCATTTCCCAGTTGCTCGATCACTGGGCGTCCTGCGACGTTGCCAGGAGTAAAAGGAATAGTTCCAATGCAATAGGTCAGGAATGTGACTCACGTTGTTTTGGTTTTACCAGACGTGTAGAGTCACCGTGGAAAGATTTCAATTATTGATTTTTTGTTTGGATTTGCGGATACTCCCTCAAACTACTATCATGATTCTGATTCATTTTTTTGTTGGGTTTTATCATTGCTGAATGCAATAATCTACGTATTTTAGAGTACTCTATTCTTTTCAAGTGATGAGTCGAAAGCACTAGGTTCATTATTTTTGAGGGTCAAGCTAAACTCTCTCTTTAATTTATCAGTATACACAATATGTTTCGAACGGAATGACCGAGAGACTGAATATTTTCAGGATAAACGCTTAAATCGAATGGAAAGGGCTTACGTCTTAAGTGAGAAAATCCGTTTATTACTTTCGGAGCCATTTAAAATTTAATTAATAATACTATATGGAGATAAAATGGGATAACTAGCGAAACAATTAGCTACTTTCAAATCTCAGGCCAAAAAGAAATCTGAGTTTCTGATTCGAAATTATTATTTGAATCTGAATCACTGAAGGAAAGTCGAGCGTGATCATCCATGTTAATATTCATTACATTCCTGAAATCGATTTCGTTATGCATCTGTTATCAGAGGAAGGTTGGTTTGATAGGCTTCAATTTTTATGTATTGCAGAGGTTTCAAGGAATAATGTTCATTCCTCTTAAAAACACATTTGCCGATTTCTTCGAATCGAAGTTGCAGGTGAGAAAGTGTACGGGAGTCTCTCATAGAATGTAGGTACTTCTCATAGAAAAATTCAAATATTTGAACTCTCCAGGAAATGAAGTAACACAAATTTTGAGTTTCCGATTCAAATATCTTGAGCTGTCTGTCAGAGCATCAGTGGTAATTAGAGTTTAGTGGGTTCAGTCTACAGTAAGTCCAATCATTTATTCGCAATTTAGGGCAGGAGGTGGTCACCCACGACGAGAATAGCTGTCAGGCGACAAAAAATTTATAGTGGACAAGAGTGTAGTTACTTTTGTAGTACCCATGGTAAAATTCCATTCTGTATGTTCCTCCTTCTGTGTACACGATAGCTCACGAGATAATTGAGGTGCAGAAAGTGTTAAATATTGGGATATAAAGGATTGAGGATAAGTTTATGAATGGTAAAATTCCATGTTTTCGAAGATTTTTTGCCCTTTGTAATTTAATTTCTTCAAAATTTCCGAAGCTACAAATCTGATCGAGTTGAAATCTAACCCCAATATATGACCTTATGCTCTTGAGAAACAATCCTGCTTTTTGCGTGCTTGTTCCGCGAGGAACAGCGTGGTATCTTTTTACCACAATATCTGTATTTTTGGACTTTTTGACGACAATGATTTCGAACGATTGCGGTCACTCCTTAAACACTGTGTTGGAGAATCTGAGTTTTGTGTGAGGCGTGTGTTTTTGAAAGGCCTTTTAGCCATGAGTTGATTGCGCATGTGCAGAGGAGAAGTGACTGTTTTTGGGTTTTATGGGTTGTGTTGGGAGTGAGGATGCAAGCACTCGTTCAAACTTCCGTGAGGATTGCATGACTGAAACATTGAAAGAATGTTCAACTATTTTACAGAGTAGTGATCATAACGTGGTCTTTGAGTTGTTTCAGAATGCATGCGCCTCTTTCGGGCATTATCGTTATGCGCATGAGCAGACGAGAAGTGATTCAACTACTGGGGTATGGGGTTTTGAGGTGGAGGATGCTACTCCTCCTGGGAGGAGCGGAATTTGGTGTGGGTGGTGTGATTTTGATAAGACCTTTAGCCACGAAAGCATTGCGCATGCACAAAGAAGAAGTGATAGTTTTTAAGTGGTATGGGTTATATTGGAAGGGGCATTTGATTCGAAATTTCGTGCGGGTCGTAGGACTAAAGAAAATGAAGAAATATTCCACTATTTTGTGGAATAGTTTCCATAACATGGTCCTCTGATTATTTTTGAATGCATGCGCTTCATTTGGTCATTATCGTTATGCGCATGAGCAGACGAGAAGTAATTTAACTAATGAAGTTGTCATCTGAGGGGAATGGAATTTTGAGGTTTAGGATTCTATAACTCAATTGTAACCTTTTGTGAGGGTCCGCACATGCGTGGATTGAAGATGCGTTGTCTCCTTAACCCCTGCTGGTGAAGAATAGGAGTTATGAGTGACGTTTGTTTGAAAGGACTTTGAACCATGAGTGTATTAATAATATATAATAATTTAGGTTTATTTAGCACCTATCTATTCACATAATCTTTATAATTCACATACAATTTCACTATGAACTACGCAAATAATTGTTAAGTCTCCCCTTGAATTGTTTCAGAGAAGGAGCATTTTTAATACGAACACCATCATAAAATAACGTTTTCTGTAAGTTTGTCGTTCTCACCATAGGAACATTGAAATTCTTATTTGATCTTATGTTATAGTCATAAAAATTTGATCTTCTCTGCAGATATGATTTCAGATAACTAGGCTGATGATTGTGCACTATTCCATATATTAAGACCAAATTCGCCCTTCTGATAATCTGCCTGACATTCAGCCAATTCAATTGATCCAACATATCCTTTATCGGAGTGTACCTATCACAACTCAATATAATTCTCATTACCCTATTTTGCTGTAATTGTAATCTATTCAGCTCTTCATTAGTGCAAGATATTAGCAAAGAGCAAACATACGAAAAATGAGGCAAAATTATAGTACTATACACAATCATCTTAGTCCATTGAGACAAAAAACGCGATACCCGATTAAAGAACCCTATCTTTTTACCAATCTTTCTACATACATATTCAACATGATTACTGAAACACAATTGTGGATCCAAGATCACTCCCAAGTACCTAATTTCGGAAACAAATTCAATTTCTTTTCCCTGTATATTCACCGAACACCCTGAGTCGTAGAATTTTTGACAATTTGCTCTTGATCCAATTATCATACATTTAGTTTTTGAACTATTCAATTTTAATTTATTTTGACAAAGCCATTCATATAAACACTGCAATTCAGCATTCAGTATGGAAATTATTTCTTCAACGTTCCTTCCAGATACTGAGATAAGGGTGTCATCAGCAAATAGGTTCACAAAAGAGTTTTCCAATACCTTATACATATCATTTATATAAACAATAAACAAAAGTGGCCCTAGCACGCTTCCCTGTGGAACCCCCCATGTGCTATCCCTTTTGCTAGAAATATTATCACTAATTTTAGTCTGATGAGATCTATCTAATAAGAAATTTCTTAGCCATTCTAGGGCAGAACCCTCAATGCCATATAAAGTTAATTTCGCAACAAGTATGTCCCTGTCAATAGTCTCAAATGCACGTTTTAAATCTATAAAAACATTCACAGTCACTTTTGATTCGTTCATGGATTTTCTCCAAACTGCGCACACATATTGCAACGCAGATTCGCACGAGTGCTTGCTCCTGAAACCTGACTGTCCATCGTACAGAAGGCAACTACGTTCTAGGTAGTCTCTTAATTGTTCACACACTATTGTTTCCAGAATTTTATCGACTACTGGTAGTAAGTTAACTGGTCGAAAATCTCCAGGCGTCCTTGGTGTTAACACTTTAGGTATGGGCACTATGACACTTGCCTCTAGTTTATCGGGGACTTTTCCGGCACTCAAAGATGCATTCACCAAATACAACAACGGGTACCCTATCACACAAAATAAATCTTTCACAAGCCTGACACTAAGAAGAGAATCGCTGGTGCTCCTACTTTTTAGATTGATTACAATTTTCTCAAGCTGTGATATCCCTATTCTTTTCAAGCTAGAAAATCTAGCAGAAGTTACGCAACTAACCGAGTCCCATTCTTTTTTTTCAATACTTTGTGCTATTTCATTCAGGCTGTCGGCATAAAAATTATTCATATTTTCTTCTACGTTGTTGTTATACGATCCAAAGTCAATGTTAGTGAAATCGGCGCACTTTCTTCCATTTCCAACAAGCCCCTTTAATGTCTGCCACATTTTCTTTCCATTTCCCTTGCAATAATCAATATTTTGGTTATAATATTTTTCTTTCTCTCTTCTGATCACTGAAATAACGTTATTTCGCTGTCTTTTGTATTCTTTCCAGTCTTCTTCACTCTTGGTATAGTTGAATTTCTTATAAGCTATGTCTCTAGCATGCTGTGCCTGTTTCACTTGAGCAGATGAGAGGTGACTGTATTTGGGTTGTATAGATTACGTTGGGAGTGGTTCACGACTAGTAGCCATGGGTCTGATTCTTAGCCAATATTGTGGCGATTAGAAAGCAAATTCATGGCAACTCTGTGAACGGTCTAGTCCGTTTCATCAAAATATTGACCTTTTTCGTTGAAACGTCCGTACGGTGGCCTTGTGGCCAACTTTAAAACTACGCATTTTTGGTCAAGAGTGAGGTGGCTGTTTATGGTGTTGTTTGTTCTAGAACGCAAGTAAATTTTCTTACGTGATTATGGGATTCTGGCGCTAAGCCAACATATGAGTCTTCTGTTTCCTCTTTTTAGAGACGAATTTACATACAAGGTTAGAACTATCTAAATGGGGACTACAGGGATATCGAAAACCGTTAGAATTACAAGGTGGCTCAAATCTCAAATGGTTCTCGAGATTTCCCAAAAAACTAAATATCGAGATTTCCCTTTTCTCTTTATAACGCATTCATTCCTGGGGATAACTTCACGAAATACGGTTTGTAGCCATTATCCAATATAGAGATCCTAATGGTGTCGTCAGATATCTTCTATTTTCAATCGCTTCAGAGACGCGATAGTCTACTTTCATTTTTCTTATGGAAGCCATATTGGTTTTCCCCGTGGAGAGATAGGGAAAAAAAAATACGAATCCAACATTGTATAATACTCTACAAAAATATCGTGTCTAGCTACGCAAGTTCGAACTTCTTCTTATTTTTTTGTCTAAGTAGTAGGCTGGTGCCAGAATTGTCATATAACTCATAACTTTATTGACAGTGTTATGTGAAACCATCCTGTTTATCCTATTAATTACCAGATTCGGTGAACAGTGGATTCGGAGAAACGTATTTGAAGAATAGACGAAAGCACTTGCGTTCCTAATGGGGTCCCCTAACTGCTATATGTTTTTAATTCTGATCTACGATAAAACCACATTGTCGAAATTAACCAAATTTTGAAAGGAAATTGAAAAAATATGAAAAAGGATAAACATGAAGTCAGTACTCTTATGCGCAGTTGTTCACGTTGACGAATTTGAATTAAATTATGAGAGCAAGCCGTAGATCTAGTCAGACTGTAATGGAGACCATTCACTGTCAGGTTAATAAACAGTGCCTAAGCTACGATAAAGATACAGTACCAAAGTCAACACAGAAAACAACTGCATCTACTCACTCGGACAAGCGCCCATGAACTTCATAGGAATCCCATTGGAGAAGACTTCGGAGGATCATACTTATGTCTATAGCAAGCCCGCCAATGCAGGTTGACTTCACTATGAAAATATGAAATATTTAAAAACGCTAAAAAAGCTTTCATATGAGGTCAATCTGCTCTGGCGCACTTGCTATAGACACGATTATGATTTTACTGAATCTCCTAGGTCTTTCCCAAGCAGATCCCTTGGAAGTTCCTAGGAGCTTGTGTGACCAAGGAGAGTCTGTTGTCTTTTCTATCAACTTTGGTATAGTATCCTTATATCAGTTAAGGCATTGTTTATTGACAGTAAATGCTCTCCAGTACAGTCTAAATAGATGGCTCGCTCTATCCACTTAGCTTGGTCTTGTCGTCAACAGCTATTCTCTTATCTATAAAGAAAACATGGGTATTGATGTAGATCTGTGTTTTTCTGTATTATCGGTATCCGATTTATACCTTAGAGTTCAATTTGCCTTGATACTATCTCGATTTGCGTTATATATCATGTCTGACCATGTTGTATATGTTAAGGATATAAACTATTATTGGTTAGTATCTTCAACCGATTTCTACATAATCGATTTTAATATTATATTAAACATATTTATTATTTGATTATAAGAATGTATCGTGTCAAGTAAAACCTATTGTGATATTTGAGAAACCCTTATTATAGACTGCTAAGGATGAATTCGAGACTTTTTTTAGCGAGGAAATAATAATAGTGTTCAATTCTGTGCATGCGTCCGTCTGGTCGTTAGTACGATAACTCTAGAACGAAATGAGTTAGAGAGTTGAAATTAGCAATGTTGGTTTGGAGCGTAAATATCTCGTCTAATATCGTTAATGGACGAAATCCACAAAGCTGTTTGGGAGTTATGGCCATTTTTAGTTAAATAATTTTTATTAATATTTCTGAAATTGATCACTCAATCCATCTGAAATTTGGCACCAAATTGTAGAATTATTGCCCTTACGAGTATATGCAGGCGAAGTTTTGTCATGATCAGATAACTCTAAGCTGGAAAAAACAAATTTTGAAAATTAGGAAATTTTATTCCACAATAACTCGAAATATACTAATCAGATTGAATTGCAACTCGCTAGTTAGATGAATACATAGACGCAAACACTCGTTCAAAATTTCGACTAAAAAAAATTTTTTGCGGAATTTAGATTATTTTTGCGCGCGTGTTCCGCAAGGAACAGCGTGCTATCATTTCGTCACAATGTCTGTATTTTTCGAATTTTCTTTCGAAAATGGTCTCAAACGATTGGGTTCGACTCCCTGATGTAGAATTCGAGGTCAAATTCAATACTGTCCGTCCGGTCCGGCCGGCCAGCCGTTAGCACGATAACTCTCGAACGGAACGACTTAGATCATTGAAATTTGCAGGGTAGTTTTGTAGCGTAAATATCTCAGACAAGTTTGTTAACGGGCGAAATCCACCTAGCGCTTTTGGAGTTAAGGCCGTTTTTAGTCAAAACGTTTTTTATGAATATTTCGGGAACCGATTACTCGATCTTGCTAAAATTTGGCATCAATTTGAAGAATCATGACCTTCATATGCCTGTGAAGTTTTGTTCTGACCGGAAAACCCTAAAGTGGCAAAAAAAAAGTCAAAAAACTCGAAAAATACTGAATTGATTAAATTGAAACTCAGTAGTTCGATGCAAAAGACCAAAGCAAAAACTTTTGCAAAATTTTGTGAAAATCACGTGACAATAATTAATTAATTCGAATTCACCATGGTAAATTCGAATTAAGAGTGTCCAATACAGGAGAATCGACAACACAATTTACCATGGTAAATTCGATTAAGGGTGTCCAATACAGAAGAATGGACAATAGAACATACGCGCAAAAGCTTCTGACTTCACGTCAGTGCTTGAACCAATTTTTTTTTTCGTGATTTTTTTTTAATTTTCTAGGGGTACGGTTCTTAATATTTTTTTATTCGTCATTTTTTTCAAATTTTCTAGGGGTACGGTTATTACAAAATTTTAAACACGTCTTTATGTTGATTTTCTACTACTAGTTACCAAGCTTCAATTCGATCGAATATTTATTTTTTGAGTTATCAAGGAAACAATTTTCCAGATGGGTATAACTCAAAAACCGTTAGACCGATTATGCCCAAAAACGAACTCAACTCTCCCTTTCGGATACGCAACCTACCCTGAAAATTGCAAGTCCCTATCTCCTTTCGTTCGAAAGTTATCGAGGCAACGGTCACACATCTACTGAACTCACACAAGAATGCTCGAATCTCCAACAATATTTATCCGATCGTAATATAACTTGAAACTTGGCAGTAGGGGTAGGTTATGAAGGCTTTTGCAAAATTTCACCGATTTCAAACAATTAGTTACTGATATATAGAATTTTTTTTTTATTTTCAATGATTTATTAAAAAGTTTCTACGCATGCTATCCCCACCAAATTTTGCAACCATTTCTGCGTTGGCATTCTACGACTAATAACCATGTTTGAATTCAATCGGTTGAGTATTTTTCGAGTTAATGAGGAACAAAAAACCACCAAATGTCAGAAAATTTCAGATGGCTATGTCTCTGAAACCGTCTGGCCGATTATGCTCATAAACAAACTGAAATGTCGCGTTCTGGTGCACATCCTAACCTGAAATCTTGAAGCCGCTATCTCTTTCCGTTCTCAAGTTATCGTGACAACAAAAATATTTTTTAATAATTTTCTAGCCATACGATTCACACAAAATTTCCCAAATGTGCTTAGGTTCATATTCTTCAACTACTCATCAAGTTTCAAACTGATCGGATTTATATTGGTTGAAAACAAAATAATCACTCGGAAACCACTGGGCCGATTATGCCCATTAACGAACTTGTCCGTCGTATTGGGATGCGCCACCCACCCTGAAAATTTCAAGTCCCTAGCTTATTTCGTTCTCAAGTTATCGTGGCAACGGCCGGACGGCCGGCCGGACAGAATCAAATTTGACCTCAAATTCTTCATTGGGGAGTCGAACTCAATCGTTTGAGACCATTTTCGTCAAAAAATTCGAAAGTTACAGACATTTGGGCAAAATGATAACGCGATGTTCCCCAGAACATACGCGCAAAAATACAAACTTGGTGAAGTTTATTCTGTAAATTAACATTTTTGCTTGTAATAAGTGGTTCGTATTCGAAAACACAGATTATAGTAAAACGTGGGTACAAGTATTATACGACAATATAGATGAAATTGAGTAATACTCTCAAGAGAATTGTTCATCTTGTAATGAGAACAATACAGCAAAACCTCATAAAAATCTCTTCCAAAATAGAGAAACGCTTCATTTTAGGAGAGCGAATGAAGGAACTTGTCGATGTTGAAAAAAGGCAAAACCAGCTGGGTTGTGGACATTTAGAAAACGGAATGTAGTAGAAAGACGTGAAGGAACATGAATTATTCACTCGTTCTACTCAATTTCATACACGAACACTAAAAATGTAATCGCATTTTGAGTGTCCGGCTCGAGGTTTCGTAACTATATTTCCAATTATTCAATAGAGATAGTTTCGAAACCACGTTCATTATGATCAAGGAGGAAATAATAATCCCCGCAGCGATTTTCATTCGAAATAGTCTCAGAAACTTCTTTCCTTCACTCAGATGAATTGTTTGCATTTTATCATTTTAAGTATCATTTATAATTTGTGGTAGATAGTATATTTTTTATTAACCATTCCATGCACTGCAATAAGCGAGGCGAACTTAGCGATTGAGACAAACCCCAAGAGAGCTATCAAGGAGAAATTTTTTAATATTATTGCATGCACAACATAATACAATAAAATTTTTTTGAGATATAGTGAAGTTTAAGGTATGAGAACTTCACATTCTGAATGAATCTTTCAATAAAATCCTTTTTTATAAAAGCACAACGAAGATGAAGCAGAATAAAGGAAGGCATTAGTCCATGCGGTTGAAAATAATATTTCACTTCTTATATCTCAAAATCCCTAAACAAAAATTTCGCAGATATTATCCAATGCGATATTCTAGAAGAAAATAACCAAAGAATCCCAAACGACAGCCATCAGCATAGATGCAGGTGTTCATGATGTCACCCCACCATTCAGCAACCTTGAGATTCCAGAACGAATTCAAACCTAATATTCAATAGAATAAAATGCACCAGCGACGATTCTCCACGTTGTCAGATCGGGCGGACGCCCACAAATCGAGAGACTGGAAAAAACTATACGGGAACCAATATACGCCAACTGTACGCAGCGCCTCTATCGAGCCAGGTGTTGTACTAAAAGTATACAGCAGTATACAGGCCTCGCATGTCCAATCGATAACCAGGCGTCCACGACAAATTTTGCCATACGACACTAAGAGTCGATCCAAGACCCATGAGCATCTTAACATTGAATTTCAACAGAGCGTCCATATACGGACGCTTCGGGGTAGCCGGACGCCCGGAGAATAGTAATTTCATAATGTATGGACGCCCAGCAGGTAGTTGGATATATATATATATATATATATATATATATATATATATATATATATATATATATATATATATACAGTCACGGCGTAAACTGGCATCCGCCCATGTTAAAATCGCGGTTGAAGTGGCATCCGGGGTAAAGTGGCATCCGATATATGGATGCCACTTTGCATCAGGCCAGAAATCATCGCAAATGATGTAGTGAACCCTCAGTAATTCATTGCACCTAAAATCAGCTGGAGGTCACTTTAGTCGATATTTGAATGAAACAATACATCACGGTTCAGGGAGTTTCCGTTAGGCGGCGTGGAAGTAGCACACTTGTATATTGAATATATAGCTGGCGCACAATGTGGCTTCCCTCTGGATACATATATAGGAAAGGTATGAAGTGGCATCTGTATATGAATTTTTTGTACAGAGTGGCATCCAGGCGGGGTTGCCAGATATACAAATGCGTGTTTGTTGGAGCCCGCTCGGATATAATTCAATTTCCAAGAATCGACCAGTAAGTTTTATCAGTTGGTGCAATTGATGAAATGCCGAAGAAGACTAATTCAGATGCAACAGATTAATACGTTGATTTGAGATGTCCACGACAAAAAGTGTGGAAAAGCACTGAAGTGAATTTAGCAATTTAGGATTCCTGCATTTCTAGTCAATTCCACAGAACATCAAGAAAAATAATTATTAAAGAATACTGTGGGAGGTATATTAATTATTAAATGGTTTCTTTCTGGGTTTTCTCTCCAAAACTCTGGAAAATATCTATTAAATAAAAAATTATTATTTTGTGAATTGCTTCTGCGTAAGGAACACAAGATATTTGTCAGAAGCAATGAATCAAACAATGTTGCCCAACAAACAATGACGAAAGAACAACACCGATGGAACTATTTTGTAACGCTTCGGAGTCTAAAACCGACTCCTTCGACAGACACTTAACGAACATCTTCAGAATTATTTCGTTGATAAGTGCTATTCTGAAATTCGAGAATTGTCTCATTGGCAGTATTTGAAAATCATAGTAACATAGGTTTACTTAGCATACGTAGAAATTTCCAAGCTCCAACTACTTTTTTGCGCGTATGTTCTGAGGAACATCGCGTTATCTTTTTGCCTAAATGTCTGTTGTTATCGAAGTTTTCGACGAAAATGGTCTCTAACGATTGGGTTCGACTCCCTGATGAAGAATTCGAGGTCAAATTTGATTCTGTCCTTCTGGCTGGCCGTTGCCACGATAACTTGAGAACGGAAGGAGATACCGACTTGAAATTTTCAGGGTAGGTGGCGCATCCCAATACGACGGACGGAAGTTTGTTAATGGGCATAATCGGCCCAATGGTTTCCAAGTAATAGTTCTGTTTTCAACCAATACTAATCCGATCGAATTGAAACTTGGTGAGTAGTTGTAGAAGGACGTTTGTAAAATTTTGCGAGAATCGTGTTCCTCAAAAAGTTAAAAAAATTTATAAAAAAATATTATTTATGTCACGATAACCTGAGAACGGAAAGAGATAGTGCCTAGAAATTTTCAGGTTAGGTTGTCCCTCCGAATACCATATTCAAGTTTGTTCAAAAGGCATAATCGGCCGAACCATTTCGGAGTTATGTCAATCTAAATTTTGGTTATTATTTCCTCAATAACTCGAAAAATACATAACCAATTCAATTCAAACACGGCTATTAGTTGAAGAATGCCAGCTCGAAAATTCTTGGAAATTTTCGCGAGGATCGTATCTCTAGAAAATTTCCCAAATATCATTGGAATACATTCTATATATCAGAAGCTATTCGTACGACATCCTTGAAATTTTGCGACAGCCTTCAGAACCTAACTCTACTACCAAGTTCCCAGTTTGAACACGATCAGATCTATATTGTTGGAGATCCAAGCAGTCTTGTGTGACTTCAGTAGCTGGATGGGTGACCGTTGCCTCGATAACGAACGAACGGGAGATAGGAACTTGCAATTGGGAATGGGAGGGTTCAGTTCATTTTTGAGCATAATCGGTCTAACGGTTCCGGAGTTATACCCACCTGAAATATGAAATCCTCGATAACTCAAAAAATATAGACTCGATCGAATTGAAACTTGGTAACTAGTTGTAGAATGTCGACATATAGTCAGGAGCTTTTGCGCGTATATTCTATTGCCCATTCTCCAGTATTGGACACTGTTAATCGAGTTTACTGTGGTAAACTCGATTAAGAGTGTACAATACAGGAGAATGGACAATAGAACATACGCGCAAGAGGTCCGAACTTCACGTCAGTGCTAGAACCAATTTAAATATCATCTGATTCTTTGTAATACTTCAATCCATCATGTGAATGAAGAGGTTTAAATCATATATTATTTGTTGAATTTCGTTTCTTGCGGATTTCAAAGAAAATTTGCAATAAGCAGACTTGTTCTTCGAAAATAATTGAGATCACAGCTTGATATATTTAATATTGCGGATTCTAGCCTAATACATTATTCTGACTATTTTATTCATATCAAAATCTGACCAACCACAGGCCAAAGACAGCTCGTATTATAGCGAAAACCCCAAATGTCTTTGAATTATGAAAGGTGTCATTGAAAAATGGATCCTTGCACAGCACACTCGGCACTGGAACGAAACTTTGGGTCAGTGGCATATTAAGTTATTGATGGGACAGCCCTGCCCCTCATTTACTAAAGAAGTCCTACCACTGAGGGCCGGTTTCTCAATTGCGAGTTAACTCGAGGTTGCGAGTTGACGCATGTATTTAGCGATATTCATGAATGCGCAACACTCGGGTTACCCGTAACCTCGGGTTAACTCGCAATTGAGAAACCGGCCCAGAGTAGGAGTAGGCTCAGGGCAGTAACTGGCCTACTAACCGGACACTGTACCCTAATAAAGCACCTGCACAAGAAGGGGATTTTCCGAGAAGACTCTGTTTGTAGGATTTGTGGGGAGGCAGACGAAACTGCCTGACAAGTCATATTTGACTGTTCAGTCAAGCCAGAAGTAAAAACAAGCACTGACGTGAAGTCAGAAGCTTTTGCGCGTATGTGCTCTTGTCCATTCTCCTTTATTGGACACTCTTAATCGAATTTACCATGGTGAATTATATTGTCTGTTCTTCTGTATTGGACACTCCGAATTTTCCATGGTAAATTCGATTAAGATTGTCCAATACAGGAGAACAGACAATAGAACTCACCATGGTAAATTCGATTGAGAGTGTCCAATAATGGAGAATGGACAAGAAAACATACGCGCAAAAGCTTCTGACTTCACGTCAGTGCTTGAACCAATTTTTTTTTCAATGATTTTTTAAAAATTTTCTAGTGCTACAATCCTCACGAAGTTTTGCAAGAATTTTCGCGTTGGTATTCTACACCTAATAACCATATTTGAATTGGATCGGATTAGTATTTCTTGAGTTATTGAGGAAATAACAACCAAATTTCAGATTGAAAGAACTCCAAAATCATTTGGCCGATTATGCTAGTTAACGAACGTAAATGTCGTATTCAGATGCGTAATATACCCTGAAAACTGCAAGTCCCTATTTCTTTCCGACCTCAAGGAATCATGAGATACATAATATTTTTTCGTAAATTTTTAAAAATGTTCTAGTGGTACGGTCCCTACAAAATTTTACACACGTCTTCATGTCGATATTCTACAACTAGTTATCAAGCTTCAATTCGATCGAGCATATATTTTTGAGTTATCAAGGAAATAATATTCCAAGTGGTTATAACTCCGAAACCGATGGAATTATTATGCCCAAAACGTATGCCGAACTCAAACTCTCCCATTAGGAAGTGCAACCTACCCTGAAAATTGCAAGTCCCTATCTCCTTTCATTCGAAAGGTATCGAGGCAACGCTAACCCTTCCAGCTACTGAACTCACACAAGGCATCTCGCGCATCCCCAACAATATAGATCCGGTCGTGTTAAAACTGGGAACTTGGTAGAAGAGTTAGGTTCTGAAGGCTGTCGTAAAATGTCAGGGATGTGGTACGAATAGCTTCTGATATATAGAATGTAAAAATTTGATTTTCAATGAATTTTTGAAAATTTTCTAGAGATACGATCCTCTCAAAAATTTTTAAGAATGTTAACGATGGCATTCTACAACTGATAACCATGTTTGAATTGCATAGGTTTCGAATTTTTCGAGTAAGTGAGGAAATAACAACCAAACTTCAGATGGGTGCCATTCAGATGCACAAACTAACCCGAACACTTCCGGTCTCTATCTCTTTCCGTTCTCAGGTTATCGCGACATAAATAATATTTCTTGATAATTGAGGGTGTGATACTCACAAACGTCCTTAGTTTTGCATTCTACAACTACTCAAGTTTCAATTCGATCGGACATGTATTGCTTGAAAACAAAATTATTACTCGGAACCATTGGGACGATTATGCCCATTAACGAACTTGTCCGTCGTATTGGAATGCACCACCTACCCTGAAAATTTTAAGTCGCTACATTTTTCCGTTTTCAACTTATCGTGGCAACCGACGGCCGACTGTCCGGCTTGACAGAATGAAATTTGACCTCGAATCCTTCATCGGGGAGTCGAACCCAATCGTTTGATATCATGTTCAGCAAAAGATTCGATAAAGACATGTTAACGCGATGTTTCCCAGAACATACGCGCAAAAAGGTCTATCGAAACATAGCGTTCAGTCAGAGAGCTCAAGCTTTCATTTTTGCGCGTATGTTCAGGGGAACATCGCGTTATCTTTTTGCCCAAATGTGTGTAATTTTCGAATTTTTTGACGAGAATGTTCTGAAACGACTAGGTTCGACACACTGATGAAGAATTAGAGGTCAAATTCGATTCTGCCCGGTCGGCCGGCCGTTCGACGGTAACTAGAGAATGAAAAGAGAGAGCGACTTGAAAACTTCAAAGTAGGTGGACCATCCAAATACGGCGGACAATTTCGTTAATGGGCATAATCGCCCCAACAGTTTCTGAGTAATCATTTTGTCATCAACCAATACAGATCCGATCGAATTGAAACTTGGTACCAATTTGTAGAATACAAATTTGAAGACGTTTGTGAAATTTTGTAAGAATCGTTTTGCTGAAAAATTTTTAAAAAATGATTATAAAATATTATTTACGGCACGATAACGAAAAGGGATAGCGACTTGCAATTTTCACGGTAAGTTGTGAATATGAATTCGACATTCGAATTTATTTCCTCAATAACTCGAAAAATTCAGAACTGATTCAATTCAAACTTTGTTACTAGTTGTAAAATTTCGGCACGGAAGTTCTTGCAACACTTCGCAAAAATCGTATAATTACAAAATTTAAAAAAAATAGTTGTAAATCATTGAATAAAATTCTATATATCAGAAACTATTCGCCCGACATCACTGAAATTTTGCGAGAGCCTTCAAAACCTAACTCTACTACTAAATTCCAAGTTTGAACACGATCGAATGTATATTTTTGAAAATCCGAGCAGCCTTGGATAAGTTCAGTAGTTAATGGGTGAACGTTGCCTCGATAACTTTCGAACGAAAAGAGGTAGGGAGTTGAAATTTTCAGGCTTGCTTGGGCATAAATCGGCCCAGCAATTTCGGAGTTATAACCATCTGGAATATTATTTTCTCGATAACTCAAATAATACAGACCCGATCCAATTGAAACTTGGTATCTAGTTGTAGAATATCGACATAAAGACGTGTGGAATTTTGTGAGGATTGTACTGCTAGTGAATTTAAAAAAAAATTGGGAACAAATATTATGTATCTAACGATAATAAGAGAACAGCAAGAGATAGCGATTCGCAATTTTCAGGGTAGGGTCGCAGCCGAATGCGACATCGGAATCTGTTTATAGTCATTATCGACCAAACGTATTTGGAGTTACATCTATCTGAAATTTGGTTGTTATTTCCTCAATAACTCGAAAAATACAAAACCGATCCAATTCAAACATGGTAATTAGTTGTAGATTGCCAACGCGAAAATTCTTGTGAAATTTCACGAGTATCGTTTCACTAGAAATAGGAGATAGGGACTTACAATTTTCAGGGTAGGTTGCGCATCCAAATGGAAGGGTCAAGTTCGATTTTGGGCATACTCGGTATATCGGTTTCGGAGTTATGCCCACCTGGATTATTATTTCCTTGATAACTCAAAAATAATATATACTCGATTGAATTGAAGCTTGGTAACTATTTGTAGAATATCGACATAAAGACGTGTGTGAAATTTTGTAAGAACCGTACACGTACGAAAAAAAAATTTGTTTAAGCACTGACGTGAAGTCAGGAGCTTTTGCGCCTATGTTCTATTGTCCATTCGCGTGTAATGGACACTCTTAATTCGAATTTACCATGTTAAATTCGAATTTTGTGTCCTATACAGGAGAATTGTCTAGTGTGAGAGCACGAAACGATCGAGAAATATATTAAAAAATTGGTTCAACCCCTATGGACAGGAGCTTTAGCGCTCTTGTTCGAACTTTGACAAATCATATCAACGAAATTATTGGTCTCTGGGAATTATATAAATGGATTCTTACCATAGAACTGCATCATGAAAGAAATTAAATTCAAACTGACGGATTCTTCCCAATAACGAACTTATCCGAGACATTCGTTCCTCGAATCTACTCTGAAAATTATATAATTGGATTTTTATGATGAAACGGCATCTTGAATTTGAAATTTGTACATAACAAATTTCAAATTCAATTTTTTTCAAAATGCCGTTTCAAGATATCTATCTCCCAAATCTACTCTGAAAATTTCAGCTGCCAAGCTCATTCTCTTCGAGAGTTATTATGGAAACAAAATTTTGAAATTTTCAAAAAATTTTTTTTACACTTTTTGGCAACTTTATCAATACAATAATTCGCATGCATATTAAGGTCATTATTCTACAATTTGATGCTAAATTTAGATAGACCGACTGATCGGTTTCATAAAATATATTTTCACTGACGTGAGGTCAGTGCTCTTTGGCGCGCACGTTCACGATGGCAAATTTCAATTGAATGATGAGTGTTTCAAGCTCAGTGGATAGAACGGGTCGGAAATCTACTCAGAGGGTAGTGGATACCATTTACTGTCCAATGAAAACTTAACAGTGCTGTGTCTAAGCTGGCGTGAGGATAGAGTTGCAAAGTTGACAAAGAACACAACTGCCACTCCTTCGTCACACATACCCCTAGGAGCTTCTGAGAGATCTCCTTTGGAAAGTCCTAGGAGGGTCAGTATAATCATTATCATATCTAGCATGCGCTCCAAAGCAGATTGCCGCACGTGAATGCTTTTTTAGCCGTTTTTATAGTGGAACACGACTATTTACCAATTGTCAATTCGATCGGACTTGTACGGGTATTTGTTGAAATATTGGGAAAATTTTAAATGTCATTACTGCGAAACCGTTTATACCCATTAACAAACTAAAGCATTGCATTCAGATGCATCACCTAACCTGAAAATTGCTAGTCGCTATTTGTCTGCGTGCGAAAGTTATTCTGGTAACGAACAGTCAACCAGAGAGAATTGAATTCGATCTCAAATTCCTCAAAAGTGAATCGAACCTAATCGTTCGTGACCATTTTCGACAGTATTCTTAATATAAATATTTCTGAAACAGTGCCACCCAACGCCGCCCTGACAGCCGGCTATTTGTAACCGAGTATAACAATTTTGTCACTATTCATACAGAACATATTTCCAAACAAGGAACAAAATATTGCTGAAATTTATAGCTAAATATACTAGGGTGTTTGCATGAAGCGTTTATGATGGGATAATGGTATATTCGGAGAGCTCTGAGACAATTTTCAGATTTATTCACATGACTTTTTGACTGATTTAATGAAGTAATATGACGTGATGAAGTTAGCCTATTGGCTCGCGAATTTCAAGTCCTGAGTTCGAGCCCTGAGCCGGTATAGAAATAGTCTAGTAATTAGGTCTCTTCTAGTAAGTATTAATTAAACTCCAATAATATTCAAATTACACTTTTCAAGATGTTGGGGAGATGCGATAGGCGGAGTCAAAGTCTAATCTTACACTCAACGTTCTCTTCCTATGAAACCTCCGATCCTAACACCCAACAAAAAATAAAGACTAATAGGTACGTGAAATTAATCCTGCAAAAATTGGTTCAAACAATGACGTGAAGTCAGGAGCTTTTGCGCGTATGTTATATTGTCCATTCTCCTGTATTGGACACCTTTATTCGAATTTACCATGGTAAATTATGTTGTCCATTCTCCTGTATGACACTCTTAATTTGAATTTACCATGGTAAATTCACGTATTAATGTAGATTTTCTAGAACTAGTTAGCAAGCTTCAATTCGATCGAATCTTTATGTGAGCGTTGTCTCGATAACTTTCGAGAGAAAGGAGATAGGGACTTGTAATTTTCAGGGTACGTTGCGTATCCGAATGAGAGAGTTAAGTTCGTTTTTGGGCATAATCGGTTTAACAGTTTCTGAGTTACACCCACGTGTAATATTACTTCCTCGATAACTCAATCGAGGAAATAATATTAGAGGTGGGTATAAATCGGAAACCGTTAAACCGATTATGCCCAAAAACGAACTTAACTCTTCCA
Source organism: Halyzia sedecimguttata (assembly GCA_937662695.2). Lineage (NCBI taxonomy): Eukaryota > Metazoa > Arthropoda > Insecta > Coleoptera > Coccinellidae > Halyzia > Halyzia sedecimguttata. Next base: position 143,134,126 of record OW569411.2, read on the forward strand.
TTCGGATACGTAACCTACCCTGAAAATTACAAGTCCCTATGTCCTTTCGTTCGAAAGTTATCGAGGCAACGGTCACTCATCTACTGAACTCACACAAGGCTGCTCGAATCTCCAACAATATTTAACCGATCGTGTTAAAACTCAAAACTTGGCAGTACAGTTAGGTTCTGAAGGCTCTTGCAAAATTTCATCAATTTCAGACTAATATTTACTGATATATATAACTTTTTTTTCATTTTCAATGATTTCTCAAAAATTTTCTGCAAATACTATCCTCACGAAATTTTGCAAGAATTTTCGCGTTGGCATTCTACAACTAATAACCATTTTTCAATTCAATCAGTTCAGTATTTTTCGAGTTAAAGAGGAGAAAAAACAACCAAATTTCAGATGGCTATAACTCTAAAATCGCTTGGCCGATTATGCTTATAAACGAACTCAAATGTCGCGTTCGGATGCACAACCTATCCTGAAAACTGCAAGCCATTATCTCTTTCCGTTGTTCTCAAGTTATCGTGACCGGAAAAATATATTTTTATAATTTTTTAATAATTATTTAGCCATACGATTCTCACAAAATTTTACGAACGTGCTTAGGTTCATATTCTACAACTACTCACCAAGTTTCAATTTGATCGGATACATGTTGGTTGAAAACAAAATTATTAGGTACTCGGAAACCATTGGGCCGATTATGCCCATTAACAAATTGTCCGTCGTATTGGGATGCGCCACCTACCCTGAAAATTTCGCTGAAGAGTCGATAGCTCTTTCCGTTCTCAAGTTATCGTGGCAACGGCCGGACGGCCAGACAGAAGCAAATTTGACCTCGAATTCTTCATTGGGGAGTCGAACCAAATCGTTTGAGACCATTTTCGTGAAAAAATTCGAAAGTTACGGACATTTGGGCAAAATGATAACGCGATGCTCCACAGAACATACGCGCAAAAACAGGAAAAACACAAAAAAGCACTGACGTGAAGTCAGTTCTCTTTGGCTTGCTTATTCACGACGACCAATTTGAATTGAATGATGAGTGCTTCAAGTTCTGTGGATATCATGCGATTCGGGATTCAGGAGGGTCAGCATAATCATACAGAGCTTCCGAAAAGTAACGAATAAATTCATTATTGCTGAAACTGAGAGGTTTTCTGAAAAATCCTCAGACACTTCCATACTTTCCAATAGACACTTCCATACGACCCATATTTACGACGTAATCATTATTGGAGATATGGACATTGGAGATATGACGTCATCGTCAATTTTTTTTAATATCAATACCCAATTTCAACTCTGCCAACTGAAAGTGCCTGTCATTTTACGTACACATTGTGAAAAATTATGGTTGTCTAGCAGTTGCCTTAGCGACTGAGGACGGTTTATATTACTGTCAGATTAAAAGTTGAAATCGTACTTGTTTTTTATATTTTATTGACCATGTTCAGCAAGAATTCATTAATAGCCTTGGTTACTGTCAGGTAGCCAGCGGTGCACACTTTCCATCTACTTTAATCATTACCATTAAATTTAGTAAAAAAAAGCTAATAATCATATTTTTGACGAAGTGAACGCAAAATGACAGGCTCTTTCAATTGACATGGTCTAAATTGGGTGCTGCCAATTAAAAAAAAAATTGATGAAGTCATATCTCGACTAAAGATAAACTCACAAATATGGGTCATCGTCAAAAAGTGCCTTTGTTTTTAACAAAATCGCTTATCAGAGGATTTTTTGGGGGAACTCTCAGTTCAAGAAATATTGAATTAATTCGTAACTTTTCGAAAGCACTGTAGGCATAATCATAATCATCTCATTAGCAGGCCCACCAAATTAGACTGGCTACTCCTCAGTGTTTTGTTAACACTTTTACTTTTTTTTATATTGAAGTCAATCTGCTTTGGCGTGCTTTCTATAGACATGATTCTGATTTTATGACTAGAGTGACCCTCCTAGGTTCCGAGTCACACGTTATATCTACTGAGCTAGAAGTCCGGATTATTGAAAATAATTCATCCGAAATATTTCAATAATTATTCAAATCAGTAGTTTCGGAAATATTCGAAAAAATAACTTTGAATTTAAAATGGCATACAATTCTCACAAAATTTTGCATAAGTCTTCGTGTCGGTATGTTTGAACTATTTAGTTCGGAAATACCGTTGGTATTCACCAAGTTTTGATTCGATTTAAGCTGTATTTTTCGAGTTATTATAAAGAACCAAATTTCAAAAGTTTTTTCACTTTGTTTCCTGCTCCGAGCTCTTTTGAAATTTCAGCATTTTAAAAACAAAGCACCCAAGATATAACCGAAACCTCTGCAACATTCTCAACCAACCCAGTTCTAATTCAAATCAAATCATTCAAAACACATACCGAAACTTATCGTTAAGTTATAGAGCTGAAGGGACATTTTTTACGATTCACTAAAATTTTTATATGATTTCATCTTTTCCATTATTTTAGACTTGCATTTTCATACAGCTTCCAGGAAAATAATCGAAATAAAAAGTTATTCCTCCAAGAGCTTTCACGAACTCGACGAAATATTCCGTATTCAACTTTCAATGCCGGCAAAACACAAACAGACAGACGGACAGAATTGAATTTGACCAATAATTGTTCAGCATTAAGACTGAACTGTTTGTTATAGATTATTTTCGGCCAAAATTTGGAAATTGCCGGAAGGAAAAATACCAATTTATATATAATAATAAGTCGAAGTACCCTCCGAAAACAGTTTTGAGAACGCCCTTCAGTTCGAACCACAAGAAAGACTGTAGAAGTTTTGTGTTTCAAATATGTTGTTGCAATAGCAACGAAATTAGAGACACTTTGCGAAATTATTCAAAAGTAATCAATGTAATAATCCACCTATAATTCAAAATCAAACAATCGTAGGTACCTACCGTAAAAAATTACTGAATTGTATTTAAGAAATAATTCAATCAAAAATATAAATGATTCAATTTTGGGAGTTACTAAAATCCAGGAAATTATTCTCCAAAAAAATAATCTGAATCCGAATCGTAGTAATCAAGAAACCTGTTACGTTTAGTCCTATATTTCAATACATGAAAATATAATTCCGCCTGAAAACAGAGAGCTTGAAAAAACGTCGAATTCATTTGTCTTATCTGTTACATCTAAGATAAGGGAACATCTGGCAGTCTACTTTCCAACCGATGAATAAATTATCGGTAGCCATATCGTACGCGAACCATATGAACCATTATAAACATCATACACTCCTTCAGAAAAAATGTAAATATCATTCCGTATCCAGGCATATATCTATATTCCATTGATGCCAAATGGTAGGAACCCACTTTGAGCGTGATTTCGATGCAATTAAGTTGCTCTATATACACATGCGTGTATATTGCAGGATGTCACAGCGCTACAAATCTATACGGAAGCCAGATGGTACGCCATCGCGATATATATATATATATATATATATATATATATATATATATATATATATATATATATATATATATATATATATATATATATATATATATATATATATATATGAATAATAATAGGACTAGCAGGGACCGCAGTTAAGAGTCATCCACAAAGTGTAATTCCATCAACGCTGACTAGCAACATACCGCGGTTTCATCCTTATTAGGAATCGTCAGTGGTGCATAAGTCAACCGCCGATGGAAGAATACACCTCGAAGGAGCCGCTTTACCGAACTCCAGGTACAACCTCTGAGTACAAAGTACACAGAGCGACACCTAGCGTTCAACCAACCAGGCTCCCGTTGCGGAAAACTAAAAAACATAGATCCCTGCGTACATTCTTTGTTCCAAACGTGACTAATTGCAGAATTCTATTTTGAATTCCTCGCACACGCCACGAGGAACGTGAAAACGCCCTGGTTTTAGTGCGCAATGCGCAGAAATGAATAAAGCAAATGAGTGAGTTTCGCTTTTATGGAAAGCTAACCACTAGACATGAATAATAATAGGACTAACAGGGACCGCAGTTAAGAGTCATCCACAAAGTGTAATTCCATCAACGCTGACTAGCAACATACCGCGGTTTCATCCTTATTAGGAATCGTCAGTGGTGCATAAGTCAACCGCCGATGGAAGAATACTAGTCCTATTATTATTCATGTCTAGTGGTTAGCTTTCCATAAAAGCGAGACTCACTCATTTGCTTTATTCATTTCTGCGCATTGCGCACTAAAACCAGGGCGTTTTCACGTTCCTCGTGGCGTCTGCGAGGAATTCAAAATAGAATTCTGCAATTAGTCACGTTTGGAACAAAGAATGTACGCAGGGATCTATGTTTTGAGTTTTCCGCAACGGGAGCCTGGTTGGTTGAACGCTAGGTGTCGCTCTGTGTACTTTGTACTCAGAGGTTGTACCTGGAGTTCGATAAAGCGGCTCCTTCGAGGTGTATTCTTCCATCGGCGGTTGACTTATGCACCACTGACGATTCCTAATAAGGATGAAACCGCGGTATGTTACTAGTCAGCGTTGATTGAATTACACTTTGTGGATGACTCTTAACTGCGGTCCCTGCTAGTCCTATTATTATTCATGTCTAGTGGTTAGCTCTCCATAAAAGCGAAACTCACTCATTTGCTTTATTCATTTCTGCGCATTGCGCACTAAAACCAGGGCGTTTTCACGTTCCTCGTGGCGTCTGCGAGGAATTCAAAATAGAATTCTGCAATTAGTCACGTTTGGAACAAAGAATGTACGCAGGGATCTATGTTTTGAGTTTTCCGCAACGGGAGCCTGGTTGGTTGAACGCTAGGTGTCGCTCTCTGTACTTTGTACTCAGAGGTTGTACCTGGAGTTCGATAAAGCGGCTCCTTCGAGGTGTATTCTTCCATCGGCGGTTGACTTATGCACCACTGACGATTCCTAATAAGGATGAAACCGCGGTATGTTGCTAGTCAGCGTTGATGGAATTACACTTTGTGGATGACTCTTAACTGCGGTCCCTGCTAGTCCTATTATTATTCATGTCTAGTGGTTAGCTTTCCATAAAAGCGAAACTCACTCATTTGCTTTATATATATATATAATGTGTGTGATTCAATATTTGCAACTACGACACACGTGAAAATAACTACAATTGTGTTTCTCTGTAAAATAAGAGAATTTATTATATTTTATTTACATAATTCACAGGTTTTACAAATTCTCACCTGTAAAATAAGAGAAACGACAATTAAAGTCAGTATTCCAATATAAATCAATTTCAAAATTCAATATTAGCGTCTGTATTAACACCTCTCGCCATTTTAATCTGTTTTATCAGTTCATATTCATCTGGTGTCAATTCCGCTATCACCGTACAGACCAGCGCCGTAGTAGCGCGGTAAACTTCAAATTTATACAAGGCTAATAATCACTTAAACACGTCGACTTATTTTACATCTCCCCCCCAGAAAAGTTCCTATTTCATGCAAATCTAGGAACGGGAACAAGTTTGGTTATATGAAAGAATCTTGACTCCGATTTCTTATGGCCAGTATCTATTTTGTATATCGAGTTTGATTTTTTTTCCAAAATTTTAAACGGTCCAATTTTCAGTTCATCTAATTTTTTTCTGTTCAACCGATTTCCGTTTTCAACATAAACTAGGTCTCCTATGTTTAATTCATATTTTTTCTATTTTTATCGAAATTTTGTTTATTATATTCGTGCGATTTAATTGTGTTCTCCAAGGCGAATTTCCTATCTTGATATAAATTATTATGTGTTTTTTCTTGTTTTAATTCTTCCGGTAAAATAGCAGTATTTTTTCCTTCCAATAAATATTTCGGAGAAAATCTTGTTACTGTATGCTCTGTCTCATTATATCTTTTTATGCATTCATGTGCTATCGTCGTCCAGGCCATTTTTTTGTCTCCTTCATTCATCTTACATCTTATTTTATTGACTAGTGTTTGATTCAGTCTCTCATTGAGCCCATTCGAGAATGGTGAATTTACTGCAGTGAAGACGATGGGTATATTTTCCCTATCTAAAAATTCTTTAAAGTCTCTTGAACATATACCTGGGTACTGATCTGCCAGAATCATGCCAATTTCATTTATCGGTGAAATTTTTCTGATTAATTTTATAAAATCACTCGAATTTTGCGTTTTCGAAGTCATAATGAAGGCATACCTTGTGAAATGGTCTACAAGAAGGTGTAAATACTTCTTTGTAGAACGTGAACCACCAAATCCACCAATGGTATCTATAGACATTATCTGGAAAGGATGAGTTGCAGGACCTAATTGAGACATTAGTCCAAATTTATATTTTCCTCTCGACTTGTTTTTTATACAGGTTTCACAATTTTCACAGAATTTCTTGATATTATATGTCAAGTTCTTTGCTGTATAAAATGGTTTGATTTTATTTTGCATTTGTTGCATACCTAAATGAGAATAAAGATAATGTACCTTTTCTATGATTTTTTTACTGAATTCCTCAGACAGTATAATTTTTTCCTTCTTCGCAATTTTTTTATAGTATATTGCATCTTTCAATTTGACTTTAGTTTTATTCTTATTTATCTCCTCATTATTTTCTTGATCTTCTTTTATATCTTTTAGATTTATTAAGTTTACAATTTTTAAACTACACTGATCAACAATTGCTAGGGATCACTTATGAACTTCTCTTCATTTGTATTTTTTTCAAGTTATCTCGTGAATATCTGTACATTATATGTTCTCTAAGGAAAAATTAAGATGTTTTGAGTTGATTATATCAAATTTTTCCTCACTTCATCGGCTCTTGTTCACAAAATCGATTATTATCTGTAGGCTGTTACATGTGGAGTGAAAAGCAATGTGGTATTTGTTATTAAATCTGTTTTTTTTCTCTCGTTCAAACACATAAGGTGACAATAATTGAAGAAATGAGAACAATATTAGCTAATCAGTCATGCCGAGAAGACGTTTGGCTCCTGTGCAACTGGACCAAATGATACGGTGGATACAGGAAGGTTTGTCCCAGCGAGAAGTGTCCCGGCGGTTGAATGTTTCGCAAAGTGTCGTGAGTCGGGCTTGGAATAGGTTCATCCAAAACGACTCAGTAGCTTATGTTTATGGGGGAGGTCGGCAGCGCAGTACAACAGCTGCCCAAGATCGTCTTTTGGTCCTCAATGCTAGGAGAAATCCCACTTACCCGGCGTCGCGGCTCAATAGATCACTGAGAGTTGCAACAGGAGTTCTAATTTCGAACCAGACTGTAAGACGACGACTACATGTTCGTGGTTTGAGAGCACGTAGGAGGGTACAACATCCCCGTTTGAATAGGGAACACCGGGTTCATCGACGGCAATGGGCTGAGGAGCACCGCAATTGGACAGTTGAAGATTGGAGCCGATGTTTATTTACGGATGAGTCTAGATTTCGTTTGGTCAACTCCGATGGACGTATTCTTGCTTGGAGGGAAAGAGGTCGAAGGTATGCAGAACAGTTTATGGTACCCACAACAGCTTTTGGTGGAGGTTCTATATGTGTATGGGGAGGCATTTGTTTGAACCAACGCACAGAGTTGGTTGTTCTGCAGAACACCACAATGACCAGCCAGAGATATCACGATATGATTATTGAACCCATAATTGTTCCGTTTGCGGCTGCCTTGGGCGAGAATTTCATTTTAATTGACGATAATGCCCGTCCACACCGTAGTCGTCTGGTTAATGAAGCGCTAGAAACTCATGCTATTGATAGGATGGACTGGCCAGCTCGCTCTCCAGACATGAATTGCATCGAACATGTCTGGTCTGAGATGTCTAGACAATTGTCAACCTTAGAACAACCGATCAATAACCTGGAGGACCTTTCTAACGCTTTACGGGATATTTGGACGAATTTGCCCCAAAATTTTATAAATCGTTTGATTGAAAGTATGCCTCGTAGGGTAGAATGCTTGAGACGAGCTCGTGGGGGGCCAATTAGGTACTAGCTTAACCGAAACTTCAGCCTTCTTGTGGTGTCATCATAAAATTTTTATGTTATTCAAACACAGAAATTTGAGTGTTCCTAATAAAGTCTTTTTTTCTCTCCAACTTTCCATTTTTTCATTCTTTTCTCAAGTGAACCATATTATCAACTGAAAATACTCTGATATCTGACTAAATTTATAATCTTGGAGCGAATAATTCAGAAATAAATTTAGAAAAAGTAAGTGATCCCTATCAATTGTTGAGCAGTGTATTACCCTGACTTTCATGTGGCTCTAGTACTGGATTCCTGCTCAAACAATCTGCTTCCAAAATATATTTTCCTGGTGAGTATATTACTTCAAAATCAAACTGTGATAGGAAATAAGTTAAGTCTCCAAGTTCTTCGTCGGTCCTAGCTTTGATATTCATTTTCTCAAGTGGTTTATGGTCCGAGAAAACTATAAACTTTTTTCCGATGAGCCAGTACTGCCAATACTTTACTGCCTCTGTTATTGCTAGGCATTCTAGAAAAACAGCTTTTTTCCTTTTCTGAGCGTCGTTCAATTTTCTCGAAAAATATGCACATGGTTTTTCTTCTCCATTTTCTTGAGGTTGTTTTAAAACAGCTCCTATGCCCTGAATACTTGCATCTGTATAAATATGTATTGGTAAATCTGGATCAAAAATTGCTAGAATAGGCTTCGAACAAAGCAATCTCTTAATTATCTCTAAGGATTCTTGACATTCTTCAGACCAAACAAATTGTTGTCCTTTCCGCAATAAGTTATGTAAAGGGTCCAATATGATGGATATCTTGGGAACGTATTTTCCATAAAAGTTGATTTTTCCCAAAAACTGCCGGACATTTTTTTGTGTTCTGGGAACAGGAAAATTCTTTGTAGCAATTATATTATCATTCAAAGGACTAACTGTATTATTTTTTATTATATGTCCTAAATATTTCACTGAATTTTGCGCGAAATGGCATTTTGAAAATTTTAATCTGAAGCCTTCCTCCAAAATTGCTTCCAACAACAATGATAAGTGATGAATATGCTCAGAAAATGTTCTTGAAAAAATCAAAATATCATCAATATAATTTACAGCAAAATTTGATAATTTATGTTTCCTTATAATGTTGCCTAAAATTCGCTGAAAAATTGCTGATGCTGTTTTTAACCAAAAGGCAAGCAGGTCCATTGAAAATGGCCATCGTGAGTAACAAATGCTGTTTTTTGTTTATCTTCAATTCTCAAAGGAATAGCCCAGAAAGCCGAATTCACATCTATTGTTGAAAAATATTTACAATTCCTCGTTTTAACCATCAAATCTTCGATTAATAGAAATGGTTGCGATTGAGGAACTAAAATTTTATTTAATTCACGAAAGTCTATACATAGTCTCGTTTTTTTTCCTTCTTCTTTTTTATAGGCCAGAGTAACTGGAGCAGCAAAAGGACTGTACGACTCTTCAATTAGATTTTGTTTTAGTAGTTCTGATATTTGTTTTTCTATTTCTCTTTTATCGTCAATCGTACACCTATATGGTCGCTTACTACAATATTTTTCCACAATCAAATCAATACGTGCTTCATAACCTTTTACCTTGCCTATATCGTACCTATCAGTAGCAAATAGCGATTTATATTTTTTTATTAATTTATCTATTTCTAATTGTTTCTAAGGGTCTAGGTGATTTATTGAATTGTCAAAATTGGCCATTTCTATGTGTTCATTAAAGTTTATTTCATTTTCATCATAAGTTGTAAATTTACTCTTATCTATATTTGAATTCCGACCTGAAATATCAGGAATAATTTTCTTCTCTTTATTTTGGAAATTTTGTATAATTTCTGGTTTTTCATTCTGAACCAGATGAAAAGCTTTTATCAAATCTATCTGGCTCCTGTGCAACTGGACCAAATGATACGGTGGATACAGGAAGGTTTGTCCCAGCGAGAAGTGTCCCGGCGGTTGAATGTTTCGCAAAGTGTTCTTCTCTTTATTTTGGAAATTTTGTATAATTTCTGGTTTTTCATTCTGAACCAGATGAAAAGCTTTTATCAAATCTAATCCAATCAAGAAATCATAATCAAAATGATTTTCGTCCATCACAAAAACATTCATATATTTTTCAATATTGAAAATCTTTATTTTTAAAGTAACCATTCCCATAGATTTTTTAACACCATTAATCGTTCTTAAATTTAAATTTTTTTTGAATAATTGTTTTATTTTTCAGACATAATAATTTTGAATTTATCAAGGAAACATTAGAACCTGTATCATAAATTCCTAAAATCTCTAAGGTATCATTCACTGTTATTTTGATATTGATTAATGGTGGCACTACTAGTTTTTTGGATCCATTTCACTGAATTCTGTTTCTAATTGGGAAATATTAACGGTTTTTTTTTGGTACCCTTTTTCTCTATCATTACTAGTGCTTTTAAACCAGCATAAGGATTCAGGATGGTAACGATTACCCTTATTTTCTTTTTCACAAATCCTGCATGGTCTGTCCCTCCAATTTTTCTCTTTAATCTTATTTCCAAAGTCTGTAACTACCTTCCTATCAGAATTCTTCTTATTTACTAGATATTCTAAACCTCTAATATTTTTGAACATATCATTAGTGTCCTTTAAGCTATTTCTATCAATTTTATCGGATACAAAATTTGGTAATCCAGTAACAATGAGATCATTTAAAGTAGACTTATCTATTGATTTATTAATTTCCAGTAACAGTTTTTCTTTTTTTAATGCATATTCCAGCAATGGGCCTTGGATATATCTAAATGATATTGCATACCTGACTGGTGTCCATCCCTTGTCTGCATAAGTTTCACAAAAGCTATCTTTCCATGTAGACCACTCTGATTTTATAGTGTGTTTTATAAGCATAGAGCTATACCAATCGAGACATGACTCTTCAAGAAGTAACCTAAAGGCTTCAATTTTCTCAATATCTTCTTCTATTCCCAAGCGACTACATTCGCCTTCAAAAATTGCCATCCATTGGGATACGTTAGAGGTCCTTGTTGTGAATTTTTCCATTACAAATTTTCCTTTTCTTATACTTTGGTGTTCGGAATTCTCATTCTTCTTTTCACATAAGTTGTTGAGGATTCTTGACAGTGTATCTCCTGAAATTGCAGCCTCCTCTTGTATTTTTGGTGGAATCTCTTCGAGTAAATATCCATCGAATTGCATATTTCCGTCTTCATCCAAATAAGTATTCTGTATCTCATCTGTCATCGAAATCCATACCTGTCTTCTATCGTGCCTCCTTTGTAAAGTAGATTTTACCTTCTGGTACGTCTCAGTTTTTACAATCGCTGAATGAAGTTTTGCCGGTTGGAATTTTTCCGGAACAATGAAAACCCCTTTATCACCATTGGTGATTGATGTTATACAAATTACATTTGTTTTATGGTCGTCACCAGCTTTTACCACAAATTCCAATCTCAATCTTTCCATATTCATCTAAGAACAGCTGTAGAATTGTCGTTTTATAATGTGTGTAGATTCAATATTTGCAACTACGACACACGTGAAAATAACTACAATTGTGTTGCTCTGTAAAATAAGAGAATTTATTATATTTTATTTACATAATTCACAGGTTTTACAAATTCTCACCTGTAAAATAAGAGAAACGACAATTAAAGTCAGTATTCCAATATAAATCGATTTCAAAATTCAATATTAGCGTCTGTATTAACACCTCTCGCCATTTTAATCTGTTTTATCAGTTCATATTAATCTGGTGTCAATTCCGCTATCACCGTACAGACCAGCGCCGTAGTAGCGCGGTAAACTTCAAATTTATACAAGGCTAATAATCACATAAACACGTCGACTTATTTTACATATATATATATATATATATATATATATATCGTAACAACAAAATTACCGGAAATATTATATTGAGAAAATTGATTGGGAAACTCAGCAAATAAGGCTTGAAATCATACAACCATTGGTCGATACATCTATATTTGATCCTTGTTGAGATCTCCATCAGGATGCTAAAATAACATAGGGACAATTAAAAAACTGCAAAACCCTAGTACTGTAAAATCTTGTGAAAATATAAAAAATTAATAACTTACTTAGGACTAGTTGTACAAAGGAAGGCAACACAGCCAACAGAGAAACATCAAACTATGATCCAGTATGTCAGGTAAAGGTATTAAGCTCATTTATAAAGAAAACAAAGGACTACCCAGGTAACACAGACCTCGCATAGAGGTCTCTGAGAGGTTACAATGTGGATGAAAATGCGAGCTCCCAATGTGAGGTCCTAAAGATATCACACAGATAACCAGAATAAGACATTCCCATTGCGAGCTCCTAAGAATGTCACATATGTAACCAGAATAAGATATCCCCATTGCGAGCTCCTAAAGATATCACACATATAACCAGAATAAGATATTCCTATTGCGAGCTCCTAAAGATATCGCAAGTATAACAAGAATAAGACATTCCCATTGCGAGCTCCTAAAGATGTCACATATGCAACCAGAATAAGACATTTCCATTGCGAGCTCCTAAAGATATCACATAGATAACCAGAATAAGATATTCCTATTGCGAGCTCCTAAAGATATCGCAAGTATAACAAGAATAAGACATTCCCATTGCGAGCTCCTAAAGATATCACACAGATAACCAGAATAAGATATTCCTATTGCGAGCTCCTAAAGATATCGCAAGTATAACAAGAATAAGACATTCCCATTGCGAGCTCCTAAGGATGTCACATATGTAACCAGAATAAGATATCCCCATTGCGAGCTCCTAAAGATATCGCACAGATAACCAGAATAAGATATTCCTATTGCGAGCTCCTAAAGATATCGCAAGTATAACAAGAATAAGACATTCCCATTGCGAGCTCCTAAAGATGTCACATATGCAACCAGAATAAGACATTTCCATTGCGAGCACCTAAAGATATCACACAGATAACCAGAATAAGATATTCCTATTGCGAGCTCCTAAAGATATCGCAAGTATAACAAGAATAAGATATTCCCATTGCGAGCTCCTAAAGATGTCACATATGTAACCAGAATAAGACATTCCCATAGCGAGCTCCTAAAGATATCACACAGATAACCAGAATAAGATATTCCTATTGCGAGCTCCTAAAGATATCGCAAGTATAACAAGAATACGACATTCGCATTGCGAGCTCCTAAATATATCACACAGATAACCAGAATAATATATTCCTATTGCGAGCTCCTAAAGATATCGCAAGTATAACAAGAATAAGATATTCCCATTGCGAGCTCCTAAATATATCACATATGTAACCAGAATAAGACATTCCCATTGCGAGCTCCTAAAGATATCCTAAAGATAACCAGAATAAGACATTCCCATTGCGAGCTCCTAAAGATATCACGCAGATAACTAGAAAAAGACATTCCTATTGCGAGCTCCTCAAGATATCACAAGTGTAACGAGAATAACACATTCCATTGCGAGGTCCTGAAAACCTCGCAAATTCAACAAGAATAGGAAATCAGGTGGCGTGTTGTAGGGATCTACTCCATTCCTACTCTGCACTTCTCGTTTCCACCGGTAGATGGCGCAGTCGTCTACTCTGTACCCGGAAGAACAACCCAATCGCTTATAACCCGAGTGGAATATCGATCTACGCATCGAAGTGATCTATTCGGCGCCACACATGTACTGCACATTTGGATGATATATAGATTATAGATCCATATCGCAGCCATCTTCTCTCAGTACTGCCCCGGTTGAGCAGCCTGAGAACTTCCCCATGTGATATATCTGAGATGTTACTGGGATCATCCCCTGTGGAGGACATTTGGAGGTGATAGAGAGGTCTGTGCGACCTCCCTGCGATATCGCAGTACACATCTCAGAATATTCCCCTGGGTTAGCAGTTTGAGAATTTCCCCATGCGATATCTCCGATATGTTACTGGGCTCATCCCCTGTGGCGGACATTTGGAGGTGATAGGGAGGTCTGGGCGACCTCCCTGCGATATCGCAATAAACCTCTTGAAATATTCCCCAGGGTGAGCAGTTTGAGAACTTCCCCATGCGATATCTCTGCGATGTTACTGGGCTCATCCCCTGTGGCGGACATTTGGAGGTGACTGGGAGGTCTATGCGAGCTCCCGGCGATATCGCAATAAACCTCTCAAAATATTCCCCAGGGTGAGCAGTTTGAGAACTTCCCCATGCGATATCTCTGCGATGTTACTGGGCTCATCCCCTGTGGCGGACATTTGGAGGTTATAGGGAGGTCTATGCGAGCTCCCTGCGATATCGCAATAAACCTCTCAAAATATTCCCCAGGGTGACCAGTTTGAGAACTTCCCCATGCGATATCTCTGCGATGTTACTGGGCTCATCCCCTGTGGCGGACATTTGGAGGTGATAGGGAGGTCTATGCGAGCTCCCTGCGATATCGCAATAAACCTCTCAAAATATTCCCCAGGGTGAGCAGTTTGAGAACTTCCCCATGCGATATCTCTGCGATGTTACTGGGCTCATCCCCTGTGGCGGACATTTGGAGGTGATGGGGAGGTCTATGCGAGCTCCCTGCGATATCGCAATAAACCTCTCAAAATATTCCCCAGGGTGAGCAGTTTGAGAACTTTACCATGCGATATCTCTGCGATGTTACTGGGCTCATCCCCTGTGGCGGACATTTGGAGGTGATAGGGAGGTCTATGCGAGCTCCCTGCGATATCGCAATAAACCTCTCAAAATATTCCCCAGGGTGAGCAGTTTGAGAACTTCCCCATGCGATATCTCTGCGATGTTACTGGGCTCATCCCCTGTGGCGGACATTTGGAGGTGATAGGGAGCTCTTGGCGACCTCCCAGCGATATCGCAATAGGCGTCACAATATCCCGGCAGGAGCTCGCCGGGACATCTCTGGGAGGTCCCTGTGTTACCTGGGTATGAAATAATTTAGAAAAATCTTTGGATCATTAAAAGTAAACAATTATCACAAATGAATATATAACAATAGGTATGACATTGCAAACCACCGAGATACAACACAGATACGAAAAACAGATCAACGGCGGACTCGTCAACACTCCTCAAACGACCAGCTGAGAGGACTACCCGTCGGTGTAATATGCAACACAAAATTCTCAACTCTGTATATCACGGTGACTAGATCTCAAATTGCTCTCGAAGGTAAGTAGATAGTTGTAAATATTACTGAGGCCCTTGATGTCCGTCCTCTTAATGTTCTTAATTATAATCCTCATAATGAATGTGTCAATAAGAGGACGGACATCAAGGGCCTCAGTAATATTTACAACTATCTACTTACCTTCGAGAGCAATTTGAGATCTAGTCACCGTGATATACAGAGTTGAGAATTTTGTGTTGCATATTACACCGACGGGTAGTCCTCTCAGCTGGTCGTTTGAGGAGTGTTGACGAGTCCGCCGTTGATCTGTTTTTCGTATCTGTGTTGTATCTCGGTGGTTTGTAATGTCATACCTATTGTTATATATTCATTTGTGATAATTGTTTACTTTTAATGATCCAAAGATTTTTCTAAATTATTTCATAGTCCTTTGTTTTCTTTATAAATGAGCTTAATACCTTTACCTGACATACTGGATCATAGTTTGATGTTTCTCTGTTGGCTGTGTTGCCTTCCTTTGTACAACTAGTCCTAAGTAAGTTATTAATTTTTTATATTTTCACAAGATTTTACAGTACTAGGGTTTTGCAGTTTTTTAATTGTCCCTATGTAATTTTAGCATCCTGATGAAGATCCCAACAAGGATCGAAATATAGATGTATCGACCAATGGTTATATGATTTCAAGCCTTATTTGCTGAGTTTCCCAATCAATTTTCTCAATATAATATTTCCGGCAATTTTTTTGTTACTATATATATATATATATATATATAATTAATTCTCCAGGTAATTGGGGTTTTTCAGATTTCAAACAAAGGTCCTCAGTTCAGTGTACCATTTATTAAATTGTTGAGCTTTCGCAGAATATCACCTGCATCATCAGAACATCTACAAAATACAAAAGTCACTAACATTCAAACATGGCCGCCAACGACACAACAGAAAAAATGTGTTTATTAACTATGAAGCTACACATTACAAGTCCAAAAATAAAACAACCATCTGCATCTACTCAAATACAAATTCATTGGTTGATCTTTCACTGATCAGTCAACTCAAGAAAACAAAACTACAAACATTTTTCCCCAAATATACTCACATCAATGTTGGTTTATCAAAAAAAAAGTTGTAAAAAAGGGTCAAATAACAGTTTCCCACGGAATCTTCTCATCGATGTTCAACAGTCTCAAGACTGGAATCCTTCCAAGAGAAATATCTACACGTTTATATTTCCTGCAATTTTTTTAATTATTTACGATTTTATGTGGATTATTCTGTACTGCTGATAAATGTCGGCATTCCTGTATTAAACTCTCTGTCAACGACACGATCTACCAGTCATAGCGGAAGTGATAATTAGAACCTTCTTTGATAGTTTGACAGATCATATAGGTTATGCTTCACTTCTGTGCTCCATTAAACGAGATCACAGAACGACGAAACTTCCCCCGTCAGTCACGGCCGATCGTGCCAAAGTCACAGAAATGGCCTCATGAATTCGAGCATGGTGACCCGCTCCCAACCACCACAATACAAACATGAAAAATCCCATTCGTTCGACCTCACCACTAAGTTTCCGTTACTTCCATATTGTTGAAAAAAGCAAGAGTATTGATTTCATGATCAGTTTTGATGAGGTATGAATAGATGTTGCTCAAGTGGTTGATGTCTGACGTCCTGTTGACCGTCGTAGAATATTGTGAAATTCTTATCATCTCCAATATGAGTCTTGATCTCTCTCTATCACACTTGTCTAATATCGCTACATTCTCCACGTTCCAGTCCATCTCATGGCCTGTATCCATCACATGTTGGGAGAGAGCACATCTTGGCTTCCTCAACTTACAGTCACTTCTATGAGATGTTAGACGTCCCTTTAGATTTCTCCCTGTCTGTCCTATGTAGCACATGTTGCAATCTTTGCAATCCACCTTATACACCACTCCTGTAGTTAGTTGTTTAGGAATTTTGTCCTTCAACCTCGAGAAGTTGCACGATGTCGATTTGATGGATTTCTGTACGATCTTTATGTTGTCTATACCTCTTAATATTGCTGATAGTCTCTCGGTAAGATGGTCAATTTTTGGCAGGACTGCCCACATCCAGTTCGGCTGTTCAGGTGTCATCTCCGCAGGTACCCGGGGAATCTCAAACGGTGTATTATACAGCAATCTACTTAGCAGCCTCCTGGGGTAAGAGTTCCTGGAAAGCATGTCAAATAGCCTCCTCACATTGTGACGGTACAGTGTCGGGTGACATATCCTTCGTACTCTGTTTTTCATCCCTAGTATGAAGTTTAATTTAACTTTGTGTTTATGGTTGGAGTGGAAATTCATGTATCTGCCCGAGCTGGACCCCTTCACATACCAGTCAAGCAACAACCTATTGTCTGTGTTTCTCATCACCAGGGTATCCAAAAATGGATGAGAAACACAGACAATAGGTTGTTGCTTGACTGGTATGTGAAGGGGTCCAGCTCGGGCAGATACATGAATTTCCACTCCAACCATAAACACAAAGTTAAATTAAACTTCATACTAGGGATGAAAAACAGAGTACGAAGGATATGTCATCCGACACTGTACCGTCACAATGTGAGGAGGCTATTTGACATGCTTTCCAGGAACTCTTACCCCAGGAGGCTGCTAAGTAGATTGCTGTATAATACACCGTTTGAGATTCCCCGGGTACCTGCGGAGATGACACCTGAACGGCCGAACTGGATGTGGGCAGTCCTGCCAAAAATTGACCATCTTACCGAGAGACTATCAGCAATATTAAGAGGTATAGACAACATAAAGATCGTACAGAAATCCATCAAATCGACATCGTGCAACTTCTCGAGGTTGAAGGACAAAATTCCTAAACAACTAACTACAGGAGTGGTGTATAAGGTGGATTGCAAAGATTGCAACATGTGCTACATAGGACAGACAGGGAGAAATCTAAAGGGACGTCTAACATCTCATAGAAGTGACTGTAAGTTGAGGAAGCCAAGATGTGCTCTTTCCCAACATGTGATGGATACAGGCCACGAGATGGACTGGAACGTGGAGAATGTAGCGATATTAGACAAGTGTGATAGAGAGAGATCAAGACTCATATTGGAGATGATAAGAATTTCACAATATTCTACGACGGTCAACAGGAGGTCAGACATCAACCACTTGAGCAACATCTATTCATACCTCATCAAAACTGATCATGAAATCAATACTCTTGCTTTTTTCAACAATATGGAAGTAACGGAAACTTAGTGGTGAGGTCGAACGAATGGGATTTTTCATGTTTGTATTGTGGTGGTTGGGAGCGGGTCACCTTGCTCGAATTCATGAGGCCATTTCTGTGACTTTGGCACGATCGGCCGTGACTGACGGGGGAAGTTTCGTCGTTCTGTGATCTCGTTTAATGGAGCACAGAAGTGAAGCATAACCTATATGATCTGTCAAACTATCAAAGAAGGTTCTAATTATCACTTCCGCTATGACCGGTAGATCGTGTCGTTGACAGAGAGTTTAATACAGGAATGCCGACATTTATCAGCAGTACAGAATAATCCACATAAAATCTTAAATAATTAAAAAAATTGCTGGAAATATAAACGTGTAGATATTTCTCTTGGAAGGATTCCAGTCTTGAGACTGTTGAACATCGATGAGAAGATTCCGTGGGAAACTGTTATTTGACCCTTTTTTACAGCTTTTTTTTTTGATAAACCAACATTGATGTGAGTATATTTGGGGAAAAATGTTTGTAGTTTTGTTTTCTTGAGTTGACTGATCAGTGAAAGATCAACCAATGAATTTGTATTTGAGTAGATGCAGATGGTTGTTTTATTTTTGGACTTGTAATGTGTAGCTTCATAGTTAATAAAGACATTTTTTCTGTTGTGTCGTTGGCGGCCATGTTTGAATGTTAGTGACTTTTGTATTTTGTAGATGTTCTGATGATGCAGGTGATATTCTGCGAAAGCTCAACAATTTAATAAATGGTACACTGAACTGAGGACCTTTGTTTGAACTCTGAAAAACCCCAATTACCTGGTAGAATTAATTATCAACTGATCAGAGATGACTTCCACTCAACTTAGTATATATATATATATATATATATAGATTTGTTCGACCGCACATACAGACCCAAATCGGTATACTCGACCGACTATACGATCCAAAAGTGACGTTGTCAGACCCGGCTCCGGGTCTGGAAACGTTCGACTATAGAATCATTATGAGGGAGGTTAGGGTGTGCTAGGGGTGAATTTTCAGCTGGGTGTGAAAAGTCGGTTATACACGATATTATATACAGAAAGTTTCATGGTTTGGCCAGTGCGAGGGCGCTTCTACCGATTTGAATCTGATGTATATGATTCGTATAGCTGACCGACGCGTTCAGTCCATAAACATGGCAACACTGCACGTTGAGAGCTTCATAATATACAGACCTCAAATCATCTATTTTGGATCTTATATGATCCCGGTATAGTAAACCGTCTTTATGAGCAATGAATATACTATGGATATTTCAGATTTTCACAAATTTGTTTTTACATCGTACAACCTTACGGAAGCTTATACAAACCCGATTAAGGTGGTCAACGTCATGAATATGGTTTATTTGAGGTATTTCTGATGGAATTTTTATTTCAATCATTCGTGAGTAGAGTACCAGACAATTTGACTTGATGAATTTTAAAAATTCATTCGTGATATTATACTGCGTGTACCAGTGCCAAATCGACAGTATTAAGCGTAACGATCAAAAGTAATCAATATAAGGGTGATTCACATCGATGACTATTAGACGTTTATGGAGAACTAATCAGAATTTTGAGCTGAAAATTGACATTGGTCTTCCTTCCCAAAATATTTTTAAACCTCTACCACTTCCAGTTATACCGGAAAAAGACTACTACATTTGATGGCAATTTCAGTAATGTGCATAACTTTCTCAGTGGAAGTAGTCTGTGACTTTTCGGAAACATAGAAAGAAACTAAAACTCGATGTTTCGAAAACTTAATTGGACATCCCATGAATTTTATTTCATTTTTCATTGGATTGTTGAGAATCCAAAACCCAATTAAAAGTATCTATTTTCAATGAAAACTACATAAATGGAAATATTCTATTTTGGTCTATAAATACTGATAGAAAAAAAAAGAATAATGTTTTAAAATAATCAACAATCGCAACGAACAATTAATTAAATATCGGGAAATGTCAAATTAAGTTTTCCAAACATCGGATTTTAGTTTCTTCCTATGTTTCCCGAAAGTCACAGACCACTTCCACTAAGAAATTGCGCTTTTTCCTGATTTCGTCGTTCACTCTCCAAGTCATAGTCTCCAAGGCATAGTATCGACTGAAAGAACAAAAAATGTGAGTGGCAATTTGAAAATCTTGAGTTTTGATGAATTTGAGTTGACCAAGATCATGGCCTTCTCGTAAACACCCTGTACATTTTTGGTGTGAACTGCCACCAGTCTGTTATAGGTACTACGTATTGGAAAAATCAAGATCGAAAAAGATTATCTCGAAAAAAACTTCTGAAGAAATATTCAAAGAAAAGTGAGGCCCAGATCACTGAAATAGCTATCAAATAAGCTATCCGATGAAAGAATAATATACTGGGTGTGCTATTTAAATCAAGAAAGTAGTAGTCTGTTTTCGGTATAACCGGAAGTGGGAGAGGTTTGAACTTATTTTAGGGAGGAAGATCAATATCTCAAACCCCATTATGCGAATTTTCAGCTAAAAATTCTGATTAGTTCCGTTTTTTTTTTGTAGAGGGGGAAACGTCAGCAGAACTGACGGCATACTCACTAAAACCCCCTCTCTTACCCCAAGATGGTCTGGGGCGATGGCTTTATTGCTCGCTGCCGAATTAGATGGTGTTGGGTGGCGAGTTACCCAGAATTTGTGGCGGAAGGTGAGACAGCCTCAACCCACCCCCTCGCGCGTTCGTGGGGCTCTGGATGTCATTTGGCCCCACCGGGTCTAAAAGTCTATTGCCGTGAATCACCCTGTATGTTAGGCATAAATTACACCAAGAATAGCATAACCTTTGAATACAGGGTGATTTACGACGAATATTCGTTAGAATATCTCAAAGGAATACTCGAGATAACACTTGAAATTCAATAGTTAAGCTTTGTTTGGAGAGATTAAATTTTTTAAGAATTCATTGAATTGGCTTAAGCTCTAAAAAATGTTTGCGTAGTTTGCGAGCAAAAATAATTGTACGATAATATAATTTATACAGGATTATTCATCTATCAGAAGTATCTGGAACAGTCATCATAATTTTGTGCTGAAAATGTGAATGTGGGTGCTTGCGACAATGAACACTTTCTCTAAAATATTTTGAGACCTCTTCAACTTCCGGTTGTCCGGAAACCTTCAAAACTATGAATGTCGTGATGACATATTAAATTCTAACATAAATTTTCGGGCGGATTTACATAGAAAGTGAAGCATGTATCTATAGGAGATGATAGCCCTACATTAGGGTCCTGTAGCTGTCTTCGAACATCTGAAGTTCTGAATAATCATTGTTTGGACTGGCCAGAGCTAGTTTTGAAAGGTACCCTCCTGGTCTTATGATCTACGAAATTTTTCGTTTTGAAAACAAATATTGAAGGGATTTCTAGGAACAAGAGTGAATATCTTTGAAAACTAGCGGAGGCGATTCTTCTTCGAGAGATCCATGCGGCTACAGAGGAGTACGAGTATTAGGGAATCCAACGACCTGTCAAAACTAAAGCAATGTGGTGGCTGTTGGCACACATTGTATTGTTTACTTTGAATTTTATGATGACCATAATTATAGTGGTATATTGTTCGTTTTTTGATTTCCTGTGCGTATTTGGGTTGTATTTTTAATTTTGAATAATAAAACAAGAAAAAAAATGCCTCTTACACGCATTGTGGTTGGCTGTGGATCTCAGCACGACAAGGATATAGTATGTTTCCTAGTACTACACAGTAGTTTTTGACTAGTAAAAATGAGTTATTCAGAAAGCGAAGAACACTATGGCTAGCTGAAATCAAGAGAAAAGATTCAAAGCTCAAGTATCAGAGAGTTTGCAGCAGTCTGCTGCGATCAGTACGATGAAGTGTCGTGGATCCCTCGAGGGTTGTTATATCCAGATTCTACTGTGTATTCATCAATAAATAAGAAGAAAAATCCAAGGGCTTTCACCTGTTTTTATATTATTTGTGTGTCATGCCATGCTATTAATGTGCGGACATGAAATAAAAAATCAAGAATTTTTTATGTAATCTATTCCATTTTTATAAAAATCCAGACCTTTTCATCACATTTATTACAATACCAGGTACCATTAGGAGTGTCAACTGGTCATACACAATCAAAATGAAATCTTCTATTTGACAGTCATTCCCATCTCATTTTATCATCGCACGTCCATCATCCACCGTTGCAAATGCAATAGTGAATAAATTCAGCTGTTCCCTCTTCAGATGTGGAATATTTTGCCATCAGTCCTGGCATAATAACTTCTGAATTAAATTTCTTAGCAGTTTCTAAGTTCTTTTCCCATATTTCCAGATCATTCGTACTAAACAAATATTTGGAGACCATATAACGAAATCACAAAAAAGCGACTGTGAGATGAATAGTTGCACTTGTATTTGGTAGTAACAACTGTGTGTTTTTTAAAAGTAATCATTCCAGCTTGTGCTATTAGACAAGAACTGTTCATTCGCAAATATTCATGTATGTCTTGTACGTTGTGGTATATAATAATCCAAATACGTTGCAATATCCATATATAAGATTGGAGGAACACCATCAATTGAATTATCCACTACCCAGAGCAGAAACATTCAATGTGAAAGGATCTAAGCCGTTAATTAATCCCATCTTTATTATATACCTGTAATAAAATGAAATGTAAACACATGATGAAGGTGCTTTTTTTCGAACCTACCGTTCAGCAAAGTCTCTGTTTTTCAACAATAGTCTTTTCAAATATTCATTCTTCATTTCAGTATAGTTTACACATCAGAAAAGCTCCGGAAAAAGTCAATAAACACTATAAAATAGTCAACGACCATAACAAGTTAATTGTTTGTGTGCCAACAACCGCCACATTGGGTCACGTGGTTTGGATCGCCTAATATTTGTGAGAGGGGACTTTCGAAAGGTTATGTATTATTTTTATTTGTTCATTTTTCCCTATTTATCTTTTCGTTTTTGCTCGTATGTTCTGCGGAACATCGCGTTATCATTTTGCCCAAAACTCTGTAATTTTCGAATTTTTCGCCGAAAATGGTCTCAAACGATAGGGTTCGTCTTCTCGATGAAGAATTCGAGGTCAAATTTGATTCTGTCCGGCTGGCCGTTGCCATGATAACTTGAGAACGGAAAGATAAAGCGACTTGACCACTTTTCAGGGTAGACAAATTCGGTAGCGGGCATAATCGGCTCAATGGTTTCCGAGTAATAATCTTGTTTTCAACCTATACTAATCCGATCAAATAAAACTTGATGAGTAGTTGTAGGATAGAATCCTAAGAAATTTTGTGGAATTTTGTGACAATCGTATCACTAGAACATTTAAAAAAAGTTATTGAAAAATATTATTGATGTCACGAAAACCTCGGAATGGAAATAGACAGCAACTTGAAATTTTCAGGTTGAGGTGTGCTTCTGGATACGAAATTTAAGTCTGAAATTTGTTTGTCATTTTCTCAATAACTCAAAAATCTAAAACCGAACCATTTCAAACTTGGTTATTAGTTGTAGAATGCCAACGCAAAAGTTCTCGCGAAATTTCGTGAGGATCGTAACACTACGAAATTTTCAAAAAATCATTGAAAAAAATTCTATATATCAGAAACTATTCGCCCGCTGAAATTTTGCGAGAGGCTTCAAAACTTAACTCTACCGCCAAGTTCCAAGTTTGAACACAGTCGTATCTATATTGTTCGAGATCTGAGCAGCCTTGTGTGAGTTCTGTAGCTGGATGGGTGACTGTTGCCCCGATAACTTACGATCAAAAGGAGATAGGGACTTGCAATTTTCAGGGTAGGTTGCGGATCCGAATGGCAGAGTTTAGTTCTTATTTGGGCATAATAGGTCTAACGGTTTCAGAGTTACACCCACCTAGGATATTATTTTCTCGATAACTAAAAAAAAATAGATTAGATCGAATTGAAGCTTAGTAACTAGTTGTAGAATATTGACATAAAGACGCGTGTGAAATTTTGTAAGAACCGTACCCCTAGAAAATTTTGAAAAAATCACGAAAAACAAATTAGTTCAAGCACTGACGAGATGTTAGGAGCTTTTGCACGTATGTGCTATTGTCCATTCTCCTGTATTGGACACTGTTAATCGAATTGGATATGGTAGATTTACTATGGTAAATTTGATCAAGAGTGTCGAATACAGGAGAATGGACAATAGAACATACGCGCAAAAGCTCCTGACTTCACGTCAGTGCTTGAGCCAATTTTCCTAGTGTATAATTGATATGGCAGCCTGGTTTTGGAAATTGAAATTGTATATCATTAGTTCAGATTATTCCACTTTTAATAAGCCATTTGGTCGATATAAATGGAATAGACACCTCTTTGGTATGTCTTCTGTTCGGGAATGTTACCATGAAGAACGTCTGAAATATTAATTGATATCGAAGGCATTGGTATCTAGTTCTGGATCCGTCAAGTTGGTGACGATGGAAATTGACTATATTAGGAATTTCATTCTGCTTTTATGCCAATTATGGATATATAAAAATATAATCTCAACTCGAAAACACGTTTTTAAAAAAATTGGGGAAGAACTTATAAAATGAACGTTTTATTCAAAAGACTATACAATGTTACATCTATCGAATCTATCTACTAACTCTCCGCAACAATGTGTCACATCCTTACTTATAAACTAATTATGCCTATTCAGCAGTTGACGGTCAGTGTCGCCGTCCTTATGGAATGCACAGGGTTGGCTTACATATTATCTCCGCCCTTTATTGAACTGAGTTCACTCTTAATGTTTGAACTCTGTTTATCAACTATCTTTTGATATTTTAAAATGAAAATCTTATACATTACAAGGAAAATTATAATTAAACTTATTAGTAAGAAAATAAAATAAAGGGTTGAAATATGGTTGGGGTGCAATTTCCATTTATACAATTTCAGTTCAGATGAATTTGTAAGATTTAAATGATCTAAAGTTAAATCTTGAATTTGAGAAATATTCAATTCATTGAGTTGAAATACATGATATAAATTATCAATTTTGGGTGATTGAAACGTTTTGAATCCATTGGATATAATACAATTACTTTCAATCAAGAAAATTTTTTCGGGCTCATGTTCATATTTTAAATGTCCTGAACAGTTTTCTTTCAATAATTCATTGAATAGGGATAAATATTGTCCATTGGGTAGAATTTGTAAGTCTTTAATAATAGGTGCACTTTTCCTAGTACAATTTTCACGTTTCTCTCGCACAAATGCACTAAAACTCAAAGGTTCACTAGTTTATCTTGTGGGCACAGCATCCATTCTTCTACCTTTTGGCAGTCTTCATACAGGGACCATATGATTTCTTCCTGTTGTATTAGTAGATACTTTGGTTGATCTATTGGAAGGGTATTTAGGAAAGGGACAAATTTCAGTTCATAAGTATCATAGGGAATAGGATTTACCAAAGGTACTCTTATAGCAAATATAATCTGTGATTTCTCAATTTTTACTGATGTGAAACAGACTGAATAAAAATCTTTCAAGTAGACTAAATGTTTCAGTAAGTCATTATTTTGAATATAGTTCCTAAAATAATTCAAAGGCAAAATAGACTCGTGTAGTAAATGTAGTCTAGCAAAACTAACGGCTGAATTTATTTCTGAGATAATTCTGGATATTTTAATTTGTTCAAACTGTAAAAGTATAATTTTGTCAAGAATGTGTTGAAATTTCATGAATTTATTGATTTGATTTATCATGGTATTGGTTTGATTTTGAAATCTATCAGATATTTCATCGATTATACTTATAATTTTTCCTTGATTTACCTCTATGTTACCTACATCATTCTGTAATATTCGAAAATATTCCTGATAAAGAGTTTCGTCTTCATCTTCTAAAGTGCCGAAGAGAAATTTGGAAATTCTTCCTCCTACATTAACAAGGCCTCTTTTACTCCTTGATGGAATTAATTCATGTAAAGTTTGTTTATTTGAAACAAGTTGGTTTACTGTCAACTCGAACAAATATTGCGTCGCAGTATCTCTAGTTTTATTTTCCTTACCTAAATCGTTTAGAATTTCTTCGTGTTTGGTCAGGATGGATTCAATTTGAGAAAGGTTGTAGTGATACATGAGAACATGATCTTTTTCTATAATGAACGTCTTAGGACCACTAAATGAGATAATGTTATTTCTTATTTCTTTCGATTTCAGACAAAATGGGGATTTAAGTAAAAATAGGATGATTGATATTTGGAAGAGTAACATCCTGAAACAGATGATAAATATTATTTTTTCCTCTGTTTAATTCTATTTTTATGATAGACGTGTCCTTTAGTCGCCTCTTTTACAAGGACATTATCTAAAATTTTGACGTTTGCTTCTTTAAATCGCGGTTTCAGTTTCGCATCTGCCGGTAATTTCAGGAATGATTTTTGATTTTCATCTAAAATAACAGCTTCTACTCGATTCTCATTCGCTTTTTGCCTTCTATTTTCATTTTTCTTGTTGTTTTCCGTTAATACCTTCGAAATTTCTTTCATATTCTGGTTATATTGTTCAATATAATTGGAGATTTTTTCATTTTCAGTGTATTCGACAGGGATGCTGTAATTTAAGTCTGATTTGATAATTTGTAATGGACTGTATTTAAGGGTAGAATGTATGGAATTATTGAAACTCAGAAGGGCTCTATTTAATTTTTCCCTTAAGGTCAAATTTTTATCTTCAATAACCCTTATTTGTTCTATTAAGGTAGAATGAAATCTCTCAACAATCGAATTTGATGTCGGATTATAATTTGTCACGTAATGAATTGTTATATTATGAGTACATGCGAATTCTTGGAATAATGCATTCTTGAATTCCGTTCCATTATCTGTTGTAATTTTCCCAGGCGTTCCATGATTCGAGAAATATCGAATAAGAGATTCTACAATTTCTGCTGCCGTTTTACTTTTCAGAATGAAACACTGTCCGTGTCTTGAAAATGAATCTACTAATGTGAGACATGGTATTTTTGAAATATTAATCGTATCAACGTATAAATGTTCAAAAGGTTTTTCTCCAATAGGATTTTGTTTGAAAATTAATTTGTTAGGTTGGCGTTCATACTTTTGACGCTGGCAAATATCGCAACTATTAACATAACGCTGGACTTTCAACAACATTTTTGGGAAATAGAATTTTTTCTTAATGCTTTCCACGTTTTCTTGGATTCCTCTATGAGTGGTTTTAGTTTCGTGATAAAGTTTAATTTTCTCTATTTGATCTTCTTCATTTACTATATCTTCTAAAAGAGTATTCGAAATTTTGATTTTGAAACTTCCTGACTTGAATAGTTTTTGGGGATATTGAATAAATGGTGTTTGAAGGTTTTTATTCTGAAAGAAAATGCCATATAATTTATCAGGGACTATAAATTCTTTCAACAACTTGGTAAATTGATTTTCTTCCGAAATAGATACGATCAGTCTCAATTTCGATTGATTATGTAATTTTAATTTAGTAACATTGAAATTATTTCCGCTTTTTATGATAATTTGGTACTGAAATACATTAATTGCTCGTTCAGTAAAGGGAATTTCTAAAATTGGGTCTTCTTCATTAGAATGTACAGTTTCCGTATCAGAATTTTCGTCTATATTCATTGCGATCAACTCGTCAAAGTCTTCTTTTCTCAGGTCTAAATCTTCATGAGATATATGTGGAACAACTGAATCTAAATCTGATAACAACAGTTCTTTTTCAGTAACATTTATATCTTCGGTTCGAATTCTGGAAAGAGCGTCCGCATTATTATTTACACCTTTTCGATACTTTATTTCAAAATTGAATTCATCTAATTTGATCCTCCAACGCATCAATCTTGAAGAAGTTTCTTTTAGTGAAAATAACCAAGTCAGTGGTCGATGATCGGTATAAATCACGAATTTTCTACCAAATAAATAGGGTCTGAAATGTTTTGTAGCCCAAACAATTGATAGCAACTCTTTCTCAATCGTCGAATAGTTAATTTCTGACTTATTTAATGTTCGACTGGCAAACGCTATAGGCAAATCGCTAGGGGGGTTGCCTTGTCCTAAAATAGCACCTAGTGCATACTTCGATGCATCGGTTGTACGGGTGAATGGTTGATTGAAATCCGGGAATTGTAAAATCGGATGATTTATCAACATGTTTTTACTAATATTGAATGCTTCTTGATAATCTTGATTTTCTAAATTGATTTTTGAGTCCTTTTTCAAACATTGTGTCAGTGGTTTAGTAAGCATAGAAAAATTTGGAATGAATTTTCTGTAATAGCCGATCATGCCTAAATATGATTTTATTTCTTTAGGTGTTTTCGGAATTGGAAAATTCTTTACAGCTTCTATTTTTTCTGGGTTGGGTTCAACTCCTCTATCTGAAATTTTGAATCCTAAAAATATCACTTCATTTCTGAAAAAATATGATTTATCTAATTGTATCTTGAAATTTTCCTTTTTGAGCACTTCTAATACTGTCTGAATATCCGCTAAATGCTTATCTGGATCTTCGGAGAATATTAGGATATCGTCCATGTATACTACACAAATTTTTCCTAAAAGAGGTCGTAAAATTTCATTCATTACTCTCTGAAATGTTGATGGCGCATTTTTTAAACCGAAGGGCATTCGTAAGAATTCGAAATGTCCGTCATCCGTAGCAAAGGCAGTTTTCTCTATGGATTCCTTATCAAGTTCAATTTGATGGTATCCTGATGCTAAATCTATAGTGCTAAAAAATTTTGCTCCTTTCAAGTTATCTAAAATTTCGTCAATATTCGGAATTGGAAATTTATCATCAATTGTCTTCTCATTGAGTTTTCGATAATCTATCGCAATTCGCCATTTTTGTTTACCTGATTTGTCTGCTTTTTTGGGAACTATGACTATCGGAAAGGACCAGGGTGAAATACTCGGTTTTATTATATTTTTGCTTAAAAGGTCTTCGATTTGATTTTTGACTTCTTCCTTGTGAATTTCGGGATATCTATATCTTTTAACGTATACGGGGTTGTCA
Organism: Halyzia sedecimguttata; assembly: GCA_937662695.2. Classification (NCBI taxonomy): domain Eukaryota; kingdom Metazoa; phylum Arthropoda; class Insecta; order Coleoptera; family Coccinellidae; genus Halyzia; species Halyzia sedecimguttata. The sequence goes on from OW569411.2 coordinate 143,163,479, forward strand.
TCAATGGTTCTTATATTGTGTTTAATTTTGCTTGTGAAATTTAATGGTTGTCCTGGTAATTGTAAAACAGATTTATTACTTTGTAAAATTTTGGTTAATTGATTTTTTAAATTGTCATCTAGATGATCTAGTTCGACAGGTATTTCTTCTCGCGGTCTTATTTGCTGTAAATGAAGTTTGTGTGAAACGATTCCATTGGTTAAAATTTTATTTTTCATATCCAAAATAAGTTGCAAAACTTTCATCACATTGTAACCTATAACACCATCATATTGGGGGTGGAACTTATAGACAACAAAGAGATAGGTTGTATTGTAACCAAATATATCGAGAGGAAATAACATTTTATTGTTACGTCTTTGCCTGTAGCTGTCGTAAAATACGTATTTTCTTTATAAACGGAATTTGGAAAATAGTTATAAGCAATAATTGGATCTATGATTGAAATTGAACTTCCTGAATCTATTAATAATTTACATGGTGGGTTTTCTAATTTGATATAAGGGAGACTAGCAATTCTTTCTTCATTAACATTTAAGTCATGTGTGACTGAAAGGCAGTTTCTGGAAAATTTTCATATTCTATCTCTGGAGATTGATTTTCTTCGGGAATTTCTTCTTCTGTTTCGTAATTATTTTGATTATAGATTTCGTTGAATTGTTCATCTGGGGACAATTCAATTTGTTGTTCGGTATTGGTTAATTCTTCCGATGAAAAATTGGGTGGTGCTCTTGGCCTAAAATAATTTTCTCGCGGTTGATAATTGGGTTTAGGTTGTCGTATACTTGACGATTCATTAAATCGCTTTTGCGGTACGATTCTCGTTCGTATAGACATTGGTTCTGGTTTATTAGCTGGTTTATAATTAGGATTAGGTTTGAAAACATTCGGTGGTTTTCCAAACACTTGTTCATTGGTAAAATATTTTGGTTGATTTGTATTTTGAATTGGTTGTATGCGTATGGGCTGACTTGGGAAATTTTGATTTGAGTTATTAATGATATGGGGGCGTATACTTTGTCTAGAAAAATTTTGATTTGGAATAGAATAATAAGGGGAATAATTCATCTTCACTTTACTTGCATGGGAATTTTGTGAGAATGGACTTAAATTTGGTGTAAAATTTAATTGTTGTCTCTTTATCTCTCTATTTTCTAACATTTTGCAGGTATCATCGAAGTTTCTCTCATTATTATCTAATAGATTTCTAACATTTTCATCTACATTATTGTAAATTACTCTCTGCCCAATTTTTTCTGAAATATTCCTATAAATTGTAATTTCATTCTTATTAAATCCTTGCATCTGCAATTGATAATCGTATTGTAATTTTGTTTGTTTGATTCTCTCTAAGAAATTTAGGAGAGGTTCTTTATTCGCTCTGTGTATATTTTGGTATTCATCTTGTAGAACATCAAAGTTAATTCTAAATCCAAATTTGTCTATTAAAATTTTCTTTAATTCTTCCCATGTGTTTGGGTTCGGTCCTGAATTAATTATTATCCGTGCCTCATCAATTATTCTTGACTTTATCATCGCAAAACAATAATGATTTATTCGGGCATTTTCCGTTAATCCGAATTTGGCAATATAATTCTCTATTTCTACTATAAATGCTTGCAGTTCATGTGGATTTCCACTGAATTTTGGGAGCAGATCTCCAAATAATTTTAAATCGTTAATATCTATCATGTTGCTTAGACTTCCTGAAGGTTGAGTCATTTTTGTATTTAATTTCTCAAATTTTTCTACTAATTCGTCTATGTTGAATAGAAAATTTTAAACAGTTTGTCTCTTACAATATGAAATAAAATGAAGTATTCCTTTGGTCTAGGGAATAGAAAAACTAGGAGGTTAATAGATCAACTCACTTTCGTTACTTCCGGTCCTGGTTTGAAGGGCGCTACTCGATCAATCCACAGGTGTGTCTTCAGATGTTGGTAAGCTCGCAAGCAGGCCAGAGAGGGTTCACCTTACACTTCTTTTCAGGGATGCAGCCTTTCGTCGTGGACTCTTGTTCGCTCGTCTGATTGTTGCTACTTCTTGATCAGTTTCACTTAACAGGATTGACGTCACAAATTTTCGCACTTTTTCGGGTATTGTTCAAAGAAATAATTTTCACGTATTATTTTTCCAAAAATACTAACAACATCCCATCCTCGTCGCCAAAAATATAATCTCAACTCGAAAACACGTTTTTAAAAAAATTGGGGAAGAACTTATAAAATGAACGTTTTATTCAAAAGACTATACAATGTTACATCTATCGAATCTATCTACTAACTCTCCGCAACAATGTGTCACATCCTTACTTATAAACTAATTATGCCTATTCAGCAGTTGACGGTCAGTGTCGCCGTCCTTATGGAATGCACAGGGTTGGCTTACATATTAATATAAATATTTAAAAAAACAGATTTTTCAATTTTTCAAGTAGCAACTACCTAGGCCACTACTAGGAATACAAAAATTCTGTACAGGTGTATTTTCAGAGATATCTATATTTTCTAACTCGATCCCCAAATTGATCATGTGACCCAGATTAAGAATTTTGCAAATCTAAATCGTACTTAAATAATCATTAAAGGATACTGTGGGAGGTAGGTATATTCATTATTAAATGGTTGTTTTCTGGGTTTTCTCTCCCAAAGTCTAAAAAATATCTATTAAATAAATATCTATTGTTTTGTGAATTGCTTCTGCGTAAAAAACACAAGATCTTTTTCAGAAGCAATAAATCGATCAATGTTGCCTAACAAACAATAACCAAAGAACATTAACGATGAAACACATATTTAGTAACGTTTCAGAGTCTAAATCAGACTCCTTCGTCAGACACATAAAGAAAATCTTCAGAATTATTTTTTGTTTATTTAGCTATTCTGAAATTGAAGTATTGTCGAATTTCAGAATAGCTTTTTGATGTATTCCTTTGAAAATTTGGTAATATCTTCGGTTATGGAAACAACAAATCTAAGTCGAGGGTTTTTCTTCTTCTTCTTGAAGTGCCTATCCTCTGTGGATGTTGGCCATCACGTTGGTCCAAATCACTCTATTCACTGCCGCTCTGAATAGAGCTGTCGATGTCATTCCGGTCCATGTTCGTAAATTTCGCAGCCACGATATTCGTCTGCGTCCTGCTGATCTTCGACCCTCTATCTTGCCCTGTAGGATCAGTTGAAGAAGGTGGTATTTTTCGCCTCGCATAATATGTCCGAAGTATTCCAATTTTCTGCGTTTGACATTTTGTAGGTATTGCAGCTGTCCACCGATGCGTTGTAATACCTCATCGTTTGAAACGTGGAGTATCCATGGGATTCTGAGTATGCGGCGATAGCACCACATCTCAAATGCATCTATGCGCCTACACGAAGCATCGGTAAGGGTCCACGCTTCTGACCCATAAAGGAGAGTTGAGAGTACATAGCATTTTAAAACTCTTATTCTGGTATGAACGCTGAGAGATAGGTTGCACAGTATATTTCGCATCTTATTGAATGTACCCCTTGCTTTTTCGATTTGGCATCTTATTTCTCGAGAGTGATCCCAGTCCTTATTCAAGGTACAGCCCAGGTATGTAGCGGTCTCGGCTATTGTGAGAGCTACATTGTTAGCGGTAAACTGTAGGTTATCGATGATGTTTTTACTGATAATTAATATGCGGGTCCTCTTACAGTTTATCTTCATACCATATCTGTTCAATGTGATGTCGGGCAAATGCTTTCTGATTTATAATTTTTTTTCATTGATTTTTTTTTAATATTCTAGTTGGATGATCTTCCCAAAATTTTGTAAAAATTTTTGCGTGTGCATTCTAGAACTGATTACCCTGTTTGAATTGAATCGGCATCGTACATTTTGGGTAATCGATGAAATAATAACCAAATTTCAGATTGATAAAACTCCAAAACCATTTGGCCGATTATACCAATTAACGAACCTAAATGACACATTCAGATGCGCAATCTACACTGAAAACTGAAAGTAGCTATTTATTGCTGGTATCGTGAGATATATAATATTTTTCCAATATGGTTCTCAAAGCTCTCATATATAGATTCTTTTTCAATGATTTTGATCCTCACGAAATTTCGCAAGAATTTTGGCGTTGGGGTACTACAAATAACAACCATGTTAGAATTGGATCGGTTTTGTATTTTTTGAGTTATTCAGGAAATAAAAACCAAATTTCAGATGAGAATACCTTCAAATCTGTTTGGCCGATTATGCCTATAAACGAATATAAATATCACATTCAGATGCACAACTTAACCTGAAAATTTAGAGTCGCTATCTCTTTCCGTTCTCAGATTATGCTGACATGAATAATATTTTTTTAAATTTTTTTAAATTTTCTAGTGATAAGATTCTCAGAAAATTTCACAAACGTCCTTAGGTTTGTATTCTACAACTTCATACCATGTTTCAATTCGAACGGATTTTCATTGGTTGATGACAAAATTATTACTCGGAATCAGTTGTGGCGATTATGCCCGTTAACGAACTTGTCCGTCGTATTTGGATGCGCCACCTATCCTGAAAATTTCAAGTGGCTATGTTCATCTCCGTTCTCAAGTAATCCTGGCAACGGCCGTCCGGACAGAATCAATTTTGATATCGAATTCTTCATTAGTGGTTCAAACCTAATCGATTGAGACCATTTTCGGCAAAAAATTCGAATAATACAGACATTTGGGCAAAATGATAACGCGATGTTTCCCAGAAAATACACGCAAAAACGGTATCTCCTTCTAATTTATTAAAAATATCAACCAATTGTGGTATAGTATCATATGAGTATTATTTACAAATGAACATATTTAAAGGTTTAGGGTCGATACATAATCGAACTGAGATATTTGGTTTTTCCAATATCATTAAAATATTTAACCTCTCTGTATGACAGTTCACTTTGAATATTATTCCTTTTTCCTCAGGACTATCTATCCTAACTTTATAGTCTAGTCAACAAGTGCTTTTTAGGTCAAAATTTTTGCGTATTCTCCGAAAATTATGATTGAGGTGTCATTTGATTCGGAATGGCTTGTAGATATTTTTTGAGAAAATACTAGGGCCGCTCGCAAAAATTGCAATAGTTATAAACAATTAAGTGAAAAAAAGGGCTTTGGTTTTTTGCCAATATCTCAAAAACTGTCTGAGATTATCCAAATTTGAAAATAGATTCGGAAAGAAGTTCCTAACTCCTGGAACTAGGACCAATATTTTAATTTTCCGGGATGGTTGAAAATTGTCCCGAAAACGGGTACTCCAGCTTGCGTAAGCCTCGTCCCCTTCCGACCATTCATGAATAAATATTATTTAAACTTATTGAATATGAAAATAAAAAATTTTAAAAATTCAGGCGCGTGCAGATCAACGAATAATAATTCGTTGTCCAAAAATGTTTATCGTGATTTTTCAATTAGTTATCCATTAGTGAATTAAGAATTTTTTGTTGCACGAATATTAACATCGCAAGTACGCTAATTGTTAAATTATTAATCTGATTTTTTTTTCCTTTCGTGGAGCTGTTTTTCAAAGGTCTTGGAATAGATTCGTGTAGGTAAATTTCAAAAATTGTTAATTTTCGTTTTGTTATGAACGATTCACCTCAATTTATAATATTACTATTGATCCGTTTTATTATGATGAGAAACTACTCAAAAATTATTTTTAATAACTATTATCTCCTATTGTTTAAAAAAATTTTATAAACCTATGCGTTGCTCATGAGATAATTTATAATTTTCTTTTGGAACATAATTGAAGCTTTATAATTTTTCACATAAGTAAATTGTTAATAACAAAACGAAAATTTACAATTTTCCAACGGGAATCTATTCAAGGAACTTCGAAAAATAGCTCCACGAGAGGACAAATTCTCAGATTGATAGTTTTACAATTATCGCACTTGCAATGTTAATATTCATGCTACAAAAAATTGTTAATTAACTAATAGATAACTAATTGAAAAGTCGCGATAAACATTTTTGGACCAAGGATTATTGTTCATTGCTCTATCCTGCAGACGCCTGAATTTTTTAATTTTTTTGTTTTCATATATAATAAGTTTAAATAATATTTATTCATGAAAGGGCCGAAGGGGGCGAGGCTTACGCAAGCCGGATTACCCGTTTTTGGCAGTATTTTCAACCCTCTCGGAAAATTATAAATATTGGTCCTAGTTCAGGAAGTTTGAAAAGGTTTTAGGAAATTTCTTCCTCTTCCCGAATCTTTTTTCAAATTTGCATTATCTCAGACAGTTTTTGAGATATTGGCGAAAAACCAAAGCCACTTTTTTTGCACTCAATTGTTTATAACTAGTGCAATTTTTGCGGGCGGCATTAGCATATTCTCAAAACATATCAAGCCATTCCGAACCAAATGACACCTCAATCATGATTTTCGGAGAATACGCAAAAATTTTGACCTAAAAAGCACTTGTTGACTAGAATATTAATTTCTCATGCAAAGCCAAAGGAACTTTAGTACCTATCTGATTGTTCAACAGCTCCGCTCTATCTCCTTATTTTCTGGGTTTTCTCTCCCAAACTCTGCAAAATATCTATAGAATAAAAATTAATTATTTTGTGATTTGCTTCTGCGTAAGAAACACAGTATATTTGTCAGAAGCAATCAATTGAACAATGTTGTCTTACAAACAACTATATCAGACTCCTTCGTCAGACGCTTAATGAAAATCGTTAGAATTATTTTATTGATAGTTATTTTGTATCCTTTAATGATTACCGGATATAGCTCCTACCCCTTGAAACCCATCTGTGTATTGTTCTGAAATTGCATCTTTACATCACGTTATTTAATTTGGTTTCAACTTCTCCTACTAGATTATTAAGCCTAGCGTAATACAATCTTCAAACCCCAATAATAATGGTGTAGAATTGTAATTTACTACAAGAAATTTTGCAGCAGCCAAATTATTTGTATGTTTGCAGTTTTCATACATATTACCAAATTGCAAAAATTTCACCCAACTGGATTTAAATCTAGATCTTATACAGGGTGGTCCGCGAGTAACTGTACAACGTTTAATGGTGAATAGCTGGTACCTTGGGGAGCCAGAAAACAACAATCAAATATGGGCTAAGTCTTTTCGTTTCTGAGATACAGGGTGATTTATTGATTTTGGCAAAACATTCAGATAGCTATAACTCCTGAACCGTTCTACGTATTCGCTTCAAATTTGGCACGTGTTGTCACCTCAGGCCATCAAATTGTTCATATACACCGCACCGAAATTGTACAGACCAGGACTAGGAAATTTTGATTTTTACTTCCAGGTCAAATAAAACACCCTGTACATGGAATGCCAAATTTTCGGATTCACCATCGGATTCTGCATAGATTTTCCTGCCAAATTCCGTTTTCCGCGTGAACGGCACACCTCCCGTTCATTTTTTTTTCTCGAAAATAAGATCACACCTCCGAATATTAAGTGGTGTACGGACCTGCATTTTGCAATAGGAAGCTCATGACATTAAATTCGGTTATAAAAACATTTTTTATATTGAGAATCGAACTGAACATAAATAATAAAACAAAAATTAAAGAAAAAAAAAAGAAATTCAAAACACATTTGAATAACTTTCGAAGCAAAACTTTGATTAAAGTTGATTTTCAAAGATTCCCCCGTTTTCATCAATACATTTTCTTGCTCTAAGTCTAAGTTGATTGACAGCTTTTCTAATAGTATTAGGCTGGTTCCGTATCTCGCTACAACTTAATTCTATTCTTTCAATAAGATGTTCCCTGCTACGTATTTCCTCAGCATATACTTTCTGCTTCAAGCAACCCCAAACGAAATAGTCTAAGCAAGTCAGATCTGGCGATCGAGGAGGCCAATTATAGGGTCCTCTCCTGCCAAACCAATGCAGCGGGTATGCATTATTAAGATGCTGAATAACGCTATTAGTTGAGTGTGCTGGAGCGCCATCTTGCTGAAAGTACATTCCTCTAATATTTATGCTGGCATCGTTCAGTAACTGTGGAAGTTTATTTCTCAAAAAGTCAAGGTAAATATCTCCGTTCAAACGTGGGGGCAGAAAAGCGGGACCTACAAATTTGTTGTCATAAACACCACACCAAACGTTCACAGAAAATTTGTGCTGCGAGTTGTGCCTCTTTATACCTCTTGGATTTTGTCTCGCCCATAAATGTTCATTTTTAGAATTGAATATTCCATCTTTCGTAAATTGGGCCTCGTCAGTGAATAAAATTCTATTGATCTGCCGAACATTCCTGGTTATCCATCTGCAGAATTGTAGTCTCGCAATTTCATCTCCTTGTTCTAAGGTTTGAACTTTACTCAAATGATATGCATGCATCTTTTCTTTTTTAAGTACACGAATAATTCTTGTTTTAGGTATGTTCAACCTGCTACTAATCCGTCGAGTACTGATACTTTTATTTGATTCGACCACATTCAAAATTTGTTCTTCATTTCCATCTGAAGGTCTCTCCTTTTGGTGGGAAGGAAATTTTCCTCTTTCTCGCAAAGAACGGCTGATATTTTCGAAAGTTTGGTGATTAGGAACTGCTCTACCAGGATACCTTCTACAATATTCTCTCGACGCTGCTCGCCCATTCGAATTGCAGAAACCATAAACAAGTACCATGTCGCAATACTCAACATTCGAAAAACGAGGCATAATTGAAAAACAAATTTAAAAACTAACAACTAGCAACAAAATTCAATTGATATAACAATGACTGTCAAATGGAATATTTCTGTAGTCTGGACATAATATTACGGATTATTTTATTTGTGGTTGCATGTAGCAGAACGTCTATGCGATGCTGGTACGGAAAACAAAGTTTAATAAATATTTTGTTTCGAGAGATAGACAGGTACTCAAATGAATATTGAATTTCTTCATTTTCTTCGTAATTTGTGGTTTGTTATTCATTTTCAGTTCGATTCTCAACATAAAAAATGTTTTTATAACCGAATTCAATGTCATGAGCTTCCTATTGCAATAGAATTAAGTTGTAGCGAGATACGGAACCAGCCTAATACTATTAGAAAAGCTGTCAATCAACTTAGACTTAGAGCAAGAAAATGTATTGATGAAAACGGGAGAATCTTTGAAAATCAACTTTAATCAAAGTTTTGCTTCGAAAGTTATTCAAATGTGTTTTGAATTTCTTTTTTTTTCTTTAATTTTTGTTTTATTATTTATGTTCAGTTCGATTCTCAATATAAAAAATGTTTTTATAACCGAATTTAATGTCATGAGCTTCCTATTGCAAAATGCAGGTCCGTAACACCACTTAATATTCGGAGGTGTGATCTTATTTTCGAGAAAAAAAAATGAACGGGAGGTGTGCCGTTCACGCGGAAAACGGAATTTGGCAGGAAAATCTATGCAGAATCCGATGGTGAATCCGAAAATTTGGCATTCCATGTACAGGGTGTTTTATTTGACCTGGAAGTAAAAATCAAAATTTCCTAGTCCTGGTCTGTACAATTTCGGTGCGGTGTATATGAACAATTTGATGGCCTGAGATGACAACACGTGCCAAATTTGAAGCGAATACGTAGAACGGTTCAGGAGTTATAGCTATCTGAATGTTTTGCCAAAATCAATAAATCACCCTGTATCTCAGAAACGAAAAGACTTAGCCCATATTTGATTGTTGTTTTCTGGCTCCCCAAGGTACCAGCTATTCACCATTAAACGTTGTACAGTTACTCGCGGACCACCCTGTATATGTACGAAATTTACAGAAACAAATTTCTGGTAAGATACTTCATTCAGCACTGCTATCTAATTTGTATATACCAAACTTACCTTGAACATAAATACTTTGGGACTATTATGTCTACTTAGTTTCATTCTTATACTTGCTATTAAATCCTGATATGCTCTGTTCACTATCCTTGAAAATCCTCTCATCTTCGATTATTCTTCAGTCTAGCATACTAGAGTGAAATGATTTCTTCCCTAACAATGAGCACAAGTCTTATCGAATGCCATTGATTGACATTTTCTTATATGATGACTGTATCCACATCAAGTTCGTTGTAATTTATTCACGGACATTTCATCTATTTCTGCTCCATCTGGCTAGAATATCTTAATATGTTCTTATATCAATAGATACTACTTGCATTATTTCAACCGTCATGCTAATTTCTTGTTGTACAAACTTGTCCGAAATTCCCAAAATCACCTATCACCTTTCAGCATATGATTAACCACAATCTGTTACAGTATGTTAATCAATTTAAAGCTTTCTATAAAGCTATATCTTTTGCTTTGTTTTGTGGTGCATAAATGAACAAAGATGACGGTTTTGCGACGCGAGAAAACGTGACGTATAATTATTCATCCGCGAAACAGGAAAACTCCTACGGGGAACAAATCAAAGGAAAAACAAAATTGTTACGTTATGAGAATCCATCCAAGGTACCTATTTGGTTAATGCTTTGTATGTGGCACAAATCAATAGCATACAATAGTGCCGTGAGAAAATGAACACTCTGTATAGTAAAGATTATTTTCAATGATTTAAGCCTCGAAAGTATATTTTTCAACACAAATAAATGCAACTATACGATGGACGTGAAAAACAGCAAGATGCAATTGACGTTAAAAGAAAAACACCTAGTACGAAAATGTCAGACAAGTACATTATGAGAATCCATCCAAGGTACAAGCCAATGCTTTGTTTGTGGCATAAATCATTTCAATCGAGTACAATTGTGCCATGAGAAAGTATGCCACGAAAGTATATTTTTTAACACAATTGAATGAAATTGTACGACTATGGCGTGAAAAAGAGCAAGTTTCCATTGACGTTAAAATAAAAACACCCTGTGGAAATTTTTATATTTTTTCACCTTCAAAACCTTCCCTGGACTTCCACAAATAATCCAAGACCAAAATTAGCAAAATCAGTCCAGCCGTTCTCGAGTTTTAGCGAGACTAATGAACAGCAATTCATTTTTATATATATATATATATATATAGATAGATATATATTTTTGACAGCTTTCTAGAAGAATTCTATGAAAAGTTGTCGGGATACCGAAAATTGGTTAGAACACGTATTTCTACGGTACTAATGATATAGATATTCGAAATTCACTCCACTGGACCTCATTTCAAAAGTTGGTGGGAAAATATAGCTTCAAATCAACATAATCACCAGAAAAAAGGGAAACCACTAGATGGATCATGGTAATTCACATTCTCAACCTCCCCATTCATGCCTCATATTTATCCTACAAATTTCAGGTTACTTCTTTCAAGTGTCATTGTGCACACATGAATGAGAGGCGCAAATAATTCAATTGTACCAATAATCCTTCTTCGGTATCTCTGATGTGACCATTTGAAACTTTTTCTTGTTCGAAATTCGAAAAATACAGACATTCTGGCAATCCGACAGATGAAGTTACGTATAGTATCCCACAAATGTTTTATCACATCTCCATGAGCTACGGTACTCCTCAATATTGAAATTCAAGAGGCAATATTCACGGTTCTGGACCGTTGCAAAAATCATTGATATTTTGTTAATTATCTTACTCAATTGCTGAAACACAAAAACGAACATAGAGACGTCATATTCCAGAGTGATAGAATAATGAATATCTGAAATCAAATAACATTGTTTTCGAATCGAAATCAAACATGGCTGTATTCAAGATGAATTATTAGGGCATCCGAAATGAGAAAGAATAATCGAATTCCAGATTCTAGGTAATCACGGAAATTGCGAATCAACCACTCGGAGCGTTCACTTGGGTTAATGGAAAAGAATCCAGTTTATGGGGGAAGAGTTGAATCGATGAAATGCCTGATCCAAGAGCCATTCCCGAATGAAACAAGCACGGTCTGAAATCTTATCGTATAATCCGTTATTTCTCATCTATATTTATCGAGTTAGAGGAATATGATCAGTCCGTTTCAGGCTATCAAATTCGTGGGGGATCACAAGAGATAAACTGTTTGTGTTTGATATTGGTTAGTTTCGGACAACCGAGGTTTTGAACAGTTGATCGATATCCTGATTGACTTGATGGGGTTCAAGTTTCCATAATGAGAGGAGGTCTTTATTCGATGCGGTATGATTGCATTAATGTTAATAATATTTTTTCTTCTGTCATAAACTCGAATCTATACTGAATCATAATGCGTCTTTGTTTGTTTGTTAGAGCGTACGCACACGGGCATATCAAATCGACAAGATTCCAATGTCCTATTTCTCTTTCCTAGACCTGGTTACCATGGGAGCCATGGACAGACGATTGGGAAAGTAGTTTAATTACTGGATATTTTTCAGATTTTATAGCATTCAATGGATAAATGATGAGCATAATTTAATTTTCAGAAATCGTTTGAGACTCTTATAATGAATTCCTATATACTTCATCTGGTTTCTTTCTGCTGATTTTATTGAGTTTTATGAATTCACGACTCCATAACTAAGAAACCAGTGGATTTAGAAAAAAAACTATAGTTGGAGAATATGTGCCAAAGTTATATCCAACTTAACACCAACAATCATTTCTTTGGAAAAAAACAAATTAAAGGTAGAAAAGAAAGACAGACCTTTATTCAAAATTTCAACAGCCAGTATCTATTTACCTGATCCAAATTTGGAAGAATGGTTGAGGAAGAAAGTGTGTCCTTTGATGAGATGAATCTATTTTTAAAATTAATGTATGAATTAAGGAACGGCCCTATATATTTTATGATTTTACACTTGCTTTATATCAATCAAAAAATAAAAATCTTCCAAATAATAGATATCATTAAGTGACTTCTTTCTGGGTTTCCGCTCCCAAACTCTGAAAAATATCTACCAAATAGAAATTCATTATCTTGTGAACTGCTTCTATGTAGGAAACACAAGATATTTGTTAGAAGCAACAAATCGAAAAATGTTGCCTAACAAACAATAACGAAACAACATCAACGATGAGACAACTACATATTTCGTAACGTTTCGGAGTGTAAATCAGGCTCCTTCGTCAGACACTAACGAAAATCTTCAGAATTATTTTTGGTTGATATGGCTTTTCTGGTATTCGAGAATTGTCACTTTGACAGTATTTGAAAATCATAGTAATATAGTTTTACTTAGCATAGAAATTTCCAAGTTCCCACTCCTTTTTTAATACATTCAGTCAAATATCGTCGTTAATAAGAAAATTGCCTAACTCAATTTTCGTCATGGACTTTTGAGGCGAAAAATATCTAACTCCAATAATATTTAGAGAATCTCGTCAAGTCCTTTTTTGCTACCCTGGTTTACAGAATAATGAATAATCAATACATGGTTGCGTAATCTATTATTCATTCAAAGATTTATCCAATATATTATATTAATTTTTGCTCCTCCTGTGAAATTATACAATACGGAGTTAGGCAGTTTTATTATTAAGGCGACGATATGGTCAATTCCAATTGTGCTGCTTGCGAAATTACATTCTCTGTTCAACAAAATACAAGTTGATTCTATAAGTTTCCTTTTAAAGTATTCAGATTATGTCACTAGAATCTTTGTATTACTTCAGTCCATCATGTGAACTGCTTGAATTTCACATACATGTTCTGTTCTTTTTGATTTTTGTATGTCTCTATTTCTCAAGTTGTTCTTTTGTTCCGACTTTCTTACTTCTAGTGGTCTCTATATTTCTCCTGTATACGATTGACCACTAATACAAGGAATATTATATACGCAGTTTTTTTTGATTTGTTTCTCATTAATGGGTTTTGTCTTTGTCAATAAAGACCTAAGATCATTTTGTGTCTTGAAAACGGTTCTTATATTGAACTTAGAACCGGTTCTCCCGATTTTTTCAGAAATTCCACGAACATAAGGGATCAAATTCAACAGATTGTGTTGTTCTTCTTGTTGATTATTCTGTTGTACTTGATTGATTGTTAGTTTATTAGAATACCTTCTATCTAGCTTCGTGATTGATGTATCTATGAACTGCCGGCGATATCCATTATCTTCAAGAAGTTTTCTGATGAAATCGATTTCATTATTTCAAATTTCAGGAGAAGAACGAATCAGATTAGCTCTATCTTAAAGTGTTTTAATAACACCTATTTTCACACTAAGATGATGATTAGAATAAAAATTCAAATATCTATTTGTATGTGTCTGCTACCTGAATACATTTGTTTCGAAATGGTTCGGATACCTAATTATTGAAACATCTAGAAAAAGAAGCTGATTATTTTCCCCTATTTGAAATTTGAATTTAATTTTTGGTTCCTTTGAAGTTGTGAAATCGAAATTTATTTTTAACACTTCTCTACCATGTTGCCAAATCACAGATATATCATCAACATATCGCCACCAAGTTTTTGGTTTCAATAAATATGTATCCAAAAATTTTCCTCAAAACTTTCCATGAATTATTAATCATGACAGTTGGCAAAGGAGAACCCATTGCCATTCCAAAATTTTGTCGGTTAAACATCTCCTTGTTGGAAATAGCTGGTATTCAAACATAAGTATTTCCATAATCCCATTAGTATTAAATTTTGAATCTTTAATGACCGAGTCATCTAATTCTAATTTCGTTCGAACTATTTGAAGCGAATTATCGACAGGAACATTGGGGAACAAGCTAACAACTTCAAAACCTACTGGAATTCAATTTTGGTTCAAATTTGAGTTTTGTAGTTTTTCAAGAAAGTGTTTGCAGTTCTTTAAAAAACTTTCCTTCTTTCCTGTTAATGGGTTTTAGATTTGAGGTAAGTATTTCGCTAAATTTCGACATGGAGATCCAATATAACTTACTATTGGTCAGTGGAATTAAAGGTTTATGTATTTTTGGAAGACCATGTAAGTGTGGTGGCTTAATGTAAGATGGCGCGAGGTCTTTTTTGTCTGTACGTAAGGGTTTTGGAATGCTTTGATGAAATGGTTTTGACTTTTCCTTCTGTTATACATGTCTGCTCTTTATTGATTTTGGCATATTTGTTATTACCAATATCCCTAAGTTCATCATGATATTCATTTGAATCCAGAATGACTGTAATTTCCTGTGTCAGCAGGTAAGATTTTAATATTGTTATCTTTTTTGAGTGAGATAATAGCTTGTTGCGCGTATGTTCTGGGAACATCGCGTTATCATTTTGCCCAAATGTCTGTAATTTTCGAATTTTTCGCCGAAAATGTTCTCAAACGATTGGGTTCGACTACCTGATCAAGGCCGTTGCCACGATAATTTAAGAACAGCGATAAATAGATAGAACAGAGATAGCGAATTGAAATTTTCAGGGTAGGTAGCGCATCCCAATACGACGGACCAGTTCGTTAATGGGCATAATCTAATAATTTTGTCTACAACCAATAATAATCGGATCGAATTGAAACTTGGTGAGTGGTTGTAGAATATAAACCTAAGAACGCTTGTGAAATATTATGATAATCGTATCGCTAGAAAATTGAAAAAATAATGTTGAAAAATATTATTTACGTCACGATAACCTAAGACCGGAAAGAGATAGGACACTTGAAGATTTCAGGTTTGGTTAATAATCTGAATGCGCCGTTTGAGTTTGTCTATTGCCATAATCGGCAAAACAGTTTTGGAGGTATACCTATCTGAAATTTGGTTATAATTCCTCAATAACTCGAAAAATACAGAACTGATCCAATTCAAACATGGTTATTAGTTGTAAAATGGCAACACAAATATTCTCGCTAAATTTCGTGACGATCGGAGCACTAGAAAGTTTTTAAAACATCATAGAATTTTATTGAAAAAAAATCCATATATCAAAAACTATTGGTCCGACATCGCTGAAATTTTGCGAGAGCCCTTAGAACCAAGTTCCAGGTTTGAACATGATTGGATCTATACTTTTGGAGATTCGAGCAGCCTTGGGTGAGTTCAGTAGCTGGATAGGGGATCGTTGCCTCGACAACTCTTGAACGAAAGGAGATAGGGACTTGACATTTTGAGGATAGGATGCACATCTGGATAGGAGAGTTGACTTTGCTGTTGACCATAATCGGTCCAACGGCTTCGAAGTTATATCTACCAGGAATATTATTTCCACGATAACTTAAAAAATATAGACTCGATCGAATTGTAGCTTGGTAACTAGTTGTAGAATATCGAGATGAAGTAGTGTGTGAAATTTTGTAAGGACCATACCACAAAGAAATTTTTAAAAAATTACGAAAAAATATTATGTATCTCATGATTCCTTGAGAACGGAATTAAATAACGACTTGCTGTTTTCAGGGTAGATTGCGCATCTGAAGTCGACATTTAAGTGCGTTAACTAGCAAAATCGGAAATCTTCAGAATTATATTTTGTTGATATAGCTATTCTGAGTTTAGGAATCATCATTTAAACAGCATTTGAAAATCATAGTAACATAGTTTTACTTAGCATAAAAATTTCCAAGTTCATACCCCTTTTTTAATAAATTCAGCGAAATATGGTCTATTCCAATTGAGCAGCTTTCAAAATTTCACTCTCTGTTCAACAAAATACAAGTGGGCTGCTCGGTTGACTCCTTAAGTTTCCTCTTAACGTAATCAGATTCTGTCATTATAATCTTTGTATTAACTTGAAAGGAAACTTAAGGAGTCAAATTGTATTTTGTTGAACAGAGGATACAATTTTGCAAGATGATCAATTGGAATTGACCATATTTGACTGAATTTATTAAAAAAGGAGTTTTATTTGATGAGAGGAATTTATTTATTTTTTTATTTATTTATTGTACAAAGGAATACAAACAGGCAACGCCCAGAAACAGTATTCACCCAAATAAAACAACTTATTGTGCAAAATCATGAACATAAATAACAAACAACCTTCAACATAAATGATATTCAATAACAATAAACAATCTCGAACCAGCAAATCTCGAAGCAATAGATGTTATCAAGAAAAAAAGAAAAAAACAGCAACAAGCATCAAACTGAACAAAACGCTTCAGCACAGTCACAGAAATGTTTGCCTCAGTAAGCGCCTGAGGACATTTAAGGATGTATTGAACATATCTATCTCAGCAAAAAACGCATTATAACTGTTTAACATTCTACAGATGGGAGAATTACGTGCACTATTAGTCCTTCGGAAGGGAACGTAAAACAAATCATTTTCTCGAAGCCTTAACTCGGAAACTCTAAATGGTATAATTCTGTATAATCATGATTACTAATAAGGAAATGATTCCTGAAACACAGATAGCGAATAAATTTATTCTGGATACTTTCAATCCCTTTAACATAGCACGTGTACTGTGGGTTCCATATTGTAGATGCGAAATTCACCTTGATAAATACAAACGAATAATACAGAGTCAGAATGTTCTATTATAATTAAAAAGTTTACTATGACGGAGTATAAAACCAAGCATTCTATTGGAGCTGTTAACAACGTTTTCAATATGTCGATCAAAGAGGAGCTTTCTGTCGAATGTCACCCCAAGATCAAGAATGCTATCCACCTCTTAAAGAGGCTGATTGCCATCAGCTAAATATTGAAAACTCATCAAATTCACATTTCTACTGAACGAGATCTTGTAACACTTATCATAATTCAAAAAAAGACCATTTTCTCGACAGTAGCGTTGCAATCTGATAAAATCACTCTGAACCTTCTGACAGTCACTCGTATCCTTAACTTTTCTAAAAAACTTCAAATCATCCGCATACAACAAAAATCTTGTGTTCCAAAAACAAGTGCGAATATTGTTAATGCAAATAATAAAAAGCAATGGTCCCAAGTGTGAACCTTGGGGCACTCCGAAAGTATTAAAAAATGGTTCAGAACTGTAGCCATTCACTGAGACAAACTGTGATCTACCCACAATATAAGATTCTAGCCATGCAAGCAGCTGTCCACCCACACCAACCTCAGCGAGCCTCCGAATCAAAACTAAGTGACTGATCTTATCGAATGCTTTCCGAAAATCGGTATAAATCACGTCCATCTGTCCACCCGAGTCCATACCCTCCTGAAGGTTTTCAGAGAAACATAACAAATTTGTCTCCAAATTCCTGCCCTTGTTTGTCTATTAAGATATTCTTTACGTGGGATGACAGATATCTATAAATGAGTGCTTCGAAGAGTTTCGGAATCGTCGACAATATACTTATTGGCCTATAGTTTTGTATGAGATCTTTTGGGCCGTTCTTGTGTATAGGCGTTATTGATGAAACCTTCCATTGTTTGGGAAAAACCGAAGTTTGAAGCGATTTGTTGAACAAAATTAACAATGGTTCGCTTAGAGCCTCTGCACAATGTTTGAGGAAAATGGGTGGGATATTATCGGGCCTTGGACCCTTTCTTGAATCAATTGTGCGCAAGCCGTTCATTATTTCTTCTTTTGATAGATATATATTACTCAGATAATTGCTACTGTAAATATTCTCGGCACTGTGGAAGTTTTGAGCGTCACATCCAGGTGGCTCGTATACAGCCTCAAAAAATTTTGCAAATAATTTAGATATATCCTTTGCATTTGTTACTTCTTTATTATCTAAAGACATATTAGAAGGATATTTGCTATGATTCTTTTTATTAGACACATATTTAAAAAAGCTTTTGGAGTTTACGGAAAGCTCATCTTCAATTTTTCTGATAAATTTCTCGAAGTCAGATGTAACAAGCTTCTTAGAATGACGTTCTTACAGTTCCTTAAATTGATTCAAGTCATGTAAGTTTCGGTATATTTTCCATTTAGTATGGTATTTATTCTTTTGTCTGATTATCCGTATTGTGTCCCTTGAATAATATATTGGAAACCTTTTATTCAGTTTAAACTTTGGTACGTTATCAAAAATTTAATTATTTACAACATTATAAAACGCATCAACATTACAATTTATATCCGAGTGGCTTAACTAAACACGCCAGGCAGTTTCCGAAAGCTTCCTAATGATTACATCATAATTAGCCTTACGGAAATTCAGCTCAAAACCGCCCACATCTGCTCTCAAGTAGCGTATTGGCCCCAAATCTAGCAAAAACTCTATAGAGGGATGATGGTTGTCCTCACTGACAAGTGGAGTGTCACATCGTGTTACGTTTTTGATTTTTGATTTATTGCAAAGAATAAGATCCAAAATTCTATTATGAGGATTCAAAATATTATTGAACTGCATTAACTCTGACACTGAAAGTGCATCAACAGTAGCTGTATATTTGTTTTCGACGTTTAAAGGCTCTAAATGATAACCCGGATCTCGAGACACCCACCTGACAGTAGAACAATTAAAATCACCACAGATTGGGATTACACCATCGCCTATTTTTCTCTTATTTATTTCAAGTCTATTCAAAAATGAGGTGGTGCCTATTTCATCCCAGTGAGGAAGGTAAACACAGCACAAGTAAATATTGATATTTTTCGCATTCACTAACACCCACAAATTATTAGCTGCGCTATTGAAGTCTGGTAGCAGTCGACTACAAAGATTATTTCTTACGGCGATGAAGACACCTCCACCATCCCTCCTCGTTGAGTCCGTCAGGCAGCGATCCCTCCGAAAGATGCAGAAACTGTCAGTATCCACCACTTCATGATAAAAGATGTTTTCATTCAACCATGATTCTGTCACAAACACCAAGTCTGAACCACCATTCGAGAGGGACAGTTTAAAGTCCCCAAGTTTTGTCCGCAAGCCCCGAACATTCTGGTAATAAACATGCAAAGGTGTATCTTCCATGAGAAACGTAATCGATACAACACATATAGTACCGGAAAAACTTTGAAACATACAAAGAACAACGTCTATTTTATTCTCTGCAAATCCACCTCCTTTTGAATCTGAATGACTTTGGAGGTTTCATTCTTTCGCATAAGAATGGTGCCGTTCCGTGTCCACACAAACTTATATTCTTTCTCGCGAGCAAAAGTACGAGCTGCTTTGAAGATAATTTTATTTCTTGTAGTAAGGTGCTCATTCACGTATAATTTTGGCGAAACACCTGCTATAGCGAATGCAGATCTTCCTCCTAATTCAATACGTTTCGCCTTTACAGCTGATAGAAAATTATCTTTCTCGATTCTGGATGTGAATCTGACCACAATGTTCTTCGGCATATTGTCCACTCTGGTTGGTACCCGTGTGACAGAGTCGATTGAATTTATTGAATAATTTATGTAAGATCCAATTTGTTTAACGATATCAACCAGATTCTCATGGCCTTTCTCTGTTACATTCATTATCTCGAGATTATTGCTTCTCATATTCTGCTCCATATTACCTATTTTCTGCTCCAAGCTTGCGACTTCACCCCTCAGTAATTCATTTTCAGCTTGAATTTTATTTGTAATCTTCAACAGATCATCGACCTTTGATAATTTCACATCAAAATCTGTGACCTTGTTCATACAGAAATTTACAGATGTTTGAAGAGCCCTCAGGTTGTTACTCATATCGGTGACTAACTTCATCAGCTGTTTAAGATCGGGAATTCCCTTGCTGTCATCTCCCTCTCTCTGGCTGGATGCTATAACGGAGATATCACCTTCATGGGAACGGCATTCAAGGCCGTTCATGTCCAACTGCCGCCGGGTAAATTATTTATTAGTGAAATGCCACTTTTTGCGAGATCCGAGCATCTGCCGTTGGCGTGATAAAATTGACGACAAAATCCACTGCACTGCAATCCTGGTGACTTTTTGGTTAATGCATTTGTGCATTTTGCGCAGGATTTCATGATGTTACACCCTGCACGAACGATTCAAGATTTAAAAATACACAGTTTAGTTCAAACTACTCTCTTCGATTTAACTTTTTTTGCAAAAAATATTAGACTTTAATGCAGAGCGATACAGACACGACCGATGTGTAACGCGACCACGCATTGAATCTATGGTTAAAATGAATGTACAACTTTAAGGCTGCCTCTGTATATCATCTGCCCCAGAACATGATTATTTCGAATCTTGAATTTTTATTGTGTCTCTCCGAAAACTAGCGCGAAGGCTATTAATTTTTTTTTACCGTATCCTTTGTAGCTTCCCTCTCGACTTCTTGTAGACTGGTAACATTTCATAAGCGTCATTTTTCTTATTTCTGTTCATATTGTCTTTTGATTTAGTTTTCCACAAACATGGATAAGTTTTGTAAAGTTCAATAAAATCAGTAAGAAGCTCTTTCGTAAAACTTCTGACATCGGTCATCTTCAGAAAAAACTATACGCACAGCACTAACAAAAGACTTAATACAAACAATTATTTTTCTCCCCACTGTCGAACATGTTAGCGCGTTCATGTACGTGCGTCGATAAATTCAAGCAGGACAGCAAACATGTCCATCGGTCCTTTAAATGACATTTTGCCTACACACTGACGAACATCAACGCGCGTACATGTACGTACGTTCATGTTCGCGCTCTTGTTCGAGTGTCTGTAGGCGCCACAAATGTTAGTAGTATATATTTAACACACCAATATAGGTTTCGTCTGAAAAACAATTTGAGAAGGCAGTGTGGCCAGTAGCTTTAGCACGCTTTTTCAATTTTATAGCCAGAACGGTTACCCATCTAGGTAAGAAGAAATATTTCTTTGATAGTATTTTTCATCATACCTCCTCACTGCAGCCGTTGCACTTCCGTGACATTGGCCCAATATTTATGGCATATCAACGTATTTAGAAGGTATTTATTATGCCTATTTTGACATACTAACAAACTTTGTAATTTTTACTCTGCTAAGTAACCACGCAAAGCATACTATTCATTCATATTAAATCTGAAATCTTTAATTGACTGCAGTAAGGGGGCCTCCATAAATTACGTGACGCATTTTTGATGATTACTCCCCCTCCCCCATTGGAGAGATGTGGTAAGATTTTCCCCGTCACCCCCCCCCCTACATCTCACGTGAGATTTTTAAAAATTTGTGTTTTGGGTGTAAACGTGTTGGATTGAAAAAAACCAAAACATAATTTGCTTTATTTCTTATGTTCAATTCTAGCAAATACTATTATTTGAGAATATTATCCTAATTAGAAATCACAGTGATAAAATTAAATTATAAATGCTTAGACGAAAATTAAAAGATTTATTCCAATTCAGTCCATAGAGACTCGTGCACGGCTTCAAGTTCATTTTCACTTTTTCTACTAAAATAAAATCACGTGATATTTGCCAGGACCCACGATCCTCCTGGAGTAAGATTTGGAGAGATTTAGTTCGATCCCCTCCCCTGCCTGAACACCCAACTTAATGATGAAATTAAATGATGAAATAAAATGAAAAAATTGATTTTACTAGAAAGTGGTGCATCTTATCCAATTTTTACAGGGGTACCTCTTTCATGTAAAAAATCCAGAATTTTCATAATTCCATTTCGAAGGAGTAAATACTTATTTTTATTTTAACCAATACTACCCTGTTTTGATACACCCCTGAATTGAATTTAAGTGTGATATTAATTTCATTTAATCTAATAACTAGTTTTTCATCAAATAACTAGTGAATATCACTTTACAGATTCTTAGTTCCAAAGGAAGATAGATCAAAACAAATTTTGGGAGCCATCGTTCGGGGGCTCTATCTGTCTTCGGGGTCTGTAGAGAAAAATATTATTAAGCTTTTCGTCATATTTTCAATTGCTCCATTCGCTCTAAAATTTTGACCACCAATTTCAGAATCACTTTGTATGATGGAGAGAAATTTTATGGGAAGTTTTCTTGGGTTGGTCGTAGCTCATATTTTTTATATTTGCTATTTTACCAGAGGTAATATATAATCGAATATATTTGGCCCATTTTTTACCCATAGAAATGTCTCTTCATACATCTTAAATTTTCTAGGAAACCTCTGTGTATAGTTTAGGTTTCATGAAATGAATGATTCATCTAATGTATTTTGCTCATACAGTGTGAAAAAGCCAAATGGAATAATTTCATTATCTTGGTTACTGCACATATTTATGGAAAATCCTGAAACATATCAAATACAAATTTTAAAATGTCATCCTTCTAAAAATAAGAACCCTACCGTCAACCCCCTTCGATGGACATGTACAACAGCCAATTTTTCAATTAGGAAGTATGGGTTTGTGATACATCGTTTGAAAGGTCTCGTCATTCTCTATTCAGGAATGTAATCACTTTTATGTTTATTGCAAAAATCAATTTAGCTAAAAATAATATACCGATATTAGCGAAATTTGCTACAATATCAAAAACTAAAATTCTATACAAAAGGTAGCAAAAAAAATTCATGTTAATGAAGTAGATAGATATTCAAAGTGTTCACTGCGAATGCCAGGGCAACATCCTAACCTCAAATTCAAATTCATTTCAACTTTATTGAACATCTCAGAAGTGATCGATCTAAACGCAAGCGTTATTTGATCCCTTAGGCCATTCAAATCAAGGGGTTTGGTTCTGTACACAATGCTCTTCACTTATCCCATAAAAAGAAATCTAATGGGTTAAGATCAGGGGATCACGCTGGCCATTCGATCGTTCCTTGCCTTCCTATCCATAGATTTGGAAATATAGCGTCGTGGTACTGTCGGACATTGCGTTGGTAATATGGTGATGATCCATTCAGTTGTAGCCATATCGAATGCCGCGAAACTTTAGGATTTCATTTGGATATAACTTTGGCAACATTGGAAAGAAATTGTTTTGAAGTTGTGCTAAATAATTATCGCCACTCAAATTGACCTCAATGAAAAAGTGGCCTATGATATGGTTTCGAACATTTCCTGGCCAAACATTAGCCATTTGCGGGAATAGGTCTCATCCAATGAAGATTTTCGGTAGACCAGTAGGTGCAATTTAGACGACTAGCACGGCCGTTGAGAGAAAAAGTGCACTCATCAGAAAACAAAACGTCTACTAATTGGATAATGTTGTTAACCATCACAAAAATAAGTTCTCATATCAAAATCGTCTTCCAACAGCTCCTGAGTAGGCACCATGTTATAGGAAGCATTTTAATCTGTTGTAATATTTTTAGGTTCTTAGAATCGATGTATAGATTTCACATAATGAGACAATTCGAGAGCAAAGAATGTGAAAAAATGAAAGTCTTCCAGTATCAATTTTTGTAACCTTTCCGTCAACTTTAACCTTCACTTTATCTTGCTTCGCACTGGCATCGCGCAATTATGAAGATATTCGATCTTATCCATTTTTTCAGCTGAAAGATCAAGAAATTCGTCATTTCGGTAATTTCAAAGCAATCAAAGAAATTCTTAAATATTATCATATAACGAACTTCAAAAATATTCAAATCTATAGTATATCCACTTATAAATAGTTCGTTTTCAAAATGTGTGGTGTATAAGATTTTTTTATCGATATTTTCAAAGATAACTAAATAAGATTAGAAAACATTTTCATTTCACTACATTTACTTCGACCAATACTCATAACTTTATGCTTTGCTTGATTTTCCATGTCATGTCCGATATGAGAGAGGTTAGGTTTTGAGGAATATGTATGCTGAAAGAATTATAAAAGAAGAAATGAACGAAAAAACGAAGTTTCGTAATGTTACCGATATGACAAATTGTTACCGTAATGATTTTAGAAATCGATATTCATAGCAAATAAAACAATGTTTAAGAAAAATATACGAAATATATGTTCTGATATTTCACAAAATAAAAGAGAGTATGTCATGCGATTGTCAACAAAACAAAAAGTTTTCTTAAATTAAATTTAAAATAGGGATTTTTTACTCCCGCAGATTTGACATATAAATGAATCAAGAGATGCCACAGAATTCAAACTATGTTTAGATATACATTTCGGATGATATGTTCTTTGACATTCCAAACACTCTATTCCTGAAAAACTTGCAGTCATTGGAAAGGTACAAGTGATACATAATCGATTTTTGGGCTTGAAGGTCCTTGGAAATGTGGATATTTTTAAATTCGAAATCACATTAATTTTCTCTGCAACTCTCGGAATCTTTTCGGTTTCTTGGTATTCAGGGTATTGAATCAAATCTTATTAGAATTAAAGGAAAATAAGAGCAATAGAAATAATGAAAAAAAGGGGATAATAATTTAAAAGGATACTGCATTGTGTTGATGACTTATTTTTACCTTTGAATGTGAGAAATTCAGGTAGGTACGTCCAATTTTGCTCCAACAAACTTGTGCTGAATATTTCTCAAAAAGGGACATTCTTTATCTATATGCCATTAAGAAATAATTGCAAAATAATACGCTTGCAAGTTTCATGAATACCTATGTTTATCAGGAAAAGGATACTTTTTCCTTGATATCAATGACACATTGCTAGGTTTCAAACTATAGTGACTACATATCTGATCAAATCCACAGGAAAAACAACGGATACTTCTCAAAAACACAAGTGGGTCACTTTTCCTGTTCCAGTTTATTTGATGAACAGACATAATATTGGGGATCGCGGGTACATTTCTTGGTAACTCTGTCTTCAACTCCTCGATAAAATTGCTTTGAACTTCCCAAATTTTGATTGAACAGTCAGTTAGACTTTGTACAAATTGCTGAGCACTTGTGATATCAGTTCCCTGGACTTATCGATCGGCCACTCTTTTCAGACTTCTACCTACACCATCCATAGGTCCTTTCACATGGCCACTTTCGGAAAAATTCCAAGAAGCCTCACATATGTTTTTGAAATATTCTAGTAATTTTCTGACGAAAAACTGAATCATTGAATGGTTTCTTTCTGGGTTTTATCTCTTAAACTCTGAAAAATATCTATAAAATAGAAAATTTATTATTTCGTGATTTGCTTCTGCGTAAGAAACACAAGATATTTGTCAGAAGCAATCAATTGAACAATGTTGCCTAACGAATAACAACGAAACAACATCAACGAAGAAACAACTATATCGTAACGTTTCGGAGTCTATATCAGATTCCTTCTTCAGACGCTTAACGAAAAAATCTTCAGAACTATTTTGTTGATTGTTATTCTGAGATTCGAGAATTGTCACATTGACAGTATTTGAAAATCATAGCTAACATAGTTTTACTTTGTATAGAAATTTCCCAGTTTCACCTCCTTTTTCAATACATTCAGCCAAATAAGGTCACTGACTGACTGAATTTCTGTTTCGTACTTTGATACATAGTTTTCAGATAAGCCTATTTGCAGTATTAGTTTATTTGGTTTGATTTTGGCTTTATGTAGTCTCAATTCTCTTTGCTGATTCTTCAAACAGAAAACATGCTTCATGAATTGCAATGTATTTCAAATTAGAAGATTCTTTAACTACATTACCGACAATGTTTTTTCTCCTTTTACAGTTATTATTATCGTCTTCAATTCACCGTTAATATTGCTTTATTTTTTTTTTGGACTCCAACTGCCTCATAAGAATAGTTTTAGCAGGATCTATTTCAGAATTTAATTGTATAGATTTTGGCTAACAAACTAAACATCGCCACACCATGCAATTGAAATTGTTTTCGTCACAAACTAATCCCTTCAGAAGATCTTCCGCTCGTCTGGATTTATCAACTTGGAGTGAAACGCTCGTTCAACCATAAGCTGCATATTCACATGCTTAATACATACGTATGTCTCTCGATCCAGAGATTTTGGAAGCACTACCCAGAAGGGTTTATATCGCCAGAATGTTGTTAACGAAATTTTTTGAGAATTTTCTGATTTCAAGTACTGCTGGTGCAGTTTCTTGAAATTGCCCTATAATATTCTACTCTGTTTTTTTATTTTACCCTTCACCACAAAACCATTTTTGCCTGGGCACATTTTTCTGACCTCATCCCTTTCCATAAATTCGCGTACGGAGTTTTCCAACTTTGACCTAATACTTGCGTTTCGTCGCTTTCTTTCATACTGGGAAAACTCATTTTTCTGAACCTTACGGTGTATTTTATAGGATATAATTCGTCGTGTATTTCCAATGAACTTGTATTTTTCCATAACTTTTCCAGCTACCACTGCGAAAATTGACTTTTCTCTTTTTGTGTCTTTATTTTTTTTTACATTATCTGCCAATTGTTGACTCAGCACTTACTCAAATAAAGAACGTCTCTTCACTTCCGGCGGAATGGTTACGCCTGAAATCAGTTCATTCATTTTTGTTTCTGGTTAATCATTCTCTTCTATTTTGTTTTCTCTAATATTGGATTTCAAATTTTGCCTCTTTAGTTTTTTTCAATATCGTTCAACTGACTTTTTCAGTCCCTCAATTATTTTTTCAGCAGCTTTCAATTTTCTATAACAACTTGCTCTATGTCTTCTCACTTTTTTTCATCCTATTCTTCCATGATTAGAATATGCTGTTTCATTTTTATGAAATTCTTCGGATTCTACTAGAACTACTAGGTATATTATTTTGGACATCGTCATCTTCAATCCGAACTTCTTCGTTGTCGCTTATCGGGGGCGAATTATCTTCAAGGAAATGTTTTGCTTTCTGCTGTAACCGCTTTTTCTTTCGGTACCTTGAACTAGCATCTTTCCATATTTTGCGCACTTGTTTCTTCTTTTTTGATGACATTTCATTGACCGTCTGAATTTGTCCTTTTTCCTTTTTGAGTTTGTATATTTCACTGTCTTTCCTCCTTTTTTCCATCAGCTGTGTTTCTGTCATTTTTGCCCAACGCTTAGCATCTCTTATCCTCACATCTTCCTTTCTCTGTTCAAAGGTCTGTTTAGGATTTAGTTTTCTCGTGTTGTTCGTAATATGTTTGCTCTTGTTTTTGGAATTTTTTATTTCTCTTTTAATTTTAATTTTGAAGCCACTATTATCTACTTCATTATCATCTTTGGAAGTAACAATATCTGTTTCCTTTTTGGTCGACTTTGGTTTTGTGCATTTTGCGTCATTTCCAAAGTGTTTTGTTTCTCGTAGATTTATTTTGGTATTTTTCACATGAGGTTCTACTTTACAAGGTGACGTCGTACTATTCATTTTTGCCGATTCCTTCATGAAAACAACATCAATTTGCTCAAAAACAGCGTTTGTTTCTTTTTTCTTTTCTTTTCTTGCTGTCATCATCTTCTCTTTCGAAGTCCATTTTTTAACCATATTCTTATCATACGCATGTTCTCTATCCATTTTCAATTTATTTTGAAGTTTTACAAGTGTCTCGGCATCCATCTTATCCTACAGAACAAGCATATTCCAAATCAGTCATTTCGGTAACATTGTAATATGTTACCGAGACGACGTTACCAAAATGACGAAATTAAACCAAATTAAGAGTACCGCCATCTATTGTTAAATCTAATATCCCAAAATTTGAAATTAGGATGAGGACTTTAATAACAATATGAATTTCTGACATAAAACGTATTAAATCGTTAAGAAAATATGAATTTTGGTGTTACCGGAATGGCACTTAATGAGTGTACGCTTCAAAAAGACGAAACATTATTATTAATCTTTATGGTAGTTTGGTGATCCAAAAAACTATATTCTTCAAATGGTATTAGTGGGACTGGGATCAATATTGTTAAAGAAAAACTATGGTTTCTTTGCCAACGTTTCGAATTTTAATAAATTCATCATCAGGGCTCTGTAACAATGGGTACTACATTAATAGCTTTGAATATAACTAAAATGAGACACGAGAACGCCAACAACAATATTGGAACATTTTCAGTGAATTAAAATAGTAATAATAATCTTGATTTGAAATTTAAAAAAGAAAAGAAAAATATAGACTTACCAAAAATCAGTCTCTCCGAGTAAAACTATTACGATATAACATGAAAACAGACATTTTTGTCCTGTAAACATGTATCTAAAATGTCTGTTTTCATGTTATATCGTAATAGTTTTACTCGGAGAGACTGATTTTTGGTAAGTCTATATTTTTCTTTTCTTTTTTAAATTTCAAATCAAGATTATTATTACTATTTTAATTCACTGAAAATGTTCCAATATTGTTGTTGGCGTTCTCGTGTCTCATTTTAGTTATATTCAAAGCTATTAATGTAGTACCCATTGTTACAGAGCCCTGATGATGAATTTATTAAAATTCGAAACGTTGGCAAAGAAACCATAGTTTTTCTTTAACAATATTGATCCCAGTCCCACTAATACCATTTGAAGAATTATTATTAATATTCACAAAAATACCATACTTTTAAAGCAAAAACTTACCATGCATCTCACAAGAACAACTATCGAACTACTGATTAAGATCACGAACATTCTGTTTTGGAGGAATCATAACTAGATGGCGCATTATATACCTAATGTTACCGAAATGATGTCTGCCTTACCAGACAAGAGAATATACGATGCAAACAAAATAATACTATCAACAAATCCAAACAACCTATCGAAATGGAAGAACTATAAGTAGCACAATCATATTTTAAATTTCGGTATGATGAACTTTGTTAATATTTCGTGGTGTGAAGCATGGAATTCGGAATTTCATGGAACGGACAGTTACCGAAATGACGTTTTCGCATTTCATATATAATTGATCAAAATTTTTTTTGTTCAGACAAAATCTCTGATTTTGAGGAAAAACTGAACTGGATTAATTAGTGGATGCGAGCAACAGATACACTTCTCAGACAAAACGCAGATCTTAAACGTCTCTTCCCTTGACTCCAAACTGAATGAATTGGAGCAATCTGTTCACTCGAGGAATATAGAAATTCAAGGAATTCCGGAAAAGTCCAATGAGAATTTAATCGAAGTTGTGGAGTAGATTGCAGATTACATTAAGATCGATATAAACCAAAATGAAATTGAACATGTATACCGTATCAAACCCAAACAATCTGATAAAACTAGAATAAAAAGTATTATAGTGGAGTTTCGCAGTAGACAAAAGAAGGAGGACTTTCTGGCAAAATCGAAACAGAAACGAATGAGGGGGGACCATGGATCTTCTAAAATGAATATACCTGGTCTGTCTGAATGCTCCATTGTCAACGAACATCTCACCTTAGCAAACAAAATTCAAAAAGCAAGATCTGCAGTTAAGTCGAAACGCTTCAAATATGTGTGGGTCAAAAATGGTATGATCTTTCTGCGGCAGGATGACTCATCCCGCATCCTTCACGTGAAATCTTCGAGTATTCTTAGTGAGCTGTAAGCTCCTGATTCAAACAAAATAAAAATTATATATAAAATTAAAAAAAACGAATCATATAATTCTAATGGCTCAGGGTTTGCACATCTACTATCAGAATACGCAAGGTTTTCGAAGTAAAACGCAAACTTCTTATGAGAACCTTTTGTCTTGTAACTATGACGTCATCTGCCTAACCGAAACTTGGCTCAATGGAAAAATATTCTCTGGTGAGCTCTTTGGAGATGGGTATATGGTTTCTCGCAGGGACAGAGAATCAGCATCCTCTACAAAATCTGGCGGCGGTGGAGTGCTGGTTGCAGTGAAGACCTCATTTCGCTCGACTCGTTGCACCGAATTTGAAACCGATGCCGAGGATGTTTGGATATCCATCGACTCAAATGGAGAGGGTCGTTTTCTGTTATGTTGTGCGTATATTCCTCTGGGTTCCGAGAGTTCGCTGTGCGCATTTATGGACGGTTTGTATAAAAACGAGAATATCTTTCAAGAGGGTGCTGTTCTGTTGGTGGGAGACTTTAATCTTAGTTCAGTAAGTCGGCAACCTGTTGAGGGAGGGTATTTTCTGGAACATACCTTAAGTGGAAATAGATTATCTGATGTGGTTGACACTTTTGCTTACCTGGGACTCATGCAATTCAATAGTATCTATAATAACGCTGGTGGGATTCTGGATCTCATTCTTTGCAATGAAGTTAACTACATCAAAAATTTGACAAGACCAACTGAATTTCTAGTCAATGAAAATCGGCATCCTAAAGCCTTAGAGTTTATTCTGAATTTAACTCCTGCAAAGCAATTGATTCAAACAAAAATCTTTTATTACAATTTCAAAAGAGGTGATTTTGACGCTGTTAACCATCATTTATCCCAGATTGACTGGGAAACTGAGCTCTCTGATCAGAATTTAGATCAGGTGGTCCATAAGTTTTACTCAATTATAAATGATGGAGTTAAGCTTTATATTCCAACCCGTAGAGTTGGTGGTAGTTTTCCAATATATTTTTCCCAAAAACTAATAAAAATCATAAAAGAAAAGAATAAATTTCACAAGAAATATAAAAAATTCAAGAATCTTAATGCTTACAATCGATTCTGTGAGCTTCGCTCTATTTAAAAAAAAATCATTAAACAAGATTACAAAACTTATAATTAAAAATATCGAGGACGAGATTTCCCATAATACAAAACAATTCTGGAAATACTTAGCAAATAAGAGAAAGAGCGTAGCTAACATACCACAGTCGGACACATGGAGCAATGAACGCGCTAAGGGCCAGGAGGTCCCCGAGCTTTTCGCCAAATTTTTTCGTGATGTTTATGTCCCTACGGAGGGAGCACTCCCAGATACAAAATTACCCAAAATAAGTCACATCGAGAAAATAAATACTGGAACCATAGAGAGAGTAATAAATGAATTGAATATTTCCAAGAGTGGTGGCCCTGACCATTTTTCATGAAAAAAATGCACGAGTAGTCTGATTGAGCCACTCCAACTAATATACAATATTTACCGCATCATTTCCAGCTAGGTGGAAAACAGCTGAAATTTCGCCCATCTTCAAAAGTGGACAAAGAGATAACGTTAAGAATTACAGACCCATTAGCAAATTATGTATTTTCAGCAAACTACTTGAAAAAATCATATATAATCGTGTACTACCCTCCGTGAAAAATATTATTATAGAGGAGCAACATGCCTTTTTTCCTGGTCGATCCTTAGAACCAAATCTTCTTTCATTTTTGGAGCATGTGGTAGAACAGATAGACAGCCAGGGTCAGTTAGACACGATATATACAGATTTTGGTAAAGCATTTGATAAGATCAGGCATGAGAAATTATTGAGAAGACTCGCGGATGTTGGCCTGACAGGTTCGCTGGTAGATTGGTGTAAATCCTATTTAACGGGAGGGGCTGCCTTTGTCGCGATTGGTGGCCAAAGATCTGATACTTTTCCTATTACATCTGGCGTTCCTCAGGGTAGCGATCTTGGTCCTCGATTTTTTCTTATTTATATGAATGATAGCTTCCGACACTGTGGGATACTTCTTTACGCAGACGACTTGAAAATCTATCAGGACGTTCGGTCGGTAGATGACTATCGCGGAGTTCAAGAGGACCTGGATAGATTTTTACAATATTGTGAACTCAACGATATACATAGTGTAACGTTAAGTTTTACCCAAGGGGTATTCGAGCATGAGATTCTAATACTAATTTCTCAAGGGAGGTTTGATTACCCCAGCAACAAGATTCCTAGTCAGGTTTTTAACAATATATTGTAGAAAGAACAAGGTGTACAATTCTCAATTTACAGTTCCAGTACGATCTCTCAAATTACACAAACTTATAACTACTTATCTTGAAAGAAACGTTCAAATCGTGGCTACACTTTCAATGCAATGTGTCTCTGCGTCTGTCAGATGTTCTCGGTAAGGGAATATGCCTTCAAGTCAGCTTCGTATTGTACTACAGGTATGCTTCCAGCTCCTCCACCATAAATTAACTTCCAAGCAAATGTAGGTACAGGCAAACGTAACAGCCAAAAATTACTACAGCTTCCAGCTCCTGATTGTACTCCAGTTCGAGTCAAGCTTCAGCCTATGATTGTGTCTCGGTGCAGGCCAAGCTTCAGCAAATGATTCTATTTCGAGTGCAACAACGTGGACCCAACCAAGGAGTGTAATCTAACTCGTGTGGTCCCAACCAAGGAGTATAACAAATATGGTCCCAACCAAGGAGCTATATGAAATTAAAGTCAATGAAAATGTTCACAAAAATTCAACAGAAATCCTTCCCGCTTCTCAAGAAAAAAAATTAGGCATTTACATTATGTCAATGATCATTAGTGAACCTGAGAAGGAATTCTGCCCTGGGGAAATGAAAAGTGAAAAACAAAACATGTGCTGTAAAACAAAATGAAGGCAAGTAATGCAACCATTCAGAACCAGCATAATATTTCCTTAAAATCCAAATCTCTACTTAAGGGGGGGGGTAAGGTCAAATCATACAAAAAAAGCCATGTTTTCGTGATTTTTTTTCTGACGACGCAGTTAAAATTTCTTTACTCAACCAATGGTACATTGAAGTATGACATTCGAAGAATGTTTCATCAAATTTGTACAAAGAAATATTAAAAAATACGGCAATGGCAGCAATTGTTCGGACGTGTCTCGAAAAAAAGGTGAATTGCGGTGCCCCTCATAACTTGGTGCTGGATCATCCGAAATCAAAAAATCAAAGTGCATTCGTTAGATAATAGTTTTCCCCAGGTAACGCTGTCGAGTTTTTTTTTTTTTTCAATTTTTTTCATTTTTTCGAACACTTTGAAGTGAAAAACACAATTTTGTGGGAAAAAATCGGCTAATTTGTTATTGCGAAATTAAAATTATGAACAAAAAAAAAACTCGACAGCGTTACCTCGTAAATGATGTACAGAAATAGTGTTTAAAATTTAAAAAGGATCGGTGCAGTAGTTTTGGAGTTATCAGGGGCACCGACTTTGAAAACGTGAGTTGTGGGAAAAACGCTTTAAAGCTTTAAACACTTTGTACACTTTGTACGTCATACTGACGAAGTATACAAACCAGGTATAAACCCGTTTGTCCTTGCCTTGAAATTTCGATAAATTAAACTGGGAGGTAAGGTACTACATTAATAGAGAACAAAACATCTGCCGGATAACAATAGCGCGCTCGGGTTGGGGCGCTCGGGTCGGTTCGGGTATAGGTACAAAAATCCGGCAGGTATAAAAATACTCATATTCCTCAATTTTGCTCCAATTGACTTGAAATTTTGACACAATATTCTTCAGATATTACGGATTCAATTTCAAAATAAAAAAAATGCAAAAAAAAAAATTAAATACCTTACCCCCCCCCCCTTAAATTGAAGGAATTATGAGACTTACCGAGAATAAATATTATTTATCTCGCAAACTGAAACTTAGAAATTTCACTGGGATACTCGATGACTTCAGATCAAAATTCTCAACAATATACGAAAGATGATTTCTCCTTCAGAGAAGAGCCGGAAAAAGAAACATCAATCCGCTTTCTTACATTACGCAGATACGAAGATCATCGAAGAGAAATAACCTGACATAAGGTGACAGTCCATCAACGTGTATTCTATGAGTACCAGTGGCGTTTCAAGAGGAAATGAATAACATAGGCGTGCAAAACGTTGCAATAGTTCTGAATCCGTTGAAATGCTTTCATATTTCATTCACAAAGAAAATCCAAAAAATTACATACGAATATAAAATTGGAAACAATAAGTTGAAATATGTTAGTGAAATTGTCGACTTGGGTGTGACTTGATGAAAAATTGGTTCAAGCACTGATGTGAAGTCAGAAGCTTTTGCGCGTATGTTCTATTGTCCATTCTTCTGTATTGGACACCCAATTAGGGGTGTCCAATACAGAAGAATAGACAATAGAACATACGCGCAAAAGCTTCTGACTTCACGTCAGTGCTTGAACCAATTTTTTTTTTCGTGAATTTTTTAAAATTTTCTAGGGGT
Organism: Halyzia sedecimguttata; assembly: GCA_937662695.2. Lineage (NCBI taxonomy): Eukaryota > Metazoa > Arthropoda > Insecta > Coleoptera > Coccinellidae > Halyzia > Halyzia sedecimguttata. The sequence goes on from OW569411.2 coordinate 143,198,026, forward strand.
ACGATTCTTAAATATTTTTTTTTTCGTCATTTTTTTCAAATTTTCCAGGGGTACGGTTCACACAAAATTTTAAACACGTCTTTATGTTGATTTTCTACTACTAGTTACCAAGCACCAATTCGATCGTCTATTTATTTTTTGAGTTATCAAGGACATAATATTCCAGGTGGGTATAACTCGGAAACCGTTAGACCGATTATGCCCAAAAACGAACTCAACTCTCCCTTTCGGATACTCAACCTACCCTGAAAATTGCAAGTCCCAATCTCTTTTTCGTTCGAAAGTTATCGAGGCAACGGTCACCCATCTACTGAACTCGCACAAGAATGCTCGAATCTCCAACAATATTTAACCCATCGTATTAAAACTTGAAACTTAACAGTAGAGTTAGGTTATGAAGCCTCTTGCAAAATTTCAGCAATTTCAAACGAATGGTTACTGATATATAGTTTTTTTTTTTTAATTTTCAATGATTTATTAAGAATTTTCTACAAATGCTATCCTCACCAAATTTTGCAAACATTTTCGCGTTGGCATTCTACAACTAACAACCATGTTTGAATTCAATCGGTTCAGTATTTTTCGAGTTAATGAGGAACAAAAAACCACCAAATTTCAGAAAATTTCAGATGGCTATAACTCTAAAACCGTTTGGCCGATTATGCTCATAAACAAACTGGAATGTTTCGTTCTGGTGCACATCCTAACCTGAAAATTTCAAGCCGCTATCTCATTCCGTTCTCAAGTTATCGTGACAACAAAAATATTTTTTAATGATTTTTTTAAAATTTTATAGCCATACGATTCAAACAAAATTTCACAAACGTGCTTAGGTTCATATTCTACAACTACCCACTAATTTTCAATTCGATCGGATTTATATTGTGTTACGGTTTGAATTTTGAATCTTTGGTTTACATCATAAGTAAAATTTTTCACATTTGTAAAGTCGAATTTCTATCATAATATTTCATAACAAAATTTAATATTTATTTTATATGAACGTTCGATCCATCTGTTGGAAATGACACGGCCAGATACCGCTTCGCGAATTAGTAGTAAATACAGGTTTTAATCAATTACAGATATCTTCATATTCAGCACAATAGTTTAAATTTTAGCCATCAGTTAGAGTCACAGTATATCATCATTGTTCACAGTCATAAGTAGTTCCGAATTAAAAACTCTTCCTTTTTCGTTCCGAGATTGAAGCGAAAGCATATCAAAATTGCAGCTCAGCAGAGTGAATTATTTAAAGCCACATTTAAGTGTAAATTCGTTGGTGATAAATTCTACTGAGTAGGCGTATTTTAATCGGCATAAGCCGGATAGCCTTTTTGAGATTTTGAGAAAATCCTCATTTAGAGGGTAAGTAAAAAATGTTGATTCTTGGGCTCGGAAATAACGAGTAAATTTTTCAGATTTTTGGTATATGTAGTTTCTTCATTTTTTTAAAACAAAACAGTTACGAATTAAGTTGAGAAAGTAATTCACCTTGCTGGATATATATTTGACACTTGTTGCCAACATTTGGATCGAGACGTCCATCTGGATTTGGAAGCGTCCATTTTGGAAGCCAACTTGAGGGGCTGTTCGAATCGTTTATATTCCATTATTTTCAAGGACTTACGACAAGTTAAGTGGTCTCATCATTGTTTGGAACATTTTTGTAATTATATAGTTGATTTCTGATCCCTAACTACTTGCCATTCCGATGTTAACCCTATAGTCATACTTCTCCGCATCATTATTATGTAATTCTAGTATTTCACATTTAACTTCATTTCATTTCATTTTTTTACTTAACTATCTTTTATTTAACTTAATTTCCATTTTGTTCACTAAATTTAGACTCTTATATTTCAACCAATTTAAATGTCAATAAAGGGTTAGTCCCACACCCCGACCTTGACCGAGTCGGATAAACTATTAATTTGTTACTTACATTTCCACCTTGTGACTTGGAAATTATATATATATTTGTAATACACTATCTGGCAGTTGAGCTCAACTTACCAATAAAGAGGTTTAACATTTAATGTATCAACAACTATTTTCATTAAACTGTTAATTATTTACACCGACATTTCATTAGCTTATGTTGCAGATTATGTGTATAATGCTTAGTGAAGCATATATAAATTCAGAAAATATATCGTTATAAATTGGCGCCCAACTAAATGAAAGACAATAACTAGGAAGTGGATACAGGGTGGAAACATTTCGAGGATTGGCAGTGTGGGTGTTGGAAGGAATAACTTCTAAACAAGGTGAAACCAACGCTGGAGGGTTTTGACAGGTTTGTCTGTGTATGCCATTTCCTTGAACATTCCGAACATTGAGTGTATAATATTTGAGAGTTGGTAAGGATTTGAGTTGCTAATGCTTTGGGTCCTTGCAATATTTCGTTATTGCAATAATTCGAAGCTTGTGGTGTAGAAGTTTGAATCTTCTCGTCTTAATTTTTAATTTCATTTAAATACAGCATATACATATAATAATGGCTTCTTCTGTAGTTAAATTAGAGCCGGATCGTTTGTTAAAAGAAGAATTAGAATATGAACTTATTTCTAGAGGTACAATACCATCAGGTAATGTACAAGACTTAATCAAATCTCTTAGAGCACTTCTTAGACTTGAAGCTGAGGGTCATAGTTTCAAAGCACCCTATACTTTTGATATAAAGTCAGAGTTAGATATTTGTTCAAAGAAATTGGTAGAAGTAGAAAATCAATTTCTAGAAGTTTTTACAGGAGCTCAACAACGTAAATTAAAATCAAAATTAGCCCACATATTGGGTCGTGTAGAAAGAATTGAACCTGAAGTAACTGAATCTGATATTTGTAGCTTGAAATCTAAAATTCTTACTAAAACCTTGGTATTGATAGGAGTGTTTGAAAGTAAAACTCAAGAGTTATTGAAATCTGCACACAAAATGCCTGCAGAAATGGCTTTTGAACAGGAATTAATAAATCAATCTTTACCAATTACTTCAACACCAAGATTATATAAGAAATCTCAGTTATCACAAAATCAATCACCTACACAGAATATTACACCAACACAAGTATCTGCTATTTTAGGAAATCTTAATTTAAATGAATATAAAACAAATTTTAAAGCCTTAGATATTAAATTTTCTGGGAAAAATGACACAATTAGTTTAAATGCTTTCTTTGAAAAAATTAATGACATTATTGAAGCTCGTGGTATAACTACTGAGTATCTTTTAAGGAATGCATCGGACTTATTTGAAGGCGAAGCACTGGTTTATTATAGAGCTATGAAAAATAATATTAATGACTGGAATGATTTGGTATCTCTATTTAGAGAAGAATTTTTCAGAGACGGTGATAAAAAGTTATATGAGCAAATAAAAGCAAGAACACAAGGTGAATCTGAATCAATTGCTATATATGTCGCATACATGAAAAACTTATTTAATCGATTATCTTTTGCTGTGGATGATCAAGTTCAATTAGAAATGATAAAAAGTCGCATTAAGCCTGAATATCAATTGAGCTTTGGACTTTTAGATAATGTAGATTCTTTACAGCATTTAATTCAATTAGGAAGAAAACTTGAAGATGCGAAACGTCATGTTAGTAATTTTGTTCCCCCTTCCTTCAATAAAAATGCAGTAGAGATAGATTTAGAGTATAAACGTGAAAAGAAAAAGTTAGAAAATGTAGAGCTAAATAAGCAAGTTAATTTTGAGGATAATTCTGCTAGGGGATTTCAGTCATGTTCATCTCGTCGTTCAAGAAGTCGATCAAATTCAAGAAGTAGAAACCAATCAAATTCAAGAAATAGATCTAGTTCAGGTAATACTTCGAATAGACATTGTCTTTATGATTTACAAAATAGCAACAGAAATCAACAAAATCAATTTACAAATTCCCAAAATCAGCTCAGTGGAAACCGGTCCTTCGTTGGAAATAATTCTTATTCAAGAGATAGGTCTTTTAGTAGAGAGAGAAACTCACATGATTACACAAATCAGGGAAATTTAGTTAATAATCACCATCTTAGACATAACCCAATTACGTCTCAACCGAATATATCTCAAATAGTATGTTTTAAGTGTAAGGGATTAAATCATTTTGCAAGTAACTGCACATTAAGAAGTAAACGATGTTTTACGTGTGGTACTGTAGGTTTTACCAAATATAATTGTCCAAATTGTACTTTAAACTCTCATTGAAGCAAAGTGTTAACCGAGCTTTGTCTTCTGGAGTTTTATCGGTAAATGTTGACGATGGAAATTTTGATAACCGATATATTGATAATGAAAATTTTGATATTGGAACTTCAAATTTTGATAGTGTAAATTCTGATGATAGTAACCGTAATTTTTCTAACAGTAGCATTTCAGAAATAAATGATGTAATTTTCAATGTACGATTTCAGAGAGAGATAATTATGAAAAAAAACAAAAACCAATTTTAGATTATATTTTGGAAATTTCTTCTAATAGTGTATGCCCATATTTATCTGTCGACATTTATGGCAAGATGTTTAAAGGATTGCTGGATTCTGGAGCAAATCAAATATTCATAAATGAAAATGTTTGTTTATTTTTACAAAAATTAGGAATACCTTTTGTTGAGGAATATAATAATACTTGCACGTTAGCAAATAATGACGAACTTAAATGTCTAGGTCATATGTCAATCCCTATTAAACTTCAAAATCGAGTACATATTTTTAATTGCTACGTTTCACCAAATTTGCGTCATGATCTTGTCTTGGGTACAGTTTTTTGGATTAAAATGAGTATAGTTCCGAATTTGAGAGAAGGTTATTGGTCTTTTGGAGATCATAGCTTAAATAATTGTAAAAGTCTTAGTTCAATTCAAGCAAAAACTCATTTAACATCTTTACAGAATGAACAATTAAGTAGTGTTGTAAATTCTTATTTTGATTCCATTAAAGATATAAAGTTAGGTTGCACGAATGCCATTGAACATGAGATAGTAGTCAATAGCCCACCAATTAAGTCAAAATATTACCCAGTCAGTCCTTATATTCAACAGAAAATTAATGAGGAAGTTGACCGAATGTTGGATTTAGACGTCATTGAAGTATCCAATAGTGGATGGAGTTCTCCCATTTTGTTGGTCCCAAAAAAAGATCAAAGTTATAGATTTTGTGTTGATTTTAGAAAGTTAAACGCCGTAACAGAGAAATGTGCGTACCCCCTACCTCATTTAGAGACCCTTTTGAGTAGCCTAGGAAACGGTAACTACTTAACATCACTTGACATAAAAAGCGCATATTGGCAAATAAAACTTAGAGAAGATAGTAAACAATATACAGCCTTTACAGTCCCTGGGAAAGGACTATTCCAATTTAAAAGGTTACCATTTGGTTTAACTAATGCGCCGGGAACATTTCAAAATTTGGTAGATAAATTATTTGGCCCTGAATTTTCCCCTTATGTTTTTCGATATCTTGACGATATAATAATAGTCACTCCTGATTTTAAAACTCACTTAGAAATCTTAGATAAAGTTTTGTCCAAATTATTAGAATCTAACTTGATATTAAATAAAGAAAAATGTAGTTTCTGCAGATCCGAATTAAAATTTTTAGGATACGTGGTTAACGGTAATGGATTGATGGTAGATCCCGAAAAAGTAAGTGCGATAGTAGATATGCCTAGGCCTACAACTGCAAAGGAAGTTAAACGTATAATCGGCATGGTAATGTGGTATAGAAAATTTATTCAAAATTTGTCATCCATTATAGAACCTATTACTCAACTTACAAGAAAAAATGTAAAGTTTGAATGGACGCCTGCTTGCGAACAAGCGTTTAATAATATTAAAGATTGCTTAATTAAAGCACCGATATTGTCTTGTCCTGATTATAATCACGAATTTACTATACAGTGCGATGCCAGTAGTTACGGCTTAGGGGTAGTTTTGTCTCAATTCTATGATGACCAAGAGCATGTTATATGTTACCTATCCAGGAGTTTAACGAGATCGGAACGTAAGTTTTCAACTACCGAATTAGAATGCCTAAGTGTGGTATGGGCAGTTGAAAAACTCCGCTGTTACGTTGAAGGCGCTCCTCACTTTACGGTTATTACTGACCATCATAGTTTGGTATGGATGCATAACATTAAACACCCCAATGGTAGATTAGGGAGGTGGATATTGAAGTTGCAACAATATAACTTTACAATTTTGCATAGACCAGGTAAAAGTCATTTGGTTCCTGACTGTTTATCGCGTGCGATTCCTGAAAGTTCTGAAGATTTTGAAATATCAGAAATTGAGTTGGGTAATATTACTGATCCAAAACATCGTAAACTAATGTCAGATGTACAAAAAAACCCTTTAAATTATCCGAATTTCCGTATCTCTTCCAATATTTTATATAAAAATATAGGGAGAAACTTTGATAAAGGTTCATCATGGAAACAAGTAGTTCCTAAGGATAAGCGTAAATTAATTTTGAGTAAATTCCATGACGATGCAATCACAGGAGGTCATTTAGGAATATTTAAACTTATTATCGTATATTAGAGAAATATTTTTGGCCCGGGATGAAATTGGATGTTACTAAATATGTAAATGCATGTAAAACTTGCGCAGCTCATAAACCTATTCAGAAACTAAAAGCTGGCATAATGGGTACAAAGCCAGATATTCGTAGATGTTGGCAATATATTGCTACCGATTTGATAGGACCATTCCCAAAGAGCTCTAAAGGCTATCAGTACGTACTTGTAGTATGTGACTACTTCAGTAAATTTACGTTACTTTTTCCTCTAAGACAAGCTACGTCCCAGTCAATCATTAGGAATTTAGAGGAGAATGTATTCTTATTATTTGGTGTACCTGAGATGATAAAATGTGATAATGGAAGTCAATTCAAGAGTAAAGAATTTTCTAAGTTATTAAAAGAATACAATGTTAAACCCTTTTATAATCCATTGTATCATCCCGAACCCAATTTAACTGAACGTACAAATAGAGTCATTAAAACTATGATTGCAAGTTACATTGAAAAAGATCATAAAAAGTGGGATAAACATTTACAACAACTAGCTTGTGCTTATAGAACGTCAAAGCATGAAGTCACACAGCATACTCCATATTCTTTAAATTTTGGCTGTGATATGATTACAGATGCGTCTGATTATGAGTTGGAAAAGGATAGATCTAATATCGTATCCCAATCCAAAGATGTTGAATCTGAGTTGTCTGAAAAATTAAATAATTTTAAACAGTTGAGAGTTTCTGTTGGGGATAAACTGAAAGCGTGTCATGAGAAAACCAAGCATTCTTATAACCTTCGACATAGGCCTCAACACTTTAGTGTTAACGATTTTGTTTGGGTTAAAACTCATTCCTTATCTTCAAGTGCTAAGAACTTTAGTGCGAAATTAGGAGCTAAGTTTGAGGGTCCTTATAAAGTTAAGAAAAAACTAGGAATTAACACTTACGAGTTGGAAGATATGCTAGGTGTAAGTAAAGGAAATTGGCATGTTTCACAGTTGAAGCCTGACACAACTCTTAGTTCTTAACTTGTCTTCTTTTATTTGTTCCTGTATTTCATTCTGAATTCTTTTTTCGTTAACAGGAGGAAGTATGTTACGGTTTGAATTTTGAATCTTTGGTTTACATCATAAGTAAAATTTTTCACATTTGTAAAGTCGAATTTCTATCATAATATTTCATAACAAAATTTAATATTTATTTTATATGAACGTTCGATCCATCTGTTGGAAATGACACGGCCAGATACCGCTTCGCGAATTAGTAGTAAATACAGGTTTTAATCAATTACAGATATCTTCATATTCAGCGCAATAGTTTAAATTTTAGCCATCAGTTAGAGTCACAGTATATCATCATTGTTCACAGTCATAAGTAGTTCCGAATTAAAAACTCTTCCTTTTTCGTTCCGAGATTGAAGCGAAAGCATATCAAAATTGCAGCTCAGCAGAGTGAATTATTTAAAGCCACATTTAAGTGTAAATTCGTTGGTGATAAATTCTACTGAGTAGGCGTATTTTAATCGGCATAAGCCGGATAGCCTTTTTGAGATTTTGAGAAAATCCTCATTTAGAGGGTAAGTAAAAAATGTTGATTCTTGGGCTCGGAAATAACGAGTAAATTTTTCAGATTTTTGGTATATGTAGTTTCTTCATTTTTTTAAAACAAAACAGTTACGAATTAAGTTGAGAAAGTAATTCACCTTGCTGGATATATATTTGACACTTGTTGCCAACATTTGGATCGAGACGTCCATCTGGATTTGGAAGCGTCCATTTTGGAAGCCAACTTGAGGGGCTGTTCGAATCGTTTATATTCCATTATTTTCAAGGACTTACGACAAGTTAAGTGGTCTCATCATTGTTTGGAACAATTTGTAATTATATAGTTGATTTCTGATCCCTAACTACTTGCCATTCCGATGTTAACCCTATAGTCATACTTCTCCGCATCATTATTATGTAATTCTAGTATTTCACATTTAACTTCATTTCATTTCATTTTTTTACTTAACTTTCTTTTATTTAACTTAATTTCCATTTTGTTCACTAAATTTAGACTCTTATATTTCAACCAATTTAAATGTCAATAAAGGGTTAGTCCCACACCCCGACCTTGACCGAGTCGGATAAACTATTAATTTGTTACTTACATTTCCACCTTGTGACTTGGAAATTATATATATATTTGTAATACACTATCTGGCAGTTGAGCTCAACTTACCAATAAAGAGGTTTAACATTTAATGTATCAACAACTATTTTCATTAAACTGTTAATTATTTACACCGACATTTCATTAGCTTATGTTGCAGATTATGTGTATAATGCTTAGTGAAGCATATATAAATTCAAGAAATATATCGTTATAATTGGTTGAAAACAAAATTATTACTCGGAAACCACTGGGCCGATTATGCCCATTAACGAACTTGTCCGTCGTATTGGGATGCGCCACCTACCCTGAAAACTTCAAGTCGCTAGCTCTTTTCGTTCTCAAGTTATCGCGGCAACGGATGGCCATACGGCCGGACGACCGGACGGACAGAATCAAATTTGACCTCAAATTCTTCATTGGGGAGTCGAACTTAATCGTTTGAGACCATTTTCGTCAAAAAATTCGAAAGTTACAGACATCTGGGCAAAACTATAACGCGATGTTCCCCAGAACATACGCGCAAAAATGGTCATTTCGACCACACATCGAAAAAATGATTAGCGCTTCAAATAAAATGGTTGGGTTTATTAACAGAAGTTGAAAAGAATTCAGAGATCCTAGAGACTTTACTGGCTTGTACTACGCGTTTATTCACAGTAAGTTGTCTTTCGCATCCGTAATCTGGAATCCTATTTACGAAGTTCACATTAAAAGAATACAGAGAATTCAAAATAAATTCTTAAAATTTCTAGCTTTCAAAACTCATACCATCATAGAAAATAGAGATCATAACCCAATAAGAGCAAAATTTCACATTTTAGCTTTGAAGGATAGTTGGACGCTGCAGGTACTTTGTATTCTCCATAAAATTATACACACTGGGATTGATTCACCCTTTCTTCTCAATAAAATCAGTTTGCATGTGCCGGGACGAGATCTGCGAGACAGAGCCCTCTTCGACGTAATATTTCGTAGAACGAATACAGGACAGCACTCTCCGATGCGGCGCCTTCAGGCAGCATATAACAGTCTTGAATTAAATAGTGGTATTGACGTTATCTCAGATAGTTTAGCAAGATTCAAAAAACTCTTGAAACACTTTTTCATGTCGGGTTAGTGGTAATTTTTTCTTTCATTACGACGAGTTGTCTCTGTACATAACTAGCATAATAATATTAAGTGGATACTTTGTTGGTAAATCTCTTTACTGTTTGTTTCCTAAATGGGCAATAAATAAATAAATAAATAAATAAATAAAATACACCTAGAGAAAGGTTTGTTGATTATAATAAGCACTACAATGAATCGAAATTTGCCATAGGTTTTATATGACGGCATCAAACATTCAATTCTCCCTTTATGTGAAATAGACCCAGCTGCCATTGAATCTCATATCGATTTGTGGATTTTCTTCAGTCAAGCATCACATCCAATTTCATATCCTCACACAATGTATTAGCAGCTGTTTTTTTATCTGCACGTACTTCTTTATTCTCTAATTTTACTTATTGTTTCTTGGGCTATAGGTGGCATATTCGGAAATTTCTCATGAGGGAAGCGACTTCTTTTTGTATTCATGTGATATCTTCGTAACCAATCATTTGTAAAATTGTTATTTAGCGCATGTCCGTTGTTCGAATCATTACCCAAAATTGAAGTTTATGAAATTCAAATACAAATTAGACAATTTATGAACTACAACTTATCAGCACAAAACAATTTGGGAAGGCGTTCTAAAGAAACTAACATTACCACAGAAAGTGTTTCACGTAGTTACAGACATTCGGGCAAACGATCCGAATAATCCTCATGTGACATCGAATTTATGACATCCTGTATATTGTTCAATTTTCTTCTCATCAATGAGCATTCATTTAACTACATTGTTGTATTAATAACAAATATGTAAAATTATAATGCAAAATAATACACATAATAATCATTTGTAGATTATGCCCAAAACAATAATATTTCCTAAAGTCAATTGGTCTCATGGTTGGCATAAAAATCTCAAACGCATGAACACATACGATGGGATATAAGAATCATTCAATTCGATGAAGAACTCAATGTTATTGTTACTGAATAGTTCTCACTAATACGATCCGAAAGAATTCCATAAAGAGTACATTTGATAATGCTGCCTGGGAGCGTTGCCATTTTTGCAGGCCACAACGCTTGGCGCAAATTCTAGAGTGTTTCCTTCGTGTACTGCCAGGCAGCGTATTGGCATTGTTTACCATGCTGCAACGCAAGCATGTTGTGGCAACGGGGTAAAGAATGACTTAACCTATGCTCTCTCTGCCCAGACATATCTTACCACGACTCAGCACTGGCAGGTGTTCAGACGTAGTAACTTTTGTATTATGGCTTTCAACTCATCAATGGGCGTGACTTGGTGGATTTCGTCGCCAATATGTTTTCTAGTCCTATCAAAGACGACACTTGCTGCCATTTGCTAACTAACGGAACTCTAATAAAATAAATACTGTTTAGAAAATATTGGTTCAAGCTCTGTGAACAGGAGCTTATTGGCGCTCTTGTTCAAACAGACAAATTATATCTCCGAAAGTATTGGTTTCCCAGAGTTGGGAATTATATCATTGGATTTCTATGATAGAAATGCATCATGAAATAATTTAAATTTAAAAAAAGTGTCGTTTAAATAAAATGCTTCAAAAATTATCTTATAAAAAAAGAGCAATCTATAACGCTTAAATGCCGTAATGCATCGGTGCATAGTTTTCACAGCTCGAAATATCTAAGGAAAGTATCATCGAAATGTCTAGAGCAAGACTGGAGACAATCATAGCAGATTGTCTATTTATTCCTGATATTTGAGTAGGTAGTGGATTACGAACAAATTATTTTATTCATAATTTAAAAGATAATAGTCCCTACCACTAACACATTATTTTCTGTATTATGAACCTTAACTCAAGAAAATATGATTGATACACAAATACAGATCCATATTTCAGTATTTTTTTGCTAGCAACATTATGAAAATACTGTATATAGGAACATGTCTCACTACTTAAGGAAGTAAAAGGTAATATTAACCTCAGCGGTCAACGAACAGTAATTTCTTTTGATGATTCCATTATGTTCTTCTTTCATATTGCCCCCATAAACTATGTACATCAAAACAGTCTTGTATATATTCACAAATTCAAGAATCGAATACTTTCCAAGGGAAAATAACAACTATGAATTGACAATCTCTAATAGATAGAAAAGATTACTTTTACGATTAGTGATCACAGACAGATTCTGTGTTCACATTCTGTGAATACATAGAACTTAAGTAGTTAGTGCTAGGAGGGTTCTGGGTCACCAGGTGATCCGAACCTCACTTATTTGTTTTCACGCTCAGAATGATGATTGTCGCCATCATAGTTGAAACTATCACAGCGCCATCTTGGTGGACGGAATTTTTCGGAAGCTTTTGTGAAGGGACATATTGTAGAAATCTATGAAAAAGGTTCTCGGAGACGACGGGATTCGAACCCGTATATTTTATTATGAGTCGGGGGTGTTAACCCACGAGCCACGGCCACAAATTTTTTTTTTTTTTTTTGAGAGGAGGAAATCTTTTAGAGACACCCTCGATCAGAGGATCGAAGGTAGTGTGAGACTCTCCCTTCGATATCTCGGGGGTATACTCACTAAAAGCTCCTCTGTCCCTACTCCCTTGTTGTACCTTGTTGTTCCCACATCAACCGCAGGTATATGACCCTTTGCATTGTGCGTATCGATCTCAGGGACCCTTTTTCAGGTTATTCTGATATATGATATTTGTAGAATTTTCAGCATCTCTAGGCGATTGGAATTAAATGATTCTATCCAAGTTGTCATATAAGTTTGATGCTGATACTCGATCCTTTTTTCGTATTATTATTGAGTGCATTTATCGTTTATTTGAAAGGGAATACTTATAACATGGATCATCTGAATCGAATAATTTTTTGGTTTACGCAGACAAGAAATATAAGGGAACTAATTCTAGTGTTTTGTGAAACAATTTATTTGGTGATTTTCAGCAGACCCATTTTGAAGCACTGACCTGAGTCAGAAGCTCTTGCGCGCATGTTATATTGTCCATTCTCCTGTATTGGAATTGGATTGTTAATTGGGACTCGTTTCGGTCTCAGGGACACCTTTTCAGGTTATTCTAATAGTAAAATGAAATGATTTTATCCAAGTCGTCATATGAAGTTTGGTACATTTGGAGAGTCGCAGGTACTAGATCCTTTTTTCGAATTATTATTGAGGAGGCATTTATCGTTTATTTGAAGGGGAATACTTATTACATGGATTATCTGAATCGAATAATTTTTTGGTTTACGCAGACGAGAAATATTAGCGAACTAATTCTGGTATTTTGTGAAACCATTTATTAGGTGATTTTCAGCAGAACCATTGTGAAGCACTGACGTGAAGTCAGGAGCTTTTGCGCGCATGTTATATTGTCCATTCTCCTGTTTGGAATTGGATTGTTAATTGGGACTCGTATCATTCTCAGGGACACCTTTTCAGGATATTCTAATAGTAAAATGAAATGATTCTATCCAATTCGTCATATGAAGTTTGGTGCTGATACTAGATCCTTTTTTCGGATTATTATTGGGGAGGCATTTATCGTTTGTTTGAAAGGGAATCATTATAACATGGATTATCTGAATCGAATCATTTTTGGTTTACGCAGACGAGAAATATAACTTTGGGGGCTGATTGTGTGGTTTTGAAAATTTGTTGTCATAACGAGTATGAGTAAAATCGATGGAAAGCGTGTTTGTCAGCAAGCTGGGTAAATATGATTGTACGGATTTGAAACTTTGACATCATAATGAACCGGAGTGAAATAGACGAGAGTTTACATTAGTTTTTATTCACCTTCTTTATTTTCAAGGGCAACAGTTATTAACGAATAAGATTTTTCCAGAAGAGACTGCACGGGTTCAGGCTCAATTTCGGTGATTTTTATGTGTACATTCCTATGAGCATTCTAAGCTCGATTTTTAGCAATCATGGTTCCTTTCGAAATTTCTTTCAACATAATATGAATATACGTAATAGTAAAATGATATTTGTAAGATTTCTCAGCATCTCTAGATGATTGGAACATTATTACTGAAATACATGTTCTTTATTCATTCCCAGCCATTGCACCAAGACCTTGGTTCCACGCATGCGCAATACTTTTTCGACCAAATAAACATCAATCTGCTTTGTTTTTTGCAATTCTACTTGATAGAAAGTACCACTTATTGGCAGTTGGACTTTTGTGATTTTAAATAGTTCAGTAGTCTATTGAGGCAGATGCCCTTTTTGTGAAAACGTGCCTTAATTTACTTATACGTACAATATCACCCTTCTGAAATTTATGAGGTCATGCTATTTTTATGTGACTGTAGGCGAATTTATATATGTCACTTTCGTTCTTTGTATTAACGTCACGGGGGTTTCATGCCAATAGTTCGATGTTTTTTATTATTATACTCATTTACCACATCTTAAAGGATGTCGATCCATCGATATGTTCCACTGAAACTGAATTTTTTGTAAAGCTCCTCTTTCAACGTTCTTATGGCCCTCTCCACTATTGCAGCTTTCTTATCACTATACGTATTATAATGATTTATGCTTTTTAATGACTTGTTCTTGAAATTCTCAGTTGAAAAATTCAGACATTGATCAGATTGCAAGTTGGTAGGTATTAGGCCATGCTTGAGGATATCGAGAAAAGCCCTAGTCACTTCTTCAAATGTTTTCCTTTTTATAGCTTGAGCACATATGAATTTAGAAAGGCAATCAATTACAACGAGAACTAACATTACTTGTGGCAAGCTCATCAAGATATCCTAACAACAAATCCATGTTATGCATTTGGGGTTGTATACTTTTGATTTGATAGTATGGGTGAGCTTATCAAGCTAACATAACAACAAATGCATGGTATTGGGTGGTTGTATACGAACAAATTCCATTTTGATGTATTATGGATTACATACTTCAACAGAGCATATGAGTCATATTTTTCATTCTGTCATTTCAACATAAGCACAATTGTTTTCGAAAAACACTTTGGGTACTCAATATAGGCATTTTAGAATATAGATTTTAATTCAAGTGAAAAATATTGAATATTTGCTTGGCACTAAGACAAAATATGGTAAATGTGAAATTTTGTATTCTTACTATCTGGAAAGATTACAGGAAAGATTATTTATAGATGGTAATTTGTACTGTTCAAAGATTTTATTGACATCGGTTCACTAAATAATCACAATATTTGGATGAAAATGAATCCTACATCTATTTACGCAAAAATTCACAAACGTATTAGAGGATTGGGTGTGACTCGTTATGATAAAATAAAAATCTCCTATTCAGAAGGACTATAATTTTTGATTTTGTTTACATTGAGACGGATGCAGAAGTTTGTTTTATTGTATTTTCCAAACTAAATTTTATTTTTTCAGATACTGTATACTGTATTGTAGCCAAATTATTTTTGGTATATTTATTTGGCAATATCCAGAAGAAAGGTTAATTATGAGAAATGAGTGCGAACTCGAAACCCCAAAACGAATTACAGAAAAGACAATCAGGCATCTTCTTCAAATATCCAAATTTAACGATACGGTAGTCGGACAATAATCGGCATGAGCACAAAGGCAACGGCATATTTATTTGACCGAGTGAATGATGGGGTGCTAACTTGACCTCATTCCGATAAGAGGCCTTTGCAGGGGTTTTTTTTTTCTTACAATTCTGGGATCTATTGTGTTGAATATTGTGTGATTTGCGAAACAATTTATGTGATATTTATTGCATGGTTTATCAGTTGAGTGGTCAGATTTCTCTTTCAATATTCAGGAATCGTGTAAACAAATTGGGGTGATTTTTCGGATTCTTCTGAGCTCGTAGTGTGTCATACACAATACATTTTTGATAGTAATACGAAATGTAACTCTCATTTATTTTTTCATTGTAAAATTGTTAACAAATATATCATGAATATGTAAGTTACCAAGAGCTGGGTGTCCTTTTTAAACATTTGATTCCCATGGTGTGATTGGATAGATGTTCAATTGCTACTTCAAACGATATAGAGAAGGAACTTCAATCGAGCCCTTTTTCAGGTATCTTTGACTTACAGCGAATACCTTCATGAATCTTTAAAAGTTGAAATGAAGACGTTTTCATTTCAGCTCTACAAAAATGTTCAGCATGGAGGATAAAGCTATAAAGTCGTTGGTGACCATATTCATTACAGTAAAATCGATAGGAGATATTCTCTAAATTAGTTTTTCCCTAAAACGCTCACAATTTTCGAGATATTAGGAAAAAATCAGAAAAATCTCATTGTGATGAGGAACTTGTTGAGATTTAAATATATGAAAAACAGGCCTGGTCAGTGGATATCAAATGAGAAGGTGTGATTTTGAAACTTCATCATCTGGCGGATGCTTGAGATGCTGTATTGAGAACGATATAAGATCAGCATGTTTGATATAGGGGCATGACTTGGTTATGAAGGGAGGGACGGCGATGAATTGGGGTATTTCCAATATACACATGATTGCAATAGATATGTGGAGAAAGACACGACGTATGATATTGAAGATGAAGAGAAAGAGACTGCGATGGATACCGATTTTATTAACAAATCAGCTTTTCACAATTATTAGCGCATCTTCTTGACATAATGAATAGTGTTGATCATTACTCATTTCCTTTAATTTCGAGCTATTCTGATGAATGATGCTTAGATAATTTAAGATAATTTGTAATGAAAAAATTGGAGTGTATTCGTTTTATAGTTTGGATATATGTATACACTCATGCATTTTTGTCGTACTTCATATGAATTCATCACGAACAAGATGGAAGAACATGCGAATTTGATGTTGATTTAGGATGAAAATACAACCTACATACATACGTAACAAAGAAATAGATGGAAAAAAGGTGCATCAAGCGTGTAGCCATTATCGATGTATACGACCGATCATGTCGCGCGGTCGAGGGATTTCTTGCTCCCAATGTTTAAATAAAATTGATAGGTACGGTGACTCGATAGATTGTAAAAATTGTGATAGTGTTTATCATATCAAGTGTGTGAACTTGTCAGTTGAGGAATTTGGAAAGATTCGTGAAAGTAGAGGCATTACATGGCTTTGTTTGAGCTGCCGTCAGTCTGACCCAATGATTCCGAAAACCACGAACCGCAGTACAGAGACGGACACATTTCAGCTGACACGGGATGAACTTATGAAGATCAAGAATGATATTGTTTCTGAAATTTCTACATTATTCCTTGGTGAAATAAAAGAACTCAATAAACTCGTCTCAACCCAGAGTAAACAAATTAACGATCTCATACAAGAAATTTCTCTTTTGAAGAAATGTGATAAAAATGTTATCACAGGAACACATGATGGAAATATACCGAGCAGTTTGTTGCAGCGGGGTAAATCCGGTGAGTCATCGTCGACAGGTGAACAGGTCGCAGGCTCTCATGTTATTCCAGATAATAAAATAATAAGGAAATCTGATGAAGAGTCTCACGTTGATTCTCATTTGAGCGCGGATAATTCATCTGAGTGGACCATTGTGAAAACAAGGAAAAAATCAAAAAATTTGAATACTCCAACTGATTTAAACCCTAACCAGAAAATAACACATTTGAAGAGTTTACCACCATCTAAGAAAAAGCTGAAACCTTTAGTTGGAACCCAAAAATCTAGTGCTCTACATGTAGTTCCCAAAAAACCAATTTCCCACCTTCATGTGACCCGATTGGGTCCAGAGACTACAATTAAAGAATTGCAAGACTTTTTGAGCCAATATTCTGATGTTACCATTGTGAAACTCAACTCGAAGCTTCCAAAGATTTATTCATCATTCAAGATCACATTACCTTCAGAGCATCTGGATGAAATTTTGAATCAGTCGTTTTGGCCTACAGGAGTGGCAGTCAACAAGTTTTTTATGAAACGTCCACTGATGAAACCGGGGAGTTAGAAACCGGCAACCAACCAGTCGGGGCGGACTCCCAGGGAATTTTGAACATCATACAGCTTAACTTACAAGGTATTTCCAATAAGATCAATAACCTGCAAGTTTTTACACATTTTCATCGTCCCGATATTTTGAGTGTTTCGGAGCACTGGTGTAGTCCTTTGGAAATATCTTCAATGTGTCTACAAGGATACACTATCGCAGCGTCATATTGTCGTCCCACAAGACAACATGGAGGAACTGCTATTTACATTCGATCATCATTCTCTTTTGATGAAATCGAACATATAAAAACTTTTAACATTGAAATGCAGTGTGAATTTTGTGCAATTAATTTAAAAAATTTGTCTTTTAACGTATGTATAGTAAGTGTCTACAGGCCTTCTAGGGCAAATCTTGAATTATTCATTAATACGCTTTCATATGTTCTTGATTATTGCCTCACTGGCTCTAAAATTATTTTCGTTTGTGGAGACCTGAATATCAACTATTTCGACTCCCATAACTACCTCAGTTACCTGATGTTGAGTTTTAATATAAGCATAACTTCAAAAGAACCCACGAGAGTCTTCGTTAATAAGAATGGACGTGTTAGTTCTTCCAAATTAGACTATATTCTCACAAACGCTGATAAAAAACACATATTAACAACTTCTGTATTTGATTGTGATATAGGGGACCATAAGGTAATAAAGTTACAATTTGACCATGGCTCAAAGCCTCTACTCATGAAATCAGTAACAAGAATTAATCGTTTGATCACTGAGGATAGCTTACGCTGCCTCCATCTCAAAGCACAGACAACATCCTTCAAAAGCATTTATGATCACGATGACTTAGATAGTGCATTTGATGAGTTTTTCTTTATTATTACATCCTTGATAGATTCTGCATGTCCAATCAGGCGTTTCATCTCCAGGAGTTCAGGTCACCGATGGATTACTCCTGAGATAAAGAGAGCAAGCAGTGATATGAAGAATCTCCACTGGTTTCTTCGAAATTCCGAGGATCCTGGTTCGAGAACTGCTTATTTAATAGCCAAAAAAAATTACAGGAGCCTGTTGCATAACACCAAGATTTCTTTCTATCAAAATCTCCTGCAGCTTTCTTCGAATAAGAATAAAACCGTATGGAATATCGTGAGAGACGAAATGAGC
The DNA here is from genome assembly GCA_937662695.2 of Halyzia sedecimguttata. NCBI lineage: Eukaryota > Metazoa > Arthropoda > Insecta > Coleoptera > Coccinellidae > Halyzia > Halyzia sedecimguttata. The sequence goes on from OW569411.2 coordinate 143,216,882, forward strand.
CTCAATTCCAATACTGATAACATAACTCTCAACATAAATGGTATCAGCATATCCGAGCCAGAACGTGTGGCTGAAGCATTTGGAAAATACTTCTCATCCATTGGAAAATGCAGTATTGAGAAGCACTACGGTGCACATAGGTCTAACACATGTACAACCCAGCAGTTGACTAATAGTAACTTCTTCTTTTATCCGGTCAATCCTGAAGAGGTTTTGAGCGTACTAAAAAAACTCAAGAACAAGAACAGCAGTGGTCATGATATGATATCTTTGAGAGTTCTGTGCAGTATGGCCGAACAAATTTCTGATCATATTGCTCACTTAGTCAATTTGTCGGTCACTTCTGGTAGGTTTCCGACTGTACTAAAAACAGCAAAGGTCATTCCTCTACATAAAAAGAAATCAAAGGACGAAATAACCAACTATCGTCCTATATCTTTACTGAGCACGTTGTCTAAAGTTATTGAGAGGTTGGTTTTTGACAGGATGATAAATTTCCTGAACAAATGTTCTAGTATCACAAACTGTCAACACGGGTTCAGAGTTGGCAGGTCGACAGGAACTGCGGCTTGTGATTTTGTTAAATTTGTATATCAGTGTTTGGATGATGGTGTTCCAGTGGCGGGCATTTTTTTTGATGAGTCTCGTGCTTTTGACACACTTAATTTCAATTTTATAATGGACAAACTATATAGTCTCGGCTTCAGGGGGGTTTTCCTTGATTGGGTCCGAAGTTTTCTGGAGGACCGATCAATGTTTGTTCAAGTGGGCCAAAGTAATTCCAGAGAGTATTCGGTGGATATAGGCGTACCACAGGGATCTATATTGGGTCCTCTAATATTCATATTGTTCGTGAATGATTTGTCGAGCTACTTGGAGAGAAAATTCAGAAATATTTTCTCGAACATTCTGATTCTGCAATTTGCCGATGATACATCGTTTCTCATTGCCGCCTCAAGTTTACCAGAGTTACGTGCGCGATGTGAGATGCTTGTCCAGTGTTTCTCGGAATTGTGCGATAAGAATTCACTTATTCTGAATATTGACAAAACAAGGCTTCTGAGTTTCCAGACCCGAAACACTAGTGTTGGTTTCACTTTAAATATCCCCAGTGGTGAGTTGAAGTCGTCGGAGTGCGTAGGGTTTTTGGGACTTCAGATCGATAGAACACTGAACTGGCGAACACATTGTACTCATGTCTGCAATCGAGTAGGTAGTGCGTTTTTTGCATTGAAGAGACTGAAGAAAGTTTTGGCAATGGAGTCATTGATCGGTGTTTACTATTCCCTCGCCTATTCTCATATGAATTACAACACCATTCTATGGGGGGGGGGTCTCCGGGTGGTCATGAGGTTTTTATTTCTCAAAAGAGGATCATAAGGTTGATTTTCGGATTGAAGCCTCAGGAGTCTTGTAGACCGATATTTATCAAGCATAGAATTCTATGTTTTCCTTGCATATTTATTTTCAGTTCTTTGCTTTTCATAAGGAAAAATTTCCATAATTTAAAAAAATGTTCTGAGTACCATGATTACAATACAAGACACAAAGATATAATCTGCTTACCAGCTCACAGAACTACGAAATTCCAACAATCTCCTATTTATTCTGGAATAAAGCTTTTCAATCACTTACCAGAGCGGATTAAATCATTGGAGCCTTTCAGGTTCAAAAAAATTATTAAGGAATTACTGCTAGAGAAATGTTTTTACAGTAGAGAAGAATATTTAAGTGTTGTTCAAGTTTGAATTTCTTAACTTAGTTATCTTTGTATTTATTGTTTTCTTGACCTGTCCTATATAAATGTAAAATTTGTCTTATTGGATGGAATAAATTATTATTATTATTATTATTATTGTTAACTTTATGATGGAAAGCTTTCTTCATGCAGCATCTCAAGCTTACTTTATATATGGTTTGCAAGCACTTTATGTATAGTTTATATCAGTTTTGTGTATTTTCGTAGACATTCTAGTATCTTCGTATACATTCGTTCATCTTCGTATATATTCACAATCAATTTTTCATAGGAGTATCAAGGCTTGCTGTTTACATCCATTTTGTGTATTTTTCCTAGACATTCGAGCATCTTCGTATACATTCGTGCATCTTCGTATACCTTCATGAATCTATCAGTTTAGCATAGGAGTATCAAGACATGTATTCGTTCTATAGTTTGGATCATACATTTTTGTCGTACCTCATATGAATTCATCATGAAAAAGATGTAAGAACATGCGAATTTGATGATGATTTAGGATGAATATACAACCTAAATACATACGCAACCAAGAAAAAGATAGCAAAACATGCGATTTTACTGATTATTCAAGGTCAATATACAGATGTAGATACACCAGGTAGGTACCATTACAGATGTATCAAGAATATATCTAGACTTGTACAATTTATTTGAGTAAACACAGGGTGCAGAAATGTATTTGAGATAGATGATTCGGCTACTTCCATTCCAAAGAAAAACTTGCTAATCACGCGCTTGTTTTTATGAATTATCCAAAGAACCAATATGGAATATTGAGAATAGATTGACATAAATACGACAATACTTCCGATTATGCTTGGGGGGTATAACCCTTATGAAATTACTAGGGTTTCCCAAAAATGGTATTAGGGATGATGAAATATGAAAATAATGATATTCTGATTATGCAAGGCTCGGATCGAAACTGTACGCAGTGAAAATCTCAACAACGAATGATGAAATTAATATACAACACCAATGCTAGTGGGCGACATTCACTGTCAAGGCAAAAATTAACAGTGCTGTGTCTAAGCTTCCTGAAGGATACAGTAACTATTTTGGCGGGCCGCCATCATCCCTAATACCATTTTTTGTAAACCCTAGTAATTTCATAAGGGTTATCCCCCTCAAGCATAATCGGAAATATTGTCGTATTTATGTCAATCTCTTCTCAATATTCCATATTGGTTCTTTGGATAATTCATAAAAACTAGCGCGTGAATAGCAAGTTTTTCTTCGGAATGGAAGTAGCCGAATCATTTATCTCAAATACATTTCTGCACCCTCTGTTTACTCAAATAAATTGTACAAGTCTAGATATATTCTTGATACATCTGTAATGGTACCTACCTGGTGTATCTATATCTGTATATTGACCGTGAATAATCAGTAAACTCGCATGTTTTTGCGCGTATGTTCTGGGGAACATCGCGTTATAGTTTGGCCCAAATGTCTGTAACTTTCGAATTTTTTGACGAAATTGGTCTCAAACGATCAAGTTTGAATCCCCGATGAAGAATCCGAGGTCAAATTTGATTCTGTCCGTCCGGCCGTCCGTTGCCACGATAATTTGAGAACGAAAAGAGCTAGCGACTTGAAATTTTCAGGGTGGGTGGCGCATCGCAATACGACGGACAAGTTCGTTAATGGGCATAATCGGCCCAGTGGTTTCCGAGTAATAATTTTGTTTTCAACCAATATAAATCTGATCGAATTGAAACTTGATGAGTAGTTGTAGAATATGAACCTAAGCACGTTTGTGAAATTTTGGGCAAATCGTATGGCTAGAAAATTTTAAAAAAATTATTAAAAAATATTTTTTTTGTCACGATAACCTGAGAACGGAAAGAGATAGCGGCTTGAAAATTTCAGGTTATGTTGTGCATATGAATGCCACATTTGAAATTGTTTATGAGCATAATCGACCAAACGGTTTCAGAGTTAAAGCCATCTGAAATTTTCTGAAATTTGGTGGTTATTTGTTCCTCATTAACTCAAAAAATACTGTACCGATTGAATTCAAACATGGTCATTAGATGTAGAATGCCAACGCGAAAATGTTTGCGAAATTTGGTGAGGATAGCATCTGTAGAAAATTTTTAATAAATCATTGAAAATAAAAAAAAAAATTCTATATATCAGTAACTATACGTTTGAAATTGCTGAAATTTTGCAAGAGCATTCATTACCTAAGTCTACTGCCAAGTTTCAAGTTTTAATACGATCGGTTGAAGATTGTTGGAGATTCGAGCATTCTTGTGTGAGTTCAGTAGATGGGTGACCGTTGCCTCGATAACTTTCGAACCAAAGGAGATAGGGACTTGCAATTTTCAGGGTAGGTTGCGTATCCGAAAGGGAGAGTTGAGTTCGTTTTTGGGCATAATCGGTTTAACGGTTTCCGAGTTATATCCACCTGGAGTATTGTTTCCTTGAAAACTCAAAAAATAAATATTCGATTGAATTGAAGCTTGGTAACTAGTAGTAGAAAATCAACACAAAGACGTGTTTAAAATTCTGTAAGAACCGTACTCCCAGAAAATTTGAAAAAGATTACGAAAAAAAAAATTTTAAGAACCGCGCCTACAGAAAATAAGAAAAAAATCACGAAAAAAAAATTGGTTCAAGCACTGACGTGAAGTCAGAAGCTTTTGCGCGTATGTTCTATTGTCCATTCTTCTGTATTGGACACCCTTAATCGAATTTACCATGGTTAATTATGTCATCCATTCTCCTGTATTGGACACTTAATTCGAATTTACCGTGGTAAATTTGAAGTAAGAGTGTCCAATACAGGAGAATGGACAACATAATTTACCATGGTAAATTCGATTAAGGGTGTCCAATACAGAAGAATGGACAATGGAACATACGCGCAAAAGCTTCTGACTTCACGTCAGTGCTTGAACCAATTTTTTCTACCTTGTCCTTGATTGTGTATGTATGTAGGTTGTATATTCATCCTAAATCATCATCAAATTTGCATGTTCTTCCATCTTTTTCATGATGAATTTATATGAAGTACAACCAAAATGCATGAGTGTATACATATATCCAAACTATAACACGAATACATGTCTTGATACTCCTATGCTAAACTGATAGATTCATGAAGGTATACGAAGATGCACGAATTTATACGAAGATGCTCGAATGTCTAGGAAAAATACACAAATAAATACGGCAAATATTGTTCCTGTGTTCCTTTGAATTTCTATAAAGAATGTGTATAGATTGTTATGATTGTGCTTGGACTGATCTATTACGACCGTAGAATTTTATGCATATGTTACTTTGTCATTATGAAAAGCTGATATGGAGTGCGTTCAGTTATAAAGTGAATGCAAAACGTATATAAAGCAGCTACTAAAATGTATAAAGTGGATATATAAATGATTATAGTGGTACATAATGATGGATATAGTGAATATAATATATATATATATATATATATATATAAATAGAAAAGTATAACGGGTGATTCCGCAAAAGAAGCAGAGAAAACAATTCTGCTGGTACCTGCCGACACGTGTTTCTGCTAGTTGGCTTCTTCAGGACAGGGCAACCAAGAAACCAAAAAAAGGTGGAAAGATAACTGAAAACAGGTTGCACCTCATCAGGAGCGAGCAACCAATTTGTGCCTTCAGCTCTAGGACCTCCAATTCGGAGGTAAACTATGGCATCGGCACGAAGGAAGCCCATGCTACCTGTGCGATGCAACCTCAACCCGAGGATATGTATTAAAGAAAATAGGATAATGCGGATAAGTAATTTTAAATAGAAAAGTATAACGGGTGATTCCGCAAAAGAAGCAGAGAAAACAATTATTCTGGTACCTGCCGACACGTGTTTCTGCTAGTTGGCTTCTTCAGGACAGGGCAACCAAGAAACCAAAAAAAGGTGGAAAGATAACTGAAAACAGGTTGCACCTCATCAGGAGCGAGCAACCAATTTGTGCCTTCAGCTCTAGGACCTCCAATTCGGAGGTAAACTATGGCATCGGCACGAAGGAAGCCCATGCTACCTGTGCGATGCAACCTCAACCCGAGGATATGTATTAAAGAAAATAGGATAATGCGGATAAGTATATTTAAATAGAAAAGTATAACGGGTGATTCCGCAAAAGAAGCAGAGAAAACAATTCTGCTGGTACCTGCCGACACGTGTTTCTGCTAGTTGGCTTCTTCAGGACAGGGCAACCAAGAAACCAAAAAAAGGTGGAAAGATAACTGAAAACAGGTTGCACCTCATCAGGAGCGAGCAACCAATTTGTGCCTTCAGCTCTAGGACCTCCAATTCGGAGGTAAACTATGGCATCGGCACGAAGGAAGCCCATGCTACCTGTGCGATGCAACCTCAACCCGAGGATATGTATTAAAGAAAATAGGATAATGCGGATAAGTATATTTAAATAGAAAAGTATAACGGGTGATTCCGCAAAATATATATATATATATATATATATATATATTTACATCCTTCCAATTTCCGGGCGCCCGTTCATCAAGCATCCGGTGGGCGTCCTCCAATTTTTTTTTATCATTATCTTATGTCTTATATAACCACTTTGAAGTATTCACTGATAGAATTCGATTTAATCTTTTCACTTTTTAGATACAGAGAATTTTTTACAGTCTCACACCCCTTACCGTCATTTCACTATCCGCTCCACTAGCGTCCAAAGTATACACGTAAACTTTCATTCTCTCGATTTGTCGGCGTCCTCGTTCGAATATTATTTCCCAGTTGCTCGATCACTGGGCGTCCTGCGACGTTGCCAGGAGTAAAAGGATTAGTTCCCATGCAATAGGACAGGAATGTGACTCACGTTGTTTTGGTTATACCAGACGTGAAGAGACGTGAAGAGACGTGTAGAGTCACCGTGGAAAGATTTCAATTATAGATTTTTTGTTTGGATTTGCGGATACTCCCTCAAACTACTATCATGATTCTGATTCATTTTTTTTGTTGGGTTTTATCATTGGTGAATGCAATAATCTACGTATTTTAGAGTACTCTATTTTTTTCAAGTGATGAGTCGAAAGCACTAAGCTCATTAAAATTGAGGGTCAAGCTAAACTCTCTCTTTAATTTATCAGTTCACACAATATGTTTCGAACGGAATGACCGAGAGACTTAATATTTTCAGGATAAACGCTTAAATCGAATGAAAAGGGCTTACGTCTTAAGTGAGAAAATCCGTTTATTACTTTCGGAGCCATTTAAAATTTAATTAATAATACTAAATGGAGATAAAATGGGATAACTAGCGAAACAATTAGCTACTTTCAAATCTCAGGCCAAAAAGAAATCTGAGTTTCTGATTCGAAATTATTATTTGAATCTGAATCACTGAAGGAAAGTCGAGCGTGATCATCCATGTCCAGCTGGGTTGTGGACATTTAGAAAACGGAATGTAGTAGAAAGACGTGAAGGAACATGAATTATTCACTCGTTCTACTCAATTTCATACACGAACACTAAAAATGTAATCGCATTTTGAGTGTCCGGCTCGAGGTTTCGTAACTATATTTCCAATTATTCAATAGAGATAGTTTCGAAACCACGTTCATTATGATCAAGGAGGAAATAATAATCCCCGCAGCGATTTTCATTCGAAATAGTCTCAGAAACTTCTTTCCTTCACTCAGATGAATTGTTTGCATTTTATTATTTTAAGTATCATTTATAATTTGTGGTAGATAGTATATTTTTTATTAACCATTCCATGCACTGCAATAAGCGAGGTGAACTTGGCGATTGAGACAAACCCCAAGAGAGCTATCAAGGAGAAATTTTTTAATATTATTGCATGCACAACATAATACAATAAAATTTTTTCGAGATATAGTGAGGTTTAAGGTATGAGAACTTCACATTCTGAATGAATCTTTCAATAAAATCCTTTTTTATAAAAGCACAACGAAGATGAAGCAGAATTAAGGAGGGCATTGGTCCATCCGGTTGAAAATAATATTTCACTTCTTATATCTCAAAATCCCTAAACAAAAATTTCGCAGATATTATCCAATGCGATATTCTAGAAGAAAATAACCAAAGAATCCCAAACGAGAGCCATCAGCATAGATGCAGGTGTTCATGATGTCACCCCACCATTCAGCAACCTTGAGATTCCAGAACGAATTCAAACCTAATATTCAATAGAATTAAATGCACCAGTGACGATTCACCACGTTGTCAGATCGGGCGGACGCCCACAAATCGAGAGACTGGAAAAATCTATACGGGAACCAATATACGCCAACTGCACGCAGCGCCTCTATCGAGCCAGGTGTTGTACTAAAAGTATACAGCAGTATACAGAACTCGCATGTCCAATCGATATATATATATATATATATATATATATATATATATATATATATAAAAAAAATAATAATAAGAGCCAATTACAATTAAATAACAGAATCAAGAAAACAAAATCATTTCTCAAAAAACACCCTGAAATAACAGTTCTTAAACCAGATAAATCTAACAAAACAGTAGTAATGAATACATGTGACTATAATAAAAAAATTTTTGATATCCTAAACGATGAAACAACTTATAAAAAAATAAAACAAGATCCAACAAAGTTAATTCAAAATAAAAATAATGATCTAATAAAATCATGGGAAAAAAGAAATATTTTACCTAAAAAACTTTGCAATGAATTAAAAATACATAACGCAAATCCACCCCAAATATACGGACTTCCAAAATTACATAAAAAAGAAATACCTCTTAGACCAATCATTAGTTGTATCCAAAGTCCTATTTATAAATTATCAAAATACATAGGTAATTGTTTAACCCCAATACTTGGAAAAAATAAATTTTATATAAAAGATTCATGGCAATTCAAAAAATTCATAGATAATGTATCATTAAAAAACAATGAAAAATTGTTCTCACTAGATGTTGTCAGCTTATACACAAATTTACCACTTGACGTAGCAAAAGACTTAATTATGAAGAAATGGAATGAAATAAAAATACATACAGACCTACCAAAAACAGAATTCATAAAAGCAATCGAACTATGTTTTTCATGCTCGTATTTTCAATTTAAAAACGAATTTTATTGTCAAATAAATGGATGTGGCATGGGAGTTCCGATTTCTGCAGTAATAGCACAACTTATTATGGAAGATTTAGAAGAAACTGTTATAAATAGATTAACATACAAAATACCATTTTTTAAACGTTTCGTAGATGATTGTCTCACAGCAGCACCTGAAGATAAAATATGTGAAATTATTAGCGATTTCAATAACTACCATCCAAAATTGAAATTCACCCATGAATTAGAAGAACAAAATAAAATCAATTTCTTGGACCTAACACTTATACGAACAAACACTAAAATAAAGACAATTTGGTATACAAAACCTACCTGGAGCGGACGATATTTAAATTTTGAAGCTACAGTCCCAATGATTCATAAGAAAAGTGTGATATCAGGAATCGCTGACAGAGCTCTAAAACTCACAAGTCCAGAATTCAGAAAACAAACAATAAATAAAGCAAAGAATATGCTGATAAGAAATAACTATCCTCTAAAAATAATAAACAAAATTTTCAAAAACAAAATTTTCAGCCTATATAACACGGAGAAAAAAAATACTAAAAAAAGCGAAACTAAAATTCTAAAATACATATCTTTACCATATATACAAGACCTATCAGAAAAACTTAATACAACATTAAAAGATTATGGAATAAATTTAGCATATAAAAATGTGAATAATTTGAAATTCTTAAACTCAAATTTAAAATCAAAAATTCCAAAAAATAAAATTTCAAATTGTATATACCAAATTAACTGTATAAACTGCCCTAAAGTATACATAGGTCAAACATCACAATATATAAAAGAACGTATCAATGGCCATAAATTTTGTAAAAATACCACAGCACTTAAAAAACACGAACAAATTGAAGGGCATAAAATGGATTTTGAAAACTTTCATATTTTAGATAGAGAAAAAAATTGTAAAACCCGAAATATATTAGAAATGATTCATATCAAAAAAGAGGACGAAGCTATGAACGATAAAACTGACACCAAAAACTTGGCACAAATATATTTCAATTTAATAAAATGATAGAAAATGAAAATATAGATCCCAGTTTCTTAATTTTATCAACTTTCACAGCTATCGCTATCTTGAAGTGATAAAAATTTTTGATATTTTGAATCATGACATTGTTTTCAATTTTGACAGTTGTAATTTGTCAAATATTAGTATTAGATTGTTATATTATACATCCTTGAAAAAGGCCAATCAAGGCCGAAACATATGTTGGATTATAAAATGAAAAAGTAAATATTGTTTTACTAGTCAAACACAACGTGCAACAATACCCAAGAAAACTTTCCCTAGAATTTATATAAAGAAGAAGCACAAGAAAACTCAAGAACTAATAATATATATATATATACATATATATATATATATATATATATATATATATATATATATATATATATATATATATATATATATATATATATATATATATATATATATATATATATATATATATATATATATATATATATATATATATATATATATATATAGATATATATATATATACTCATAACGCGCCTTCTACCAGGCCCGGTACGTTGCACAGGCAACCGGAGGCCCGCCCTTTCTGATTGGTTTAGGAGAGTGTATTTTTTTGGAAAACATTCAGAACAGTCATATCTTCAAGAGCAATTTCAGAGGGGAAGATTATTTTGTATATACAAAAAAATATATGAATTGAAGATTTTCGGAATCCCGACTTGTTTCTAGGTGAATATGACGCCCTCTGTGTAAAAAGTATGCACTTGTACGATTATCGGAAGCCCGGCGGTGTTGTCACTATGATCGCCTTAGATTTCCATCGAATTCTATACAAATTTAACAGTTTCAAGAGATATGCTCTAAATATTCGATGTCTCTATATACAGGGTGTTAATCAATAATTGTGAATTTGAGAGGTTATTTATTGTCAAAAAATAGGGTGGGTATTTTATAGGTTTTTGTTGGGCAGCCCCTCATTATATACAGTCTCCTAAAGATGGCACTGGAAAACCAATCTACAGTTTTTTCTAAACCAACTAAAAACGATGAATAAAATTAAGAGGACATTATATGCGAGCGAGAATGCACTCAAAAAAATATTGAGTAGTATTCTATTGTAAGTAATCATTAAAGGATACTGTGGGAGGTATATTCATCAATAAATGTATTCTATTGTGTTTGCAAGGGATAGAAGAAATAGCCACCCCTTAAATTTGTTTCACAACAATTTTTTTTCCTATTCATACTATATCATTTAAAAATAATTTCCTCGTCGACCTCTAAGAAAAATAATATTTTATTATTTCAACTGTATGTAGACGGTCTACGAAAAAATGGGATATGCACCTCGGCGAAAAACTGTCTATTGTCTCGCCTGCTTGCTACTCCCGGCTTTTCCTCAGATAGAAATTTGCGACCTCGACTATTATGGACAGTTTTTCGTCCTTTGTTCATAAATAAATGAAAAGAGCTTGATTCACTCTGAACAAATAAGGTCTCCGCTATTTTCCTGCTAAAATTTAAATTTTAGATTTCACAATCGACTATCGGATTGATCTCGATCAGATTTGTATATTTGGAATTATTTTATTTCAAAATTTGAGTTCAGTTGATTCACAATGATTCATTTCACGTGATTCCGCTTTCTTTATTTACACTCAATTTCATATAGTATTTCATGAGGGTATGTGAGGCGTGAATATAGACAATATGCGCAAAACATCCATAAATCTTGAAACAATCAACTGTCGGATTTCGAATTTTGCAACTTTATCACCCCTTTTGTTAAGTTTCCACCAGCGTAATTAAAAGTATCAGGACCAGAGTAGGACAATTTGCTAATATCATTATTAGAACGGGGTCGTGAGGCATCGGTATGAACCTAGCAGACTATTACAGCAGACTTTTAAGCGGAAACACCCGAACGCTCCTGAGCAGTGGCTGCAGGCTGATTTCTCATTCATAAGTTCTTATGTTCGCCAGAGCACGTACCTGTTCGTGATGTGGGTTAAGCAATGAGAATATCCCCTGAGAAAATGATTGACTTCCCGAGGCACTGCAGGGTTGTTTTTTCAGCCCTTGAAAGTCAAAATTTAATATCTCCGGAACTATTCGCCGCAGCACATAGAGATTTCATACACGTATTACCCATACCAATAACCCCTGAAAAATTTGTCGACTCCCCGGGGGGCTGCGGGGTAGTTTTTCCCCTTAAATTTCAATATACAAGGATGAGTCATAAAGTTGTACATTAATATTGACCATAGATTCCTTTCATCCAAGGCAACACTTTTTTCAGTTACATTTTTTTCAAATTTGGCTCAGATAAAAAGCTAAAGGCGTTTAAAGATTTCAGAATGTGCCAATATACTCCTGCATATAAATTATCTAAAACATTAATGCTGGAGAAAAAGGTACGGTAAAGTGGTTTACAGCTTGATGCGGTTTCCAACGCTCAGGGACGGATCCATAAAAGTAATGAAATTTCGGAAGTTTTCCATTTTATAACATTCAATGAAGAACATCTCAAAAACGGTGCGTTTAAGGAGGAATGATGAAGAATAGTTCAATGTTCTGAAACGATTAGATATTCTTGAATTGTCTCAAAACGAACATTACCATCTTTATGGTAATTTCGTTTAGTTTTATGAATCCACGAGTCTATGATTAGAAAAACACTAGAAGTAGGAAAAAACTAATGTTTGGAAAATATGTATCATAGTTATAGGAAACTTTGGTGTGAAGTTTCCTTCATACACATTCATTTTATTCAGAAAAAGGATGTCAGAGCCATAAAATAGAAACAGGTTTTATTTTTCAACAGCCTGTATCCTTTTACCTGAGCCGAATTTATAAAAATGATAAAGCAAAATGTGTTTCATTTGATGTTTATAATCTATGGTTAAAATTAATGTACAACTTAAAGTTTCACCCAGTATTTCATCTCCGGAACTATTCGCCGGAGCAAATACAGATTTTGTGTGTTGGTTAACTATACCAATCAGGACATTCCCTAAGAATGTTATGGACTTCCCGATGGGCTGCGGGGTAGTTTTTCGACCCTTAAATTTGAAAATTTATAATCTCCGGGACTATTCGCCGGAGCAAATACAGATTTCATACACTTATTACTTATACACATACCTATATCCCCTGACTTGGGTTGAAAAAACTACCCCGCAGTCCCTCGGGAACTCAATGAATTTTTCCGGTTTATCGGTATAGGTACAAGTAATACGTGTATGAAAAATGTATATGTTCTGGCGAATAGTTCCAGAGATATTAAATTTAAGGGTTGAAAAAAGGACCTCGAGGAGTCATTCAGTTTTTCAGGGTATGTCGTTATCGGTATAATTAACCCTTATGCAAAATATGTATGTGCTTCGGCGAATAGAGATAAATTAAATTTTGAAATTCAAAGGGCGAAAAACTACCCCGCAGCCACTCGGGAAGTTGATCAATTTCCTAGGGATTATAGGTATGGGTTTATGCAATACGTGTCTGAAATCTGTATGTGCTCCGGTGAATAGTTCCAAAGATATTAGATGTTGAAATTTGAGGGTTGAAAAAGCTATCCCGCAGCCCCTCGGGAAGTCTATCTTTTTTTCAGAAGATGTCGTTATCGGTATAGTCAACCCACATGCAAAATATGCATGTACTCCGGCGAATAGTTCCGAAGATATTAAATTGTGAAATTTAAGGGTTGGAAAAACTACCCCGATATCCCTCGGAAAGTCGATCAACTTTTCAGGGCATGTCGTTATCGGTACAATTAACCCACATACAAAAACTGTTAGTGTTTCGACGAATAGTTCCGGAGATATTATATTTTGAAATTGAAGGGTTGAAAACCTACCCTGCAACCCCTCGCGGAATCGATTAATTTTCAAGGGTTTATGGGTATGGGTATATGTAATACGTGTATGAAATATGTATGTGCTTCGGCGAATAGTTCCGCAGATATTGAATTTTGAAAGTGAAGGGTTAAAAAACTACAGTGCAGCCCCTCAGATCGGTGATACATTTTCCAGGGGTTATATGGCGATATTATGGACATTTTGTGTAAATTTCGAATATTTTCGAGATTACTTATTCCATGTAACTGAAATTCAGAAAGAATTAATTTAATTACGACTTGAATGTACGCACAGTTTTGTATCGATTGGGTTACTGGGAACAAAAAAAATACATTCGGAAATTTGAAAAACTAGTTTTTCCACTAACTCGGAGCATACTGATCTGATCGAATTGAATTCGGTATTTAGGTTACCAATAATCACTTCTTGGACCATGCAAAATTTGAATTAAAACCGACTGCTAAGGGGCTCAAAATGAATTACTTGTTCTTTTCATGAGTTGTTACAAATCAGTTAAAAATCAATTTTTCACACTACTTTATTGATATCTATCTAGCAAAAAAAATGTAAGTACCCTATAGCTATTAAAAAATTGTTCAAGCACTGTTGTGAAGTCAGGAGTTTTTGCGCGTAAAAAAGACATTCGGAAATTTGAAAAACTAGTTTTTCCAATATCTCGAAGCATACTGATCTGATCGAATTGAATTCCGTATTTAGGTTACCAATAATCGCCTCTATGGCCATGCAAAATTTGAATTGAAACCGACTGCTAGGGGGCTCAAAATACATTACTTGTTCTTTTCATGAGTCCTTGCAAATTAGTTAAAAATTAATTTTTCACACTAGTTCATTGACATCTATCTAGTAAAAAAAATGTAAGTACCCTATAGCTATTTAAAAATTGTTCAAGCACTGCCCTGAAGCCAGGAGTTTTTGCGCGTATGTTCTATTGTCTATTCTCCTGTATTGGACACTCTTAATCGAATTTATCATGGTAAATAATATTGTCCATTCTCCCGTATTGGACACTCTTATTTCGAATTAACCATGGTTAATTCCAATTAAGTGTCCAACACAGGAGAATGGACAATATAATTTACCATGGTAAATTCTATTCAGAGTGTCCAATACAGGAGAATGGACAGTATAACATAGGCGCAAAAGCTCCTCCTCAGCCCTCAGCCCTCAGCTCCTCAGCCCTCAGCCCTCAGCTCCTCAGCTCCTCAGGCCAGTGCTTGAATCATTTTTTTTTTCATAATTTCTTTAAAATTTTCTAGGAGTACAGTTCTTATAAAATTTTAAACACGTCTTTATGTCGATATTCTACAACTAGATACTAAGCTTCTATTCGATCGAATCTATATTTTTTGAGTTATCGAGGAAATAATATTCCAGCTGGGTATAACTCTGAAACCGTTGGACCCCTAATGCCCATAATCAAACTTAACACTCCGGATACGCAACATACCCTGAAAATTGCAAGTTCCTATCTCCTTTCGTTCGAAAGTTATCGAGGCAACGGTCACCCATCCATCTACTAAACTCACACAAGGCTGCTCGAATCTCCAACAATATATATCGGATCATGTTCAAACTTGAAACTTGGCAGTACAGTTTGTTTTTGAAGGCTCTCACAAATATTTTAGCGATGTCGGACGAATTGTTACTGATATATAGAATTTTTTTCAATAATTTTCAATGATATTTTAAAAATTTTCTACTAATACGATCCTCACAAAATTTTGTAGGAATGTTTGCGTTGGCATTATACATATAACTAGCTGGCCCGGCAGACTTCGAACTGCCTCCTCAACGCCTGCCCAACGCCAACGCCAACGCCAACTCCAAATCCAAATCCAACTCTAACTCCAACTCCATCTCCAACTACGACTCCGACTCCTACTCCGACTCCGACTCCGACTACGACTCCGACTCTGACTCCGACTCCGACTCCGACTCCGACTCCGACTCCGACTCCGACTCCGACTCCGACTCCGACTCCGACTCCGACTCCGACTCCGAACACGACGACTCCGACTCCGACTCCGACGACTCCGAATCCGACTCCGACTCCGACTCCGACTCCGACTCCGACTCCGACTCCGACTCCGACTCCGACTCCGACTCCGACTCCGACTCCGACTCCGACTCCGACACCGACTCCGACTCCGACTCCGACTCCGACTCCGACTCCGACTCCGACTCCATTTCCACCTCCATCTCCATTTCCACCTCCATCTCCACCTCCAACTCCAATCCAACTACAACTACTACAACTCCAACTACAACGCCAACTCCATAACCAATGCCAACCACTATACCTACTCCAACTTCAACTCCAACCCCAACGCCAACTTCAACGCCAACTCAAACTCCAACGCCAAAAACATTTTCCAGTAGACCAAATTGTAAATCTAAACCATTCTCGAATCTCCACGAACACACACAAAAAATTTCATCAAAATCGGTCCAGTCGTTTAGGAGGAGTTCAGTCACATACACACGCACACAAGAAATATATATATTAAGATAACCAAGCATGAATTCAATCAGTTCTGTATTTTTCGAATTATTGAGTAAATATCAAGCAAATTTCAGATGGTCATAACTCCGAAACCGTTTGGTCGATTATGCCTGTAGGCAAACTCAAATGTTGCATGCAGATGCACAACTTAACTTGAAAATTTCAAGTCGCTATCTCTTTCCGTTCTCAGGTTATCGTGATATAAAAAAATTTTTTTTAAATTTTCTAGTGATGCGGTTCTCACAAAATTCCACAAACGTGCTTATGTTCATATTCAACAACCATTCACCAAGTTTCAGTTCGATCGGATTTATATTGGTTGAAAATAAAATTATTACTCGGAAACCATATAGCCGATTATGACCATTAACGAACTTGTCCGTCGCATTGGGATTCACCACCTACCCTGCAAATTTCAAGTCGCTATCTGATTCGGTTTCTCAGGTTATCGTGGTAACGGTTGGCCAGCCGGCTGGACAGAATCAAATGTGTCCTCGAATTCTTCATCAGATAGTCGAACTTAATCGTTTGAGATCATTTTCAGCAAAAAATTCGAAAATTACAGACATTTGCGCAAAATGATAACGCGATGTTCCCCAGATCATACGCGCAAAAATTCACGATGTGAAGAGAAATGAAATTAACAAAATAATTGTTCATATTCTCCTAGTAAAATTTGCGTACATGATAGCAACAGTAAAAAACTGACAAAAGTGTCTACTTGACATGAGCCCTCTATGATATTTCAGATTATACCTCAATGTAGTCTCGATTAATCGAACTCTGTTAGAATATGTGAGTGGTGCGATAATTTTGGATGGGAGATTATTATCTCCGATGATGCCAAATTTATGGGACTCCCATATGCAGATGAACCTATACGGGCTTCGTAGAATGCGTTAAATCCTTAGAATGTATATAAAGTTTATACAGACCGACCGTAGCGCTCTCAGCGCGGACGTTCCGTGAACCCGATCGCGTATGTTTTGAGATGTATAAGGCATTTTTGGTGCCCGGGCAAAAATTTGGGGAATTAATCCCTGAGGTGTGAGGAATCTACAGACCCATTTATACACGTTAGTTTTGGGAAGCCCGAAGTCGGGCTTCCCAAAGGTGGTGCGGGCTTCCGATAAGCTGCGGAACATGCATTTTTGGGCCTCCGAATGGCTGTTTATGAGTGTATATATAGATATATATATATATATATATATATATACTCATAATGCGCCTTCTGCCAGGCCCGGTACGTTGCACAGGCAACCGGAGGCCCGCCCTTTCTGATTGGTTTAGGAGAGTGTATTTTCTTGGAAAACATTCAGAACAGTCATATCTTTAAGAGCAACTTCAGAGGGGAAGATTATTTTGTATATACAAAAAAATATATGAATTGAAGATTTTAGGAATCCCGACATGTTTCTAGGTGAATATGACGCCCTCTGTGTAAAAAGTATGCACTTTTACGATTATCGGAAGCCCGGCGGTGTTGTCACTATGACCGCCTAGATATCTATCGAATTCTATACAGATTTAACAGTTTCAAGAGGTATGTTCTAAACATTGGATATCTCTATACAGGGGGGTCCAGTTTAAACGGTGAAAAATCCAGCAGATGATAGGGAATCGGTAAATAATATGAGTTTTCTCAGTTAAGTATATTCGGGAAGTGATTCGGTTACAAAGTACAAACCATTCAAGTTTGATAAAAAAAATCAAATATATTAATTCTAGCTAAGCTGCTAAAAATGATTGAATTAATTTTTCTAGGACTCAATTTCCAGCGTGGCAGCAAGCTTTGTGATGAAAACATTTTTAATCCACTCGTGGCGTCCGTACTAGCACGTGACTGCACGTGACATTTGCAAGGAAAAAAATTACGCCACGTCTTTTCATGAAAATAAAGATCAATTAATATTTATTCTACCATATTTGTGAGGAAAAAGCTCACTTTCATTTTTTCTCCACTGAGCATCTTTCTTCAGTAAGGAGTGAAAATTCAAAAATTGGTTCAAGCCCTGTGGACAGGAGCTTTTTGGCGCTCTTGTTTAAACAGACAAATTAAATCTCCAAAAGTATTGGTTTCTCAGAGTTTGGAATTGTAACAATAGATTCCTATGATAGAACTGCATCATGAAAGAAATTGAATTTAAAAAAAGTGTCATTTGATAAAAAAAAATCAAAAATTATCTTAAAAAAAAGAGCAATCTACAATGCTTTAATGCTTCAAAAATTATCATTAAATTTATTTATCAAGATAAAATGAGCAATCTGCAATGATATATTCAACCACGTGGAGTGGGTTGTTGCAACTTACACTCGATGCATAGATTTCAAAACTCGAAATACCTAAGGAAAGTATCATCGAAATGTCTAGAGCAAGGCTGGAGACAGTCATAGCAGATTGTCCATTTATTCCTGATATTTGAGTAGGTAGAGGATTAAGAACATATTATTTTAGTAGTTCAAAATATATTAGGCCCAGTTCCATAATCGAACTTAAAGTCTACTTTTTCGACAAAGTCTCCTTTTACTAAGTAAAATGAGAGTAAAAGGAGACTTTGTCGAAAAAGTAGACTTTAAGTTCGATTATGGAACTGGGCCATAATCAAATACTATTATCTTTTCATAATTTAAAATTTAATAGCTCATACCACTAACACATTCTTTTCTGTATTATGAACCTTAACTCAAGAAAAAATTTTTGATACACAAATTTAGATCCATGTTTCAGTATTTTTTTGCTAGCAACATTATGAAAATACTGTATAGGAACATGCCTCACTACTTAAGGAAGTAAAAGGTAATATTAACCTCATGGGTTAACGAACAGTAATTTCTTTCGATGATTCCATTATGTTCTTCTTTCCTATTGCCTTCATAAACTACATCATTCAAATGATCAAATTCTAAATCTTCTGGAACATCATCCCCAATATTTATACATAAATTATTCAATATGTAATCAGTCAATATTATTTTCGGGTTCAAAACAGTCTTTTATACAAATATCCACAAATTCAAGAATCGGATAATTGTTTTCCAAGAGAAAATATTTTAACTACGAATTGACAATCTCTAATAGCTAGAAAATATGATATTTATGAACAGTGAACACAGACAGATTCTGTGTTCACATTCTGTGAATACATAGAACTTACGATGTATTATTGAAATGTTGAAACATCATATCTCCGGAAGTATTAGATTGTTAGAGTTGAAAATGATAGCAATGGATTTTTATGAAGAAACTGCATCTTAAAAAAAATTGAATTCAAAAGTTGTAATGTGAAAAAAAAAAATTTTTTCGTTACTCCGAAACTGCTCGACCGATTTTACCCAATAACGGACTCAACCGAGATATTTATCCCTCAAACCTACTCTGAAAATTTCAACTATCTAGCTCATTCCGTTCGTGAGTTAACGTGTTAACGGCCGGCCGGATGGCCGGACAGAATTGATTGCGAACACGGATTCTTGATCAGTGAATCGAACCAAATCGTTCAAGACCATTTTCAGCCAAAAATTCGAAAATTACAGACATTTGGGTGAATTGATAAGCACTCTGTTCCGACGAACAAGAGCGCCAAAAATGATTCCGCATATCATTATAATCATGTTAAAATAATGGAAACTTAATAAGTGTAGGAGGCTGGAAATGTCAAACAGTTCAGTAATGGCAATAATAAACCCTTTAGTCAAATTAATTAGTGAATGCGTGACAATAATAGAGAAAAGCACTATTTTTAGTAACGAGCATATTTCTGTGCAACGAGCGAAGCGAGTTGCGTAAAAGATCTCAACTTAAGAAAAATAGTGTTTTCCATCATGTTTCACACAATATTTTTTCTAATTTTGAAAAGGATATGACTATTGGAATTCAAATAGTACTAAAAAAGTCCATACGAGCGTCCCTCGTAGATTCCTTTTAAATTGTAGTGAATTCGGAGATATTTATTTGTTAGTTCGTTGCTTTGGAAGCAACTTTTATGTTTGACCCATAAGGGTTTTTTCAACCCTTAAATTTCAAATTCTAATATATCCAGGACTATTTTCCGCAACACATACACACTTTGTGAATATACCGATAACGACAGCCCCTGAAAAAATGATCGACTTCTCGAGGAGCTGTGGGGTTATTCTCAAACACTTGAATTTCAAAATTTAATATCTATTTGCCATAGCACATACAGATTTTGTATGTTGGTTACTTATAGCGATAATGATATTTCCTGAAAAAATTATTGACTTCCCTAGGGGCTGCGGGGTAGTTTTTTCAACCCTTGAATTTCAAAATTCAATATCTCCGGAACTATTCGCTGGAGCACATACAGATTTCATAAACGTATTACTTATACCCATAACCATATACTCTGAAACCCCTATCTACAACCCCTGAAAAATTTATCGACTTCCCAAGGGACTGCGGCATAGTTTTGAAATCCTTAAAATTCAAAATTTAATATCTTCGGAACTATTTGCCGGAGCACATACAGGTTTTGTATGTGATTTAGTTATACCGATAACGACAATCCCTGAAGAAAGGATCTATTTCCCGAGCGGAGTAGTTTTTCAACCCAATTCAGGGGATATGGGTACATTAATTTTAATCATAGATTACTAGCTGGCCCGGCGAACATCGTACCGCCTAACTTATTGAAAAAAAATGCTTGGAATGAATGAAGTTTTATTATTATCTTCGATTAATTGCACATGATGTTGGTTACTTACAAAACAGACTTTTCCTGAAATACTGGCTATTTATAGATTTCAATTTGATATTGACAGACACACATAGTTTTGATACAGTCACTTAATCAATTTAAAGCTTCCTAATAAACTATATTTTTTGTTTTTTCCTGTGGTGCGTAAATAAACAGAGATGACGGTTATCCGACGCGCGAACATACGACGTATAATTGTCCATGTGCCATGTCCACACATCAAAGGAAAAACAAAATTGTTACATTATGAGAATCCATCCAAGGTACCTATTTAGTTAATGCTTTGTTTGTGGCACAAATCACTTCAATTCTGTACAATTGTGCCATGAAATAAAGAACACCCTGTATAATAATGGTTTATTTTCAATGATGTATGCCTCGAAAGTATATTTTTTAACACAATTGAAAGAAATTGTACGATTGGCGTGAAAAACAGCAAGTTGCAATTGACGTTAAAAGACAAACAGCATGTGTGAAAATTTCGGACGAATACATTATGAGAATCCATCCAAGGTCCTATTTAGTTAATTCTTTGTTTGTGGCACGAATCACTTCAATCGCGTACAATTGTGCCGTGATATAAAGAACACCCTGTATTGTAATGGTTTATTTTCATTGATGTATTGATGCCTCGAAAGTATAATTTTTAACACAATTGAATGAAATTGTACGATTGGCGTGAAAAACAGCAAGTTGCAATTGACGTTAAAATAAAAACACCCTAGACATTTTTATATTTATTCACCTTTTAAACCTTCCCTGGACCTTCCCACAAATAATTCAAGACCAAAATTAGCCCAATCGGTTCAGCCGTTCTCGAGTTTTAGCGAGACTAACGAACAGCAATTCATTTTTATATATACCGGGTGGCCCACCATAGACTCGTTTTGAGGGAGTAAATGAAAATCTTTGGGGATTTTTTTTTCGTGATGTGTGTAGAGTATAAGAAAGTACAATTTAAAATTATTTTCATATATATAGGGTGTTCAAAAACAAAGATATAGACCAAAGTTACATTTTTTAATAGTAAAACCCTGTATTTAACCTCAAAAATGGAATGGCAAGCTCAAATTATGATGAGTTTCTTCAGATCACTTTATACCTTAGAAGTACCATATACGAGAAAATGGCAAAAATTTGAAAATATGGAGTATTTTAAATAGCAATCAATGAAGGATCCAGTTACGCCAGCGATACAGACAGTATTTTTTTGAGTGACATATTAGCTACTCTAACTCTGGAATATGCTGAGTGATCATAATTATTTTTCAAACATCAACTACAAATAATGGTCGAAAATTGATGAGAAAAATATAGCAGGTTAAGGTGTAGGAAAACCTTGTGAAGATAGTTTCGAAATTAATTTTTACGTTCAACGAGATATAAAAATACCGGGTGTGCCATTTGAAATAAGAAAGTTTTTGACCATTATTTGTATTTGATGTTTGAAAATTAATTATAATCACACTGTATATTCAAGAGTTAATTTTTTTCTGTCTGTATAGGAGAAGCTAATATGTCTACTCAAAAAAATACTGTATGGCTGGCGTAATTGGTTTCTTCCTTAATTGCTATTTAGAGAAACTCTGAGGTATAAAGTGATCTGAAGAAACTCATCATAATTTGAGCTTGCCATTCCTCTTTTGATGTCAAATACAGGGTGTTTCAATTAGAAAAAAGTAACTTTGGTCTATATCTTTGTTTTCGGACACCCTGTATATATGAAAATGATTTTAAATTGTGCTTTCGAATACCCTACACACATCACAAAAATTTCTTTCCCGAAATACCTTCATTTACTCCCTCAAAACGAGCTCCACGTCTGTGGTGGGCCACCCGGTATAGACTATGATCAAATGAAACCATTTTCTGCTTTACCATTTTTCCAAATTCGGCTCAGGTAAAAGATACAGGCTGTTGAAAAAAAAAATCTGTTTTTATTTTATAGCTTTGACATACTTTTTCTGAGTAAAATGAATGTTGGCGTGAAGTTTCCTATAACTATGACACATATTTTCCAAATTTTAGTTTTTTCCTACTTATAGAGTTCTTCTAGTAATAGACTCGTGGATTCATAAAACTAAACGAAATTACCATCAAGATTGTAATGTTTGAGACATGTTGCGTTTGAGACCATTTTCGGCAAAAAAATTGAAAGATACAGGATACAGACATTTAGGCAAAATGATATCACGCTGCGCGCAAAAAGGAACTAGGTAGGATACAAAAATTGATTAAGTATACAAAATGGCGAAAAACTTTATGGAATGAAACCTTGACAAACAAATATGATATAATATGTATAGATTGTATCAGAAGATACAATCAAATTTAATGTTGTAACCTGAATGTGTTGTAGACGAACGTCTTTATTCGCACCCAGTCTTTTTTGACAAAAACTGTAGGATGCTTTGCTAAAAGCTGCTCGCATTCATGTTTCTTTGGAGTGATTTTTTTTTTAATGTGGGCTTCAAAGAATTTCAACACATGCTTCTTTTCATTTGCTGACCACTTCATTCTTCTGGTAGGTGCTGTAATGGAAACAAATATAGACAAGCTAACTAATTCATCACAAAATGCTCATCTTATTTTATTCCTTATTCCTTGTAATATAGAAAACAATAATGAAGAATGCTTAACATAGATGATGAGAATTAAAGAAATGGTAATTATTCTACGATGTGAAATCATTAATTTGACAATTCTATTATTATTTATCGATGGATTAATCATTGCATTTCGAAGACATGTACTTAATACGAGTATAACATACCTTCAAGTCTATTTTCCACCACATCATCAGCTGAATGATTGTTTCTAACTTTGGTCGCAATCGATTTTTCGGACCCTTGATCTTTCTGTTCATTGATCAATATTTTCTTTACTTTCTTTGTGACAGATTCCCCGTCATCTTCGCATACTGACGTGGTATTGACTAATTTTTTCTTCACTTTTTCTAGAACTGATTCCCCATCATCTTCGCAATCTGAACTGTCATAAATTTCATCTCCAACGTCGATTTCGTTTAGGTTTTTTCCGCGGAATTGGGTCCCTTTACCTTTTTCCATCAATAGTAGTACTTTGGCCACTTTAGCCGTTTGGTATATATCTTGTGGTAGTCTGAAAATTAAAAACAAAAATGAAATTCTACTGGATATAACATTTACTAATTCTATACCTATAGAATTCAGCATGGGTTTTCTTGGTATGTCCCATAAATGTAGCAATTTGCTCCATCTCATCATCGTCCATAGACATTAATTGCAAGGTAGTGGCAATTTGTTTCCGAAATCTAGTGGAAGTTAATAGTTCCGGCTGCTTAGCTCCACAATTTTTAGCTAATTTTCTTATTGCATATGCCCCAGATATCCAGCGGGTTTCGGAAGTAGGATTAGCAAACAAGTAAGGATTAGACTTGGGAACGATATCACTTTGTTTCCGTATTTTCAGTAATAAAGTGATGTACTTCTGATACTGTCTGGAAAACAATATCGGTACCGGTTTCGAGCCCTTACCACCAGTAACAATTCGCTTATGATTCTTGCATAGTATTTTTTCCACCTCAGATAATGCCTCTGAAAAACCTTCTGGATTTACAGTACTGTAGTCTTTATTATAACTATCAGTTGTTACGTATTGAACGTCACCAACCCTTTTTCGATTGAAAACTATTGTTTTCGCTAAAATACACTCTGTTAATTGTTTAAAACTTTGTTCGTTGGTTGGGTCATTACTAAGTGTGTTATATGATTCAATGGCTAGCTTATCCAGATAGTCATTGAATATGTGGAGATCATTGGTGAGTGGTAATTGCTGTGGTTTTTCCCAGTGCTTCTCTTTCAAGTTCTTTAGGGCTAAACTGGACAGATCATTACACCAGTGCCCTTCAATCAATTTTTTCAAATCTTTTATCTCAGTTTTTTTCACAATTTGATTATCCCAATTTATACCTAAAATATTTTTCTCCTCTATTACCAATTTTAAGGCTACATCACATAGCATCTTCAAGTTGGTCCCCATATGTAATGCCAGTGATGGCGATTTGAAGATTTTTGTACTCACATTGTAGCCACTAATTATTTTCGTAGCAGAAATTAAGTACTGAAATAGTTCTGGCTTCAAAACGTCAAACAAACAATTGAGCTGAACCGCCTTCCTCAGCTCTATCAAAAGACGACCCATTTCTCTCATTTTATTTGATACAACATTCGCTATCTGCTGTCTTTTATGTTTAGATAAAAGTGTTTCTCCGTACATACATATCAGGATATCGTTCTTAACTGTAGCACTTATATCATCAGGACGCATTATACTAAACACCTCATTGGTAATCCTGGAAGACCTCAAAAAGTCATTATTTTTTGAATTGATCATCGCCATAAATGTTTGTGAAACTGCCAAACAATTTCCTTTGGATTTTTGAGCGTTTTCTTGTTTGCTTTTACATATTTTAACATGCCTGTATAGTAACTGTTTTCTGTATTGACCTAAACAATGAGTACAAACGAAGTATTCCACATTTCTTTTTTTTGATGGTCTCACCGGACGGTCGATATTTTTTTCTGTCTTCATAATGAAATTTCCCTGTTTTCTCAATGCTGATATTAACTCTAAACGTTCTTTACTGTTTGGTTTTAGAGAATTCAGCAGAGCAACTTCTTTGTTATTTTTGTGATGTCTAAAGAGGTGTCTAGTGAAATGTGTGTTAACGTCCTTATAACATATAGGACATATAGTTGGCCTTTCTTTTGTTGAATATTTTGCCGCATATTTACTAGGTCCCTTTAAAGAATAAGTATGAATTTTAGTTAGATAGAATTTTAGTATTAATGACAACTTGTCTGAAAAAAATTCTCTTCAATAAATTTCAAATAATTTTTTTTTAAATACAACGAATGTCTTTGAAATCTTGAATTATTTTTCAGATAATTCGAAATGCTTATATTTCAATAAAATCGCTACAGAGCAAATATGGGATGATTTTGAAATGAATTTGGATATGTTAATACATATTATAGTAAAAAAATCCTTAAATCGCGTTGATACTCACAGACACACTGCTGCCTATTTCTATTGAATCGCTAGGTATAGCTCCATATAATTTATTATCATTCAATTCAATAATTTCCTCAGTTGTTTCTGCACCTGAATCCCACTGATTTTTGCATTGGAAATTAGAACCAATAGTTGATGCACCAAGTGAGCAAGATTCCTACAAAAATTGCAGAATCAAAATATCAATAATTCAAATGCTGAAGTTGATATTTTTATCCCAAATTTTTTCCTTACGTTTCCTCCTAAAGTATCTTTATAATCATTTACAGATTTGGAAATAGAAGTTTCAGATTGGTAATCATTGAGACTATCGAGACGTTTCAATATATCATCAGAACGTTCATTCAAATCGCCGCTAGAATCAAATGTGAATGAAGAATATTTTTCCTCTTCTATCTTGTTCGACATTTCTTTTTCTCGGAATGATTGATCGCTGAATTCATCTGAGCTAGTACTTGATTGGAGCAAATGTAGTTCATTTTTTTCATTCAATTCTAAATGCAAACCCAAATATTCATCTGTTACTGTCACAGGTGTACACACGTTATGAACCATGTGTGGAACTGAAAAAATATTGAAGACTGGGTAAGGAAGTAATTTTAAAACATTCTTAAAAATGGGTTCAAGCCCTGTGGACAGGAGCTTTCTGGCGCTCTAGTTCAAACAGACAAATTATATCTCCGAAAGTATTGGTTTCTCAGAGTTGAGAATTATATCAATGTATTCTTATGATAGAACTGCATCATAAAGGAAATTCAATTCAAATAATAGTTTATTTATCAAGATTAAATGAGCAATCTGAGAATGAGAACTGCACCATGGAAGAAACCAAATTAAAATAGCTGAAATGAATTTGACTCTCTCTTATAGAACAGGATGAAATGTACAAGTATGAACACAGATCATATAATATTTATTTATTTCATTTATTTAGTCAAAGACTAGTGCAATCATTACATGGAGTCTTACTCACTAGTTGTACCACAAGTAACTCACAGAAAATTTACACAAAAGTACACATAAATACAGACACTTATGTTCATAAATATTTGAATACACTAAAATTATTGAAATGATGATTAAAAATGGGTTCAAGCCCTGTGGACAGGAGCTTTCTGGCGCTCTAGTTCAAACAGACAAATTATATCTCCGAAAGTATTGGTTTCTCAGAGTTGGGAATTATATCAATGTATTCATATAATAGAACTGCATCCTAAAGGAAATTCAATTCAAATAATAGTTTTTTTATCAAGATTAAATGAGCAATCTGAGACTGAGAACTGCACCATGGAAGAAACCAAATTAAAATAGCTGAAATGAATTTGACTCTCTCTTATAGAACAGGATGAAATGTACGAGTATAAACACAGATCATATAATAAAGCTTAGATAGAATAATTATAGCATTCTATGAAAACATAGAAGTACGATTCATTATTGAAATTTAGAACTTCATCTTAGCAGAAATTGAATTCAAACATCATAGAAGAATTTAAATTCAACAAGAGTGCCAAAAATTATCAATCCAAAACCAATAGACGAATTCTACCCAACAATGAACTCATCCGAGATATTCATTCCTCAATTCCAGTTTTGTTTTTAGTGGAGATATTCTTAACTCAATATTATTAACTTACCATTACCGTTCCCATCATCATATGGATTGACCATCGGCATGAAAATATCAACCAACAAAAACTATGATATTATATATTATAATTCTCATATTTATACGTTTGCTGGAATGAATGACAATGTTATTAACTTACCATTACCATATTCCCATCATCATATGGATTGACCATCGGCATGAAAATATCAACCAACAAATTACTGGAATGAATGACAATGAGACAACGTCAAAGTTGACGTTATAACAATTCATAGAATAGCCACAGAATAATTCTATCATTGAAATTTTGAAAAATCATATCTCCGAAAGTATTAGTTTGTTAGAGTTAAAAATGATATGAATGGATTCTTATGGTAAAACTCCTTATTGAAAAAAAATTTAATTTGGAATTTTTTCTGGAAAAAAAAATTTTTTTTTTGTTACTCCGAAACCATCTGTCCGATTTTGCCCAATAACGAACTTAGCCGAGATATTTATCCCCCAAACCTACTCTGAAAATTTCAGCTGTCTAGGTCATTCCGTTCGAGAGTTATCGTGCCTACGGCCGGACGGCCGGACCGGCCGGACGGCCGGACGGCCGGACCGGCCGGACAGAATGAATTTCGACCACGGATTCTTGATCAGTGAGTCGAACCAAATCGTTTAAGACCATTTTCATCGAAAAATTCGAAAATTACAGACATTTGGGCAAATTGATAAGCACTCAGTTCCGAGGAACTAGAGCGCCAAAAAGCACTGACGTGAGGTTGGGAGCATTTGCGCGTATTTTCTATTGTCTATTCACACCTCATACAGAGTCAATCGAGCCGAAATTCGAAACTCGACTGTGAAATGATGGTGCGAAGGTATGTGCGATATTCCAGTAGATTCTGACGAAAAGTTTTTGAAATATAAAATTTTCGAAGAAAAATGACTTTTTATTATTTTTTTTAGTGATACGTTATTCAAGAAATTTCGCAAAAAGCAGTGCGTCGGCAGTAATTAACGAGTTTAATCGGATCCGACTTGTATGTTCAGAATTATTGATGGAGTAACAACAACATTTCAGATGGGTATAACACCGACCGTTTGGCCGATTATGCCCATTAACGAACTTAACTGTTGCATTCAGATGTGCAAACCTACCATGAGAATTGCAAGTCGCTATATCTTTCCGTTCAAAAGTTATCGTGGTAACTACCCATCCAGCTACTGAACTCACTCAAGGCTGCTCGGCTCCCAATATTTTTTCAATAGCTCCAACGATATAAATCCGATAGTATTCAAATTGGGGACTTGGCTGTAAAATTAGGTTCTAAAGGTTCTGGCCAAGTTTCAGCGATGTAAAAGTTTCTGAGATACATAAATAATATTTTTGATGAATTTCTTAGATTTTTCTTGTAATAATATCTTCACTAAATTTAGCCAAATTTGCGCATCAGCATTCGATAGCTAATTACCAAGTTTAAATTGGATCGGATCTCTATTTTTTGAGTTATTGAATAAATAACAAACAAATTTCGGATGCCTATAACTCCAAAACCGTTCAGTCGCTTATGCCTTAACGAACATAACTGTCGCATTTGGATGGGCAACCTACCCTGAAAATCTCTATCCGTTCGAAAGTTATTGTAGTAACGGTCACCTATCCAGATACTCAACTCGCGCAGTATTATATTGTGCAACTTAAGACAAGTTATTTTTTCCCTTAATAATCGGCGTTAAAACCATCTCCTCAAGAACGCGAGTTTCCTAGTTCGATCCGGGGCTGGAAAAGTAATTTTCATGGTGCTTCGGCGACTATTTGCTGTTGGTTCAAAAAGTAACAGTGCTCTGCGTGCAGAGTGTAAAAATACACTAAGTGAAAGATCACAGAACATAATTGATTTTTTTAACTATCAGAAGTTCTGAGCGACTGTTTCATTCGTGAGATCAAGAACTCTCATACAATCAATTAATAAAATTAAATTTTGACGAAAAATAATTTAACTATAGTACTTAATTGGTTTCGCATTTTTTTATATATTAAGGAAGAAATTTTTGAAAAATCATGTTTCCGTACTCAATTGCAGGATTTTGCTGACACACAAGCCTAACCATCGCAATCGAACATACATAGAATCTACTCTACGAATCACGTCTCCGAGCAGAAGTTGTCGGGTGTACAGGTGGGCGTACAAACAGAAAGTAACTCCGTGATTCTTCATCGCATAGTTCAAATTAATCGATATGATCGGCGCTTATGGGACGAACGCGCAACAAAACATACTAACTCCACTCTTTGTTCTAGGGAACAGGGCGCTAAAATTTCGTCCTAATGACTTTCGAATTTCAATCTGAAAATGATCTGAAATGTTTAGATTAGAGCCATTGATGAAGAATCCGTAGTCAAATTCTCGCTGTGAATACGATGTATTTAGGAGGAAACAACTTACAGACATGAAATTCGCAGGTTAGGTCTCATGTCGGAATGCCTAGTAGAGCATGTCTGGTGGCCAGTATCTGGCTGGGTAACCGTTCAGTTTCACATAGGTAGCTCAGAAACTTGAAATTTTCTGGTTTGTTCGCGTATGTTCTGGGAAACATCGCGTTATTATTTTGCCCAAATGTCGAAATTTTCGAAATTTTCGCCGAATATGGTCTCAAACGATTGAGTTCGACTCCCTGATCAAGAATTCGAGGTCAAATTTGATTCTGTCCGGCCGGCCGTTGCTACGATAACTTTAGAACGGAAAGAGATAGCGACTTGAAATTTTCCGAATATAGGTGGCGCATCCCAATAAGGACGGACAAGTTCGTTAATGGGCATAATCGGCCCAACGGTTTCCGAGTAATAATTTTGTCTACAACCAATACTAATCCGATCGAATTGAAACTTGGTGAATAGTTGTAGAATATAAACTTAAGGACGTTTGTGAAATTTTGTGAACAACAAAATTATTAAAAAATATTATTTACGTCACGATAACCTAAAAACGGAAAGAGTTATCGACTTGAAATTTTCAAGTAAGGTTGAAAATCTGAATGCGCCATTTGATTTCGTTTATAGTCATAATCGGCAAAACGGTTTTGGGATTATACCCATCTGAAATTTGGTTGTTATTTCCTCGATAACTCGAAAAATACAAAACCGATCCAATTCAATAATTGTTATTAGTTGTAGAATGGCAGCGCAATAATACTTGCAAAATTTTGTGAGGATCGTATAACTAGAAAATTTTCAAAAAATCATCGAAAATTATAGAAAAACATTCTATATATCAGAAAATGTTCGTCCAATATCGCTGAAATTTTGCGAGAGCGTACAGAACCTAACTCTACTACCAAGTTCCAAGTTTGAACAGGATCGGATCTATACTGTTGGAGATCCGAGCAGCCTTGTGTGAGTTCAGTAGCTGGTTGGGTGAGCGTTGCGTCGACAACTCTCGAACGAATAGAAATAAGGACTTGCAATTTTCAGGATAGTTTGCACATCTGAATGGAAGAGTTAAGTTCGCTGTTGGCCATAATCGGCCCTACGGTTTCGGAGTTATACCTACCTATCTGGAATATTTTTTCCCCGATAACTCAAAAAATATAGACTCGATCGAATTGAAGCTTGGTAACTAGTTGTAGACTATCGACATGAAGACGTGTGTAAAATTTTGTGGAGACCGTACAACCAGAAAGTTTCTCAAATATTACGAAAAATTATTATGTATCTCATGATTCCTTGAGAATGGAAAGAAATAGCGACTTGCAGTTTTCAGGGTAGATTACGCATCTGAATACGACATTCAAGTTCGCTTACTAGCATAATCGGCCAAAGTGTTTTGGAGTTATATCAACCTGACATTTGGTTTTTCTTTTCTCAATAACTCAAAAAATACAAATCCGATCCAATTCAAAGATGGTTATTAGTTGTAGAATGCCAACGCGAAAAGTCTTGCAAAATTTCGTGAGGATCGTAGCACTAGAAAATTTTTGAAAAATAATTGAAAAAAATATTGGTTCAAGCACTCACATCAGTGCTTGAGTTAGAAGTTAGAAGCTTTTGCGCGTATGTTCTCTTGTCCATTATCCTTTATGGGATACTCTCAATCGAATTTACCATGGTGAATTCTATTGTCTGTTCTCCTGTATTGGACACTCCGAATTCACCATAGTAAATTCGATTAAGAGTGTCCAAAACGGATAATGGACAAGAGAACGTCAGTGCTTGAACCAATTTTTCCATTTCATTCAGATAAGATTTTGGAAACAACTAGTCGATTTTTGTGTAGCTACCGTCCTGAATAATAAATTTGGGAATTATTGGAAAATATTTGTAGGAAAGCTTCAATATACAAGAATGTTTTAGCTACGATATTCAAACTAGTAAAAGCTGCCTTCGCGCCAGTGCTCTCGTAATTTTTTGAACCTGGATCTTTCTCATAGAAATTGAAATTTGCTTATTATTTGCCGGAATTTATTAAAAATCGAGTACCTACCTGTTGGTTCTTCTACCGCACGGTTCATTTTGATAATTCCACTGTAAGTCGAATGCATAAAACCGATCACTAACGGACAGCGTTGATCTACGCAGTTAAATGATTTAAATTCATAAAATTTGAACGAAGGGTAGGAAAGGCGGTTGATCAAGAAATATCGAACCCGACAAATATTATCTGCTTTGATGCCAAATCTATGGGCCTCCCTAATGCCGATGAAACTCGACGGGCTTCGTAGAATCGGGAAAGTCCCTAAAATGCGTGTAAATTTTATACACAGCGACCGAAGCGCTATCTTCGCAGACGTTCCGCGAACCCGATCGCGTATGTTTTGAGATGTATAAGGCATTTTTGGTGCCCGGGCAAAAATTTGGCAAACTGGTCCCTGAGGTGTCAGGAATCTACAGACGAAATTATACACGTTAGTTTTGGGAAGCCCGAAGTCGGGCCTCCCAAAGGTGGTGCGGGCTTCCCATAAGCTGCGAAACATGCATTTTTGGGCCTCCGAATGGCTGTTTATGAGTGTATATATATATATATATATATATATATATATATATATATATATATATATATATATATATATATATATCTATATATATATATATCTATATATATATATATATATATATATATATATATATATATATATACACTCATAAACAGCCATTCGGAGGCCCAAAAATGCATGTTCCGCAGCTTATCGGAAGCCCGCACCACCTTTGGGAAGCCCGACTTCGGGCTTCCCAAAACTAACGTGTATAAATGGGTCTGTAGATTCCTCACACCTCAGGGATTAATTCCCCAAATTTTTGCCCGGGCACCAAAAATGCCTTATACATCTCAAAACATACGCGATCGGGTTCACGGAACGTCCGCGCTGAGAGCGCTACGGTCGGTCTGTATAAACTTTATATACATTCTAAGGATTTAACGCATTCTACGAAGCCCGTATAGGTTCATCTGCATATGGGAGTCCCATAAATTTGGCATCATCGGAGATAATAATCTCCCATCCAAAATTATCGCACCACTCACATATTCTAACAGAGTTCGATTAATCTAGACTACATTGAGGTATAATCTGAAATATCATAGAGGGCTCATGTCAAGTAGACACTTTTGTCAGTTTTTTACTGTTGCTATCATGTACGCAAATTTTACTAGGAGAATATGAACAATTATTTTGTTAATTTCATTTCTCTTCACATCGTGAATTTTTGCGCGTATGATCTGGAGAACATCGCTATATCATTTTGCGCAAATGTCTGTAATTTTCGAATTTTTTGCTGAAAATGATCTCAAACGATTAAGTTCGACTATCTGATGAAGAATTCGAGGACACATTTGATTCTGTCCAGCCGGCTGGCCAACCGTTACCACGATAACCTCCGAAACCGAATCAGATAGCGACATGAAATTTGCAGGGTAGGTGGTGAATCCCAATGCGACGGACAAGTTCGTTAATGGTCATAATCGGCTATATGGTTTCCGAGTAATAATTTTATTTTCAACCAATATAAATCCGATCGAACTGAAACTTGGTGAATGGTTGTTGAATATGAACATAAGCACGTTTGTGGAATTTTGTGAGAACCGCATCACTAGAAAATTAAAAAAAAAAATTTTTATATCACGATAACCTGAGAACGGAAAGAGATAGCGACTTGAAATTTTCAAGTTAAGTTGTGCATCTGCATGCAACATTTGAGTTTGCCTACAGGCATAATCGGCCAAACGGTTTCGGAGTTATAACCATCTGAAATTTGCTTGATATTTACTCAATAATTCGAAAAATACAGAACTGATTGAATTCATGCTTGGTTATCTTAATATATATATTTCTTGTGTGCGTGTGTATGTGACTGAACTCCTCCTAAACGACTGGACCGATTTTGATGAAATTTTTTGTGTGTGTTCGTGGAGATTCGATAATGGTTTAGATTTACAATTTGGTCTACTGGAAAATGTTTTTGGCGTTGGAGTTTGAGTTGGCGTTGAAGTTGGCGTTGGGGTTGGAGTTGAAGTTGGAGTAGGTATTGTGGTTGGCATTGGTTATGGAGTTGGCGTTGTAGTTGGAGTTGTAGTAGTTGTAGTTGGATTGGAGTTGGAGGTGGAGATGGAGGTGGAAATGGAGATGGAGGTGGAAATGGAGATGGAGGTGGAAATGGAGTCGGAGTCGGAGTCGGAGTCGGAGTCGGAGTCGGTGTCGGAGTCGGAGTCGGAGTCGGAGTCGGAGTCGGAGTCGGAGTCGGAGTCGGAGTCGGAGTCGGAGTCGGAGTCGGAGTCGGAGTCGGAGTCGGAGTCGGAGTCGGATTCGGAGTCGTCGGAGTCGGAGTCGGAGTCGTCGGAGTCGGAGTCGGAGTCGGAGTCGGAGTCGGAGTCGGAGTCGGAGTCGGAGTCGGAGTCGGAGTCGGAGTCAGAGTCGGAGTCGGAGTCGGAGTCAGAGTCGGAGTCGTAGTCGGAGTCGGAGTCGGAGTAGGAGTCGGAGTCGTAGTTGGAGATGGAGTTGGAGTTAGAGTTGGATTTGGATTTGGAGTTGGCGTTGGCGTTGGCGTTGGGCAGGCGTTGAGGAGGCAGTACGAAGTCTGCCGGGCCAGCTAGTTATATGTATAATGCCAACGCAAACATTCCTACAAAATTTTGTGAGGATCGTATTAGTAGAAAATTTTTAAAATATCATTGAAAATTATTGAAAAAAATTCTATATATCAGTAACAATTCGCCCGACATCGCTAAAATTTTGTGAGAGCCTTCAAAAACAAACTGTACTGCCAAGTTTCAAGTTTGAACATGATCCGATATATATTGTTGGAGATTCGAGCAGCCTTGTGTGAGTTTAGTAGATGGATGGGTGACCGTTGCCTCGATAACTTTCGAACGAAAGGAGATAGGAACTTGCAATTTTCAGGGTATGTTGCGTATCCGGAGTGTTAAGTTTGATTATGGGCATTAGGGGTCCAACGGTTTCAGAGTTATACCCAGCTGGAATATTATTTCCTCGATAACTCAAAAAATATAGATTCGATCGAATAGAAGCTTAGTATCTAGTTGTAGAATATCGACATAAAGACGTGTTTAAAATTTTATAAGAACTGTACTCCTAGAAAATTTTAAAGAAATTATGAAAAAAAAAAATGATTCAAGCACTGGCCTGAAGTCAGGAGCTTTTGCGCCTATGTTATACTGTCCATTCTCCTGTATTGGACACTCTGAATAGAATTTACCATGGTAAATTATATTGTCCATTCTCCTGTGTTGGACACTTAATTGGAATTAACCATGGTTAATTCGAAATAAGAGTGTCCAATACGGGAGAATGGACAATATTATTTACCATGATAAATTCGATTAAGAGTGTCCAATACAGGAGAATGGACAATAGAACATACGCGTAAAAACTCCTGGCTTCAGGGCAGTGCTTGAACAATTTTAAAATAGCTATAGGGTACTTACATTTTTTTTACTAGATAGATGTCAATGAAATAGTGTGAAAAATTAATTTTTAACTAATTTGCAAGGACTCATGAAAAGAACAAGTAATTTATTTTGAGCCCCCTAGCAGTCGGTTATAATTCAAATTTTGCATGGCCATAGAGGCGATTATTGGTAACCTAAATACGGAATTCAATTCGATCAGATCAGTATGCTTCGAGATATTGGAAAAAC
Organism: Halyzia sedecimguttata; assembly: GCA_937662695.2. Classification (NCBI taxonomy): domain Eukaryota; kingdom Metazoa; phylum Arthropoda; class Insecta; order Coleoptera; family Coccinellidae; genus Halyzia; species Halyzia sedecimguttata. Next base: position 143,252,623 of record OW569411.2, read on the forward strand.
TAGTTTTTCAAATTTCCGAATGTCTTTTTTACGCGCAAAAACTCCTGACTTCACATCAGTGCTTGAACAATTTTTTAATAGCTATAGGGTACTTACATTTTTTTTGCTAGATAGATATCAATAAAGTAGTGTGAAAAATTGATTTTTAACTGATTTGTAACAACTCATGAAAAGAACAAGTAATTTATTTTGAGCCCCTTAGCAGTCGGTTTTAATTCAAATTTTGCATGGTCCAAGAAGTGATTATTGGTAACCTAAATACCGAATTCAATTCGATCAGATCAGTATGCTCCGAGTTAGTGGAAAAACTAGTTTTTCAAATTTCCGAATGTATTTTTTTTGTTCCCAGTAACCCAATCGATACAAAACTGTGCGTACATTCAAGTCGTAATTAAATTAATTCTTTCTGAATTTCAGTTACATGGAATAAGTAATCTCGAAAATATTCGAAATTTACACAAAATGTCCATAATATCGCCATATAACCCCTGGAAAATGTATCACCCATCTGAGGGGCTGCACTGTAGTTTTTTAACCCTTCACTTTCAAAATTCAATATCTGCGGAACTATTCGCCGAAGCACATACATATTTCATACACGTATTACATATACCCATACCCATAAACCCTTGAAAATTAATCGATTCCGCGAGGGGTTGCAGGGTAGGTTTTCAACCCTTCAATTTCAAAATATAATATCTCCGGAACTATTCGTCGAAACACAAACAGTTTTTGTATGTGGGTTAATTGTACCGATAACGACATGCCCTGAAAAGTTGATCGACTTTCCGAGGGATATCGGGGTAGTTTTTCCAACCCTTAAATTTCACAATTTAATATCTTCGGAACTATTCGCCGGAGTACATGCATATTTTGCATGTGGGTTGACTATACCGATAACGACATCTTCTGAAAAAAAGATAGACTTCCCGAGGGGCTGCGGGATAGCTTTTTCAACCCTCAAATTTCAACATCTAATATCTTTGGAACTATTCACCGGAGCACATACAGATTTCAGTCACGTATTGCATAAACCCATACCTATAATCCCTAGGAAATTGATCAACTTCCCGAGTGGCTGCGGGGTAGTTTTTCACCCTTTGAATTTCAAAATTTAATTTATCTCTATTCGCCGAAGCACATACATATTTTGCATAAGGGTTAATTATACCGATAACGACATACCCTGAAAAACTGAATGACTCCTCGAGGTCCTTTTTTCAACCCTTAAATTTAATATCTCTGGAACTATTCGCCAGAACATATACATTTTTCATACACGTATTACTTGTACCTATACCGATAAACCGGAAAAATTCATTGAGTTCCCGAGGGACTGCGGGGTAGTTTTTTCAACCCAAGTCAGGGGATATAGGTATGTGTATAAGTAATAAGTGTATGAAATCTGTATTTGCTCCGGCGAATAGTCCCGGAGATAATAAATTTTCAAATTTAAGGGTCGAAAAACTACCCCGCAGCCCATCGGGAAGTCCATAACATTCTTAGGGAATGTCCTGATTGGTATAGTTAACCAACACACAAAATCTGTATTTGCTCCGGCGAATAGTTCCGGAGATGAAATACTGGGTAAAACTTTAAGTTGTACATTAATTTTAACCATAGATTATAAACATCAAATGAAACACATTTTGCTTTATCATTTTTATAAATTCGGCTCAGGTAAAAGGATACAGGCTGTTGAAAAAAAAAACCTGTTTCTATTTTATGGCTCTGACATCCTTTTTCTGAATAAAATGAATGTGTATGAAGGAAACTTCACACCAAAGTTTCCTATAACTATGATACATATTTTCCAAACATTAGTTTTTTCCTACTTCTAGTGTTTTTCTAGTCATAGACTCGTGGATTCATAAAACTAAACGAAATTACCATAAAGATGGTAATGTTCGTTTTGAGACAATTCAAGAATATCTAATCGTTTCAGAACATTGAACTATTCTTCATCATTCCTCCTTAAACGCACCGTTTTTGAGATGTTCTTCATTGAATGTTATAAAATGGAAAACTACCGAAATTTCATTACTTTTATGGATCCGTCCCTGAGCGTTGGAAACCGCATCAAGCTGTAAACCACTTTACCGTACCTTTTTCTCCAGCATTAATGTTTTAGATAATTTATATGCAGGAGTATATTGGCACATTCTGAAATCTTTAAACGCCTTTAGCTTTTTATCTGAGCCAAATTTGAAAAAAATGTACTGAAAAAAGTGTTACCTTGGATGAAAGGAATCTATGGTCAATATTAATGTACAACTTTATGACTCATCCTTGTATATTGAAATTTAAGGGGAAAAACTACCCCGCAGCCCCCCGGGGAGTCGACAAATTTTTCAGGGGTTATTGGTATGGGTAATACGTGTATGAAATCTCTATGTGCTGCGGCGAATAGTTCCGGAGATATTAAATTTTGACTTTCAAGGGCTGAAAAAACAACCCTGCAGTGCCTCGGGAAGTCAATCATTTTCTCAAGGGATATTCTCATTGCTTAACCCACATCACGAACAGGTACGTGCTCTGGCAAACATAAGAACTTATGAATGAGAAATCAGCCTGCAGCCACTGCTCAGGAGCGTTCGGGTGTTTCCGCTTAAAAGTCTGCTGTAATAGTCTGCTAGGTTCATACCGATGCCTCACGACCCCGTTCTAATAATGATATTAGCAAATTGTCCTACTCTGGTCCTGATACTTTTAATTACGCTGGTGGAAACTTAACAAAAGGGGTGATAAAGTTGCAAAATTCGAAATCCGACAGTTGATTGTTTCAAGATTTATGGATGTTTTGCGCATATTGTCTATATTCACGACTCACATACCCTCATGAAATACTATATGAAATTGAGTGTAAATAAAGAAAGCGGAACCACGTGAAATGAATCATTGTGAATCAACTGAACTCAAATTTTGAAATAAAATAATTCCAAATATACAAATCTGATCGAGATCAATCCGATAGTCGATTGTGAAATCTAAAATTTAAATTTTAGCAGGAAAATAGCGGAGACCTTATTTGTTCAGAGTGAATCAAGCTCTTTTCATTTATTTATGAACAAAGGACGAAAAACTGTCCATAATAGTCGAGGTCGCAAATTTCTATCTGAGGAAAAGCCGGGAGTAGCAAGCAGGCGAGACAATAGACAGTTTTTCGCCGAGGTGCATATCCCATTTTTTCGTAGACCGTCTACATACAGTTGAAATAATAAAATATTATTTTTCTTAGAGGTCGACGAGGAAATTATTTTTAAATGATATAGTATGAATAGGAAAAAAAATTGTTGTGAAACAAATTTAAGGGGTGGCTATTTCTTCTATCCCTTGCAAACACAATAGAATACATTTATTGATGAATATACCTCCCACAGTATCCTTTAATGATTACTTACAATAGAATACTACTCAATATTTTTTTGAGTGCATTCTCGCTCGCATATAATGTCCTCTTAATTTTATTCATCGTTTTTAGTTGGTTTAGAAAAAACTGTAGATTGGTTTTCCAGTGCCATCTTTAGGAGACTGTATATAATGAGGGGCTGCCCAACAAAAACCTATAAAATACCCACCCTATTTTTTGACAATAAATAACCTCTCAAATTCACAATTATTGATTAACACCCTGTATATAGAGACATCGAATATTTAGAGCATATATCTTGAAACTGTTAAATTTGTATAGAATTCGATGGAAATCTAAGGCGATCATAGTGACAACACCGCCGGGCTTCCGATAATCGTACAAGTGCATACTTTTTACACAGAGGGCGTCATATCCACCTAGAAACATGTCGGGATTCCGAAAATCTTCAATTCATATATTTTTTTGTATATACAAAATAATCTTCCCCTCTGAAATTGCTCTTGAAGATATGACTGTTCTGAATGTTTTCCAAAAAAATACACTCTCCTAAACCAATCAGAAAGGGCGGGCCTCCGGTTGCCTGTGCAACGTACCGGGCCTGGTAGAAGGCGCGTTATGAGTATATATATATATATATATATATACAGGGTGTTTGTGAATAAGTGCGACAAACTTTAAGGGGCGATTCTGTGATGAAAACTAAAGTGGGTATTTGGTATAAAATTTTTTGAAAAACCTCCCACCGTAAAAGTTAAACCTCTCCGAAGATTAACAAAAAAAAATTGTTCCTCTTTTTTATTTTCACTGTATATTAATCTAAAGATACGAAACTTGGTAAATATTATTTGTCAATAAAACTACACATTTTGGAATTTTTTCAACCATGCAATATGCTTAGAAGGGGTTGAAATAGTCAACCTCTGAGATATTTTTTCATACATCTTTTTGTTTAACAAATTTTCCCTTTTGAAAAACATGGCTGAGAAGTCCAATTCATTTATTAACTTTTTTGTCCCTACAAGCTTTTTCTAAAACTCAAGCACTTACGAGAAAAAATGCAATGCATTTTCAAAAAGCACCGAGGTGGAATTTCCCTAACCTAAATAATTTGTTTATAGTTATATAAACGAATGTTTTACAAGTTTTGCTTTATTTTCCTCATCACCCATTCTATTACCTTTCTTGAAGATTTCTAATATACAGGGAAAATAAAAAAGAGGGACAATTTCTTTTGTTAATCTTCGGAGGGGAGTAAATTTTCCGGGGGAGGTTTTTCAAAAAATTTTATACCAAATACCCACCTTAATTTTCATCACAGAATTCCCCCTTAAAGTTTGTCGCACTTATTCACAAACACCCTGTATATATATATCTCTCCCAAACTCTGAAAAATATCTATAAAATAAAAATTTATTTTTTTGTGATTTGCTTCTGCGTAAGAAACACAGGATATTTGTCAGAAGCAATCAATTGAACAATGTTGCCTAACAAACAACAACGAAACAACATCAACGAAGAAACAACTATATCGTAACGTTTCGGAGTCTATATCAGACTCCTTCTTCAGACGCTCAATGAAAATCGAGAGAATTATTTTGTTGATAGTTATTCTCTCGATTTTCATTGAGCGTCTGAAGAAGGAGTCTGATATAGACTCCGAAACGTTACGATATAGTTGTTTCTTCGTTGATGTTGTTTCGTTGTTGTTTGGTAGGCAACATTGTTCAATTGATTGCTTCTGACAAATATCCTGTGTTTCTTACGCAGAAGCAAATCACAAAATAATTAATTTTTATTTTATAGATATTTTTCAGAGTTTGGGAGAGAAAACCCAGAAAAAAACAGTTGAATAAAAAAACACTGACGTGAATTCAGTCCTTTTTTGGGGCTGTTTTCCATTAATCCATAATTTGATTTGAATTCATAAAGATGACATAAATGCCATTTTAAATTTTTCAAAATGTCAAAAATATAATCGGCATAAACCGGATAACATTATTCTCTATTGTGAATGTATTCATAAGCAATTCAGCATTGAAAATTTAAATATAAATATATCGGATGAATCTCTGAATTCACACGACAATTTTCTAAAATAATTCACTTATATCTTCCTTGATATACGATCCACCTAATGATGCTTTGATGCTGAATATTTTTCAGGAGTTATTAATATTCACATATCCACTTCCCATTCCATGAATCAATAACCAACAACTGATAATTACAAGATTTACAAGTTCCATTCATGCCTCAATATATCTATCTGGTACTCCTCTGACCACAGCGCGTCAGCGTCTATTAGTGTTACGACATGATTTCGGAAAGGCTTAGTGCTTAGTAATCCTCGGAAGTGCTGGGGAGCACTTAAGGGATTACTAAGCACTAAGCCTTTTCACGAAGTGCTTGGATTACTTAGCACTAAGCACTGGTTTTAAAAAGTGCTCGGGAGCACAGTACTTGGAAGCACAAAAAGGCTTCAAGCACTTTCACAAGCACTTAGCACAATGCTTTGGCCCAGCTCTGATACATATGGTTGATATAGAAAATATATATAGTGGATATAAAGAGTATTTAACGCGTATACTTATCAGTCTCATTTTTGTATATCAACAGAATTTATACCTACAGCATTTGTGAAAAACAATACTCCCAACCCAATAATTTGAGTAGACACGTGAGTATTCATAAGCAAATTGGCTTTGCATGTTTCGTATGCGGAAATAAATTCACACGATACGATGCTTTAAGGAAACACACAATCAAGAAACATGATAAATTCCATGACCATATGAGTGTTGATCACATTAGGGAAAACTATGTAAAGAGTCTGCACACCAACATATACACTGATCAACAATTGCTAGGGATCACTTATGAACTTCTCTTCATTTGTATTTTTTTCAAGTTATCTCGTGAATATCTGTACATTATATGTTCTCTAAGGAAAAATTAAGATGTTTTGAGTTGATTATATCAAATTTTTCCTTACTTCATCGGCTCTTGTTCACAAAATCGATTATTATCTGTAGGCTGTTACATGTGGAGTGAAAAGCAATGTGGTTTTTGTTATTAAATCTATTTTTTTCTCTCGTTCAAACACATAAGGTGACAATAATTGAAGAAATGAGAACAATATTAGCTTATCAGTCATGCCGAGAAGACGTTTGGCTCCTGTGCAACTGGACCAAATCATACGGTGGATACAGGAAGGTTTGTCCCAGCGAGAAGTGTCCCGGCGGTTGAATGTTTCGCAAAGTGTCGTGAGTCGTGCTTGGAATAGGTTCATCCAAAACGACTCAGTAGCTTATGTTCATGGGGGAGGTCGGCAGCGCAGTATAACAGCTGCCCAAGAGCGTCTTTTGGTCCTCAATGCTAGGAGAAATCCCACTTACCCGGCGTCGCGGCTCAATAGATCACTGAGAGTTGCAACAGGAGTTCTAATTTCGAACCAGACTGTAAGACGACGACTACATGTTCGTGGTTTGAGAGCACGTAGGAGGGTACAACATCCCCGTTTGAATAGGGAACACCGGGTTCATCGACGGCAATGGGCTGAGGAGCACCGCAATTGGACAGTTGAAGATTGGAGCCGATGTTTATTTACGGATGAGTCTAGATTTCGTTTGGTCAACTCCGATGGACGTATTCTTGCTTGGAGGGAAAGAGGTCGAAGGTATGCAGAACAGTTTATGGTACCCACAACAGCTTTTGGTGGAGGTTCTATATATGTATGGGGAGGCATTTGTTTGAAACAACGCACAGAGTTGGTTGTTCTGCAGAACACCACAATGACCAGCCAGAGATATCACGATATGATTATTGAACCCATAATTGTTCCGTTTGCGGCTGCCTTGGGCGAGAATTTCATTTTAATTGACGATAATGACCGTCCACACCGTAGTCGTCTGGTTAATGAAGCGCTAGAAACTCATGCTATTGATAGGATGGACTGGCCAGCTCGCTCTCCAGACATGAATTGCATCGAACATGTCTGGTCTGAGATGTCTAGACAATTGTCAACCTTAGAACAACCGATCAATAACCTGGAGGACCTTTCTAACGCTTTACGGGATATTTGGACGAATTTGCCCCAAAATTTTATAAATCGTTTGATTGAAAGTATGCCTCGTAGGGTAGAATGCTTGAGACGAGCTCGTGGGGGGCCAACTAGGTACTAGCTTAACCGAAACTTCAGCCTTCTTGTGGTGTCATCATAAAATTTTTATGTTATTCAAACACAGAATTTTGAGTGTTCCTAATAAAGTCTTTTTGGCGCGCTGTTCTGTGAACAGAATGCTTATCAATTTGCCCAAATGTCAAATGCGAAAAAAGGCATCCGTTCTGCCGTAGGCACGATTACGCTCGAACGAAATAAGCTAGAGAGTTGAAATTTTCAGAGTAGGTTTGGAGTTCAAATGCGCAGGCTAAGTTCGTTAATGAGTAACATTCACCGTGTGGTTTCAGAGTTATAGCCATCTGAAATTTTGTTTTGCCAATTACTCGAAGAATACAGATCTGATCGAATTAAAATGCGGCAGTTAGGTGAAAAATACTGACACTAAAACATATGCAAAATTATGTGAGGATCACGCTACTGGAAAATTAAAAAAAAAATATTAAAAAAAATTCTGGATCTCAGGAACTATCAGTCAGATATCGTTGAAATTCTGCGAGAGCCTTCGAAACCTTATTTCTCATTAAAGTTCTGAATTTGAATTCGATCAGATCTATATTGGTGAAGATATCACGGAAATATCGAAATATTCCTACGATCTCAGTGTATTGGTCCACTGTTTTTATATTCGACCAAACAAATAATCAACAGTTTGTTTGATTTTTGACAAACGTCAAAAAAAGGATACAAGCTATAGAAGGATGTAATCATAACGTGTTTGCTTAGATCTTTATTATTACTGTTCTGTGATCGTATGTCTATATTCTATATGTTCAAGTTAGTGTCATCATGTCTGACATGTACCATGATAAACAAATCAGTTTTGTAGATTATGAAATATAACATAACTTGGTATGAAATAAATATCGATTTCAAGATTCAAATATTCCTATATAACCTAACATGGCTGGATACACGGGGCCGACCCCCAGATTTCGATTTATAGGGACAATATGCTGCCACGGAATGGAAAATTTTGAAAACATCCTTCACACTTCATAGATTATTATTTAATAGCGATCGAACAGCACGAAGTTCAGGATCCAATAAAGTCCATACTCAGAAACATTATTGGTACAGAAGCTGCAAGAATTATGTCCACATTCGTGATCCCAGAGATAGAACTGAACAAAGATGAATATACTATGAAGTCTATTGAGAAATATGTCAACCCAAGAGTTAATGAGTGCTTTGAAAGGTATAATTACTTGAAAAAGGTGCAAAAAGAAAATGAACAATGTGAACATTTCCTTACTGAATGCAAGTATCTAGTACGAACATGTAATTATAATGAAACCGACTCAAATCAAACTGCAGAAGATAAAGCACTGAAAGACAAAATAGTTATAATAAGATCATCCTGTAACCAGAGAGGCATTACTGAGAGTTCCAAAATTGACAGTGGAGAAAGCAATTGAATTTTGCAGAACCAGCGAGCAGAGCAAGCAACGGAACTTGCAGTTCCAGAGCGAATTGAGGACATTAAAGCTGCAGGGAAGTATAATAAACAAACGAAAAATTTCAAGTGTAGACAAGAAGGTCAGAAGAAGGAAAATTCAAATGAAGGCGATCTCAGTCGACACATGGTGCACGTGAATGCCCCGCACTTCGTAAAAAGTGTAGGAAGTGCGGTATGTTAAATCATATTACTATATCTTGTAATGTTAAAAATGTTACGAATGTCGAGAAAGATGAAGGTAGTCCTGATGAACCAGATATTATTATATATATTATTAGGCGTAGGAAAGCATGGGATGAACTTATTCAATGATGAACGTAATAATTTCAATGTTGAATTAGATACAGGTGTGAACATTAGCATAATTCCTAGAGGAAAATATAATGAAATATAAACACAGATTTTAGTTCGTAAATCTAACTCATCTAAGGATTTGAAGTTACACAGGTCATCTTACAAATTCTTCTGTGTGACACCATTTGGTATTTATATATATTTGGTATTACCTTATGGTTTATCACAATCCCAGGACTTATTGAGGGAAATTTAGATTTTAGAGACCTTGTAATGAATTACAATAACACGGCTCTGATTAGTAGAATCACTAGTACAAATCTTACAAAGTATACACCTCGGAGATCTTTCACCAATAATAAGATACAACCTCAAATTCAAAAAAATATTTAGTTTAAGAAAGAGGATCAAGTTGTAATAAAAACATCAAGTGATACACTCTGGGAAAAGGTTATTGTCTTGGGAAAGGCAAAAGAACCTAGTTCTTATCGGGTGAAAAAGCAAGTAAATGGTCAATTATTATGACGTAATACTCAACAGATAAAATTGTCATATACCAGACCCCGTAGTAATGAATATACATTAGAAACTGAATTAGACCCAAACCAATTATCACCAAATGATTGTAAGGAAAACAAGAGTAGAAATAGTTCGAACAAGACAAATTTTAGTAATGTTCTAAGTGAACCCGAGATAATGACTAGAAATAAAACAGCAATATAATCCGTTGTGGAACAATTTTAAAACTCCTGGGCGTTTAAACCTTTGAGGGGAAGGTGTTCAACATAATAATATAATAATAATTCTATGGTCTAACCTCAATGGACATATACCTATTGTACCTATATCGCATAGCATTGTTGTATCAGATTATTACGGTATGTAAGAATGACAGAGACATTTAATAAACATAAATTAAGTTTATGTCTTTAAATATTAATCACCAAGTATCAAACAATGAACATATTGATTCTGGAACCAGTCTCGCAATTTACAAACAATGAGTGGAAAATAGTTAGCTATGCAAAAAAGTCTTTCTCATGAGAAATACTATCACTTTCTCATTTTGTTAAATTCTCATACAAAGTATTCTGCATTTTTTCTGGAGCTAATCAGCTTTAGGCGAGTTCGGTATCTGGATGGGTGACAGCTCTGGGTATAAATTTGGACAGCGCGCCAAAGCTCCTGTCCACAGGGCTTGAACCCATTTTTTCTCTCCAACTTTCCATTTTTTCATTCTTTTCTCAAGTGAACCATATTATCAACTGAAAATACTTTGATATCTGACTAAATTTATAATCTTGGAGCGAATAATTCAGAAATAAATTTAGAAAAAGTAAGTGATCCCTATCAATTGTTGAGCAGTGTATAAGAGGTCCCAGGACACACACGAAAGGTATCCAACACAAAGTATTCATAAAGTAAATAATAATGGCTTGATATCAGTAATATAGTTGACGAGCTATGCTTGCTGCATGCCAAAAAATGCACTGTAGATACTTTTGAAAGAACACAATATATGGCCGATCAACTCCGAATAGCTGGAGTTATTTATTAGGAAAAGTATTATAATCATATCTAAGAAACTGCTTTTTGGCGCTCTAATTCCTCGGAACTGAGTGCTTATCAATTTGCCCAAATGTCTGTAATTTTCGAATTTTTCGATGAAAATGGTCTTAAACGATTTGGTTTGACTCACTAATCAAGAATCCGTGGTCGAAATACTTTCTGTCCAGCCGGCCGGCCGGTCCGGCCGTAGGCACGATAACTCTCGAACGGATTGAGCTAGAGAGTTGAAATTTTCAGAGTAGGTTTGGCAGATGAATATCTCGGCTGAGTTCGTTACTGGGCAAAATCGGACAGATGGTTTCGGAGTAACAAAAAAAATATTTTTTTTCACATAACAAATTTCGAATTAAATTTCTTCCAATAAGCAGTTTTACAATAAGAAACCAATGATATCATTTTTAACTCTAAGAAACTAATACTTTCGGAGATATGATTTTTCAAAATTTCAATAATAAATCGTATTTCAACGTTTTCACAGAATTATATAATTATTCTATGTATGAATTGTCATAATGTCAACTTATTTTCCTGAGACATGACATTGACTAATTCTTTGCTAATAGTTGGTTCGAGAAAAGTCAGAATCGACTTAGAGAGACAAGGGTGAAAAACCGTCAAATAAACCCCCATGTGGCGATTTTATGTCGAAAAGTGAAAATTAAGAATATATATCCCAGATAAGTATCGAAGTTTTATTCTAATACCGGAGATCAACAAGATCGTACGAGGAGCCCAATAGCCGGTTCGTCTCTCTAGAACGAGAGAAGGCGGGCTCAAATCCCGGAAAGGGAATTACACTTTTTGGCGCTCTAGTTCCTCGTAACTGAGTGCTTATCAATTTGCCCAAATGACTGTAATTTTTATTTAAGATGCAGTTTCACTATTAAAATCCATCGATATCATTTTCAACTACAACAAGCTAATACTTTCGGAGATATGATTTTTCTAAATTTCAATAATGAATCGTACGTACTTCTATGTTTTCACAGAATGCTATAATTATTCTATCTAAGCTTTATTGTATGATCTGTGCTCATACTCGTACATTTCATCCTGTTTTATGAGAAAGAGTCAAATTCATTTCAGCTATTTTAATTCGATTTCTTCCATGGTGCAGTTCTCATTCTCAGATTGCTCATTTAATCTTGATAAATAAACTATTATTCGAATTTAATTTCCTTTATGATGCAGTTCTTTCATAAAAATACATTGATTTAATTCCCAACTCTGAGAAACCAATACTTTCGGAGATATAATTTGTCTGTTTGAACTAGAGCGCCAGAAAGCTCCCGTCCACAGGGCTTGAACCCATTTTTTTAAATAAAAAATTGCAACTAAACTCTAATTTTTTATTACAAATCATCTTAAATTATCTAAGCATCATTCATCAAGAATAGCTCGAAATTTAAAGAAATGAATAATGATCAACAGTATCCATTATGTCAAGAAGACGCGCTAATAATTGTGAAAAGCTGATTCGCTTATAGATTCGGTATCCATCGCAGTCTCTTTCTCTGCATCTTCAATATCATACGTCGTTTCTTCCTCCACATATCTATTGCAATCATGTGTATATTGGAAATACCCCAATTCATCGCCGTCCCTCCCTTCATAACCAAGTCATGCCCCTATATCAAACATGCTGATATTATATCGTTCTCAATACAGCATCTCAAGCATCCGCCAGATGATAAAGTTACAAAATCACACCTTCTCATTTGATATCCACTGACCAGGCCTGTTTTTCGTATATTTAAATCTCAACAAGTTCGTCATCACAATGAGATTTTTCCGATTTTTTCCTAATATCTCGAAAATTTTGAAAATATCTCCTATCGATTTTACTGTAATGGACATGGTCAGCAACGACTTTATAGCTTAATCCTCCATGCTGAACATTTTTGTAGAGGTGAAATGAAAACGTCTTTATTTCAACTTCTGAAGATTCATAATGGTATTCACCGTAAGCCAAAGATACCTGAAAAGGGCTCGATTGAAGTTCCTTCTCTTTATCGCTTGAAGTAACAATTGAACATCTATCCAATCACACCATGGGAATCAAATGTTTAAAAAGGACACCAAGCTCTTGGTAACTTACATATTCATGATATATTTGTTAACCAATTTTACAATGAAAAAATAAATGAGAGTAACATTTCGTATTGCTATCATAAATGTATTATGACACACTACGAGCTAAGAAGAATCCGAAAAATCACCCCACTTTGTTTACACGATTCCTGAATATTGAAAGAGAAATCTGACCACTCAACTGATACACCATGTAATAAATATCACATAAATTGTTTCGCAAATCACACAATATCCAATACAATATCCCAACAATAGTTAGAAAAAAAAACCCTGCAAAGGCCTCTTATCGGGATGCGGTCAAGTTAGCACCCCATCATTCACTGGGTCAAATAAATATGCCATTGCCTTTGTGCTCATGCTGATTATTGTCCGACTACCGTATCGTTAAATTTGGATATTTGAAGAAGATACCTGACTGTCTTTTCTGTAATTCGCTTTGGGGGTTCGAGTTCGCACTCATTCCTCATAATTGAACTTTTTTCTGGTTATTGCCAAATATACCAAAAATAATTTGGCTACAATACAGTATACAGTATCTGAAAAAATAAGACTTATTTTGGAAAATACAATAAAACAAACATCTGCATCCATGTCAATGTAAACAAAATCAAAAATTATGGTCCTTCTGAATAGGAGTTTGTGAGTTCTTGCGTAAATAGATGTAGGATTCATTTTCATCCAAATATTGTGATTATTTAGTGAACCGATGTCAATACAATCTTTGAACAGTACAAATTACCATCTATAATCTTTCCTGTAATCATTCAAGATAGTAAGAATACAAAATTTCACATTTAGCATATTTTGTCTTAGTGCAAAGCAAATATTCAATATTTCTGACTTGAATTCAAATCTTTGTTCCAAAATGCCTATATTGAGTACCCAAAGTTTATTTATTTTATTTTTATTTATTTTATTTACAAACATGAATGCACACAGGTGAACAAAGTTCTTTCAAAAACAATTGTGCTTACCTTGAAATGACAGAATTAAAAATATGACTCATATGCTCTGTTAAAGTATGTAATCCATAATACATCAAAATGGAATTTGTTCGTATACAACCACCCAATACCATGCATTTGTTGTTATGTTAGCTTGATAAGCGTACCCTTACTGTCAAATCAAAAGTATACAACCCCCAATGCATAACATGGATTTGTGATAGCTTGATTAGCTTGCCACAAGTAATGTTAGTTCTCGTTGTAATTGATTTCTTTTCTAAATTCATATGTGCTCAAGCATTGAAAAGGAAAACATTTGAAGAAGTGACTAGGGCTTTTCTCGATTACCTCAAGCATGGCCTAATACCTACCAACTTGCAATCTGATGAAGGAACTGAATTTTTCAACCAACAATTTCAAGAACAAGTCGTTAAAAAGCATCATATAAATCATTATAATACGTATAGTGATAAGAAAGCTGCAATAGTGGAGAGGACCATAAGAACGTTGAAAGAGGTGCTTTACAAAAAATTCAGTTTGAGTGGAACATATCAATGGCTCGACATTCTTCAAGATGTGGTAAATGAGTATAATAATAAAAAACATCGAACTATTGGCATGAATCCCCCGTGAACGAAAGTGAAATATTTAAATTCTCCTACAGTCACATAAAAATAGCATGACCTCATAAATTTCGGAAGGGTGATATTGTAGGTATAAGTAAATTAAGGCATCTTTTCTCAAAAAGGGCATCTGCCTCAATGGACTACTGAACTATCTAAAATCACAAATGTCCAACTTACCTATCCAGTGAGTTACCTACTTGAAGATTTCACCGGTAGGCCAATAAGTGGTGCTTTCTATAAAGAAGAATTGCAAAAAACAAAGCAGCCTGATGTTTATTTTGTTGAAAAAGTATTGCGCAGACGTGGAGACAAGGTCTTGGTGCGATGGCTGGGAATGAATACAGAACATGTATTTCAGTAATAATTTTCCAATCATCTAGAGATGCTGAGAAATCTACAAATATCATTTTACTATTACATATATTCATGTTATGTTGAAAGAAATTTCGAAAGGCTTAAATCGAGCTTAGTAATCCTCACCTACCCAGCGAGTTTCCTAATTTACCGGTCGGCCAATAAGTGGTGCTTTCTATCAAGAAGAATTGCAAAAAACAAAGCAGCATGATGTTTATTTGGTCGAAAAAGAATTGCGTGGATACAAGGGTGCGATTGCTGTGAAGAATAGTAATAATTTTCCAATCATCTAGAGATGCTGAGAAATCTACATATATTCATGTGAAAAGAACCATTTTTGCTTAAATCGAGCTTAGAAATCCTCATAGGAATTTACACATAAAAATCACCGAAATTAATCCTGAACCCGTGCAGTCTCCTTTGGGAAAAGTTCATTCGTTAATAACTGTTGCCCTTGAAAATACAGAGGGTGAATAAAAATTAATGTAAACATTCGTCTATTTCACTCCAGGTCATTATGATGTCAAAGTTTCAACTCCGTACAATCATATTTGCCCAGCTTGCTGACAAAGACGCTTTCCATCGATTTTACTCATACTCGTTATGACAACAAATTTTCAAAACAGGACAATCATCCCCCAAAGTTATATTTCTCGTCTGCGTAAACAAAAAATGATTCGATTCAGATAATCCATCTTAGAAGTATTCCCCTTCAAATAAACGATAAATGCCTCCCCAATAATAATCCGAAAAAAGGATTTTGTATCAGCACCAAACTTCATATGACGACTTGGATAGAATCATTTCATTTTACTATTATAATAACCTGGAAAGGTGTCCCTGAGACCCATAGGAGTCCCAATTAACAATCCAATTCCAATACAGAAGAATGGACAATATAACATGCGCGCAAAAGCTCCTGACTTCACGTCAGTGCTCCACAATGGGTCTGCTGAAAATCACCACATAAATTGTTTCACAAAACACTTGAATTAGTTTGCTTATATTTATCGTCTGCGTAAACCAAAAAATTATTCGATTCAGATAATCCCTGTTATAAGTATTCCCCTTAAAATAAACGATAAATGCCTCCCCAATAATAATTCGAAAAAAGGATCTAGTACCAGCGACTCTCCAAATGCATCAAACTTCATATGACGACTTGGATAGAATCATTTCATTTTACTATTAGAATAACCTGAAAAGGTGTCCCTGAGACCGATACGAGTCCCAATTCACAATCCAATTCCAATACAGGAGAATGGACAATATAACATGCTTTATGAACAGTCGACGTTTCGATCCAGGTTCGGATCTTTTTCAAGACTAAAAACATTTAAGTGCGGGTAAATATCGAATTTGACATGAACATTCTTAGGAATACATTGATGCAAAAAAGTATCTTTCAATAATATAATATAAACAGCTTAAAATCATTCAATTGACATCAATAACAAACATTGAAATATTCAACACAGAAGCAGCCAGATCCGTCATTATATATAAAATCAATTGTTATTCCCACATGAAACAGGAAAACACTCTTAAAAACCGAAATGCAAACAATGAGATCAAATGAATGGATCATATTGCGTGTACTACTGCTACCATAATTAATAAGTAGGGGAGCCCAAGCGGGGATTTTGGGATGTACTGAAGCGCGGCAGATTAATATATGGGGGGATACCTTGTACCTGGTCAAGTTTTTTCACCAAATATGAGCCATATACATATGGCCACCCGTCAAGGATAAAGCATCAGATTAGTAAAAAAAAGTTGATCATCGGAAATTCTCGAGCGCGTCAGATTAAGGTAAGGCGAGTTAGTTACATGCTTTAAAGTGTATATTCCATTAATCTGATAATTTGAGAGTGACTTGAAGAAGGGGGAGGGTTACAAAGTTGTAAAAAAAAACGACATCTTGACATTCTCCTGCGTGCTAAAATTTTTTTTTAATTTGAAGGGAATAATGCAAGAATTACGAAAAATATATAATCTGACGATTTTCACAAGCCGAAGTAATAAAAATTAATTGATAAAGTTGAATGCGTGCAGCTATGCCATGCCTATATTCCCCTCTCCGTGTTTCTATTCTCCTCTCACTCTTTCTCTATCTATTGGTGTCTCACTCCGTCCCACTCCGGAAGAGGATTCTACTGATGAAGATGATTAAAAAAAAATACCCTTAAAAATTAAATTTTGTATAATTATTATTTTTATAAATATTCTCCTCAAAACAACATAAGCTTTTTCATTTGCACGCTATTTCCTGAGATTTTAGATTAATTAAGTGCAATGATTTAAAAAAATAAAAAAAAAAAAAATTTATTGTCAGATTTAGCGAATCCCTCCAGACAATCGTCAGATTAGGAGACAGCACGTCTAGGCCATATTGATGAACCATATATATCTTAATCTGACGCGCTTGAGTATTTCTAAATGGCGATTTTTTTTTGCATATTCTAATAATGACCACGAGTTTGCGTTACATCCCAATCGTCAGATTATTATACAAGAGCATCTTTTATGGTTCACTTAACACCCCCTTAGAAAATCTAACGAGATCGATAACAAAAAATTTTTTTTTCATTTCAACCCTTACGTATGATCACCTCCATCATCGAAACGATCAGATTAACATCTATACATTTTTTAAAATACGTAGGACACAGATGCTATCAATATCTGACGCGCTCGAGTATGTCCACGTAACGTATTTTTTTTACATTTTTGAAAATTTATATCCGCTCACCCCACCGATGAACGGGTACATATTATATAACATTTTTTTCTTCTTATCATCTAAGCTTGACAACCCAATAGCTCTCTATGACGCTCGAGTAAATCCCGAATTAGCTACGTGGGCTCCCCTACTATAATATCAACTTCTTATTGGTTTCAATGCATGCGGAACTATGGGTGGAATGTACGAATCGGGTGGATTATCTATCTTGGACCTTTGTCAATAGATTGTTATAAGCAACACTTAGAGATTCTACGTCAATTCTCAAATTTATTGTATCATTTATTGAAATATGAATCATCTCACTTATACACCGCTTGAAATAGTTGTTTTCACTGTCCTATATTCTCACATTTTCAGAATCAAAGTCGTGATTATTTTCAAAGTGGTGGGTGGCTAGGGCTGTTTATATGCCAACATATAAACAACTGCATTCCTTACACTTTATTGAGTAAAATAAGTTTGATTTCAGTGAACTAGGTATCGGATCTTTGAGCATGCTTAAAATACTCCCTACTGTTTTAAGTGAATAGAAAGCGAGTTGACAATTAGGTACTGTATCTTTTATTAGTTTGTTAAATATTATAGACAAATCGGAAATATAGGGAAATCTATAATAAACAGTTTCGTTTCGTTCCTTCATTCTTCCTGGTGAATTAATTTTGTGTTTATAAACTGCCGATACTCTATTAATTAGACTTTTGGGATAGTTGTTGTTCCTTAATAAATGTCTAATTTTGTTTTCATTTTGCGGATGGTTAACTGGGTTGCTCAACTTATAATTTCTCAACAGAAGATTCTTTACCGTAGCTATTTTTTGAGATGTAGGGTGCATGGAATAATAGTTTAATAGTCTGCCAGATGATATATCCTTCATATGCCAGTTTGTCGAGATGGTGCCATTGTGTTTTCTCATGAGGGTTACGTCCAAAATAGATATTGCGTTGTCAATTTCATGCTCGACTGTGAACTGAATTCTTTCATGGACACCGTTTCACCGTATATAAGTGGTGTATAATTGAGATGATTCATATTTCAATAAATGATACAATAAATTTGAGAACTGACGTAGAATCTTTAAGTGTTGTTTATAGCAATCTATTGACAAAGGTCCGAAATAGATAATCCGCCCGATTCATACATTCCACCCATAGTTCCGCATGCATTGAAACCAATAAGAAGTTGATATTATGGTAGCAGTAGTACACGCAATATGTTCCATTCATTCGATCTCATTGTTTGCATTTCGGTTTTTAAGAGTGATGACTGTTTTCCCGTTTCATGTGGGAAGAACAATTGATTTTATATAGAATGACCGATGGATTTCCTATATACAGTGTTCTGCCTCAGGTATCCATTTGAAAAGGTAAAATTAATGTGAGAATTGTGAAGTCTTCAAACAAAGAAAAACATTTTTTAATTTTTAACTTTTTAATGTTTTCCGTTTTGACGGATCTGGCTGCTTCTGTGTTGAATATTTCAATGTTTGTTATTGATGTCAATTGAATGTTTTTATGCTGTTTATTTTATATTATTGAAAGATACTTTTTTGCATCAATGTATTCCTTAGAATGTTCATGTCAAATTCGATATTTACCTGCAATTAAATATTTTTAGTCTTGAAAAAGTTCCGAACCTGGATCGAAACGTCGACTGTTCATAAGGGATTCGTTCGATTTGCCCAGTCCTCAAGCCACAAACCCAATATTTCCATTCAACTAAAGGACACGAAGAATATAATTATGGCAAAAATATTTTTTAATAATTTTTCAATAATTTTCTAGTGATACGATTCTCACAAAATTCCACGAACGTGCTAAGGTTTATATTCTACAACTATTCACCAAGTTTCAATTCGATCGGATTCATATTGGTTGAAAACAAAATTATTACTCGGAAACCACTGGGCCGATTATGCCCATTAACGAACTCATACGTTGTATTGGGATGCGCCACCTACCCTGAAAATTTCAAGTCTCTAGCTCTTTCCGTTCTCAAGTTATCGTGGCAACCGCCGGACGGTCGGACTGCCGGACGGCCGGATGGCCGGCCGGACAGAATCAAGTTGACATCAAATTCTTCATTGGGGAGTCCAACCAAATCGTTTGAGACCATTTTCGTCAAAAAATTCGAAAGTTACAGACATTTGGGCAAAATGATAACGCGATGTTCCCCAGAACATACGCGCAAAAAGCCAGAATGAATCCCTATCATCAACAAATTGTGCCAAAAATTAGAACAAGGTGATGAATTTCCAAGGATTTGATTGATTTCTCGGATTCTGTTCAATTTTTACGTATGGGCTCAGAATAATCCAGCATCAATAATTTAAAAAAATTCCTAAGTTAGATTCTCGATAAATGTTTGGTGCGTTACCTACAACAATCGTTTGATTGGCCCACATATTTTTGAAAATAGGTTGACAGAAGAAATTTATTAGAATGTTTTGAAGATATTTTGCCTGTTTTCTTAGAAAACATTCTAATGGAAATTTTGTGGTTGCAATATGATGGAGCTCCTGCACACTATTCAAGAGAAGTGTGCGAATATTTGACTAACACTTTTGAAAACAGATGGATTGGCTGAGGTGGACATGTGGCTTGGCCTCCTCGATCTCCTGATCTGACACCGTTGGATTATTATTTATGGGGAGCGCTTAAATAAGAGGTCTATGCAGTACAGATAAACAGTAGGGAGCAACTTCTACAAAGAATTATTTGTGCTTGCGGTATTATCAAAACACAACCGACTACGTTAGCAAAAGCTTAGAAACAACTATATCAACATGCTCAAAAATGTATTTAAATGAGGGGATACCGTTCTGAATAGTTTTCGAACTGAAAATGTTTCCATCTGATTTGTATTTGGGTTCAATATTTTCAATTTATTTGTGTTTTTGTTGTATTGATTATCAAGTTTGTTGTTTCAAAGTTTTCTCAAATAAATTCGTTTCATTTATGAACACTTTTATTGATTGAATATCTTAATCTGAACTTTCTACGTAAACACTGATCCGATATCACCGGGAATATAGGAAGTCTAAAATTTTGCTAGTCCGGTTCTATTCGAGAAAAATATGAGGAAGGCATTCGTAAAGGGTGACAAAATTAGTAGACAAAACTATAAAATTTTAAATAATTTTTCCTTATAAGTTCAAGATTTATCGAAGGGAACGTTTATTGATCACCCTGTATGACGGTGCCAAGCAGAGATTTAGAATTTTTATTATGAAATAACTCTTTATGGTTACGATAACGAAAAAAAACATAATGTTCATGTATAGGATAATCCAATATTCACGAATATATGAAAGGTCTAATATTTTTCCAGTCCGGATCTGATTTATTTGATTTCAGAAATACTGAAGGAAGGCAATAGTAAAGGGTGACCAAACTTCAAAATTTGGAATCATTCGGTCGATTAGTTCAAGAGTTATTGAACTGTGAAATTTCACTCATAAGATGAACGTATATTCCAAACGAAGGCACTCAGGCGATTAAAACCTCGTGATACGAGTGCAGCCTAATGACATTTATTCATGGTATCCGTTTGTTTTGCTGCACACCGTGCTACCAGAGTGTTTCAAACTAGAGTAACAGATGATCACAGATCCAAGAAAAACGTAACAGAATTATCATTAACCTAAAAATTAATGAATTTGACTCTGTGCTATTGAAACTTCATTTATTGAAATTTGAAATAATATATATTATAATAGTGCTGATTAGTATTCTGTGGAAATTATTCTGAACATTCAAAAATAAACACTTACAAATTACATTTCGTCTGAAGGCAAATCCGATTTGCTTCAAATGGTAACAGATTTCTGCTCAAAGTAACAGAGTAACAGATTACTTTCGATAGTAACAGATCTGTTAGAATTCTAACAGATTGGCAACACTAGCACACTGATACATACTCTCGTCTACGTCAATCTTTACATCCAACAGTAATATTCAATGAACAATACAGATATTATTATTATTTGGAACAAAGAATGTACGCATGAATCCATAGTTTTGAGTAGTCCGCAATGGGGAGCTTGGTTGATTGAACGTCAGGTGTCGCTTCTGTCTACTTCGTACTCGGAAGTGAATACTTGATTTTGATCAATCGCAGTATTTTGCTATTCAACGTTGATGGAATTACACTTCGTTGATAACTGTCAACATTGGTCGTTTCTAGTCCTATTCTCTTATGTATGTAGGTACTAGTGGTAAGCTTTTCCATAAAAGCGTTAAGTTCTTTTGATATTATTATTATTGATAACATCCCCAGGATCTGACAAGACATTGTCAGATAGATTTTATGATAAAAAGTTATCGAAAACTAAGAACTTACAGCTAGTGGTTAAAATCAATGAAGCACCTGTCATTACAGAACAGGACCAATCTCTTTAATATCATGAAATACAAACTCTCAGAAGGGAAGCCAGCAAAAACCTAGGTGTCTTAAACAAGGTTCTATCAGTCTTTGCATTTGAAAAGGTGACCTTCAAACATACATCCTCAATCTGAGAGAAACGGCAGAGATCTAATCAGTCAATCCTTCGATATGGGTCAAGCTGAATCATCTTCAGCTCTCTTCAAACATCATGCTGATACAGGTCACAAAATTGACTTGTATTATTCGTGAAGCCCTTGAAATTGAAAGACGTCCAGATTGTCTTAACAAACGGAAAGATAGTCAAAGATTACCTCATACATGGAAACCTTTGATTTATAGTCTCCCTCCTCCCAGGGTCACCTCAACCGCTACCAGCTACCTCAACCGCTAAAATAATGAGAAATTGGCATAATGAAAGCAGGTGAAGGGTATTTTGAGTCATAGTACTCTATCCAAAATTAAAAAATCAAATTATTCTTCATAATTTTTCCTAAAACGTACCGTTTCCGAGATATTCTTCATTGAATGTCATGAAATATGAAAAAAAATATAGAAATTCACCTGCTTTTATCAATCCGATTCAGGATTATCATCACGAAGATCTGCTCGAATAAAAGCATAGACTGAGTATTGATTTCAAATTTGACAATTATTGAAATTCAATTCAATCTCGCTTGATTCCAAATTGATTGAACATAATCATCATCCTAAAACGGGATAAGTTAATAACAACTTATTCAAACAACTTGTTTCGCAGGGTAGTTATCTTTTGGGAAATAGATGTCTTAATCCGATCACATCGATGTCATCTAAACATTTATTTTCAAACTGCTTCGATTCTGCACAATCGTTCTATGGATTTCACTCATATATGAAATATAATTTCATCTTCTTAATTTTCTACAGATATAACTCACGTCACTTCTTATCATTTTATTCGAACTTCATAGTTGAATTCTTATATGTTTGTAGTATATTAGTATGCACAAGGAAAATATCAATTATAAGTATTATTCCACCTATTCGTCCCAATTATTCTTGACAAGAAATTGTTAACCTGGATCTACGGAATTATGTTTTTGATGTATGTTTTTGATATATAGAATTTTTTTTCAATGTTTTTTTTAAGATTTTCTAATGAAATGATCCTCAGGAATTGTCGCAAAAATTTGGGCGCTGGTACTCTACAAACTAAAAGCCATGCTTGAATTGGATCGGTTCCGTATTTTTCGAATTATTGACTATTTGGCCAATCTTGCCTATTAACAAACACAAAAATCGCATCCAGATGAGCAACCTAACCTGAAAGTTGCAAGTCAGTATCTATTTCCGTTCTCAAGTAAACATGAGAAATATAATGTTTAAATTTTTTTTTTTCTAGGGATGCGATATTCACACACAATCTCATATACTTTATGTCAGTATTCTACAACTAGTTACCAAAGGCAAACTTTCGATTGCAAACATTCGCTAACTGTTTGCGCCTGTTTGACACCAACAACAAGGTTCATCTGTCAGACTATAGCAAATGATAGCAAACACATACAAACAGTTAGTTGAACGAAAGTGAGGCTCAAGTTTCAATTCCATCGGATCTGTATAGGTTGAAAACAAACTTAGTACTTGGAAAGCGTCACTATCTCTTTCCGTTCGAAAGTTATCATGGCAATGGTTAGCCAGACAGAATAACATTTTCCCTCGGATTCTTCATCAGTGAGTCGAACTTAGTCGTTTGAGACGATTTTCAGCGAAAACATTTAATAATACATAAATTTGGCACAACGATAGCTCGATTTTCCCCAGAACATTCTGGGGCAATTTCAGGTGGTTCAAATTATTTTCGTGACAATATGGGAAATCCTTTCTGAAAATATAACTACGTACATTCCAGCTATGACGGAAGTTATGTGACTAGTTGAGCAAGGGTAAAAGTATGGATATTGATGAGATCTTAAAAAATATATATTTCTGCTTCGGGGAGCCCCCACAAAAGATATATCTTTTCTTAAGAAAATGATCAAGAAAAGTGAAAAGAAAAGTGCATCAATTCAAAGAAACACAGAGTTTTTCACGTTATTCACTTTAATGGAAATTTTTTTGAACTGGAGCAAAAACCTATAGATTTCCATCGAAAGTGACGATATGTGTATGTTCACTGGCAAATTTGAAATTATGTTTTCTAAATATACCTAATGGATCTCTAATAGCCATAAATCTCAGCAGTATACGGTTATACAGATCAGTGTAATATGTTGATCAATGGACAAAAGGCACGCCAAAGGTCATAATCTGACATCAAGGATTTAATAATTTGAATCAATATGATTCTTTTCGAATCCAAAATTTCCGTCTCTATATCGAACACCTTTTTCAATTGCTCGATATACATATAGTTGCCAGTGTTAATCAATTGTTAATTTTTTTCTTTTGATGGCATCATTTTTTCCGTCACGTTATCATCAAGAGACTTGGTGTCTAAGCTGATAATTTAGGGTCTGAATAAAGTGAGAATTCTAGTTATACCTCCTACATCAGTTGCAGAATAAACTGAAGATGTTATCTTCTTCGCAGTTTAATCTTCGATCTGGGGTAACATAATCATCGACATTATTCCGCACATATCATCTGTGAGATTAGAAATAAAATTTCTACTCAGACTTCAAAATCTAAATATCAAATTAGTCCTTTAACTCAAAAATAGTATTTGCGTTTCACATAATATATGATTTTGAAGTGCTTCACTTACGGAAACATTTAAACACGAAACATTTTATGGAGATCTGTTTTAGTCACAAACGGTAACTTGCCCATTGTTAGTGACCACTCTTCTCAGGTGATCCTGCTCTACACCTGTCTAATGGCTTCACGTACCTGCCTCTGCTAAGGTTTCAACCTGACGGGGAAAATGATTCTCGCTGGTTCCGATACCAGGAACTTTATAGTAGGGGAGCCCACTTAGCTAATTCGGGATTTACTCGAGCGTCACAGAGAGCTATTGGGTTGTCAAGCTTAGATGATAAGAAGAAAAAAATGTTATATAATATATACCTGTTCATCGGTGGGACGAACGGATATAAATGTTCAAAAATGTAAAAAAAACCGTTACGTGGACATACTCGAGTGCATCAGATATTGATAGCATCTGTGTCCTACGTATTTTAAAACATGTACAGATGTTAATCTGATCGTTTCCATGATGGAGGTGATCATACGTAAGGGTTGAAAATGAAAAAAAAAATGTATCGAGCTCGTCAGATTTTCTAAGCGGGTGTTAAGTGAACCTTAAAAGATGCTCTCGTATAATAATCTGACGATTGGGATGTAACGCAAACTCGTGGTCATTATTAGAATATGCAAAAAAAAATTGCCATTTAGAAACACTCAAGCGCGTCAGATTAAGATATATGTGGTTCATCAATTTGGCCTAGACGTGCTGTCTCCTAATCAGACGATTGTCTGGAGGGATTCGCAAAATCTGACGAGAAAATTTTTTTTTTTTATTTTTTTAAATCATTGAACTTAATTAATCGAAAAGCTTAGGAAATAGCGTGCAAATGAAAAAGCTTATCTTATTTTGAGGAGAATATTTATAAAAATAATAATTATACAAAATTTAATTTTTAAGGGTATTTTTTTTAATCATCTTCATCAGTAGAATCCTCTTCCTCCTCAGGGTCTACTCCATCCTCAGATTGCGTATCTGTAACAAGAAGTCATTCAAATATTTAGTAATATTGGTTAATTTTTGGATTAACGTGCCTGGATTATTCTCGAAAATATCAGGCGTTATGACCACATCTTCATATGCCTTCGAGAATTGATCACCTTCAAACCAGATCATTTCCAGCTTTCCGTCAGCAGCTTTCCACCCATAATCCGTTGGTAACATATGAGTGATTTTTGCATTGTGCGCATTACTCCACAAATGTGCAATATTTCTGATGCGTAGCAATTGTTGGAGTAGCTCAGATTGGCAGGGTGGCAAGTTGCACGCATCATAGTTGCGGATACTCAAAGAGAAAGGCTTAGATTGATCTTTAACCTTGTACGTCTTATTGTAGATAACGATCCTGGCCTTCTTAACATCGTCTATTTTTTTTAGACCATACATATGGCAAGTAAAAGGCTGTACAAGGTTAAAAGAATCCTGAACATCATACTCCTTTGATCCCAAATCTACGAATGTGCTTTGCACAACTTCAGACGTCATCACGAACTGCAAAGGCTTCTTTTTTCCTCGTCGGTAAAACGCTGGGTTGAATTTGCAACCAGTAAACGCATGTAAAGCTGGAAGCGCCTTTGAAATTTTTGGGCCTAATTTGTTATACAGAGCGGATACGTCGATATATCGGCGTGTATTCCCAACTCCAAGATCCATCCAGACTTTTACTGCTGCTTGCAGGTGTCCCATATTCGCTATCACGATGACTACAATGTCGGTATCAGAAGTTCTGATAGTAATAGTAGAATCTTCTTTCTGTTGACAAGCTAGAAATGCTATCTTCGTATCCACTTCTTCGTGGTCAGGACATGATAACTCATAATTGATGGTACGTGTTACTTTATTATCAGTCACAGAATATTCATAACACAAGTCGTGTATTACGTAAATTACCTCAGTACCGATAATCGCCGCCATCTCCTGATCAGCCCAATGATCGATCATGGCAACAGAAACCGGAGTGGGACGGAGTGAGAGAGCAATAGATAGAGAAAGAGTGAGAGGAGAATAGAAACAGGGAGAGGGGAATATAGGCATGACATAGCTGCACGCATTCAACTTTATCAATTAATTTTTATTACTTCGGCTTGTGAAAATCGTCAGATTATATATTTTTCGTAATTCTTGCATTATTCCGTTCAAAATGAAAAGAATTTTACCACGCTCGAGAATGTCAAGATGTCGTCGATGATCAACTTTTTTTTACTAATCTGATGCCTCATACTTGACGGGCGGCCATATATATATGGCTCATGTTTGGTGGAAAAAACTCAACCAGGTACAAGGTATCCCCCTATACAGGGTCTTTCACGAGGAACCTCACCCATATTTATACGGGAAACTACTGAACTTATTTTCATGAAATTCAGCACTTATAAGTATTTCACGATGCTGATGAAATCTAAAATATTTTCAAGGCATGAGCACCTCCGGTTTTTCCGGAAATGACGTCAACTTCCGTTTTTCAAATTAGAACACCATTTTTTCATTGCAGAAATAGATTCCTTAGAAAATTTCAAGTTATTTTGATTTAACATTTTTCAGTTTTGGTTGGAAAATTCTCTCTGAGCGGGAAAATTCGAAAAAAAAATCGAAAATAGAGCTCCGCTGAAACAAGATTAACTTCAAGGTTTTTGGATGGAAAATTTTCATTTTTGGGATTTTTCAAGATGTAAGATTGATGTATCCACTTTAAAAATCTAAATCGCGATTCATGATACAGGGGGTGAAAAAATCGCTTTCAAAGTTAGGGATGACAAAATCGTGAAAAATCAATTTTTTCAAATTGGCCACCACGTTCTCCCGATTTAACTCCTCTAGACTATTATGTTTGGGGTAGGATAAAAAATATTGTCTACTCAACTCCCCTGACTGATAAAGAGGACTGCATAGAACGAGTCAGAAATGCGTTCAGGTTTGTTTAGATTTTTAGATTCATAGTTTTGAAACTCAATTTGGTTTTTAAACACTTTTGCAGATCTCTTCCTCCCGATGAAATAAGAAGAGCAACGCACGAAGCATTCCTGAGACGTATAAATGAATGTCTAGAAATTAACGGTCAAAACTTTGAGCATCTTCTCTAGTTATAACTGCGAGAGTTTGCCATGGTTCTCCTAATAGTAACTTGAAGTCGGTTTCAAGAAGGGGTGCTCTATTTTCGATTTTTTTTTTGAATTTTCCCGCTCAGAGAGAATTTTCCAACCAAAACTGAAAAATGTTACATCAAAATAACTTGAAATTTTCTAAGGAATCTATTTCTGCAATAAAAAAATGGTGTTCTAATTTGAAAAACCGGAAAAACCGGAGGAGCTCATGCCTTGAAAATATTTTAGATTTCATCAGCATCGTGAAGTACTTATAAGTGCTGAATTTCATGAATAAACGTTCAGCAGTTTCCCGTATAAATATGGGTGAGGTTCCTCGTGAAAGACCCTGTATATTAATCTGCCACGCTTTAGTAAATCCCAAGATCCCCGCTTGGGCTCCCCTACTATTATGTCGCTAGAGATATTTTATTTTCCATGAATCCATTGTTATAATGTGTATTGTACAGGTATCTTTCCTCTGAGTCATGGGATGACAAACTTGGTTCGATTATATCGAATCACTCTTGTCACCACAATTTCTTCTTTATAGCCTGAATAAAGATATATTTTTTAGGCATCATAATGGTATATTTATAGTTGTAATATAAATAAATTAATTTTGTCTATAATGTTTGTTCGAACTGAACATTCAATTATAGCTACAAGCATAGAACTTGTTCAAACATTTTTCGCATCTGGAGTTGGATTACCAAACTTTCTTCATATCTTGACATTTGAAATATATAGGCTTTTGTTAAGGCTAAGGTAGTATGTTCTGTAATTCACACAATTCGTTGTCTAGTGCTTCAAAATATTTTCGCCTTCTGTCAGTTTTAGGCGCGTATGTTCTGGGGAACATTGCGTTATAATTTTGCCCAAATGTCTGTAATTTTCAAATATTTTGCCGAAAATGGTCTCAAACGACTGGGTTCAACTCAATGTCAAATTTGATTCTGTACGGCTGGCCGGCCGTCCAGATGGCCATTGCCACGATAACTTGAGAATGAAAAGAGATAGCGACTCGAAATTTTCAGGGAAGGTGGCGCGTCCCAATACAACGGACAAGTTCGTGAATGGGCATAAGCGGCCAAACGGTTTCCGAGTAATAATTTTGTGTTCAACCATTACTAATCTGATCAAATTGAATCTTAGTAAGTAGTTGCAGAGTGCAAGCCTAAGTACGTTTATGAAATTTTGTGAGCATCGTACCGCTAGAAATTTTCTTAAAAATTATTGAAAAATATTATTTATGTCATGATAACCTGAGAATGGAAAGAGATAGCGACTTGCAGGTTAGGTTGCGCATCTGAAGTCAACATTGGAATTTGTTTGAAGGCATAATCGGCCAAACGGTTTTGGAGTTATACCGATCTGAAATTTGGTTGTTATTTCCTCAATAACTCGAAAAATACAAAACTGTTCCAAATCAAACATGGATTAGTTGTAGAATGCTTACACGAAACTTCTCGCAAAATTTCGTGTGAATCGTATCACTAGAAAATTTTTAAAAAATCTTTGAAAATCATTGAACAAAATCATATAAATCAGAAACTATTCATCCGACATGGCTGAAATTTTGCAAAAGCCTTCAGAACCTAACTCTACTACCAAGTTCTTAGTTCGAATACGATAGGATCTATATTGTTTGAGATCCGAGCAGCCTTATGTAAGTTCAGTAGCTGGTTGGGTGACCGTTGCCTCGATAATTTTCGAACGGAAGGAAATAGGGACTTTTTTTCAGGGTAACTTGCGCATCTGAATGGGACAGTTAAGTTCGCTGTTGGCCTTAGTCGGCCGAACGGTTTTGGAGTTATACCCATCTGGAATATCATTTCCTCGATAACTCAAAAAATATAGGCTCGATCGAATTGAAACTTGCTAACTAGTTGTAGAATATCGGGCATGAAGATGTGTGCAAAATTTTGTGAGGACCGTTCCAGTAGAAAATTTTTAAAAAATTATGACAAAAAAAATTATTCAAGCACTGACGTGAAGTCAGAAGCTTTTGCGCGTATGTATGTTCTATTGGCCATTCTCCTGTTTTGGACACACTTAATCGAATTCACCATGGTGCATTCTATTGTCTGTTCTTCTGTATTGGACACTCATGGTAAATTCGATTAAGGGTGTCCAATACAGGAGAATGGTCAATAGAACATGGTCATAGAACAATCGAATTTACCAAGGTAAATTCGATTAAGAGTATCCAATACAGGAGAACAGACAATAGAATTCACCATGGTAAATTCGATTAAGAGTGGAAGGAGAATGGTCAATCGGACATACGCGCAAAATCTGCAGACTTCACGTCATTTAGTATTAGATTAATTATAAGTTGCGAATTTATACCATCTATATTCATTAGGGACAAACAGATGACCATATATCACCTTCTATTATACCTTGAAACCTTTTAAGTTCCGCACAAGTTATCCACAGCCTCAACTCCAGATTTGGTATCCCATTGAAGACGTACCAAATATCATCGGTAACTCAGGTGAGGGCTGCCAACGTATAAAATAGTTCTCTAAATTCCAGCAGAAATTTGTAGGTTAATAATTCAACTGAAAGCTATTTTGTGTCTCAAATATGCTTCAAAAGTGAATGGGTTTCTCAAGAATGTTTGAACTGATAATATATTACAGATCTACCATGCTATGATCAATACCCTGTGCTATCATTATATGATTAATAAATGAGGAGTAACTTTTCAAAACGCATTATGTCCAATTTGGGCGAAATTGAGTTTGAAGCGGATTCGGAAATGATTTATATTGCTCTATAGCCCTATCTAAACAAAATTTTCCAAATGGCATTATGTCCCTCTGTAATTCAAATCCAAAGTATGTAAGCCGCATCGCAATGAATTATGTTTACGTTTGCATTGTTAAAACAGATAAAATATAACCAAAAATTTTTTTTATCGATTTTCTCATGTTAGTTAGGTTACAGGCAAACACTTACTGTGCAGACTGTTATCTCTAAATGTATAAAAAATCGCAACAAACAGCATTATTTTCAATTTCAACCACATCAAAACGCATTATATACAATGAGATGAATCAAAACGCATTAAGTCCAACCTTTTTTTACATGTTCTGTGTATATCTGATCAATATTAATTTAAATGAGATTAGTTATTACCTTTAGATGTAAATTTCTATCAAACAAACTCGACGTACTCAAATTATAAGCCAGAGTGGAAGAAAAAATCGTTTTTCGTTGATTTCCAATAAAATGGTTTTTGGACTTAATGCGTTTTGAAAAGTTGCTCCTCAAATGTACCTACAATCATTCCATAATATTTTTCACGGATATTAATTATTTTTCCGCTACCAATACCAATTCTTTTGAAACTGAAATCTCAATTACTCATGCAGGAAGGTATTAGGTTTAGGATAAACAGACATATCGTGATATTGAAACGGAGTCTCAAGTGAAATAACAGATTTTTCTTGTTTCACATGAACAAGGTAATCAGTCTACGAATTTACGAGATATTTTCACCAGATCGCTCTGACCTCCAACGGCAAATCCACTGCATGAATGATTTCTTTGATGAAAATTCCTAGTAGCCGCTACTTTGAAGACATAAGGGAATATGCCTTGGAACAATCTCCCCAAAGTGCAATACTTAATCCGGAACAAACTCGATTCTTGATTGGTGGTTAAAGGCACTAAAGCTTCAAACTTCACTTTGAGTGGATTTCTCCGACATTTCTCAATTGGAAATCCCTGAAAGGACCGAACAGTTAATGGTAGTCTGATGCGAGGACGTCGCTTTGAATTTAATTATAGCGAAATATGAAATTATTTTCAAATTAATAGTGAGGTACACTTCATCTTGCTCGATCCATGTCTTCTCCACTACTGTTCACAGGTAATTGCTCATAAAAGATTGCGCTCTCGCTGTTCAACTACCATCAGGGGTCTCATCCTGATCCTCTGCTATCCTCAAGCTGTACTTAGACATATACTTCGTACCTTCAACTTTGTGCCATTCCTTTGGAATCAGAAAAACTAGAATATTGGTCTGCTAGACCATGAAAAACAATGAGTCAAAAAAATATATTGAAGTTGACTTCAATCAAGTTATCTATACCTAACATTATTTCATAATAAATATAGTGCTCCCCAGCAACTCTGCACCAAAATGGGTTTTACTTTTCGAAATCTTATTTCTTGCAAAAAGTTGGTGCATATAAAATTATGAAAAATTGGTTCAAACACTGACGTGAAGTCAGGAGCTTTTGCGCGTATGTTCTATTGTCCATTCTCCTGTATTCGACAGTCTTAATCGAATTTACCTTGGTGAATTCTATTGCCCGTTCTCCTGTATTGGACACTCTAAATCTAATTTACTATGGTAAATTAGTAGAGTGAAAAAAGTACAGAGTGTCCAATACAGGAGAACGGACAATAGAATTCACCAAGGTAAATTCAATTAACACTGTCCAATACAGGAGAATGGACAATAAAACATAAGCGCAAAAGCTGCTGATTTCACGTCAGTGCTATTTTTTTGTAATTTAGAAAAATATTTCTGGAGGTAGGTACGGTTCTTACAAAAATTTTATTTTTTCATTTTGAAAAATTTCTGAGGGGTACAGTTCTCAAAAATTTTAGACATTCCTTTATGTCGATATTCTACAACTAGTAACCAAGCTTCAATTTGATCGAGTCTATATTTTTTAAATTTCAAGGAAATAATATTCCAGGTGGGTATAACTCCGAAACCGATGGACTGATTATGCTCAAAAACGAACTTATCTCTCCCATTTTGATGTGCAACATGCTCTGAAAAATGCTCCCTATCTCCTTTCGTTCGAAAATTGACGAGGCAAGGGTCACCCATCCAGCTACTGAACGCACACTAGGCTGCTCGGATCTCCAATAATATAGATCCGATCGTATTCAAACTTGGAACTTGGCAATATATACAGTTTTTTCAATGATTTTAAATGATTTTTTAAAAATATTCAAGTCATACGATCCTCATGAAATTTAGCAAGAATTTTTGCGTAGGCATTCTACAACCGAAAACCATATTTGAATTGGATCAGTTTCATACTTTCCGAGTTATTGAGGAAATAACAACCAAATTGGAGATAGGTATAACTTTGGCCGATTATACCAATAAACAATCTCAAATGTCCCATTCAGATGCACAACCTTACCCCAAAATTTAAAGTCGCTATCTCTATCCGTTCTCAGTTTATGTCATACAATATTTTTTATAAGTTTTTTTAAATTTCCTAGTGATAAGATTCTCACAGAATGTCACAAGCATGCTTGGTTTCGAATTCTACAACTACTCAACAAGTTTCATTTCGATCGGACCTGTATTGGTTGAAAACAGAATTATTACTCTAAAACCGTTGGGCCGATTATGACCATTAACAAAATTGTCCGTCGTATTGGGATGCGCCACCTACCCTGAAAATTTCCTGTCGGTGTCTCTTTCCGTTCTAAAGTTAGCTAAAGAGCTATAGATGGTAATGACATCGACAGCTCTTACATTGTTGTAGGGGGTACAACAATATACAATATATACAAGGATTCAGTCCAACTAAGATTATTATGGGCTCTAATTGCTGCCTTGAGGGTCTTTATATTTTTTCATTTGCTTTCGAATGGTATGGTGGTGTATGCTTCAGTGATGTTCCACAGAGTGCCGTTAGATTTTTGAAAAGCTGGCTCTCGAATTGTCTTCCCTGGTCGGTAACTATTGTCGCAGGTGTCCCACATCTAGCAATCCAATTTTTATAGAATGATTTCGCGACAGTATCTGCAATCATGTTTTCCATTGCTAGGAGTTCCATCCATCCACTGAATCGGTCAATACATGTTAAATAGAAGTACTTGTTTTTGGAAGGTGGTAATGGTCCAATAATTTCGATTACTATGCTAAATCGGTCGTCTGCTTCCTGAAACTTGCTCAGCTCTGACTTTGTACGTCTTGTGAATTTGCTTCTTTGGCAGTCGATACAAGTTTCTGACTATTTTCGAATATCTTGCTTCATTCTTGTCCAGATGATGGGGTCACTGCGGTTCCACTGTAGCCATTTACTGGTAGGTGATTATTCCCTAGTTTTCAGGAAATGTTCCTACAGGGGCGTAAGTTGCTCCCATTACCTGATTAGTAACCATGTCAAAATAATTTAATTAACTGAATAAAAAAACAGTGTAAAATAATTCGTCATCGACTTTTAACGCAGACGTTATGAAATAGTGCATATAATGAACAAAAATTGGTTCAAGCACTGACGTGAAGTCAGGAGCTTTTGCGCGTATGTTCTATTGTCCATACTCCTGTAATGAACACTCTTCTTAATCGAATTTACCATGATGAATTCTATTGTCCATTCTCCTGTATTGGACACTCTTCTTAATCGAATTCACCATGATGAATTCTATTGTCCATTCTCCTGTATTGGAGACTCTTCTTAATCGAATTTACCAAGATGAATTCTATTGTCCATTAATGGACAATAGAATTCATATTGTAGGACGTTACTTTGAAAGTTAAGCTATACCGACTTACAGTAAAAATATTATAAAGGAAAGAAGCGATTGGATAGTCAAACTATAATTTTAATTAAATGATGCATTTTTATTGTTCAAATAAAGATATTTTGTCAACTTACAAGAATTTCTTCATTCAATGGTATTTCAAAGAACTAATTACAGTTTTAAATATTTAATAAAAAAAATGGAATAAATTTCATATATGTACATATATAGATTCTATCGTATTCAAACTTGGAACTTGGTAGTAGAATTATGTTCTGAAGGCTCTCGCAAAATGTCAGCCATGTCGGATGAATAGTTTCTGATATCTAGAATTTTTTTTCAATGATTTCTTGAAAATTTTCTAGTGATACGATCCTCACAAAATTTTGCAAGAACTTTCGCGTTGGCATTCTACAACTAATAACTAAGTTAGAATTGGATTGGTTCTATATTTTTCGAGTTATTGAGAAAATAACAATCAAATTTCAGATGAATATAACTCCAAAACCGTTTGACCGATTATGCTCATGAACAAACTCAAATGTCGCATTCAGATGCTCAACCTAACCTGAAAATTTCAAATCGCTATCTCTTTCCTTTCTCAGGTTATCGTGACATAAAAAATATATTTTTTAATTTTCTAGCGATACGGTTCTCACAAAATTCTACACACGTCTTCAAGTCGATATTCTACAACTAATTGGCAAGCTTTAATTCGATCGAGTCTATATTTTTCAAGTTATCGAGGAAATAATATTCCAGGTGGGTATAACTCGGAAACCGATAAACCGATTATGCCCAAAAACGAACTCAACTCTCCCTTTCGGATACGCAACCTACCCTGAAAATTGCAAGTCCCTATCTCCTTTGGTTCGAAAGTTATCGAGGCAACGGTCACCCATCTACTGAACTCGCACAAGAATGCTCGAATCTCCAACAATATTCAACCGATCGTATTAAAACTTAAAACTTGGCAGTAGAGTTAGGTTGTTAAGGCTCTCGCAAAATTTCATCAATTTTCTACAGATGCCATCCTCACCAAATTTCGCAAACATTTTCGCGTTGGCATTCTACATCTAATAACCATGTTTGAATTCAATCGGTTCAATATTTTTCGAGTTAATGAGGAACAAAAATCCACCAAATTTCAGAAAATTTCAGATGGCTATAACTCTGAAACCGTTTGGTCGATTATGCTCATAAACAAACTCAAATGTGGCATTTATATGCACAACATAACCTGAAATTTTCAAGCCGCTATCTCTTTCCGTTCTCAGGTTATCGTGACAAAAAAATATTTTTTAATAATTTTTTTTTTTTAATTTTCTAGCCATACGGTCCATACATTAAGAAGAGTGTCCAATACAGGAGAATGGACAATAGAATTCATCATGGTAAATTCGATTAAGAAGAGTGTTCATTACAGGAGTATGGACAATAGAACATACGCGCAAAAGCTCCTGACTTCACGTCAGTGCTAGAACCAATTTTTTTATTTATAATATATTTAAATTAATATTGTAGGACGTTACTTTGAAAGTTAAGCTATACTGACTTACAGTAAAAATATTATAAAGGAAAGAAGCGATTGGATAGTCAAACTATAATTTTAATCAAATGATGCATTTTTATTGTTCAAATAAAGATATTTTGTCAACTTACAAGAATTTCTTCATTCAATGGTATTTCAAAGAACTAATTACAGTTTTAAATATTTAATAAAAAAAATGGAATAAATTTCATATATGTACATATATAGATCCTATCGTATTCAAACTTGGAACTTGGTAGTAGAATTATGTTCTGAAGGCTCTCGCAAAATGTCAGCCTTCTAGCCATACGGTTCGCCCAAAATTTCACAAACGTGCTTAGGTTCATATTCTACAACTACTCACCAAGTTTCAATTCGATCGGATTTATATTGGTTGAAAACAAAATTATTACTCGGAAACCACTGGGCCGATTATGCCCATTAACGAACTTGTCCGTCGTATTGCGATGCGCCACCCACCCTGAAAATTTCAAGCCGCTAGCTCTTTTCGTTCTCAAATTATCGTGGCAACGGACGGCCGTACGGCCGGACGGCCGGACGGCCCGCCGGCCGGACGGACAGAATCAAATTTGACCTCGGATTCTTCATCGGGGAGTCAAACTTGATCGTTTGAGACCAATTTCGTCAAAAAATTCGAAAGTTACTGACATTTGGGCAAAACTATAACGCGATGTTCCCCAGAACATACGCGCAAAAATACAACAGAATAATAACAGTTGTGACGACCTTTTCTACCCTACGGACTTTTCCTCGGGCGCCAGTTGCAAATTTTGTTCAAAGGTTGCAACTCCGTATCGTACACTTCCCTTTTCCCCAGGTAGCCCTTACACAGTTGGAGAAGGGTTCACTACAATCTATGGTGTAAGCGATTGAATTGTACCAGTTTCTTTCGTTTAATACGGTCGTGATAAAATGTTGTAATAAAACTCACTATAACTATGTACAAATATATTACAATATAACTATCATTCACTGCCTGAAATACACTACAATGATGTCAATCTGAGTATATATTTACAAACGGAAATGTCTGAAAGAAATGAGCGCTTCTCTCCATTTCTCATTTAGTAAGTGTGCTCTCTACATCTTCCGGCAAACTTGGAGGCGGGCTTTCAGCTGCGACAAGAGAAATAGGAAAAGTGAAATTATGTGCGTGTAGTGTTATGGGGAAGCCTGATTGATTTTAACAAATATTTGAATGCATATTAAGATGAAAGTAATGAAAATGACAGATTAGATAAAATTCGCGGGAATCACTGACGTAGTGAGTTTGAGCGTTTATTATTGTCACTATTCATCGAAAATAACATACAATAGACAACCATCCATACGATAGACAACCAACATATTGTACAATAATATTGACCGTCTAGGGGCCACCGTCATTATATTGTGCAACGCACATTGCACAATAATATTGAGCGTGTATGATCTGGTGAAAAAACAAAATTCTTAGAGCAAATGTAAAGAATAATGAGGGGTTTCCATAATGAAATTTGAAATCGTTGGAATTGAAAATTTCTGAATATGAATGCACTGAATTCACTTATGAACAAGCTGAAAAAAAGAAAATGAATAAACAAATTAAGAAAAAAATCACTGATGTAAAGATAGGGAGAAGTCTTTGCGCGCTTGTTCACATCACTCGGAAGCTCTTGAGATATAGATAAGCGGCCTAATAATCTGAAACCATTTTCGGCTAATGAATTGGCAGATTATACATTCACCTGGACATAATAATAAAATGCTTTGAAATGTTTTCTACTCAAAAACAGGAACAGTCCCAAAATTGAATTCAAAAATGTAATAGTTATTCTAACTCATAAAATAGGATGACCACTTCATTTAAACCTATAGCCGGAAATGTTCCGTTTTCGAGATATAAAGCTATTTGCATTTCTAAAACAGATTTTTCTCGGAAATGGTGAATCCATCCAGAATTGAGTTAGCCAATTTTAACTTAGTTTCCTTCATTCGTTCCGGAGAAAATCAAGAAAAACCAACTTCAGGGAACTCCCTTCAACAGCATGTATATCGAAAACGGAGTCTTTCGAGATATAGGTTTAATAAAGTATCATCCTATTTTCTGACGTGGAATATAGCATAAAATTTTCAAACCTAATTCTGTATAGGACTACACTAGTCCGCTACAAATTTTGTCATCAGACACATTATATGTCAGAATACAAAATTTGTAGTGGAAAATTGTGTAGTTACTACTATAGTGCTCATAATCAGTCCACAGTGGACTCAAACTAGACTACACCCTGTATAATTGATTTTTCGATAACCACTTTAATCGATGCTTTTTATTTACATACAAAATTTGAGCTGAATTTGCAGAATTAATTCCGGAATATTCAACTTTCCTGGAAAAATAAGTTAGGATTCTAGTGATCCGACCATCACAAAAGTCTGAGCATTAGAAAGTTGATATTGGTTCTTGCATCCTCCATATTAACCTGTTTTCAAATCAAACATATCAGGAAAAAGGACAAATAAAATAAAGATATTAAGTCTTCTCTAACACTATGATGGCGACGTTTCGCAGAAGTTGCCTTCTCCTTCTTCAGACAACGTTACAAATTCGCTGAGTACAGTAGAACTTACCACCAAAGAAGTACAAAAACTATTCTACTTACGCCTTTTTTTGGATTTTGAATATTTTTGAAAAAATTGGTTGTTGCCAGATTGTATCTACTGTATAATAGTTTTTATACTTATTTGGTAAGTTCTACCAAGGGCGTAGCCAGGAATTGATTTGGAAGGTGGGGGGGGTTTGGGGGTATAAGGGTCACTTTCTGCAGCAAAATTTTTTTTTAAGAGAAAAATAACATTTCGGGGGGAGGTTGGAACCCCCAAACCCCCCCCCCCCTGGCTACGCCCTTGAGTTCTACTATACTCAGTGAATTGGTAACGTTGTATCTTATGATTTAATAAATTGTAGGCCTGAAGAAGCAGAGGGCAACTTCTCCGAAACGTCACCAATGTGGTACTAAAGACTTAATTTATTTCCTTCCTTTGTCCTATTTCCTGATATATTTGAATACAATTAAAAAGTTAATTTATTGGATTACCACTCATTGTATCTATAATATAACAAAATATTCAAAATTAGTTTTTAAACGTGAATATTTCTAATACCGTTGGTCCGATTAGGGCCACATATTAACGACCTCAATCGAGATATTGAGGCCGCAAACTTACCCTGAAAATTTTAAGTTTAAGCTGTGGTCGTTTCGCAGAAATGAGTCTAATCTAATCGTTTGAGATCCATTTCTCCCCAGAAACCATTGTGATGAAACAGTCGAGCTAATATTCAATGAGTTGGTTAGGTACCTACTGACTGGCAAATGCGTCTACTTCTCTTCAATTTTTGGGAGTACTTATTTTGTCAACTAAAAAAAATGATTATTTTTCAATATTTGATCGTGTGAATTTTGCAATAGCAAAACTTGAAAATTCAAGTAACATTATCAATACTTTTCCCCTGCAGTCTTTTCTACAGAAAAAAATATTGCACGATGAAGATAGTAAAAATTGGTATTCGAGATCAAATCAAGATATATAATAAACTAGTGTTCCATTAAAAATAATTTAACATTAGAAAGCTATTTCCATTCTTTGAATTTTTTTATTTTTTCACCAAGGGCTAATAATTTGTCATTAAAACGTGTTTGTATCAATCGTATATCAATATTCCTTTACTTTTACATTAACATACATACTCGTACAATATATGTACATAGCAATATAGTATATTAATCAATGAAGGTATTAAATGCCATTATTCATGAGGGTGATGTTTATGAAACAAACCGGAGGTGAGTTTCGTAAATCCCTCGAGTGAATAATTAAACTCATAAGAAGCAAATTGAGTGTTATGCTCCATCCACAACGATTAATTTTTTATAAAATAATTTCAAATATTTGTTGGAATCAATTGATATTTCACATAGAGTTAATTTCATATGAATTGTTATCATAGTGAACTATGCATGCCATTATACTTGAGTAAACACACGTATAATATGCACATTATAGTATAACAGTCGTGGATAAAAATCTTAAAATGTTTACTTACCTTAGATTCTTGCGAAACTGCGCAGTTCACTCACTACTGACTGTAACTTCTTTAACTCTACACTCGAATGAGTCGAATTTCCATAATGATGCGATCGTCTTACGTTTTCAGATTGTGACAAGTATGAATCGGTTATCCCGAGAAGTGCTCCGCAGCATTGCAGTGCTTGGGAGCACTTTGTAGTGCTCGGGAGCACTCTAGTGCTTGGGAGCACTTTGTAGTGCTCGGGAGCACTCTAGTGCTTGGGAGCACTTTGTGGTGCTCGTGAGCACTCTAGTGCTTGGGAGCACTCTGCTATGCTCGGGAGCACTTTGTAGTGCTCGGAAGCACTTTTCGGGAGTTCTGAGCACTAAGCCTTTTCGAAAATTTTGAGAAGTACTAAGCACTAAGCACTGCTTCGATATAGTTCTCGCGAGCACAGTGCTTAGGAGCACAAAAGTGCTCAGAGCACTTTGACGAGCACTAAGCACAGGGCTTCAGGACAGCTCTGGTGTATAATACTCGGTGCAATTAATATTCAAAATCTCGGAAATCTATCTAACAGGTTTCGATGTGTATAGCTCGGAAATCTACAAAAAAGTTTCCCTCTTGACTCGGAAAGCCCTTATATAGACTCGGTCGGATGACATGTCACATGATCTCAAATTCGTCTAATTTTGAAGGGAGATGGTTTTTGGACGTCTCTGATTGGTCCGACATTATGTCATTTATTCTAGAAGGAATTCGAACACTCGAGAGCATAAACAACGGACCTCCAGTTTTTGCGCCTTTTCATCGTAGAAATATCTGTCCGCATCTGGCAAAAAACGGCGATAAGCGATAAACTGGAGTTGACGGAGTTTTTCTACATAGGCTGCGAATTTAGAATGCATCCGAATAATCGGAATGATTTCAAATTCCCTATATGAATATTTCTCGATATAATTAATTCTCTCATTTAAATTATATGGAAACGGACTGAACGGAAGAGTTTCGAATTTCCTTATTGATTTTATCTTACGGTATGACTCTACGGAATAAATGCAGGAATTATTTCGAAATGAAAAATTTTGGAAACAATATCCTGAATTTATTTAGTAACGAAAAACACTTCGTTACACAGTACAGATAGGTACTTACTTTGATTGCGAGATTGTGTACTTTTTCATAACGATGTTTAACAAAACTAATGTGTGCTCGTCGTCACCGTGCGCGTGCTACTGGGTGAACCAGTGTCGGTCACGTGATGTAACCGAGTGTTGCCGAAGCTGTTCGTGTCAGTTTCGGGCGCTTTGTTAGCTTCTGTGTGTGTAAATTGTAGGGGCTCTCACTACCTGCTAGCTCCCATCCTCCTCATTAAGCACACCTCTCTACAAAAACTCAACCCAATCTACCACGGTCTGAGTTGCCCATCCTAGCTGTTCCTGTTTGAAACTAATCAACCAATATGCGACTTACTCGCATACTTTCTCAACTGACTTCTTACTGTTAGAAAAAAACGAATTGTTTCAGATGCTAGTTTCAATGCCACATCTAACGCGAAATCTTCTTCTATTTGAATTTATGACGTCTTATAGTGTTGCCAACGAATCTATCTTTATCTCTATAAAATATTAATGGGCTGTCGCATTTTGGACAATTGATTTGTTGCGTTAAATCAGTTACTCCATGCTTATTCAAGAACTCATGCGATATACTCTCATCGACGAGGCTATACAGGGTCTTTCACGAGGAACCTCACCCATATTTATACGGGAAACTACTGAACGTATTTTCATGAAATTCAGCACTTATAAGTACTTCACGATGCTGATGAAATATAAAATATTTTCAAGGCATGAGCACCTCCGGTTTTTCCGGAAATGACGTCAACTTCCGTTTTTCAAATTAGAACACCATTTTTTCATTGCAGAAATAGATTCCTTAGAAAATTTCAAGTTATTTTGATGTAACATTTTTCAGTTTTGGTTGGAAAATTCTCTCTGAGCGAGAAAATTCGAAAAAAAAAATTGAAAATAGAGCTCCGCTGAAACAAGATTAACTTCGAGGTTTTTGGATGGAAAATTTTCATTTTTGGGATTTTCCAAGATGTAAGATTGATGTATCCACTTTAACAATCTAAATCACGATTCATGATACAGGGGGTGAAAAAATCGCTTTCAAAGTTAGGGATGACAAAATCATGAAAAATCAATTTTTTCAAATTAGAACCCCGTTTTTTATGGCAGATATTGAATCTACGTTAAAAAATAATGTGAGTGTAAGCATCACACCCTTGCCCTAAAGTGGATATTTTCTGAGATATTCACAAAAAACTGTTTTTTCGGCAACCGTCCGGGAAGTGGGCACTTCCCGGACGCTTTTCCTTTGAGAAAGAAGCATTTCCCGGCCTAGTCCGGGAAGTACGTACTTCCCGGACTAGGCCGGGAAAGACGGGAAGAATCACGTCGTTTTGGTCATTGTAAATATGAAAATCTTGGTAGGTATATTTTTGATAAATGAAGTTACCATAGCACTGAGAAAATGGCTGACAGTTCATATAAAATTAGTTAACATGTGATATTTTCTGTTCTGTTTAATTTGAA
The DNA here is from genome assembly GCA_937662695.2 of Halyzia sedecimguttata. Classification (NCBI taxonomy): domain Eukaryota; kingdom Metazoa; phylum Arthropoda; class Insecta; order Coleoptera; family Coccinellidae; genus Halyzia; species Halyzia sedecimguttata. The sequence goes on from OW569411.2 coordinate 143,295,163, forward strand.
TAAGAATCAAAATATATAAAAAAGAAATGTGTCGTTTCATTGATTTGTTATTCTACACGGTTGCCGAAAAAATATTGTACGCAACACGCCCGAAAAAGGTTTTTTTGGACTCATAGACTTCTAGGACTCGCTAACGCTCGTCCTAGAATTTTGTCTATTCGTCAAAAAAAACCCTATTTTCCGGACTTGTTACGTAAATTACTATTTCGTCTTGAATTTTCAGCTTTTTCTTTTCCCTTCACGCCAAAAAGATGAAATTTTCAGGAACTGTTACTTAAACCATGTTTTAGATTTTACTACCCTAATATGCAAGAGAAAAAAGTTACAGGTTGTTCCTAAATAGATGGCGAATTTTGATTCGAATTTGTATCGGAAACCTCTTTATTTCAACTAATCGGCCATCGGTTTTCTCTCCAGTGATAAATAAATAATTCCTTATGAACCATATGCAAAAACTTACCATGTTTTAAATTTTTTTTTTAATGATAGATATCATCAATTACATCTGCCAAATTCCTCTTTATTCAGTAGCATTTTGTGTTTACTATTAATTTGGTGATAATTCGTATTAAGTTATAAAATCGATCACTATGCCTAATTTTACCAATGAAGATTATTTAAATCTCATTCTACTTCATGGAGAATGTAATAAAGTTTTAAATAGAACGATTCGACTGTTCATTGAGAGGTTTCCTGACCGACCCAGACCAACGAGAGATACCATTAACAGAACCATGACAAACTTGAGAAATGTCGGATCTTTCGTTAAGAAAACTATACACAGAGAAAAAAGTGTAGTAGAAGATGAGAACAACGAAATTACAGTTCTTGCATATTTTCGTGTGAATCCTCAAAATTCTCTCAAAGATGCCGAGATTGATCTGGGATTATCTCAATCGAGTGTTTGGAGAATATAAAAAAACATAAAATGCACCCATATAAATTCAATAGGGTACAGCATTTGAAGGAAACTGATTTCGTCAGGAGAACAGAGTTTTGCGAAGCTATGATGATTCGATTTCAAGAGAATGAAAACTTTTTGGACTGTATAATTTGGACAGATGAATCTAAATTCACAAAGAATGGTTCTTTCAATAGGCATAACAGTCATTATTGGGATGAAGAGAACAACCACCACTTCAGACAATGGAACTTTCAAGAGACCTGGAGTTTCAATGTTTTTTGCGCCATCAAAAATAATGCAATTCTCGAAGTTCACATTTATGATGGGACTTTAACTGGTAAGATAGAACACTACACATGTTTGCATTATTTAAAGAATGTTCTCCCTTAGGAGATAGATATTCTGACATATTGACTCAAATAATTGAGCCGCTAGTACAGAACCATAATGACTTATGGTATCAACAAGATGGCGCGCCTCCACACAATTCACTCAATGTGTCAAATATCCTCTACAGGCTATTTGAAGATCGATGGTTGGCGAACAATGGTCCACATCTTTGGCCACCACGTTCTCCCGATTTAACTCATTTAGACTATTATGTTTGGGGTAGGATGAAAAATATTGTCTACTCAACTCCCCTGACTGATAAAGAGGACTGCATAGAACGAGTCAGAAATGCGTTCAGGTTTGTTTAGATTTTTAGATTCATAGTTTTGAAACTCAATTTGGTTTTTAAACACTTTTGCAGATCTCTTCCTCCCGATGAAATAAGAAGAGCAACGCACGAAGCATTCCTGAGACGTATAAATAAATGTCTAGAAATTAACGGTCAAAACTTTGAGCATCTTCTCTAGTTATAACTGCGAGAGTTTGCCATGGTTCTCCTAATAGTAACTTGAAGTCGGTTTCAAGAAGGGGTGAAAAATCTACAGCATGGTTCAAATAACAGTTCCTGAAAATTTCATCTTTTTGGCGTGAAGGGAAAAGAAATAGCTGAAAATTCAAGACGAAAAACAGTTTTTTGTGAATAACTCAGAAAATATCCATTTTAGGGCAAGGGTGTGATGCATACACTCACATTATTTTTTAACGTAGATTCAATATCTGCCATAAAAAAATGGGGTTCTAATTTGAAAAAATTGATTTTTCACGATTTTGTCATCCCTAATTTTGAAAGCGATTTTTTCACCCCCTGTATCATGATCGCGATTTCGATTTTCAAAGTGGATACATCAATCTTACATCTAGAAAAATCCCAAAAATGGAAATTTTCCATCCAAAAACCTCGAAGTTATTCTTGTTTCAGCGGAGCTCTATTTTCGATTTTTTTTTCGAATTTTCCCGTTCAGAGAGAATTTTCCAACCAAAACTAAAAAATGTTACATCAAAATAACTTGAAATTTTCTAAGGACACTATTTCTGCAATAAAAAAATGGTGTTCTAATTTGAAAAACGGAAGTTGACGTCATTTCCGGAAAAACCGGAGGTGCTCATGCCTTGAAAATATTTTAGATTTCATCAGCATCGCGAAGTACTTATGAGTGCTGAATTTCATGAACATACGTTCAGTAGTTTCCCGTATAGATATGGGTGAGGTTGCTCGTGAAAGACCCTGTATTACAATCTGAAAAGTTCGGAACCACCGATCTACACTTCTTAAAACTTTTTTCGTCGTGGTATCGCGGAAGGAATTTTCACGAGCGGCGAAGCCGCGAGCCCGGTAAGCGAAGAATATAGCGACGGAAAGGGCGAGGACTGACGTATTGCCGAAGGCGATTTTCGTCGAGATAGGAACGTCGCGAGTATTTTAAAAAAATTCCCGAAAAGTTGCTAAATCGGGGTAATTGGCGAAAGCGGGGTCGCTCAAATCCCTAAGGCTTTTTCGTTCGGGACGCGGGCCGACTTTTAACGGTACGAATCGAAAGACGAAATAGGTACGGATAAACGTATCGCGCCACTTTTTTCTTATTCCTTTCCGTTTATTTTCTACGAGCGTTTGAAAATCGCCAAAATGGGGAAAATCGACCGTTTTTATGGGACTGTAGAAATATATATATATATATAAATAAAACGACCCGAGCGAGCCCAAAATCGAACGATCCTCTGAATCTTGATTGAAGATCCCGTGCGGCGAAAACTCACGAAAAGCTCGAAGTAAATTAAACGATGAAATCGCAAACGCACACCTCTAATTTTTTTAAAGGAATGAGCTAGAACGCTAGAAGCATTCCAAGGTCAGTAGTGTCATTCAGAACGGTGGCGTGAATTTTGAAGAGGAATTAACGAAAATCGATTGATTATGGATCACAAATGTGCCGAGAATTATGCAGAATCGATAAAAACCCTTGGATTCGATTTGATACTTCCCACGGAAATTCATATTTACCACGATTCGCCGGTTGAAATGAATAACCTCAAAATGGACTAGACGGATTTGTTTTCATGAAATCAACGATACAATCTGTTATAAATTACGAGGAATATCACTCTATAAGTAAGTACTATAAGGTAATTACTACTATACTTGAATTTATAAAGAATTCGACGATTTTCAGGTCAGATGATCTTCCTGTGTATGAACATAAATAGTACTACAATACTTGAAGTTTTCCAGAATATATCACGATATAAAGTAGGTATTCATGCTTATATCTGGATAATTTCACTTTCAAAAGATTTTGTTCGTACTTGACCTTTTCCATTGGTCGTTTAAACCTGTTAATATCGTGGTTTTTGAAAGATTCTTGCTTTTGGCAATTCTGTAGGTACATGAATCAATAAGTATTTTATAACGATAACAAATTATTCATAGGTGGCATTTAAGCGAATAACCAAAACACAGTGGTTCCCCTACCAAACATAACTGATCGGTTATGATAGAATAGGGTTGGTCTTAACTGTGTTCTGGGTATTCACTTAAATTCAGCTATAATGTTATACCTTCTTCCTGAGTTAAATTGTCTACAAGTTTGGCATCAGTTCAGTCTGTCATCTTGATTACGATGATACTGATTCCAGATTAATGGACTGAGGAAACACATTACACGGTCGCTTCTCAATGAAAATGCATTGGATTCTTTGAATTCAATAAACTTGCTGCTTGAAATACATTAAGTTTCCAGTTTCTCTGACATCAATTATAAATGAATGTCAGACTGAACTGATTCCAGATTGACCGAGTAACCTCCTTCTTCCATGGGGCTTATTGGACCTGAACCGCCATGTGGTATCTTTTTTATGCAGCGGGGAGGGAGAATAACATATGGTTGGGCCAAAAGGTCTAGGAAATCTGGACGCAGACATGCTCGCTCAACAATTGCTGGCCCATCAGCTGAAAGAGCCAAACAATGGCTCAGATTCTCTAGGGTATACCTGAGAATCATAACAGCCGTATACACGGACCACTGTGGCCTCAGAAATAACCTAATTACGTTGGGTTTGATTGAGGACTCTGAGTGCAGACTATGCCTGGAGGACCACGAGTGTATCGAACACATCATGTGTGACTGCCCCGCTGGGGACAGGATCCGATTTGAGGAACTAATAGTCCACAAACTGAGACTGAGGTAACTGGACAAGTTCTCATCCACCAGACTCATATTCTTTATCGAGAGGCTTGAGCTTGTGGGTGAAGTATAGATTATAGGTGTGCCACAATAGAACAATTGGACTCAGTGGAGGGGCGGGTTTCGTCTGCCCAACACAATTCATATAATAATAACCTCTGTCTAAGTCATCTGTTTTAATGGGAATTCAAGAGTGGACGTGATAATGTGTTGCATGCGTACCACACTTGGGATCATTTTGTCCTTACCTTTGATGTAAACGAAGGGGAATTTATTAATAATAAATAATGATATCTTCAGGTAAAGTAACTTTAAAACTATTAAGTTTGGTTCGGTTTTTGAATGTATACCTACCATTTTTCTACTCATCCCATAAAATCCAAAATCTATCCTATCATTAATTATCATAAGAATTGATTATATAAATTACATTAGGTACGATTATTTTCCCATTTTTATGTGCTCGGTCACTCGGACCATCTATTATATATTATACCGATCCTCCTAGGTTTTCCCTAAGGAGACCCCTCATAAGCTCTCGAAGAGATTATGTTCTGTGTAGGCTTTGTTACTGTGTCCTTTCGCCACATTAGGCACAGCACTGTTAATTTTTGACCTGACAGTGAATGGTGGCCTCCTATATCATATCTGTTCAATTTTAATCCTACAGTGAATATATAATATTCCATTCCATGAACATATTTGAACTGTTGATTCATCGAGTGAGTAGTTTAGATGTGATTAAGTTAGTTATATGGATTTAATAGCTGGATCTGCCATGTAATTGATTTATAACTATAAACTTATGCCATATTTAGCACAGCACTGTTAATTTTCTTCCCAACAGTGAATGTAAATATTTCAACAAAATTATCTGTCGAAGAAAAACCACTATACAGGGTGTTTTTAGTAAAATGTCATCTCGAGATATCTATCAAGAGGACAATTATAAACTTTGTAAAACCGTTGCAAGAGGAAAATCACTGCTATACAGAGTGTTCTTCAAAATATTACAACTCAAAAAGGGCTTGACCGATTCTGATGAAACTTCGTGTGCGTGTGTTGTGGACTTTCCCAATTGGTCCCGGTAGGTGGCGCTACAATCGATCTATAGGAACTCAAAAACGACTGGGCCAAATTTGATGAAACTTTGTGTTTGTGGTTTGGTATTTTTCTGGTTCACAATAGCATCCAGTAGGGGGCGCCCCAAGATGAAACGTTGTGTGCGTGTTTGAGTGGGTCTTAAAGTCACAATAGGAAACCGGAAGCTGGTACTTTATCCGGTTTATAGGATGAACGGCTGGACCGATTTCAATTAAACTTTGTTTCTTTATCTGGATATGTGTCAGGTCTACAATATACCGCACTAGGCGGCATTGCTATCGCAGAAATGGCTAGCTCAGAAATGGCTCGACCGATTTTCTTAATAAACATTATTATTATTATTGTTTAAGTGGGTGTCGAGGTTACCGGTAGGTGGCGCTATATTCGGTTTATAGGAACTCAAAAATGCTTTGACATTTTTCGATGGGACTTTCGTGTGTGTGAACTACCGGTTCAATTGATCTACCGATAATATTGATCTACTAAAAAATGTAGATCTACCGGAAAATGTAGATCTACTGTAAAAATGTGGATCTATGACTAGGTAGATCTGCTGGCTCATCTGAATCCCAAAATATGGACTGCTAGCCACTATTTTATTCTACTAACGTAAAGATCTCGGGATCACAGAGAGATGTCAAAAAACATTTTTTCCTCTAGGAGGTCGATATTTTCGATTTTTTCGTCGGTTATTCGAGGAGCGAGGGGGGATACGAGGTGTAAACGGGAACGAGAAAGGACGGAATTTTCTCCGGGTATCCGCCTTTGACGAAAGAAAACGTGAGGAGTATTTAAAAAAAAATCGTGAAATCGGGTGAAAACGCCGTTTTCGGCAAAAGGTGCAAATCGGTAACGATAGAAATCAGGCGAGGATGCGACGCTCGGAAAGGTATTTCGTCGGGGGCCGGAAGACGAGATTCTAAGGATTCTTATTAGAGTAAATGCTCAAAATGACCACCCCCTTCTCTAATACATGCCCTGCATCTATTGAGAAATTACCTTTTCAAACCATACAAACTTCTCCCCGCTATTTGGGCTGCTGAAATACTAATGCGGCCCCTTAGTTGTGCTTCATCTCTTATGGGATTCAAATAAATTTCATTTTTTTTAAAACCCCAGTAAAAAAAATCCAGAGGATTTAAGTCTGGTGCACGGGGAGGCCGCAGAATTTCACCGCCCCTTCCGATCCACCGGTGAGGATATGTTTGGTTTAAATATTCCCTAACATGACGACTGTAGTGTGCTGGGCACCCGTCGTGTTAAAAGCATAGATTACGTTGCATAACCAGTGGTATATCTTCTAAGAGTAAGGGTACACTGTTCCTTAGAAAACTCAAATAGTTGGTGCCGTTTAATGATTGCGGCAATTCTGTCGAACCGAATATTTTTCCATCGTATATTCCAGTCCATAAATTCACCGTAAATCGATATTGGGATCTATCTTGCCTTATATTGTGCGGATTCTCGATGTTCCAACTATGAAGATTATGCAGATTATATATATAACCGCTTTGAGTACAGGAAGACTCATCAGTCCAAAGGATATTATTGAAAAAATCGGTATTTTCTGTATGTTTCAGCAACATTTGTTGACAAAATTCTACTCGGGCTTGATAGTCGCTTGGTAGTAGTTGTTGAACTCGCTGAATATGGTAGGGGTGATATTTGTCTTTCTTCAGGATTCTATGGGTACTTGATTTCTATATGCCTGTCATGAGCTCTATCATTCTGATTGATACTGAAGGATTATTTTCGACATCATTCAAAATGGTGTCATCTTCCACGATCGAAGGCCGGCCACTAATTTTACGACTCCCAGGAACTCTTTCTTCGACAATTGCAATATGGGTCCGGACAAAAACTTCGTAATTAGGATGTCGGCGATTGGGGTACCGCTCTGAATAAAGCATCGATGCTGCTCTAGCATTAAGACGTACTTCTCCATAAATAAGGTGCATGTCGGCGTATTCTCTTGCAGTATACGAAACATTTTCTGTAGACATTTTACCCAGTAAACTGATACGCATTAACTTCCACTAGATGAAAATGAACGTTTCCATAGATACCTTAAGTACCATGAGTTTGAATCATTGAATCGCATCACAAATCACATCATATCGATGTTCGAGAGTTCTTTAGGCAAAGAAAAAGAAATAAAAAAACTCAGTCAGTGAATTGGCATCTTAATAACATTTTATTGATTTGTTGATTGATTATTTTCAGCAGGAAGTGCAAAATGGAAGTATTTATGGAAAAGGTGAAAAAATCAGTTTTTCACAGAAATGCTCCATTTTCGATAAACATTCGAATATCTTTTTTTGTGAAGAAGGTTATCACCTTTATTTTACCTTTTCGAAATCCTCACAAAATGGGCAACTTTTCAACGTAATATGCAGAAAAGGTCTAGTGTCTTTTTTTTATACCACGTCAGATAGAATTCAGTACAAAAAAACACTTCCTACAGAACATGAATTTAAATTTTTTTTTCAGAATCCCTGTATAATATTATGTGCTATTTTTCATTGCATGAATTAAAGGAATCATTCAACAATATTTACGGAAAAAACTGATTCGAAATTCATTCAATTGTAGCTTCCGCAAGAGAGAAAGCATTTTAAGTGTAAAAATTCAACATTTTCATGAAACATCAAATATCTCGAAAACTGTGAAACTTTCATATGAACAATTTTTTCACATCAGATAGAGCACATTCTGATCTACATTCCGTTTTCGTTTGACGTGGTCTTTACGGGACACCCTGTATACAGGGTAATTCTTTAAGGTTTGCATTAATTTAAACCATAGATTCCTTTTATCAAATAAAGCACTTTTTTGATTTACAATTTTTCCAAATTCAGCACAGGAAAAAAGATACAGGCTGTTGAAATTTGTAAAAATCATCAGTTTTCATTTTGTTGCTTTGACATGGTTACTCAAGATGAAATGAATTCTGGTGTGAAGTTTTCCATAACTATAGCACATAATCTCCAATTAACAGTTTTTTCCTACTTCTACTGGTTTCCTCGTTTGAGACTCGCGAATTCATAAAACTATGAGAAACTACCGTAATGAAAGCAGATGAAGGTTATCGCGAGTCATTTTAAGAGTACACAATCATTGTAGAAAATTAAATTACTCTTCATCAATTCTCCTAAAACGCACAGTATTCAAGATATTCAATATTGAATGACATAAAATATGATAAAAATTCCAGAAATTTTACTGCTTATATCAACCCTGACCTGGAATAGGATAACAGATGATCTGTGCTCGGATAAAGGCATAGACTGAGTATTGATCTCAAAGCTGACACTTATAGAAATAGGTATAGCTAGTATAACCTCTATAACTCACATAATATGTTTATACATTACCATTCAATCATAATAAAAACCATAAACAAAAGCCAATAATTATTCAGTCAATTTGAATCGCAGGGTAACTTATCTTTTGGGAAATAAATGAATATGCTTAACAATATATCTGTTAATCTTTGAATTTATCCCTATTTATCCCCAATAGTGAATATAAAACGAACTTCTTCATAGTGTTAAAAACGTTTAATATCAATTAGAAGTATCATTCCACATATACATTATCCACGGTACTGGAAAATGCAAAAGGAATCTAAAAAATTGGAAGAACCTTAGAGTTAAGAATACCCATTTAAAAGGTAGTTCGTATATCAGTACTTCTGGAGAAACTATCCCAGAAAAATAATCTGGATTGCCATGCTTGTATGGGTATGAAATAATATCTCAATTTTCGTTGGACATCAGGTGGATAAGGAGGTGCATCCACAAATTCAGTATCGAAGAGAAAGCGGTTCTTGTGTTTAAGCTGTATTATGGAAACCCGAAAAATGAGCAAGTTACATTTTTGCAAGGATTGATAACCCGAGTACCCATATCAAGAAAGATACCTTGAAATTCACCTAATTCCGGTGGTCTCCAAATGATAAAAGATTATTGCACAATAATAGACCTCGCGCTGTACCCGAATGTTGTTAAAATTAAAGAACATATTGAATTCTTTTCCCTCAAGAGAGCTCATTATTTCACAAAACCTGTGCAGGTTTACTCTTATTGAAAATGATAAAAGAGTTCGATTGTATTCAGAATCTCCTTCTGCCGCACATGCAGGTACAAGATATATTTTATTTTGGGCAATTGCCGGTCTACGCATTTGAAGTGCTCAACTTAAAAGACAATAGTGGTCAGTGAATCGTATCATGAAGGTGAACCCTAAAAGGACTGGATGAGATGTGCACATTCTTTAAATCCTACATAGTGACTCGCATAACACTGTCCATTACGGAATTGCATATATTTTCCGATGGTTGTTCGGACCAAAATCGAAATCATACAATGATGAGATTGCTACTGGCGTTACAAGGAACTAATCGTTTCAACAGAATTATGCATTACTTTCCAATACTAGGCCACTCCTTCCTAGCCTGCAATAGAGATTTCGGAAATCTAAAGAAGTTGGTAAGGAAACATAACCAAATCTACGTTCCGGAAGAATATGAATGGCTGATACTATCCTTTAGAAATATCAAGCCATTTACTGTCAAATATGTCACGCATTGTGACCTCCTAGATTTTAAGAACTGGTGGCCGCCCAGCTATTAAAAAACTACAAATCTGTGAATTCAGGACATTGAGCAACAGTAAGTTTTAGGATAACAAACTACAGGTAGTCTGAATACGATAGTGCAACGAATCAGGTTATGTTAAGTGCTAAGATTTCATAAGTGGAATCATTTCACACATTTTCAACTTGCTGACCATTGCCAATTGGTATGACGTAAAAGAGTGAAATAAATAAATGAATAATCAAGCAATTTATTGTCCAAACAGGAGAACACTCAATTACAGGCCAGCTTAGGACTATTGTGGAATGTGTGTGACATTTTGTTTGTAGTTTTCAACTCTTTAGTTGTGGACTTTTAACTGTGAATTGAATTGGTTCAGGGAGAATAGAAAAGGGTCAATTTTTTTAAAAAGTGTGTTGGAATTACTACACATTAAGTTTATTGGTAAGTTCACCATTATATTAATTCGCGAAACTGAGATGTAAAAAGTCTGTGCGGATCTGCCGCTGATTCTTGGCACATAAAAGTTCAGTTGGATAGTCAAATCTGGACAATCTACTAGATTGTGGATGAGTTTATACAAAAAAATTGGTCCCAGCACTGACGTGAAGTCAGGAGCTTTTGCGCGTATTTTTTATTGTCCATTCTCCTGTATTGGACACTCTTTATCGAATTTACCATGGTAAATTCTATTGTCCGTTCTCCTGTATTAGACACTCCTAATCGAATTGACCATGGTACATTCTGTACTGTATAGCACAGGAGAATGGACAATAGAACATACGCACAAAAGCTCCTGACTTCACGTCAGTGCTCGGACCAATTTTTTTTTTCGTAATTTTTCAAAAATTTTCTAGGGGTACAGTTCTCACAAAATTTTACACACGCCTTTATGTCACCTATATTCTACACCTAGTTACCAAGCTTCAATTCGATCGTTTCTGTATTTTTTTAATTATCGAGAAAATAATATTCCAGGTGTGTATAACTCCGACACCAGTGGACGAATTATGACTTAAAACGAACTCAACTCCTCCATTGGAATGAGCAATCTACCCTGCAAGATCCTATTTCCTTTCGATCCAAAGTTATCGAGGCAGTTATCCAGCTACTGAACTCACACAAGGCTGATTGGATCTTCAACAATATAGATCCGATCGTGTTTAAACTTGGAACTTGGCAGTATAGTTAGGTTTTGAAGGCTCTCGCAAAATTTCAGCGATGACGGAAGAATAGTTCCTGATATATAAATTTTTTTTCACTGATTTTCTACGATTTAATCATAATTTCCTAATGATTCGGTCCTCACGCGTTGGCATTATACAACTGATATCCATATTTGAATTTGATTGATTTTATATTTTCTGAGTTATTCAGGAAATAAAAACAAAATTTGGGATGGGTATAACTCCAAAACCGTTTGGCCTATAAACAAACTCAAATGTCCTATTCAGATGCACGGCCTTACCCGAAAAATTCAAGTCACTATCTCTTTTTGCTCTCAGGTTATCGTGACATAAAAAATATTTTTCGATAATTTTTCACAATCTTCCATAGTTTTGTATTCTACAACTACTCACCAAGTTTCAATTCAATCAGACTTGTATTTATCGAAAACAAAATCATTACTCGGAGACCATTGGGCTGATTATATCCATTAACGAACTTGTTCGTCGTATTGGGATGCGCCACCTACGCTGAAAATTTCAAGTCTCTATCTCTTTGCGTTCTGACAGAATTAAATTTGGCCTCGAATTCTTCATCAGGAAGTTGAACCCAATCGTTTGCGACCATTTTTGACGAAAAACTCGAAAATTACAGAAATTTCGGCAAAATGATAACGCGATGTTCCCCAGAATATACGCGCAAAAATACACGAATGGTTAATTCTCGACCAGGCCTTCCTCTACATGTAGGTGCAAGATTATCTACTCTTTACGCCACACCCTGTATATTATAGCTTGGGGATCATATTAGTGGGCAATATTCGATTCTGGATCTGACTAAATATGCATTAAATAGGGTATTGTAACATTATATATTCGTAAAGTCTCTGTAGTTTCGAAAGATAAATCCTGGAATTTTTTTGGCCGATGAGATAGTTTTTGTGATGTGTACAGAAAAGTATATCATTGAATTGAATTCCAAGATCCTTGATGTGTTGTTCATATTATACCGGGGTTTCATGATTGAGTAGTTGAATAAGTTAATGTTTTGACGCAGAGATATTGTGATGTACTTGCATTTATTTATATTGAGTTGAAGTTTGTTTGTAAGACACCATTCATAGAGGTTGTATAGATCTTGTTGAAGGAGGATACAATCTTGGGCATTTTCAGTCCTCCTGAAGATTTTAATATCATCCGCGAATAGCAGAAAGTTGCTTTCTATGACGTCACCGATATCATTGATAAAGAATGCGAAAAGTAGTGGTGCTAAGTTACTTCCCTGGACAGCGCCGCTGATTGCCTCGAACTCATAGGATTTGTTCTCTATACTCTACAGATTATGTCCTGTTTGTAAGATAGCTTGCTCAAAATGTTATGAGATCTTGATTAAACCCAAGAGTACGCAACCTTCTCAGTAATATCAAATGCTCAAGCCTATCAAAAGCCTTCGAAAGTTTTATGTGAATGACATCTAGTTGGCCTTTTGCATCTACTGAATCACATGCCAGTTGTGTAGAACACATCAGACTTGTCACAGCAGAACGCTTCTCATAAATCCATGTTGTTCGGGTTGAATAATATTTTTGACCTTGGGAAATATTTGGTTGTACACAGAAATCTCAAAGACCCTCGAGAAGCCCGACAGTAAAGTTATCGGACGATAATTTGTGACCTCATTATCGTCCGATATCTTTACTGTTGGATAAAAACATATGTTTAAAATTTAGAGTTTTCTGCCATATTAAATCTTGGAAGACAACAGATACTGATGATATTTGAATAATATATTTTCCTTTTTTTCATTTTCATTTGAATGAATATTACAAATCGAATTCGAAAGATTTAGATATATCCTATTGAAAATATTCTGAAGTTGTCCACTATCTTATTTTATCAATAACTAATTTCGATAAACCAACATTTGCCGAATTTAATTCTATCTACCTGGTTATACATAACAAATTTCTAATGTCTGTAAATAATATATATCAACGATTGAGAAACTACAAATTTTAATGTGATCTCTTTATGGTAATTTTGAACTAGTACTGTTCTTCACTTGACCGATTAATTTAATTTAGCTGATACAAACAATTTGTGGTTGAAGTCTAAAATGAAAATTACTATGTCCTAAACAATTAGTACAACCTACAAATTTTTTTTCAGGAATACAATATATATATATAACTTGTATCTGCGGAGACATCCTATAAGTTTCTATATCTCGATAAACAGAAGATTTATGTGTTAAGAGATTTACAACATCCATCTGTAGCAAGCACACTAGGGGAATTACCTCTAGGGTAGAAACTAACTGGTTCATCAATAACAAAATAATGAAATCGAACGCCCCCGTTCCGCTTCGTGGCAGTCATAGAGGAGGTGGAGGAAGAGGTATGACGATCTCAAATGAGAGTAAAATATCCCCAATCCTTGGAGACATCATCAACGGAAACCAAATTAGGTATGAAATCTCTGGAGCCATATAAATTCCATCTCATCCTCGGGTCGCATGATGTCAAGATGGGAGGCAATATAGAAATGATAGAATATTTCAACAGCAAAGACGATCTCAATTTGGTTCGAAGAACATCAGATTGCTATAATGCAATTATATTTAATGCTGTAATCAGCAGCTCTATTGAAATTTATAAAATGAACCAAATGGATTAACTGACTGATATTGGATCTTGCATGATGATACTAGTGGATACTTGATGAAAATGCCTATCGATTGAATTGAACAGAAGTAATCAGTTCTCCATAACGATAAATTGTTTAATTATCACATCACATCTTTACTAAATGAGTAATCAAAATGTAATTTATCTGGATAAAATACCTTGTGAGCGAAATAATGGTTTTTGAATAAATATGTAGAATGTGAAACATCATAGGGACATTATATTTTCGAATATGGGAGAAATTAAACGAGACATTCTTCGAAATATCAATGGCCTTTTCGAAATGTTGCTTTCTTGATAAAACGGATCTTTCACATTCATAAATTTTCGAAGTTGACATAATAATGAAATTGAATATTCATTCGATATTTTGCGATATAGGAAGAACGAAAGGATAAAGTTGGAATTTTCTGGTAGTCTAAATTTATTTCGTGCTAATATGAACGTGTCTATTTTTGAACAATCTGGACATTAGACGAATAACATGTATTCTAGAGGAAAGCGTAATCTTTCAAAGGATTTGAGTATCGAGATGAACGGAGAAAGGTGGAATAATCTTTATACGATCTGAAATAATGCATTTCGAATTGCGTTCCGGGCACATTTCAAATCCGAAAACATATGCCTTTTCTTTAGGAAAGAAACCAGAACATTGACATCTATGCGGGAATTCGATGAATCATATACATATTTTACCAGACATTTCACGACGTTCTACGTTCATTATAATTTCGTTCTAGAAATTGAAGAATGAAAAATTGCCATGAATAATATTATTTTCTCGGTATTATTATGTAAATCGTAGGATAATTATTTTAATTATCTAGCTAAATTGAGTCAAATTGAAATAATTCCCATGCACCTAATTTCCTCATGGACTTCGAAGTTCTTTATTTTTGAGAGCGTTTACCGTGAGGAACATCGTGCTGTTATTCTGCCACAATGTCTGTATTTTTCGAATATTTTTGCGAAAATAGTCTCAAACGATTGAGTTGGACCCACTGATGAATAAGCTGAGGTCAAATTCGATTCTGTCCGTCCAGTCCGGCCGGCCGTTAGCACGATAACTCTCGAACGGAAGGAGCTGGAGCATTGAAACTTGCAGGGTAGGTTTGGAGCGTAAATATCTCAGACAAGTTCGTTAACGAACCGTTTTTACTAAAAATGTTTTTCATGAATATTTCCTTAACCGATTACTCAATCTATCTGAAATTTAGCCTCAAATCATAGAATCGTGACCTTTATATACGTGCAAAGTTTTGTATTATTCGGATTGTCCTTAAGTGGGAAAAAAAAAATCATAAAATTTTAAATTTTGTTTCTACCACAACTCGAAAAATACTACTCTGATTGAAGTGAACCACAGTAGTTAGATGCAAAAGATCGAAGCAAAAACTTTTGCTAAATTTTGTGTGGATCACATGAATGACATGAAAGAAACATATTTTTGCGCATATGTTCTGTGGAACATCGCGTTATCATTTTGCCCAAATGACTGTAATTTTAGAATTTTTGTCTGAAAACAGTCTTTAGCGATTTGGTTCGACTCACTGATCAAGAATCCGTGGTCTAAATCGATTCTGTCCGGCCGTCCGGCCATCCGGTCGTCCGACCGTTAACACGATAATTGAGGAGCAATTTTTCAAAACTCATTTTGTCCAAAAACCATTTTATAGGAAATCAACGAAAAACGATTTTTTCTTGCACCCTGGCTTATCATCTGAGTACATCGAGTTCGTTTGATAGGAATTTATATCTAAAGGTAATAACTAATCTCATTTAAATCAATATTGATCAGATATACACAGAAAATGTAAAAAACGTTTGGACTTAATGCGTTTTGATTCATCCCATTGTATATAATGCGTTTTAATGTGGTTAAAATTGAAAATAATGCTGTTGGTTGGTGTTTATACATTTAGAGGAAAAAGTCTGCATAGTAAATGTTGGCCTGTAACCTAATTAACATGAACAAATCGATAAAAAAAATTTTTGGTTATATTTTATTTGTTTTAAAAATACAAACGTAAACATAATTTATTGCGATGCGGCTTACATACTTTGGATTTGAATAACATAGGGACATAATGCCATTTGGAAGATTCTGTTTACATATGGCTATAGAGCAATAGGAATCATTTCTAAATCCGCTTCAAACTCAATTCGCCCAAATTGGACATAATGCGTTTTAGAAGTTACTCCTCAACTATCGAATGAAAGGACGATATCAAGTTCATTAACGGGCGAAATCCATCAAGCGGTTTCGGAGTTATGGCCGTTTTTAGTAACAACATTTTTGATGAATATTTCCGATACCGATTACTCGATCTATCTGAAATTTTTCATAAAATTGTAGAATAAATACTTCTGTATGCGTGCAAAGTTTTGTGTTGATCGGGTTGCGTGAAATGTAAAAAAAATAGAAATTTTTAAATTTTGTTTCTACAATAACTCTAGAACAGAATGAGCTAGGCTTCTGAAATTTTCAGAGGAGGTTTGGGAGATAAATATCTTGGTTAAATTCGTTGTTAGGCGAAATCGGCTGGATAATTTCGGAGTAACGAAGAAAAAAAAATTCTTTACATTAAAAATTTCAAATTAAATTCTTTTTAAGATGCAATTTATAATAAAAATCCAGTGATAACATTTTGAACTCCAACAAGCTTATACTTTCGGAGATATGATTTTTCGAAATTTCAATAATGAATCGTACTTCTATATTTTCACAGAATGCTGAACTTAATTATTCTATCTATGAATTATTATATGATCTGTATTCCTACATGTCATCACATTTTCCTATGAAAGGTAAATGTCAAAATTATTTCTGGATCGTTATTCTTGATATAAAATACACTTTCTGTTCTAGAAAACAGAGTATGATTGAATGCAAAATTACCCATGAAATAACCTCAGCTATCATAGAATTATGAGGATGATATGATATTATACTTTTAAGGTAATAATATAATGCGCGTGAATAATCCATATGATGATGGAAATATATTCTTTGATAAGATACATAACCAAATTGGGTTCAGAATATATCCAGTAAAAACAAAACTGCAATATTGTCTAAGTTTTAATTGATATAATATAATTTTCATAGTAGATTTGAGGAATATATATCTCGGATAAGTTCGTTATTGGGGAGAATCGGTCTGATGGAATTTAATTTCTTTCATGAAGAAGCGATTAAGATCATTTCCAGATACCAATTATTTCGGAGATATGATTTGTCAAAATTTGAACAACAGCGCCAAAGCTCCTGTCCACAGGGCTCGAACCAAATTTTCTTTATTGCGATCTACTTTAGAACTAATAGCCAGAATGTATCGATAGCCAGATCTGTTAAAGGACCTTGAAAAAATATAAAAAAGCACTGACGTGAAGTCAGTAATCTTTGGCGTGCGTGTTCACGTTGGATAATTTGAATTGAATGATGAGGGTTTCAAGCCCAGCGTATAGAGCGAACCGAAGATCTACTCAGAGGGTAGTTGACACCATGCACTGTCTGGTCATTAACTAACAGTGCTGTGTCTAAGCTGGCATAAGGATAGAGTAACAAAGTTGACAAAGAACACATCTGACTCTCTTACATCACTCATCTCTTTTTTCAAGTGCCTTACAAAAATATATACCACTTGATACTTCATTCAACAAATTTGTTGTGAAAATCGTAATATAGTGCAAATGCCTAACAGAAGGAACAATATAATTACTTTCTATATCTGAAACAAGTTCGGGATTTAACTGCAACAAAGAAGAAATTCCTATTGAGTTGGATTATTTCCATATATTTGACTGCTTAATTCAATCTTGTTTTGGACAAAATTACTCTATCAACTCTTATCAATTTGCTCAAAAACTGTGATTTTCAAATTTTTGGCTGATACGATTTGGTTTGACTCACTGATCAAGAATCCGTTGTCGAAGTCGATTCTGTCTAGCCATCCGGCCATTAACACGATAACTCTCAAAGGGAATGAGCTAGACAGCAGACATCTTCAGAGTAGGTTTGGGCGATAAATATATATGTTATGTTCATTATTGGGCAAAAAACCAAAAAAATTTTTTTTCACATTCAAAATTTTATATTCAATATTTTCCAGATGCAGTTTCATCGTAAGAATCCATTGATATCATTCTTATCTCTAACAATCCAATAGTTTCAGAGATATGATTTTTCAAAATTTAAATAATTAGTCTTCATTATATGATTTCATAGCATACTCTAATTATAATTCGCTGATGTATGCAAATTTCTATATGGGGTGGTCATAGACCTACGCTTTGAATTGAATCTCTAAAATTCTTCAAAATTGACGCACAGAGATCAAATTAAAAAAAGATTACAGTACGCGGTGTTCCCAAGCGATCACCCATCCCAATACTAACCATGCCCGCCGCTGCTTGGTTACAGTGTTTGGACGGTATGTAACATATTCCGTGTGGTATGGCTGCAAATAATATTTCTCTAACTATGCAATTTTTTTTTTGGCTCGAGAGGAAAAACCTTTTATAGACCGGCCCGCTTCTCTCAGGAGTGTGAGACTCCAGATGTTGCTTGGTTGCTCACTAAATAAACCCTCTCACGTTCCATGGAGTAGATCTTCGTCCTGCCCTTACTGCGTCTCTTAAAAAAGAGATGAGCTGCAAGAGGCATTCATAGTTAATGGGACCTGATGACTCAGAGTGCAAAGAGTAATACTGCTTTCTGCATTATGTACGGTACATCCTAGGTCAGATATTTGAAGGCCGGAATAATCTTCAGTTCGGTCACGTAGTTCGCTCTCATTCCGCCTAGGCATCCTATGATTAGTACGGCCATTCTGACCTAATGCCTTGGATACAGGATCCCCAGTTAGAACATTCAATGCTTGTAATTTTCCCTCTTCTGTTCTTCTTTCATCACCACATCAATTTATGTTGGGAAGGAAAATTCGACGACAAACAATTCCTTCAGTTTTTTGTCGAACAAGAGTTTATCTGGCTTCATGGCGTGGATCTGCCGAGTTGTTGGAATCGCATAGTTCCAGTAGATGCCAGCTCTGTCATTTTCAATAATTGCTTCAATCTTCAGAGGCACAGATGGTAGCACTGGTTCCTTGTCTATACCATAAACCTCTCTCAGATGGAAGTAGAGAATTCGAAGTGCTGCGTGTCTTTCCACATATCCTGTTGGAGCATGGACTCTGCAAGCATACAAAATGTTCATGACAGTTTCCTGCTGGCTGTGGCATGCTCTGCACGTTTTTGGGGCATCCACTTTCATGATGTACTTTTTATACCATCTTTTATTATTCATCCCATATAGACAAGCCATAACGACTGAGCCCAGTGGACTTCAAAAAGGCAAAGGATAATTCTTCCGACAGGCCCTGATCTTGCAAACTCCTGAAAAAAAAATGGAGAGCAGGTGTTTCCCCATATGATCTTCCATGTCCATGTAGAGAAGATGTGAGATCAGATGTTCTCTTCTACCTGGTGGCTCGGCCTTGTACCCCATTCTGCTTGCCCTCAACTCAGTTGTTAATGGTAGAAGTGTTATGCAGAACAATAACGTGCCTAGCGAGTCTATTGAAATACGCCTCGCCTGTATCTCACCCATCCGGTAATATACAAGTGTTCTCCAACATCAGATTCTGGAGTCAGTTGGAGCATTGTGGAATCAAATCCATGAACAAAGAGGAGATAAGAAAGGAGCACAGTGGTGCAAGGAAAACCTACTTATAGACGAGAGCATTTGTCAAGATGCGAGACACTACGAGCGCGATCTCCATACATCATGGTTGGATTACGTGAAAGCATTTGTCACATCGGTGCATAGCTCAATAATACGGCTGCCAGAGTAGCTCAAAGTCCACCCTAACATCGTCTATGCGATGGAAAACATCATAACGTTATGGAGGACTTTGCCGTTCGATCCGATGGTCGGACCACTTATAATGAGTGGTCAGCTTCAGTCGTCCTTTCATAACATCTATGATACATTGGTACCAAGATACTTGCTGCCTTACGGTTCTCATCTTCTTGTCTAGCTTATTCAATCTTGATCTATGGTTGTCCTCCTTTGTTGTTGTTGTTCTTCGTGGTAGGCACACAAGTGTAGCAGCAACTCTCACTGCAGCTATGACATATTGTAACGATTGACTTAACAATAAAAGAAAAAGTGTAAAAAAGCATTGACGTAAGGTCAATCTTCTTTGGTGCACGTGCTATATACATGATTATCATTTTACTGACCCTCCCAAGTATTTCTCAAGGATATCCCTCAGAATCTTCTAGGAGCTTGTGCGACTAAGGACAGTCAGTTGTGTTCTTTTTCAACATTGTTACTCTATCCTTATGGCAGCTTAGATACAGCACTGTTAATTTTTGAACCGACAGTAAATGGTCACCACTATCCTCTGGGTATATCTCCGGCTCGCTCTATCCACTGAGCTTGAAGTACTCATCATTCAATTCAAATTAGCCAACGTGCTTTTTATTACAACAAGTATCCAAACATTTTTTCAAACGAATAAGTTATAAGTGTTACTAGTGAAAGTGATGAAATTATGGATGGGCGTAGAAAAAGTATAGTGCGAAACACTAGTCCCATTATGCGCTCGTGAAATTTACGCACTCTTTTTCACCTCGTTCGTAATGGGCTACTTACCACCCTTGTTACGTAATATACTATTACGGTGCGGCCACACAGATAAAGGGTCAGATTCAGTACTTTAAATGGACATGTTATGATAGTGTTTTCAGAGAGGTATAATGAGAATATATTTTTGGTCAGTACTCAGATCTTTCTTAGTAATCTCAGGCAATGTTGTAGGGATTACAGTGAATTCGACTATCGGCAAT
Organism: Halyzia sedecimguttata; assembly: GCA_937662695.2. Taxonomy (NCBI): domain Eukaryota; kingdom Metazoa; phylum Arthropoda; class Insecta; order Coleoptera; family Coccinellidae; genus Halyzia; species Halyzia sedecimguttata. The sequence goes on from OW569411.2 coordinate 143,316,045, forward strand.
GTTTGACAATTTTGTAATTGAGATCCGATGACACCTGAAAAGCATTTAGGCCCCGTAGTTTTTCTATCTAAATGCAACATCAGATGTCGCAGGGGTAATTCATTAGAATGCAACTGGCGGTAAAGCACTGTAATGATCTCTTAAGTTCCTCTTCCGTTAGAAAAATAGCACCTACTTCGAAACCTGTATTCACTTATGCTCCATCGCAGCCAACAACAGTTATTCCACTCAGTTTTACCGACTTAGATTTCAAGTGAGTTATTATAGAACCTTTTGTACCTTTCGCATTCCAGACTCACATTTAACGTGGCCAAAATAGTGGCTTCCTGGTTCCGATAACATTTTTCCCATCCGTTTTGCCAATTCTTCGAACGAACCATCGTAACTCAAGTCCAATATTCCACATACTGTAAGTAAATCAGCGGACGAGAAATGGTCAACGACAGTTCGATTTTATCCGCATGTTCTTCCGAGTTTTCATCCCATTTAAAACCGCAAAAATGTCTCAAAGACCTACTGCGTCTATAAGGTTCACCTTCTTGTCCGAAACAAACTACTTGCAAGGCTTTAATCGCTGCAATCTTGGCGTTAGTGATGTTGGGTTCAACTTTCGAAATTTGTCCTAGTGAACACATCTTATCAAATTTTTCCAACAACTTATATGCAAAATCGCGACTTACAAGTTCGGAGAGTTTGGTAATTGCTCACAAAATAAAGAACATACATATGTCCTATAATCAATCCGATTGTAGTACAAATTTCTCTAACTTCGTCACAAAGATTATCAAATGTCTAGATATCGTCTCGATAGAAAATACAGATCATCAAACAATTAAATATTTCAATCTAGTTCAAAATCAAACGACAAACTGAATTCCCTAAATTTTTCAAAACTTCATGATGATGAGGGCACCTCTAAACATTGCTAACTGGCTAATTAATTTTTGTTTGTTCAATTATGACCTAAAAGAGCACTTTTTACAAGTATGCTAAGGCAAAATTGAAAAAAAAGTTAAATTGAAATGTTTGCGTGAAGTTCGCAGCCAAAATCTGGCAGCCAGTTTCCGATCTTTCCCGAAGGATCATTGGCGTCGTGAATGTGGTGTATAATATTAATTTCGGTATCGTAGTATTTTACGGTAAGGAAAGATGTTTTTTTAAAGATTTTATTTGTATATAAGTGAAGCTGTGAACTGAATATTACATGAGTACAGTGTAAATGAAAATATTCGTATAATTAAACCTGACTATGCCCACGTGAAGGCATAATGAAATGCAACAAGTAATGATAAAAATATTCTATGAAAAAAAATGGGTTCAAGCCCTGCGGACAGGAGCTTTCTGGCGCTCTAGTTCAAACAGACAAATTATATCTCCGAAAGTATTGGTTTCTCAGAGTTGGGAATTAAATCAATGTATTCTTGTGAAAGATTTGCATCATAAAGGAAATTAAATTCATATAATAGTTTATTTATCATGATTAAATGAGCAATCTGAGAATGAGAACTGCACCATGGAAGAAATCAAATTAAAACAGTTGAAATGAATTTGACTCTTTCTTATAGAATAGGATGAAATGTACGAGTATGATCACAGATCATATAATAAAGCTAAGATAGAATAATTATAGCATTCTGTGAAAACATAGAAGTACGTACGATTCATTATTAAAATTTAGAAAAATCATAGTTCCGAAAGTATTAGCTTGTTGGAGTTGAAAATGATATCGATGGATTTTAATGGTGAAACTGCATCTTAAATAAAAACTACAGACATTTGGGCAAATTGATAAGCTCTCAGTTCCGAGGAACTAGAGTGCCAAAAAGTGTAATTCCCTTTCCGGGATTTGAGCCCGCCTACGATCTTGTCGATCTCCGGTATTAGAATAAAATAAAATATTTGTAAAATAAAGGGGGAAATCCAATGATGATGTCAGACTTGACCTTGACCTTGACCTTGGCGGTCATTCTGGGGTCAAGTTTGAAATTTCAAATGGGAACATATATTTTTGACCACAGATTCGTGACGAGCGGAAAATTTCACGTTGGAATGACCTATCGTGTGCTAAAAATTATCCCATGTGAGAATCTTTCTGAGGCAGAAAACGCGATAATTTTTTTAGTTCGAGATCGCGAAATTTTCAAATTTTTTCTGAATCAAATATCAAGAAAATATTCAAACCACGAAGTTGACAAAACTTTGATTGTGTACTTGGAAAAATTTCACGATTACGGACTGGAAGAGATTTTGAACGGTACTTGAAATAATCAAGCCCTTTTTGCGAACAGGGGGTGATGACCTGCCGGTTTGTCCTCAATGACCACCGAACATCATGTACGATAAGCCATTCCAACGTGAAATTTTCCGCTCGTCACGACTCTGTGGTCAAAAATATATGTTCCCAATTGAAATTTCAAACTTGACCCCAGAATGACTGCCAAGGTCAAGGTCAAGGTCAAGTCTGACATCATCATTGGATTTCCCCCTCTATTTTACAAATATTTTATTCGAACTTTTTTTTTTCTCCGGAGCGTACCATCGGAGAAATTTGGCCTGATCGATTAATTTGCGCCACCCGGTATATTCTTAATTTTCACTTTTCGACATAAAATCGCCACATGGGGGTTATTTGACGGTTTTTCACCCTTGTCTCTCTAAGTCGATTTTGACGTTTCTCGAACCAACTATTAGCAAGGAACTAGACAATGTCATGTCTCAGGAAAATAAGTTGACATTATGACAATTCATACAAAGAATAATTATATAATTCTGTGAAAACGTGAAAATACGATTTATTATTGAAATTTTGAAAAATCATATCTCAGAAAGTATAAGCTTGTTAGAGTTAAACATTATATCATTGGATTCTTATGATAAAACTGCTTATTGAAGAAAATTTAATTTGGCATTTGTCTTGTAAAAAAAAATTTTTTTTTTGTTACTCCGAAACCATCTGTCCGATTTTGCCCAATAACGAACATATCCGAGATATTTATCTCCCAAACCTACTCTGAAAATTTCATCTGTCTAGCTCATTCCATTCGAGAGTTATCGTGCCTATGGCCAGACGGCTGGACCGGCCGGACATAATGAATTTCGACCACGGATTCTTGATCAGTGAGTCGAATCAAATCGTTTAAGATCATTTTCATCGAAAAATTCGAAAATTGCAGACATGTGGGCAAATTGATAAGCACTCAGTTCCGAGGAACTTGAGCGCCAAAAATGCCTTTGGCACCGTTTTAACTGTCCCCGTTAGTATGAAAAAATTATTTTTGGCGCTCTAGTTCCTCGGAACTGAGTGCTTATCAATTTGCCCAAATGTCTGTAATTTTCGAATTTTTCGATGAAAATGGTCTTAAACGATTTGGTTTGACTCACTGATCAAGAATCCGTGGTCGAAATTCATTCTGTCCGGCCGGCCGGTCGTAGGCACGATAACTCTCGAACGGAATGAGCTTGACAGTTGAAATTTTCAGAATAAGTTTGGGAGATAAATATCTCGGCTAAGTTAGTTATTGGGCATAATCGGACAGATGGTTTCAGACAAACAAAAAAAAAATTTTTTGACAAAGCAAAAGCCTAATTAAATTTTTTTCTATAAGCATTTTTACCATAGGAACACAATGATATCATTTTTAACTCTAACAAGCTAATACTTTCGGGGATATGATTGTTCAAAATTTCAATAATAAATCGTATTTCGTCGTTGTCACAGAATGATATTCTATGTATGAATTGTCATAATGTCAACTTATTTTCCTGAGACATGACATTATCTAATCAATCGAAGAATTGTGAGCGGAGTGAGAAAAATAAGTTTTTCTCAGAAAAGTCTCACATTTCGGAACGGAACATGAAGTAAGAGATCTGAGAGTAGTGAGACTGCTTTTCATCCATAGACATAGATATACCTCTCGAACGGAATGAGGTAGGTAGTTGAAATTTTCAGAGTAGGTTAGGGAGATGAATATCTCGGTTGAATTCATTATTGGGCAAAATCGGCCAGATTTAATTTGATTTCTTCCATGGTGCAGTTCTCATTCTCATGATTGCTCATTTAATCTTGATAAATAAACTTTTATTTGAATTGAATTTCCTTTATTATGCAGTTCTATCATATGAATACATTGATATAATTCCCAACTCTGAGAAACCAATACTTTCGGAGATATAATTTGTCTGTTTGAACTAAAGCGCCAGAAAGCTCCTGCCCACAGGGCTTGAACCAATTTTTTTTATAAGAAGGTAACGATAAGCCAAGCTGAAACTCATACAGAAAATGAAAATAGTGACGATAAGTATACCTTATAATGGAAAATCATTTCGGCCCCGTTGAAGGGGGTGAATACAGCCCTCCAAAGTATAATACTAATAATAATATTAGAGTTTGAACAAATAAATTATTTTCATTATGATGGCGACGAAAAGCCGTATTGAAACTTATACAGTAAATCATAATGGTGACGATGAGTATATCCTATAATGGAAAATCCGTTCAGCCCCGTCGAAGAGGGTGAAAACAGCCCTCCTAAGTACGAACAAATAAATTATTTTCATACTGATGGCGACGAATACCCAAATTGAAACTTATACAGTAAATCATAATAGTGTCGATAAATATACCCTTTGATGGAAAATCCCTTCGGCACCGTCGGAGAGGGGGAAAACAGCCCTTCTAAGTATGAACAAATAATCTATTTTCATTATGATGGCGATGAAAAGCCAAGTTGAAACTTATACAGTAAATCATTATAATGTCGACAAGTAATACCCTATAATGGAAAATCCCTTCGGCCCCGCCTAAGAGGGTGAAAACAGCCCTCTTAAGTTTGAACAAATAAATTATTTTCTTTATGATGACGATGAATAGCCAAGTTGAAACCAATACAGTAAATCCTAATAGTGACTATAAGTATACCAACAAATGGAAAATCCCGTCGGCTCCTTCGAAGAGGGTGAAAACAGCCCTCCTAAGTATGAACAAACAAATTATTTTCATTATGATGGCGATGAATAGCCAAGTTGATTCTTATACAGTAAATCATAAAAGGACGATAAGTATACCCTATAATGGAAAATCCCTTCGGCCGCGTCGAAGAGGGTGAAAACAGCCCCACTAAGTATGAACAAATTTATTATTTTCATTATGATGGCGATGAAAATTCAAGTCGAAACTAATACAGTAAATCATAATAGTGACGATAAGTATACCCTATAATGGAAAATCCCTTCGGCCGCGTCGGAGAGGGTGAAAATAGCCCTTCCAAATATGAACAAATAAATAATTTTCATTATGATGGCGATGAATAGCCAAGTTGAAACTTACACAGTAAATCATAATAGTGACGATAAGTATACCGAATAACGGAAAATGCCTTCGGCCCAGTCGAAGAGGATGAAAACAGCCCTCCTAAGTATGAACAAATATATTATTCTCATTATGATGGCGATGAGAAGCCAAGTTGAAACTTATACATTAAATCATAATAGCAACGATAAGTATACCCTATAATGCAAAATCCCTTCCGCCCTGTCAAAGAGGGTGAAAACAGCCCTCCTAAGTATGAACAAATATATTATTTTCATTATAATGGCGATGGATGGCCAAGATGAAACCAATACAGTAAATCCTAATAGTGACTATAAGTATACTAACTAATGGAAAACTCCTTCGGCTCCGTCGAAGAGGGTGAACACAGCCCTCCTAAGTATGAAAAAAAATAATTATTCCCATTATGATGGCGATGAATAGCCAAGTTGAAACTTATACAGTAAATCATAATAGTGGCGATAAGTATACCCTATAACGGAAAATCCCTTCGGCCCCGTCGAAGAGGGTAAAAACAGCCCTCCTAAGTATGAACAAATATATTATTATTTTCATTATGATGGCGATGAAAAGCCAAGTTGAAACTAATACAGTAAATCATAATTGTGACGATAAGTATACCCTATAATGGAGAATCCCTTCGGCACGGCCGGAGAGGGTGAAAACAGCCCTTCTAAGTATCAACAAGGGATCAAGGGATTTTTCTTTATCGGGTATACAGGTCGATATTATTAATATTTACTTTACAAGGTTCTAGTTGGCTATTCATTGCCATCATAATGAAAATAATTTATTTGTTCATACTTAGAAGGGCTGTTTTCACCCTCCCCGACGGGGCCGAAGAGATTTTCCATTATAGGGTATATAATGGAAAATCCCTTCGGCCCCGTCGGAGAGGGTGAAAACAGCCCTTCTAAGTATGAACAAATAAATTATTTTCATTATGATGGCAATGAATAGCCAACTAGAACCTTGTAAAGTAAATATTAATAATATCGACAAGTATAACCGATAAAGAAAAATCTTTTCGGCCCCGTCGAAGAGGGTGAAAACAGCCCTCCTAAGTATGTACAAATATATTATTTTCATTATGATGGCGATGAAAAGCCAAGTTGAAGCTAATAGAGTAAATCATAATAGTGACGATAAGTATACCCTAAAATGGAAAATCCCATCGGCCCCATCAGAGAGGGTGAAAACAGCCCTTCTAAGTAAGAATAAATAAATTATTTTGATTATGATGGCGATGGAAAGCCTAGTTGAAACTTATACAGTAAATCATGATAATGTCGACAAGTAATTCCCTATAATGGAAAATCCCATCGGCCCCGTCGAAGAGGGTGAAAGAAGCCCTCCTAAGTATGCACAAATTTATTATTTTCATTATGATGGCGATGAAAAGCCAAGTTGAAACTAATACAGTACATCATAATAGTGACGATAAGTATATAATGGAAAATCCCTTCGGCCGCGTGGGAAAGGATGAAAACAGCCCTTCTAGTATGAACAAATAAATTATTTTCATTATGATGGCGATGAATAGCCAAGTTGAAACTTATACAGTAAATAATAAAAATGTCGCCAAGTATACCCTATATTGCAAAATCCCTTCGGCCATGTCGAAGAGGGTGAAAACATTCCTCCTAAATATGAACAAATATATTATTTTCATCATGATGGCGATAAATAGCCACGTTGGAACCAATACAGTAAATCCTAATAGTGACTATAAGTATACCAAATAATGGAAAATCCCTTCAGCTCCGTTGAAGAGGGTGAAATCAGCCCTCGTATGTATGAAAAAATAAATTATTTTCAATATGATGGCGATGAATAGCCAAGTTGAAAGTTATACAATAAATCATAATAGTGACGATAAGTATACCCAATAACGGAATATGCCTTCGGCCCCGTCGAAGAGGATGAAAACAGCCCTCCTAAGTATGAACAAATATATTATTTTCATTATGATGGCGATGAGAAGCCAAGTTGAAACTAATACATTAAATCATAAGAGTGACGATAAGTATAGCCTATAGTGGAAAATCCATTCGGCTCCGTCGGAGAGGGTAAAAACAGTCCTTCTAAGTAATAACAAATAAATTATTTTCATTATGATGGCGAACAATAGCCAAATTGAAACTTGTCAAGTAAATCATAATATTGTCGACAAGTATACCCTATAAAGGAAAATCCCTTCGGCCCCGTCGAAGAGGGTGAAAACAGCCCTCCTAAGTTTGAACAAATATATTATTTTCATTATGATGGCGATGTATAGCCAAGTTGGTAATTATGCAGTAAATCATTATAGTGACTATAAATAAACCCTACAATGGAAAATCCCTTCGGCCCCGTGGAAGAGGGTGGAAACAGCCCTCCTTATTATGAACAAATAAATTATTTTAATTATGATGGCGATGAATAGCCAAGTTGAAACTTATACAATAAATCATAATAATGTCGACAAGTATACCCTATAATGGAAAATCCCTTCGGCCCCGTCGAAGAGGGTGAAAACAGCCCTTCTTAATATGAACAAATAAATTATTTTCATTATGATGGCGATGAAAAGCCAAGTTGAAGCTAATACAGTAAATCATAATAGTGAAGATTAGTATACCCTATAATGGAAAATCCCTTCGGCACGGCCGGAGAGGGTGAAAACAGCCCTTCTAAGTATCAACAGATAGATTATCTTCATTATGGTGGCAATGAATAGCCAAGTTGAAACTTAAACAGTAAATCATAATAGTGTCGACAAGTATATCCTATAATGGAAAATCCCTTCGGCCCTGTCGGAGAGAGCGAAAACAGCCCTTCTAAGTATGAACAAATAAATTATTTTCGTTATGATGGCGATGAATAGCCAAGTTGAAACTTATACAGTAGATCATAATAGTGACGATAAGTACACCCTATAATGGAAAATCCTTTCGGCCCCGTCCAAGAGGGTGAAAACACTCCTCCTAAGTATGAACAAATATATTATTTTCATTATGATGGGGATGAATAGCCAAGTTGAAACTTATACAGTAAATCATAATAGAGACGGTGAGTATACCCTATAATGGAAAATCCCTTCGGTCCCGTCGAAAAGGGTGAAATATAATCATTAGTGTTTACTTATCGTCACTATTATAAATTACAGTATAAGTTTCAACTTGGCCATTCATCGTCATCATAAGGAAAATAATTTATTTGTTCGTACTTATGAGGGCTGTTTTCACCGTCTTCGACGGGGCCGAAGGGATTTTCCTTTATAGGGTATACTTATCGTCACAATTATGATTCACTGTATAAGTTTCAACTTGACTAATCATCGCCATCATAATGAAAATAATTTATTTGTTCGAACTTAGGAGGGCTATTTTCGCCCTCTTGGACGGGGCCGAAGGGATTTTCTATTATAGAGTATAATTATCGTCACAATTATGATTCACTGTATAAGATTCAACTTGGCTTTTCATCGTCATCATAAAGAAAATAATTCATTTGTTCGTACATATGAGAGCTGTTTTCACCCTCTTCGACAGGGCCAAAGGGATTTTCCATTATAGGGTATACTTATCGACACAATTATGATTCACTGTATAAGTTTCATCTTGGCCATTCATCGCCATCATAATGAAAATAATTTATTTGTTCGTACTTATGAGGGTTGTTTCCACCCTCTTCGACGGGGCCGAAGGGATTTTCCATTATAGGGTATAAGTATCGTCACTATTATGATTCACTGTATAAGTTTCAACTTGGCTATTCATCGTCATCATAATGAAAATAATTTATTTGTTCGTACTTATGAGGGTTGTTTTCGCCCTCTTGGACGAGGCCGAAGGGATTTTCTATTATAGAGTATACTTATCGTCACAATTATGATTCACTGTATAAGATTCAACTTGTGTTTTCATCGCCATCATAATGAAAATAATTTATTTGTTCGTACTTATGAGGGCTGTTTTAACCCTCTTCGACAGGGCCAAAGGGATTTTCCATTATAGGGTATACTTATCGACACAATTAAGATTCACTGTATAAGTTTCAACTTGGCTATTCATCGCCATCATAATGAAAATAATTTATTTGTTCGTACTTATGAGGGCTGTTTTCAACCTCTTCGACGGGGCCGAAGGGATTTTCCATTATAGGGTATACTTATCGTCACTATTATGATTCACTTTATAAGTTTCAACTTGGCTATTCAACGTCATCATAATGAAAATAATTTATTTGTTCGTTCCTATGAGGGCTGTTTTCACCCTCTTCGACGGGGCCGAAGGGGTTTTCCATTATAGGGTATACTTATCGTCACTATTATGATTCACTGTATAAGTGTCAACTTGGCTATTCATCGTCATCATAATGAAAATAATTTATTTGTTCATACTTATGAGGGCTGTTTTCATCCTCTTCGAAGGGGCCGAAGCGATTCTCCATTATAGGGTATCATAATCGTCACAATTATGAGTTACTGTATAAGTTTCAACTTGGCTATCCATCGCCATCATAATGAAAATAATTTATTTGATCGTACTTATGAGGGCTGTTTTCACCCTCTTCGACGGGGCCGAAGGGATTTTCCATTATAGGGTATACTCATCGTCACAATTATGATTCACTGTATGAGTTTTAACTTGGCTATTCATCGCTATCATAATGAAAATTATTTATTTGTTCGTACTTAAGAGGGCTCTTTTCACCCTCTTCGTCGGGGCCGAAGGGATTTTCCATTATAGGTTATACTTATCGTCACAATTATGATTCTCTGTATAAGTTTCAACTTGGCTATTCATCGCCATCATAATGAAAATAATTTATTTCTTCATACTTATGAGGGCTATTTTCACCCTCTTCGACGGGACCGAACGGAATTTCCATTTTGGGTATACTTATCGTCACAATTTTGATTCACTGTATAAGTTTCAACTTGGCTATTCATCGCCATCATAATGAAAATAATTTATTTATTCCAACTTAGGAGGGCTGTTTTCGCCCTCTTGGACGGGGCCGAAGGGATTTTCCTATATAGAGTACACTTATCGTCACTATTGTGATTTTCTGTATAAGTTTCATTTTGGCTTTTCATCTCCATCTTAATGAAAATAATTTATTTGTTCTTATTTAGGAGGGATGTTTTCACCCTCTTGTACGGGGCCGAAAGGTTTTTCGATTATAAGGTATACTTATCGTCGCTAGTTTGATTTCCTGTATGAGTTTCAACTTGGTTATTCATTGCCATCATAATGAAAATAATTTATTTGTTCATACTCAGGAGGGCTGTTTTCACCCTCTTCGACGGGGCCGAAGGGATTTTCCTTTATAGTGTATACTTACCGTCTCAATTATGATTCACTGTATAAGTTTCAACGTGGCTAATCATCGCCATCATAATGAAAATAATTTATTTGTTCGTACTTATGAGGGCTGTTTTCTCTTTCTTCGATTGGGCCGAAGGGATTCTCCATTATAGAGTATCCTTATCGTCACAATTATGATTCACTGTATAAGTTTCAACTTGGCTATTCATCGCCATCATAATGAAAATAGTTTATTTGTTCGTACTTAGGAGGGCTGTTTTCGCCCTCTTAGATGGGGCTGAAGGGATTTTCCATTATAGAGTATTCTTATCGTCACTATTATGATTTACTGTATAAGTTTCATTTTGGCTATTCATCTCCATCATAATGAAAATAATTTATGTGTTCATATGTAGGAGGGATGTTTTCACCCTCTTCAACGGTGTTGAAGGGTTTTTTCATTATAAGGTATACTTATCGTCGCTATTTTGATATCCTGTATGAGTTTCAACTCGGCTTATCCATCGCCATTATAATGAAAATAATTTATTTGTTCGTACTTATGAGGGCTGTTTTCACCCTCTTCGACGGGGCCGAAGGGATTTTCCATTATAGGGTATACTTATCGTCACTATTATGATTTACTGTATAAGTTTCAACTTGGCTATTCATCGCCATCATAATGAAAATAGTTTATTTGTTCGTACTTAGGAGGGCTGTTTTCGCCCTCTTAGATGGGGCTGAAGGGATTTTCCATTATAGAGTATTCTTATCGTCACTATTATGATTTACTGTATAAGTTTCATTTTGGCTATTCATCTCCATCATAATGAAAATAATTTATGTGTTCATATGTAGGAGGGATGTTTTCACCCTCTTCAACGGTGTTGAAGGGTTTTTTCATTATAAGGTATACTTATCGTCGCTATTTTGATATCCTGTATGAGTTTCAACTCGGCTTATCGTCACCATTATATAGAATAGTAATTTTCCTAACAAGTGCGGAAAGTGATACTTTCCCGCACGAAACGGCCGTTAGCCGAACGACGCGAAGCGGAGTTCGGATAAGCAGTTGAGTGCGGGAAAGACACTTTTCGCTCGAGTTAGGAACAATATTTTTTCTACAAGCACTTTTATTATAGGTATGAGATCGATTTGAGTTCAACACACAGAACAAATTTGATATTATTAATTCATAATACCTACACATGAATGACAAGCGTAATCCTTGCATGTCGTTACCATCATACCTATACTGTCATCAATGTCATCGTTGTCGTTCGGTCCATAGAGGCATATGAAATATTTATATCTATGAACTGGAATATTCATTTATTCTTTATTATTAATAATATTAATTGGAAATAAAACGAGGATAACTAACAGCAAACAAAAATAAACTGCAATAAGGAAATTAAGAATAGCTATGTATAATATATACATATTAGTATCTAATATTTAGTTATTAGTTATATTTATTGTAAACGTGCAGTTGGTCGCATTATGCAAGTTTATAGCAGAAACCATCATGTTGGTCGAAGTCAGCTGCTCAGTGGAAGGAGATAATTCTGAATTACCGGTTGAGGTGGAAGGAACATGGGAAGGAGCATTCAAATTCAGAATTTTGGTAGCCATCATGTTGGTCGAAGTCAGCTGCTCCGTCGAAGAAGATAATTCTGAATAACAGGTTGAAGTTGAAGGAGCATTCAAATTAAGAATTTTGCTAGACATTTCTTTTTTCTTGTTTACTGATTCTTCCAAATAACCCTCAGCAACAGAAGTTGACTTCCACCCTCCTAATCGTTTTATATTGGTGATTCCCTCTCCACGGTTAGCTAGGAATGTAGCAGAAGAGCGCCTAAAACTGTGACCTGTGTATAATTCTGGATTTTGTAATCGTAAAAATCCGGCTATTTCGGAAGGTATTCTTCCTATCGTATTTATTCCTATAGGTTGCATTGTACATTTTCCTTTATTGTACCTTAAGAAAAATCGGCGATGGTCTATTTCCTTCGGACGTAAGTTGTCATATTTTCGATATATATTTAAAAAATGTCCGTCGTTGGTGTCTTGGGAGATAACGAATGATCTCGATGAATAATTTTTGGACTCCTTAATGTTGACAATAATCATGTTTCCTTTATCATCTATATCGTCGATAGTTATTTTTGTTAATTCTTCCCGTCTGCAAGCACCAGCCAATCCAAAAATCGTTACCACCTTGATCATTAGGTAAATTTCATCAGGTGCCTCACTCATAAATTTGGATTTGTCCTCTTCATTAAAAATTTTGGCTTTTTTCGGACGAAACACAACATTTTGTCTTTTAATGAAGGCAGTTAATTTATGGAATTTTCCAATATCCAAATATTGCTTCAATTTACAAACACTCTTTATCATAGAATATACGGACCATAATGTGTTCGGTTTAAAAATTTTCGAAATTTCCAAAAAATAAGCCAAAAAGACTTCCTCCTTCCTGGGTTTTACTTTCTTGGAATCACACCAGGCAATGAATTGAGAATAGCGCTTCTCATATTTTTCGTTTGATTTGGGTGGAAGCAACTTCAAATTGGCTTCATAAGATGCTTCTAATATGTCCGAGGGCAGGTCATCATCAGATATATCCATTCTTACCGAAAATATTACGTACGGATTGAAATCAATTTGCTATTTTCAAATAAATTAATGACAATAGTCAATTCACATGTTGTTTCCATAGTAACCTCGTCGTAAGCGTTCGATGCATAGAAATATTAGATAATTCAGTATATTCTATATAAAAAGTGTGCGGAAAAAACGCCTGCTAATCCATTTCCGCACTGTTAACAGTGCGGAAATGGATTAGCAGGCGTTTTTTCCGCACTGTTTGGAAATGTGACTCTTTACGATTCGAAATGTGTGCGGAAAAAGGGTTGAACGCGCACGCTTGTAGAAAAAATATTTGTTCATACTAACGGGGGAAGTTTCACCCTTATCAACGGCTACAAAGGGATTTTTTTCATATAACATGTTTATCATTACTCGTTCTATTTTAATATATAACACACCACATTCACGACGCCAATGATCCTTCGGGAAAGATCGGAAACTGGCTGCCAGATTTTGGCTGCGAACTTCCCGCCGGTGTGATTTAGTCAGTATTTCCAAATCTTTTCAGAATTTCATGATGACGAGGACATTTCTAAACGTTGCATGAGCTACCTAATTTTCTTTCTTTTCAATTATGACCTAAAAATGCAATGCATGCTTTTTGCTGGTATGCCAAAAAAATACAAAAATAGATAAAATCGCTCCACCCTAATATCCACCTTCTTGTACACTCTGTTTGAGTTTTGGTTTATTAATGTTGACAATTTCGCAGTACCTTTGTATAATTAAATTACTTCTTTACTTATTATATGAATACTATTTTTCCATCAGTCCTGTTTATATTCCAAAATTTTAATTCAGAAATATATGGATAAATGTGTAAATTCCATACTAGCGGAATCTACATTTATCTTACACCATTCCGAAATTCGATGCTTGGATATTATGAAAATTGGGTTTTTATTAGTATTTCATATGATTATCTCTTTTTAAATCGATTAAAATTATCAAATTTATCGAGATATCACGTTCTAAAAGTGAAATTACACTGGTTGGAATCAATGTTTGTCATGAATGACAAATCCAAAATCGAGTGGAAATTGACAGATAAATAATAATAATAATAATAATAATATTTATTTCAATATATACAACGTATTCATACAACTCTCCTTATTTAAATCTAATAAACATTGACCTTATTCCACAATGAACATGTAATTGCATTATGAGTACACATCCTTCAACGTGATGTTCGTAAAGAGATATAGCAAATGTGTGCTCATTATCTCTTAACCTAACCCAAAATTATACGGAGAACTACTCACGATATTTTCATTAAATTAATTTTCAATGTATTAACTGGGAAGCCGAGAAAATCTAATATATTTTCAAGTTTTTGACACTGATCAATAAATTATCACGTTTTTGCACGCGTGTTCCGCAAGAAACAGCGTGCTATTATTTCGCCTTAATGTCTGTATTTTTCGAATTTTTTTTCGAAAATGATCTCAAACGATTGTGTGTTCGACTACCTGATGAAGAATTCGAGGTCAAATTCAATTCTGTCCTTCCGGTCCGGCTGGCCGTTAGCACAATAACTATCGATCGGAACGAGTTAGAGCGTTGAAATTTGCAATGTAGTTTTATAGCGTAAATATCTCGGACAAGTTCGTTAACGGGCGAAATCCACCGAGCGGTTTCGGAGTTAAGACCGTTTTTGATAAAAACGTTTTTTATGAATATTTCCGGAACCGATCACTCGATCTATCTGGAATTTGGCATCAAATTGTAGAATCATGACCTTCATATGCCCGCGGAGTTTTGTACTGACCGAATGGGCATAAAGTAGCAAAAAAAAATTTTAAAATTTTAAAATTTTGGTTTCCACGATAACTCGAAAAATACTGATCTGATTGAATTGAAGCTCAGTAGTTAGATGCAAAAGACCGAAACAAGCACTTTCGTATAATTTCGTGAAGATCACGTGACATGAAAAAACTAAAAAAATTACTACTATTTTGCGAAATACTTCGCTTGAAATGCCGAAACCTATTTTTGGCGCTCTTGTTCCTCGGAACAGAGTGCTTATCAATTTGCCCAAATGTCTGTAATTTTCGAATTTTTGGTAAAAATGGTCTTATTGGGCAAAATCGGAGTTTCGGAGTAACGAAAAAATTTTTTTTTTTACAATACAACTTTTGAAGTCAAATTTTGTTAAGATGCAGTTTCATCATGAGAATCCATTGTTATCATTTTCAACTCTAACCAGCAAATTCTTTCGGAGAAATGATGTTTCAAAGTTTCAATATTACATCGTAAGTTGTATGTAAGTATGTATTCACAGAATGTGAACACAGAATCTGTCTGTGTGACTATTCATAAATGTCATCTTTTCTAGCTATTAGTTGTGAATATATACAAGACTGTTTTGATGTAGTTTATGGAGGGGGCAATAGGAAAGAAGAACATAATGAAATCATCAAAAGAAATTACTGTTCGTTGACCACTGAGGTTAATATTACTTGGAATACTGGAATATGGATCTACATTTGTGTATCAATCATTTCTTCTTGAGTTAAGGTTCATAAGACAGAAAAGAATGTGTTAGTGGTATAAACTATTAAATTTCAAATTATGAAAAGAGGATAGTATTTTATTAATATACTAGCTGGCCCGGCAGACTTCGTACTGCCTCCTCAACGCCTGCCCAACGCCAACGCCAACGCCAACTCCAAATCCAAATCCAACTCTAACTCCAACTCCAACTCCATCTCCAACTACGACTCCGACTCCTACTCCGACTCCGACTCCGACTACGACTCCGACTCCGACTCCGACTCCGACTCCGACTCCGACTCCGACTCCGACTCCGACTCCGACTCCGACTCCGACTCCGACTCCGACTCCGACTCCGACTCCGACGACTCCGACTCCGACTCCGACGACTCCGAATCCGACTCCGACTCCGACTCCGACTCTGACTCCGACCTCGACTCCGACTCCGACTCCATTTCCACCTCCATCTCCACCACCAACTCCAATCCAACTACAACTACTACAACTCCAACTCCATAACCAATGCCAACCACAATACCTACTCCAACTTCAACTCCAACCCCAACGCCAACTTCAACGCCAACTCAAACTCCAACGCCAAAAACATTTTCCAGTAGACCAAATTGTAAATCTAAACCATTCTCGAATCTCCACGAACACACACAAAAAATTTCATCAAAATCGGTCCAGTCGTTTAGGAGGAGTTCAGTCACATACACACGCACACAAGAAATATATATATTAAGATTTTGAACAATTGAAATAATTTGTTCGTAATCCACTACCTACTCAAATATCAGGAATAAATGGACAATCTGCTATGATTGTCTCCAGCCTTGCTCTAGACATTTCGATGATACTCTCCTTAGGTATGTCGAGATGTGAAAACTATGCTCCGAGTGTGAGTTTTGCAACAACCCATTCCACGAGGTTGAATCTTTGCAGATTGCTCCTTTAATCTATATAAATAAATTTAATGACAATTTTTGTAGCATTGAGGCATTGTAGATTGCCCTATTTGTCACAGATTATCTTTGAAGCATTTTTCTTAAACGACACTTTTTTGCTCGCGTGTTCCGGAAGTAACAGCGTGCTATAATTTCGTCACAATGTCTGTATTTTTCGAATTTTTTTCGAACATGGACTCAAACGATTGGGTTCGACTCCTTAATGAAGAACACGAGGTCTAATTCAATTCTGTCCGTCCGCAGCGGCCGGCAGGCCGGTAGGGCCATTAGCATGATAACTCTCGAACGGAACGCCTTAAAGCGTTGAAATTTGCAGGGTAGTTTTGTAGCGTAAATATCTCGGACAAGTTCGTTAACGAGCGAAATCGACCGAGCGGTTTCGTTTTTATTAAAAACGTTTTTTATGGATATTTCCGGAACCGATCACTCGATCTTTCTGAAATTTGGCACAAAATTGTAGAACCATGACCTTTATATGCCTGCGAAGTTTTGTGTTAAACGGACGACCCTAAGATGTCAAAAAAAAATTTCAAATATTTAAAAATTTAATTTTCTAGATAACTCGAAAAATACTGATCTGATTAAATTGAAACTCAGTAGTTAGATGCAAAAGACCAAAGCAAACACTTTTGCAAAACTTCGTGAAGATCACGTGACAAGAAAAAAATCAAAAAATTACTACTATTTTGCGGAACCCTTTGCTTTTAATGCCGAAACCTGTGTTTTTGAGGTTCATGCTGCCCTTTCCGGACATTTATCGTTATGCGCATGCGCAGATGCGAAGTCATTTAACTGCTGTAGTTTTGGTCAGAGAGGATTGGGGTTTTGGTGTGGCGGATGCTATTCCTCCATAGAATCCAGATCCTTGATGAGGGTCTGCGCATGCGTGGATTGAATATGCGATATTTCCCGAACCACTTGCGTTGGAGATTCGGCGTTTTTTGTAAGGTGTGTGATTTTGAGAGGACTTTTAGCCGCGAGTTGATTGCGCATGCGCAGAAGAGAAGTAAATGTTTTTGGGTTGGATGGGTTATGTTGGGAATGCTGAGTCGATATTATGAGGTTTTAAAATAATATTCATGGCAATTCAGTGCAAGGACAAGTCAGTTTGGCGGATACAGCGTTGTTTTCAAGTTGAAGTTTCCGTACCGTGGCCCTGGGGCTTATTTTGAAATTGATGTTACCCCTTACAGGCATTTTTCGTTATGCGCATGAGCAGACCATCAGTGATTTAACTGCTAGTGTTTTCGTCAGAGAGGATTTGAGTTTTGGGGTGGCGGATGCTATTCCTCCATTGACTTCCCTGGTGATGGTCTGCGCATGCGTGGATTAAATATGCGAAATCTCCTGAACCACTGATGTTGGATAATCGGAGTTTTTTGCAAGGTGTGTGATTTTGAGAGTACTTTCAGCTGCGAGTAGATTGCGCATGCGCAGAAGAGAAGTGACTATTTTTGGGTGATACGGATTATGTCGAGAGAGCTGGGCCAATATTTTGAGGTTTTAAAAGAATATTCATGTCAATTCAGTGCACGGACACAAATCAGTTTGGGAGAGATAGCGTGGTTTCCGAGTTGGAGTGTGCAATCCGTGGCCCTGGGGCTAATTTTGAAATTGATGTTACCCCTTACGAGCATTTTTTGTTATGCACATGGGCAGAGCATCAGTGATTTAACTGCTGGTGTTTTTGTTAGAGAGGATTGGAGTTTTGGGGTGGTGGAAGCTATATTCCTCTATAGAATCCTCTGGTGAGGATCTGCGCATGCGTGGATTTAAGAAGCGATATATCCTGAACCACTAGTGCTGGAGAATCGGAGTTTTGTGTGAGGTGTGTAATTTTGGAATGACTTGCAGCCACAAGTATATTGCGCATGCGCAGACGTGAAGTGAGGTTTTAAAAGAATATTCATGTCAATTAAGTGTACGGGCAGAAGTCAGTTTGGGGGAAATAGCGTTGTTGCCGAGTTGAAATGTCTGTATGTTGGCCCTGAGGCGAATTTATAAATAACTATATTCAGTAGATCTATATTTAAATACGTTCGAATTTGGAAAAGAGGCAATTGCGTTCCTAACGGAGGTTCCATAACCGCCAATTTTTACGATCCTCGGTAAATCTAACAGCCAAACTGCATCGATAGCTATATTTGTTAAAGGAACTTGAAAAAAAAGCACTGACGTGAAGTCAGTACTCTTTGGCGCGCGTGTTCACGGTGGCTAATTTGAATTCAATGATGAGTACTTCAAGCTCAGTGGATAGAGCGAGTCGAAGATCTACCCAAAAGGTAGTACTCATCAATCAATTCAAATTAGCCACCGTGAATACGCACGCCAAAGAGTACTGACTTCACGCCAGTGCTTTTTTTTTATTTAATTTCTTTCATGATGCAGTTCTATCATAGGAATCCATTAATATAATTCCCAACTCTGAGAAACCAATACTTTCGGAGATATAATTAGTCTGTTTAAACAAGAGCGCCAAAAAGTTCCTGTCCACAGGGCTTGAACCAATTTTTGGCGCTCTAGTTCCTCGGAACTGAGTGCTTATCAATTTGCCAAAATGTCTGTAATTTTCGAATTTCTCGAAGAAAATGGTATTAAACGATTTGATTCGACTCACTGATCAAGAATCCGTGGTCGAAATTCATTCTGGCCGGCAGGCCGTAGGCAATTTAGTGCGCGGACAAGTCAACGCTACATCCCCCAAGGATGTATCGTTGTTTCCGAGTTGAACTGTGCATACCGTGGCCCTGACTCTTATTTTGAAATGTATGTTACCCCATACGAGCATTTTTTGTTATGCGCATTAGCATAAGTGACTTAACTGCTTTTGTTTTTGTCTGAGAGGATTTGGGATTTGAGGTGCAGGAAGCTATTCCCCCGTAGAATCCCCTTGGAAGTGTATGCGCATACGTGGATTGGAGCAGTGATATCTCCTGAACCAATGGAGTTGAAGAATCAGAATTTTGTGTGGGGTGTTATTTTCAAGGGACTTTAAGACACTAGTAGATTGCGTATACGAAGAGGAGACATTTGGATTGCCTGGCTCATGTTGGGAGTGGTTTGCGTCTAGCGGTCATGGATTTCGTGCTGAGCCGTCATTTTAAGGTTTTAAGAAAAATTTCATGGCCATTCTGTGCACGAAAAAGTCAGGTGCGGGGAAATAGCGTTGTTACTGGGTTGAAATGTATGTATCGTGGCCCTGGGTGAATTTATAAATAACTATATCCGGTTGATCTATAATAATTTACGTTCGGATTTGGAGAAGAGGCAATTGCGTTCCTAAAGGATGTCCCATAACCGAATCGATCTACGGTAAAGCTAACAGCCAAACTGTATTGTTAGCCATATTTTTCAAAGGAACCGAAAAAAAAAAGCACTGACGTGAAGTCGGTACTCTTTGGCGCGCGTGTTCACGGTGGCTAATTTGAATTGAGTGATGAGTACTTCAAGCTCAGTGGATTGAACGAGCCGGATATCTACCCAAAGTTTAGTGGACATCATTCACTATCGGTTCAAAAATTAACAGTGCTGTATCTAAGCTGCAATAAGGATAGAGTACCAATGTTGAAAAAGAACACAACTGACTCTCCTTAGTCGCACAAGCTCCTAGAAGATTCTGGGGGATCTCCTGCGGAAAGACTTGACAGGGGCAGTATAATCATAATCATGTTTATAGCACGTGCGCCAAATGCGGATTGCCTTGACAATGAAAGAAAAAGTGTTAATAAGCATTGATCAAGGGTCAATCTACTTTGGCGCGCCTGCTATAGACATGATTATGATTATACTACCCCTGTTGTAGGCGTTTTATCGTATTTAATACGTAGAGCTAGTGTGGACGGTATTTTCGTTGATGTTGCGAAAGCAGACACAATCACAGATCTCAGAACAGTAAGAGACTGAACGTAAATTGTCTTCACTGGCTATGGATGTTGGGGGCTTCCTCGATTTTGCAGGCCTGGAGGGATCCCTCAAAGTAAACAGGTCACTTTCCATATACTGGAAAATTGTTCTTTCCGACTTCAATCTAAGTCAATTTATTCTAAATCACTGTCTCTACAAGTTAATGCACTTTTAAAAATCGGTTCCAAAAAATTGCGAGACGAACCAGCGAAAGTATCACTAATCGTTATTCAATCAAATTTACGATCGATATTCAACAAAATGCAGAAAAAAAGACGAAAACGTGATACGGCATTCGTCAGTTTCTCAAGAAGACTGTTCTTTTCATACACAAAAAACGTGAATTACATATGCGCGTATTTCCAAACAAGCTTGGACATTTATAATTCAGCAACCCACAATATGAAGATCTGCACCGTGTGTTGCAGATACAACATCCTCCGCGCGCGAGAAAATGACAAAAAAAATTATATCGAAGAGAACAATATATAAATCGAAAAACAAAATTGAAATGGTTGCAAGCCTCCCAAGTAAACACTGATATATCCCTTTAGAATGGCAAAGGACATAATTTGACTAAGGGTCTGTCGAGTACGCCTTTAGCAGTCTTAACAGACGCAACTCGTGGTACATTATCCGTACCGGGATATAAGGCCACAATTCGCCCTATAGACCAGCGACAAGGAGGGTTATTATCGTCCTTAATCAGTACTAGTGTTCCCACCTTTGGGGGAGCAGTAGAGTTCAACCACTTGGAGCGTTGTTGCAGTGTGTGAAGGTACTCCCTGGACCACCGAGTCCAAAAGCTATGATGTAGCTTTTGTAACAACTGCCAACGACTTAAACGATTCATTGGTAAATCGTTTAGATCAGGTACAGGCAGACTGGATAGAGGCTCCAGCGTGAGGAAATGTCCTGGCGTTAACGCGTGCACGTCTTCAGGATCAGAGGAGAGCGAATTTAGAGGACGAGAATCTAAAATGGATTCTACTGAACATAAGAGCGTGGAAAACTCCTCATAAGAGAGAAGTTGTTTTCCTTATACTCGTTTTAGATGGGTTTTAACGGATTTTACACCGGCTTCCCAGAGTCCACCCATATGAGGTGCAGAGGGTGGATTGAAGATCCACTGTATTAGTTCACGAGATGCAGCATCACGCATAAAACTATTAATTTCACTGTAGGCACCGACAAAATTTGTACCGTAATCACTATATATGTGGTTGCATCGACCACGTCTGGAGATAAAACGCTGTAGAACAGCCAAAAAAATGTCAGAAGACACATCTGAGGCGAGCTCTAAGTGCACTGCTTTGGTGCTAAAACATACGAACAAACATATATACGCTTTGGTCGTTTTTATTCAACGATGTCTACTCATGGAGACGGGGTAAGGACCAGCGTAGTCGACACCTACATGGGACAACGCTTTCAACTGAGTGATTGTAAATCGAGGCAGATCAGCCATCAGCGGCTGAAACGTCCGAAGATTAGACCTTAAGCAACGCTTTGAGATACAAGAAAAAATAGCTCACTTGCAGATATTATCCAAAAACGTTGAGCCAATATAAAATTTAATGTTCGTCGACCAGCATGAAGATATTTCTCATGATAATAGCGGACTATCAATGTAGTTAGAGGACTTTTACAGGGTAGAAGTAATGGATGCTTTGCCTCATAATTTAGTGAGGAATGCGTTAGCCTACCTCCAACCCTTATATCTCCGAAATGATCAACGAAAGTATTGAGGCGGCGAAGAGGTCTCGAAAAACTCTTTGATCGAAACTCCTTGAAAAACTGGAAGCTTTGGGTGCTTTTCACGAGTGTCAACAGTGCATCATTAAGTTCTGATGAGGATAACCAACCAAGTCTTCGTTGAGACTTGGGATGGCTCAAATTGTGTTTGAAACGCAAAATGAAACCAGTTGTGCGAACAAGTTTAAAGAATGAAGAGAATTTCTCAATGAGAATATAAAATTCGTCTTTAGGCGGTTGCGTGACAAGAAAAGATACAGGTTCGAGTAGCACTTCCCCTTCGTGATCATCACTAAGGTTAGGCAACGCAAACTCTTCCCATAGAACTGAAGGTCCATGGAACCATAATTCATTGGACATAAACTCAGATGGCAACAGCCCTCTGGATCCTGCATCGGCAGGATTATTTTTTGTGGCAATGTTACACCACTTCGCGTAAGGGATCTTCGACTTGATAAGGGAAACTCGATTGACCACAAAAATGGGCCATTTATGCTGTTGACCATGAATCCAACTCAAAACTATTTTGGAGTCTGACCATGCAACTGTATTGGTGAATGAAATCTGACACTGTAAGGTATTTTCAACATATGATTTGATAATAGAGCGGCGGCGCACAATTCTAATCGGGGTATAGTAATTTTCCTTAATGGAGCAACTTTTGTTTTGGAACACAAGAATTTGCAATATATTTGGCGGTCACAAACAACACGAATATAAACGATTGCACAGTAACCCTTCTCCGACGCATCACTAAAGCCATGCAACTCATATTTAGCATCAGACTCTCCTACGAACAACTTTCTGAAAATCTGAAGGTCTGACAATTGCGTCTTATATCTGTCCCATAGACGAAATATTTCGACAGGGGGGTCATCATCCCAGTCTATTCCTGCGGCCCAAATGCGTTGAATCAATACTTTCAGAAAAAATGTAACAGGTCCCAGAAGCCCAATGGGATCATATATTCTAGACAATTCCGACAGCAAATGACGTTTTGTGCATCTTCGATCGATAAAACGAACAGAAAACCGAAATGCGTCAGCAGAGGGGTGCCATTGCATTCCTAAAATGCGTATCGAAGCATCCTCTTCAGCTGATTCAAAAAATTTCTCATTGAAAGAAAGATGCGATTCTGGAAGATCATCCAAAATAGAAAGATTATTCGAAGAAAACTTTCTCAACTTGAATCCACCCAATAACAACAAATTAAACAACTGCGATTTTAATTCGCGTGCGTCTTCAATGGTTTTACAACCATGTTTATTAAATAACTACTTTGATTTTTAAAAAGCATATTTGATTAAAGACGATGCGGACAATGTGAAAGTCACGACAGTAGGTACAATAATGATCTTATTAGGTATGTTAACAATATAGGTTGGTTCGTCTTCCCCTACTCATGCGAGAAGTTCCTAGAATTGTAATATGATCTATTATACTACGATATGTATATTTAATATAGGTATTGGAGGATACCATTATGTAACTCCTCCACGCTTAAGAAAAAAAAAATTGGGGTTTTTACAGAACATTAATTTTTTAGCTCAATATCCTTCAAGGGATTATTTCTATTCTACCCATTTTTTCTAGTTACTAATTTCTTATGAATATAACATTTATTAAATAAAGTAAATAAAATTATGAAAACTATTACTACATAACTTAATAATGTATACAGGCTAATATTATTATAGTGAATAGCAGGATTTTGCATTGCGAGAATTTGTTTTCAGGAATGCTCAATTTGTAGTCCTATATCCTTTAAATTATCAAGTTCGACATTATTCAGTTCTATAGGAACTTGATAAATTTTTGTGACTGTCTTTAATTCAGATATATCCTGAATTTTTACATTAGGTAACTCGACTATTTTTATTCTGGAAGAAGTTTGTTTCCAGTTTTTCAAATTGTATTTGTCCACAGTCACTTCACATTTGGGAGGGACGAAAATGACATATGTTCCGCACAACAATAGTTTTTCGGCACTTTCAGAGCACTTTACTCTGGCAATCTTCTCTTCTGTTGTGATGACCATCCAATAGTCGCCTGCTTGTTGATGGACTCTGGATCCCCTTAGATTCGTCAGTTTTGGGCTGCATCTTGAGTAGTATTTCGTGACACTGAGTAGGTCTACTTCGCATGGGTTGCTCGATGATAGAGGTATAGTGTTTTCTTCGCATAGGAAATTGGCAGGAGAAACTTCTTTACATGGCCGATTGAATAGAGCAAATTTTGTGTCACATAGGGAGAGGAATTTTGTGGTCGGAATGATAATTTGATAGAATTTATTTTTTCTTATAGGTAGCGGAAATAGTTCATAGTAATCATAACTAATACGTTCTGTGAGAGGGATTTCTAGAATGAATTTGACTTCATTGTTACTTATGAATCCTTTGACTGTAATACAAGAATAGTATTGGATAATGTTCTCATCGTTAATCACAAATGGTAAGCGATAGTCTTTAGTTTTTGATTGAATTTTTGACAGTTCTTGTTTTAGCTCATCATGTGAAATGACGGAAGAGTGTAAAGTTTCCGTTTGGGTAAAAGAGATTGCTATCTCTATATCATTATTTATTTCGTCTATGATGTCCAACGCTGAAGTAATATGAGTATAGACTAAGTTCAACATAATAAAGTTGAAATCATCCCAAGAATCCGTAGCATATGAATTCATCTAGAGATTTATTCGTTTGATTTTACTTTCCAGGTTTATCTGATTATGTTGTAATTTGCTCATTGAATTATTGAAAACGTTATTTGATTTTTCTGTTGAACTTATTTGTGAGTTTGCCACATGTATTAATTCCTGTCGCGAATTCCTTAGATTTTGAATAGCTTCGTCATATTTATCGGCGTCACTTTGATCTAAATTTCCTGTGAATGATTTCCAAATAGCTCCTAATCCATGTATTAGACCTCTCTTTTTTCTTGTATTCGGGACCGATACTAATTGTCTGAGTTTCTTATTGATTTCAGCGATTTTATATTCTAATATATATTTATGGTTATAAATTTCATGTAAATATATTATACGATGTTGTGGATTGTGAAATGATGTGTTCATCTTATGATAACTAGATGTCAATTTATCGAATTCTGAAGTTATATTAGATAAATCAAAAATTTGTATGAGTGACCAATAATTCATAATGTTTTGGGACAACCCTTTTTTAAGGGGTAGCATTCCAGGATTGACTTTAATTTTTCTAAACTTGACTTCTGTACATTCTACTAGGGAGATGGCTCCGACAATAGTGGAGAGGGCGATGAACCTGAAAAAATTGGTCGTCTTAAATTTTTCAAATGAACTGTACGACCAACGTCTTATGTTTTGATTTGTTTCCGCCTATCTTTTGAATCGATGCCTTATTCCCAGGTAATAATTTTGTAATAACGAATGGTCCACTAAATTTAGTTCCGCTTTTGTTACGGGCATATTTATAACATGTTTCATAAACAGTTTGACCTATTTTGAAAGGATTTTTAGCGTTTTCGTAAATTTTCTGAACAACTTTGTTTTTATTCGTTATAATATTCTCATTCACTTTATCATATACCAGGGCTAATTTTTCCTTGTGTTTTTGCAGGTAGTCACTATACATTTGTTTATCGTATAGAATATCCAGAGGATTTTTTAATTTGGTATGACCGAATGTAAGTTCTAATGGCGTTAATTTTGTTGATGAATGAATTGAATTATTGTAGCCTATTATGGCATACTTCATTATGGTTCCTATCGGGTCCTTAAATTGTGACCTTAGTATTCTACAATGTTCCGCAACTGTTGAATGGAATCTTTCAATTATTCCATCGGGATCAGGGTGATGTGCTGTTGTGAAATGAACTTTAATTTTGTGTGTTTCCAGAAGTTCTTTTATTACATGTCCAAAAAATTCCATTCCTTGATCTGAACTTATACGTTCTGGTATTCCATAGAATGAAAAATATTCTAATAAAGCGTGGAATATATCTACCGCATTTTTAGATTTTAATTCGATAGCTTGGCCTGTTTTCGTGAAAGCATCTACGATGGTTAAAAATTTAGTAGCTTCCAACGTGTAGATATCTAAGTGTATCTTTTCAAACGGTCTAAAAGGGGTATCAGTTAACATTATATCGATTTTTGGGGGGTTTCTCTCGTATTTGTTCTTTTTGCAAATTTCGCAATTCGCAATGTAGTTCGAGAGGTGTTCTTTCATATATGCAAAGTAATATTTTCGCTGAATTTGTCTGATGGTCTCATTGACGCCTTTATAATTTGTTTTTCCCTCGTGCTGAAACTTGATCGCTTGAATGATAAGTTCCTCATCCTGTATTACTTCTCTTCTTTCCGTGCAGTATATTATCTCCGGTCCGTCTTTGTTAAACAACTTGTTTACAACATTTCTAAATGTCTTAAACATATTCTCGGATTCGAAGTGGATATAGTATCGCTTCCTATCTGCTGTATATTCTTTCAGGAATCTGATGATCTCATCTTCGTTGTTCGTAGTGCTGATTTGCACATAGAATTCCTTTATATTTCCCACGGATTCTTTTCTCACAGGTTTCGGGTTATTATAAACCTCCTTAATAAAATATTGATTTGGTTTCGAGTCGATCACTTCTGCTAATATTCTTATTGGTGATGAATTTGCTGTCTGCAGATTTGCTGAGTTTTTTGTTTGATCATCTTCTGGGTCGTCTTCGTTTTCTTCTTTTTCGGAATCTAATCTTCTAAAAATTTCATCCAGTTCCGTTTCAGACATTTCAATTGATTCTGTATCTTCGAATAATTTTTCTATATCCTCTTCATCCACATTGTTAATTAAAGATTCGGTGTCTGTGACGTTCAGTTGTATTCTTGATAATGCATCGGCATTCTTGTTGATGGTTCCTTTTTTATAAGAAATTTTGTAATCGTATTCTTCAAGTCGTATTTTCCATCTTTGTAATTTAGAATTTGGTTCCTTTAACTTATTCAGCCAGACCAAGGGTCGGTGGTCTGTACATATTGTAAATTTATGACCACATAAGTAAGGCTGAAAATATTTGACTGCCCATACCACTGCCAAGAGTTCTTTTTCGATGGTACCGTTCCTCTGATTGGTTTAATGTCCTTGATCCATAGCATATTGGTCTGTCTGAACCTATGGGTCCTTTTGATAGAATGGCTTCAATTGCTACATTTGATGCATCTGTTGTTACTACAAAGTTTTTACTGAAATCAGGGTATTGTAATATTGGAGGGTTTGTCAACAGTTGCTTGCATTTATTAAATGCTTCCCTAAAATCTTCCGAGTGAACAATTTTTCTACCTTTCTTCAAGCAAGCGGTCATAGGTTCCGTAATTTTTGCATCATCTCTTATGAATTTACGATAATATCCTGTAAGTCCTAGAAATCCTTTCAATTCTGTTGGCGTTTGAGGGATTGGGTAACGTAAAATTGCATCAATTTTTAGAGGGTTGGGTTTCAGGCCATCCGGAGTTATTACGCGACCCAAAAATTGGACTTCCTTCTTCAAAAATTCTGATTTGTCCATCTGAATCTTCAAATTTGCAGCTCTAAGAGTTTCAAAAACTTTACGCAATTTTTCGATATGTTCTTGCAATGATGTCGAAAAAATCACAATATCGTCCAAATAGACCACGCATGCTTCGTTCATTATTCCTCGTAATAGATTGTCCATTACTCGTTCAAATGTTCTCGGAGCATTTTTCAATCCAAAAGATAGTCTCTTAAATTCATAGTGACCTCTTTCTGTCGAAAATGCTGTCTTTGGTATGTCCCTTGGGTGCATCTCAATTTGATGATATCCTGATGCCAAGTCCAATGTGGAAAAATATTTGCATTTTCCCAACTTGTCAAGTACTTCCGTAATGTTTGGTAGTGGATATTGATCATCGATACTCTTTTTATTAAGGAGTCGATAATCAACACATAGACGATATTTTTGTTCTCCAGATGCAACCATTTTCTTTGGAACTACAACAACTGGGCTACTTCATGGACTATTAGATGGTTGAATGACGCTGACTTCCAAAAGTTCCTGAACTTGTATTTCAACTTCTCTCTTTTGTGCTTCAGGCATCCTGTACGCTCTTTGGAAAATTGGAATTTCGTCTGTTGTTATTATTTCATGTTTTACTACATTAGTAAAACTTAGAGGTACTTTCTTGCAATGAAAAACATCCCTATATTCAAAGCAAATTTTTCGAATTTCCCTTTTTTCTTTCTTGTTAAGATGTTCTAAGCGAAGGTTCTTCATGTTTTCCTTCAGTACATTATCAATTTTTTCATCACATTGGATTTCTTTTGTTGAAGTTACTTCGGTATCGTTAATTTCGAGAATTTGGAGTGGTTCAATGCTTATTTGTTCAGGTGTTTCGTTGCTATTTGTTATTGCTAAATATTTTTCGTTATTTTCAATTTTAACTAAGCACTGAGGAATTTCAATTTCTCCGTTGAGTTTGACATATTCTACGATGCCTTGATTCAATTCATTCGATTTTATTGGTACTTTAATGACTTTCTGAGTACTTGGTGGTAAATTGTATGAATACGCACATTTTTTAAAATATAGAGGTATAGGTCCATTTTTTGTATAGAGTACATTTTTCTTAAGGTCAATATTCTCACCTAAATGTTTTAATAAGTCCACACCTATTAATCCGTCGTATTTTTCATTGAACTCGAAAATGTGAAAATTAAGGTATTCTCTAGTCTTAAAAATTTTTGGTAGTGGAATACGAGCTATATATTTGTGGTAAGAGATTTTATGGGCCGTTTTAATTTTGAAAGGTGAATATTCTATAAAATTTCTGAACTACTCGTGGGCTAATTAAGGATTTCGAACTTCCTGTATCAATCATAAATTTCAATACAACATTAGGAATTTGAATGAAAGGATGTGTTGAAGTATTTATATTTGTCAAATTTATGTATCGTCCTGGTGAATTGAATGGTACTGAAAATTTTCACGAGGCAATTCTGAATATACATTATGATCTGAACATTGATATTGATCATTTTGGAAATCATTTGTATCATCAGAATATTGATCAATATAACAATTGCTATCATCGTATTCATTTATCTGTTCTTGAATTTCTTGTTGGAAATGTTCCTCCGAAGTGAAATTTCTTTGGTTTCCCTGATTGTTGATTTGAAATCGAGTTTGGGGTCTTTCTGTACGTCTTGTATTCGAGGATGAGGTATCCATCGGTACAGGTTTTGATCGTGCTTGAGGATTTCTAATTTGAATACTTCTGTGGTTATATGTACTCGTATTCATTGGATTAAGGCTAACAAATATATTGATTGGGTTCGCATTTCTATAGAGAGGGCATTTTGATATGACGGTGTCAGAAATTTGAGCTGGGAATTTTAAGGTTTGCTGGGATGGACATATAATAAATTACGTCTAGCATAAGAGGAGTTTTATTCTTCAATTGTGAACGCGATGGCCTGTTCTAGAGTTCGCGGATTTCTTAATCGTATGGGTAGATTGGAGTGAAGACCCCTGAGGAAAGCATTTAGTGCTTGATTTTTGAATAAGGTTTTCTTTAGTTCAATGACGTTAGCAACGACTTCAGTAAGTTGAATTTTGTTTAACAATAAACTCAACAAGTCCTGGCACCTGTGACCAAAATTTACAGGACTTTCAAATCTCCCTTGTTTTAGATGTATTAGAACTCCAACCAAACAATTTTCATCTCGTTGATCTGAGAAAAATTGTAACAACAAATTTTTGATCGATAACCAATTTCTCAGGTTTCCTCTACTTCCGACTAAATTTAGCGCTCTACCTATTAATTTGCCTATTATTGCTCGCAACAAAAATTCATTTTGTGGATTCCCTATATTATTCTGATCTGAAAAGTTATCAATTAGATATTCACTGGAATGTAAAAATATTGCCAATGTGGCTGGATTCCCGTCATATTCTGGAATGCAATCAATATGGTGTTTTTGAATTTGGGGAACTGCCATTATCTGCGCTCTATTACTTCGTCTTAAAGACTGCGCTCTCTTTCTATACTCATAAAACTGTATTGAATGAATTATTTTAACTAAGTACTTATTTAATATATTTGAGACCAATTTTTCAAGAAAAGATTGCAGATTCTGCAGAATTTATAGAAAAAATATTTTTGGAAGGTTTGGGAGTGGAAAAAGGATGTGAAACTCACACTACTTGCTTCATAAAGATTTCTTCTTTCTTCTTTGCTTCCGTTTCAGGGGATACAGCGATTATAGCAGGCAGTTTCGTTCCAGAAACTCCGTACCAAACTATAATTTCTCCACCTGAAAGCTGATGAATTGGTTGCCTTCTTAATTATGAGCTCCGGTGATTTTGAACTTTTGCTCGCTGGTTTTGTTGCACCACTCTGCTGGACTTGGTCGAGGTTTGAGCCAAGGTCCGGAAAAATTTTCGAATACTCATTTAATCGTTAAAACGAACACTACTTTATGGCATTTTTTGTCGAAAAAAAAAGTTTTGAGTATCCTACCGACTGCGCCACTTATGTTCATTGAATAACTACTTTGATTTTTAAAAAGTATATTTGATTAAAGAAGATGCGGACAATGTGAAAGTCACGACAGTACGTACAATAATGATCTTATTAGGTATGTTAACAATATAGGTTGGTTCGTCTTCCCCTACTCATGCGAGAAGTTCCTAGATTTGTAATATGATCTATTATACTACGATATGTATATTTAATATAGGTATTGGAGGATACCAATATGTAACTTACGACGTCATAAATATACGTATCTCTATCAAGAGCTTGAACGGCGAGAGGAAAATTAGCTCCTTCATCCATTATTAACTGTTTTAATGTACGAAGGGCCAAAAAAGGAGCACTTGATATACCATAAGTAACAGTGCGCAGTCTGAAATCTCGAATGGTTTCATCAGGGGAAAACCTCCAAATAATGCACTGATAATCCTGGTGTTCAGGGCTTACCTGGATCATCCGATACATCTGTTTGATATCCGCACAGATAACGAATTCATGTACTCTGAAACGTAAAAGTATGGACAAGATGTCACTTTGAAGTTTTCGTCCTTTTAGCAAGTGATCATTCAACGATAACTGCGAAGGACATTTGCTAGAAGCATTAAAAACAACCCTTATTTTTGTGGAAGTTCTCTCACCCTTAATGACGCCATGGTGTGGCAAGTAGTAGGAATGAGGAGGATTTATAGAGCTCTTAATGTGTTCCATATGACCTGCTTCCAAATAGTCACGCATGGAATCTCGATAGACAGTATAAGGTTGAGGTTGTCTCAATAAGCGCCTCTCAAGACTCAAAAAACGAGAAAGAGCTAGATCCCGATTTCCCGGAAATGTTGGCAAGGTGTCTCGAAAAGGCAGAGATACAATATACCTCCCAGTATCTTCGCGTTTTTGGGTCACCCTGTATATACTCTTGCACACTTCGTCGTCGTAGCATGAACTCTCAGGGTCTGATGGTAAAACTTCAAGTTCCCAAAGGTTTTGAAGATCATGATTTAAAGTCTGCTAAGGACTAGATACAAAAGGTCTGATGGTAAACCTTCAAGTTCCCAAAGGTTTCGAAGATCCTGATTTAAAGTCTGCTCAGGACTAGATACAAAAAATGAAAATTGTGATGAGTTGATTTGAGGAGAAATTTTACCCATAACAATATATCCAAATTTGGTATTTATCGCGTTGAGTGGGCCAGTTTCCCCGTGAATTACTTCCCCTAGAGCAATCTTAGAGAAAACATCAGCGCCCAGCAATAGATCAATATTTCCAGGTTCGTGAAAATGCGAGTCAGCCAATTTCAAATGTAGTAAATGGCGAAAAGCTGTCGAACAAACTTTACTTCGAGGCAATTTGTTGCAAATTTTATCTAAAACGACGGCGTCCGAAATCAAAACAGGCTCACGTTGATTAACAGGTCGCAAAGAAAAAGTAATATAACCATAATTTGAACTTGCTTCGAAAGAATTCAAACTCTGAATCTTTACCTCTATACGTTGTTTCGGTAGACCTAATATATTTGAAGCCTTTTTTGATATGAATGACATCATGGAGCCGCTATCAATTAACGCACGCATAACATGGAAATTCCCGTGACTATCACATACCTCAACCAATTCGGTAGCCAACAAGACCACGGCGGTTTCTCTGACAACACCTGTGGCAGAAATTACCGTATTAGGCGTAATATTTTCTGAACTAGTAGAAGGCTGATTTAATGAATTGTTCGACCCCAGATGTAAAAGCGTATGATGCCTTAATTTGCACTCCCGACAAGTATTAAGTGATTTACAGTTGCGCAAACTATGAACCGAACTTAAGCAATTTAAACAGAGTCGAATATGTTTACAGAAAGTGTGGCGCTCTTTCGGGGATTTTTTCAAAAAAATTGGGCACGCGAAAAGCTAGTGCGACTCCTTACACAGACAACAAGTGATAACTGCACCATTCCTCACGTTCGAAAAATGAGAATTTATCTTTTTATTATGTGTTGTGAGCTTTTGAGAAGATAGCCCTCTATTGCTATCGGAAGGGGTTGAAGTTTTCAAAGACTCCATGGCGCAACAATATTTATTTAAAAATTCCATTAAACCTGAATATTGCCGGATATCAGAAGAACCATGCTCAAGTTCGAACCGCGTTATCAACGAATTATCCATGCGTTTGAACAACATCTGAACCAAGATGAAATCCCATTCTTCCACCGGAAATTTCATGTGTTTCAAAGCAGCCAAATGCTCAGTAAAGGCATCGAGTAAATGACGTAAAGAGCTCGCACTATTAGCATTATATTTGGCCAAACTTTTTAACGCCTCCCAGTGAGCTTGAGCCCTCAAACGTTTATTAGAATAACGTTGTACGAGCGAATCATAAGCAATCGTGTAGTTGTCACGAACCAATGGTAATGTACGTACTAACGAAAGAGGCTGACCATCATGAGATGAAATTAAAAAATTAAATTTTTCAATTTCTGACAGACTCTGATTATTATGAACAAGAGCGTCAAACAAATCCAAAAATGTAGGAAACGTTGTGAAATCTTTCCAATCTTAATTTCAGGTGATCTCATATTTGGTGAATGCGTCTGAGGAAATAGGCTAGTATTGAACCCCATTTCATATGAGTCAAAAAGTTCGGAAAAAATAGTTTTTACAAGAAAGAAATCGTTTTGAAACTGAGATCATATCATTTCCTCAGCTGTCATGTCTGAATTATCGTCAGCTAATAATCCGGTTATTAAATTGTTATGCTGTTTATGGAAATCTTCCCTGAGAGCATCGATTTCACCGAAACGAATTTTGAAAAGCGTATGTTTAGATTTATCTGATTTAGCTGCAATGGCTAAGGCTTTCAATGTTTCCATTTCAGAAATAGAAATGCCTCTTGTCAGTTTGGCCGTCTTCATACGTGAATCGGCCATAATAATAATTTATCAGAACGAGAATGCGAATAAAACAATAATATTCCAACAAAGAATGAAGGAGAATGAATGCGACAAATGTGATGCGTTGCGCAGAATATTTCAACGAGTGAATTTTACTCGAGAGATTTCAAACAACATTGCGATTCCAAACGTAAAATTACTGAAAATTGAACAATGTTTGGCCTTTGTTTAGATTCACCCAGCGACCGGTGAAAACTAACTAATTTGTAGAAGCGAAATGCGGACGAATCAAAGGCTGCGACAAAGTCACCTGACTGAGAATTGAATTTGCGCGAGCGCGGAAGTAGCTCTTGCGTTTTGCGTATTTCTAAGAGATTCAAGTGAACTAGCTGAACATAACAACCGACAATAAAAAAAATTATTTCAAAATGGAGATTTTATGAAATGAAATGCGTATGAGACAATATATATTAAGAACCCCAATTCATTCAGTTCCTTTAGCAAAGCGATTGTTCGACAAACTAATCTAGAAACAATTCAATAACCCTCCGGGCGCGAAAAAAATACACAAACCAATTGACGAGAAATATGAATGCTTAAAAAAATGAAGCCTGCAACCATATAACGAAAGACCTCTGAAGGAGGCTCGAAGGACCAACAAATGTTGGTGTTTTATCGTATTTAATACGTAGAGCTAGTGTGGACGGTATTTTCGTTGATGTTGCGAAAGCAGACACAATCACAGATCTCAGAACAGTAAGAGACTGAATGTAAAATGTCTTACCACTGGCTATGGATGTTGGGGGCTTCCTTGAACTTGCAGGCCTGGAGGGATCCCTCAAAGTAAACAGGTCACTTTCCATATACTGGAAAATTGTTCTTTCCGACTTCAATCTAAGTCAACTTATTCTAAATCACTGTCTCTACCAGTTAATGCACTTTAAATAATCGGTTCCAAAAAATTGCGAGATGAACCAGCGAAAATATCACTAATCGTTATTCAAACAAATTTACGATCGATATTCAACAAAATGCGGAAAAAATGACGAAAACGTGATACGGCATTCGTCAGTTTCTCAAGACGACTGTTCTTTTTATACACAAAAAATGTTAATTACATATGCGCGTATTTCCAAACAAACTTGGACATTTATAATTCAGCAACCCACAATATGAAGATCTGCACCGTGTGTTGCTGACACAACACCTGTTAATTCTTTCTCAAGGAGATCCCTCAGTATATTCTAGGACCTTGTGCTACTAAGGAGAGTTAGTTGTGTTCTTTTTCAACATTGTTGCTCTATCCTGATTGCAGCTTAGATACAGCACTGTTAATTTTTGAATCGACAGTGAATGGGTCGACTATCCTTTGGGTAGATCTCTGGCTCGTTCAATCCACTGTGCTTGAAGTACTCACCACTCAATTCAAATTAGCTACCATGAACACGCGCGGCAAGGAGTACTGACTTCACGTCAGTGCTTTTTTTATTTTCGGATTCCCCATCCAACACCTCCTACATTGAAGGCCAGTCATCAAAATCAATATGGCCACCAAAGTGGATGGGAAAAAGGCGGTATATTCAAAAGTTGAATTATAGGATTTTTCTCATATTCAAACAAATTGCTGAATTATACATTCCATGCAATGATACTCAAGTCATGCCATAGGACCAAGTTCCATAAGTGCTATCCCTGTGGTTCGATTAAAAACTTTGAGCACTAGTTTCACATTCTGCTTTTCTATTGATGTTGAATATAAGGATTTGGTAGGTCTACCAGTTATTTCTTATATTATTCAAAAGATGAACTGAGTCGACCGCATAAAAAGGGGTCTTTTATTATTAGAAGGATGTTCATATAAAATGATAAGGATGTTTATACAAAATAATGTTATTTCCCGCATCTCAGTCGCCATAGACTCCTATTCTGCCAATCTTGCTCTTGAAACCCTCTTTTGTCTATCGCTTCCTGAACTCCTTTCCTCCACGTTCTTCTGGATATTCCTCTCCTTCTTTGCGCAGGAACTCAATTGAGGACTTTAAATGGCCATCTCTTATCACTAATTCTTGAAACGTGCCTGAACCAGCGTTGCGTTTCTGCTTCTATTGTGTCTCAAATATCTACACCAAAACCAACTCTAGCTATTCATCTCCTCATTCCTGACTCGATCCTGTAGCGTTAGTTTAGAGCAGCGCCTCTAATGTACCATCCCCATTCCCCATGGCTTTCAGTTGATTCTTAAGTTGCGTTGTCACTTTCCGTACCTCGGCTCCATTTTAGGTACTCCATATTCTCTATTAAGGTCTAATAGGTTTTTCTTTTCATATCAATTCTTATTTGCGAACTCCGAAGTAAGCCTTTCAGTTGTTTTGTAATTGATCTTCCCTGGGCGATCCTTCCATTATTTCCCTTTCCCACTGGATCTGATTGCTCTGAGGCTCACTTTGCGATAGGCATATGAATCCCTGTATTATTTCATCTCGCAGGATAATATCACTCCTGCCATTATTCACAACAATATATTTTGTTTTTGAGGTGTTTA
Source organism: Halyzia sedecimguttata (assembly GCA_937662695.2). NCBI lineage: Eukaryota > Metazoa > Arthropoda > Insecta > Coleoptera > Coccinellidae > Halyzia > Halyzia sedecimguttata. Next base: position 143,352,380 of record OW569411.2, read on the forward strand.
TGGTCATGCTACGCTCGATATGTATGCCTGATATAATTTTCTCAACATATAAATATCTTCCTCATCTTTGGCTATGATGACCAGGTCGTCAGCAAAGTGTAGAGTGAGAAGTATATATTATTTGCCTATTAGAATTCCCATATTTCGACATTTTCTTCGCCAATATTTCAGAGTCGAGGTAAGGTAGACCTTAGACAGAGTCGATGTTCCGGACAGCCCTGTCGGAGACCTTTTGAGATATGAAACTGCATAGACAGTATAGTTCCCACCTTCACCCTTGCTGAAATATCCGTGAAGAGCTCCTTCACTGCCGTAACATATACCTGGCCTACGCCATTTTCTTTTAAGGTCTTCCACAATTTAGCGAGAGGTACACTATCATAAGCCTTCTGCCAGCCTACAAAAATCAAGTTTCTTTTTGTTCCTTGTACCACAAGCTACTACAGGCCAAAAAATGGGTTCAAGCCCTGTGGACAGTAGCTTTCTTGCGCCTTAGTTCAAACAGATAAATTATATCTCCGAAAGTATTGGTTTCTCAGAGTTGAGAATTATATCAATGCATTCTTATGATAGAACTTCATCATAAAGGAAATTCAATTAAAATAATAGTTCTTTCATCAAGATTAAATGAGCAATCTGAGAATGAGAACTGCACCATGGAAGAAATCAAATTAAAATAGCTGAAATGAATTTGACTCTCCCTTATAGAACAGGATGAAATGTACCAGTATGAACACAGAACATATAATAAAGCTTAGATAGAATAATTATAGCATTTTGTGGAAACATAGAAGTACGATTCATTATTGAAATTTCGAAAAATCATATCTCCGAAAGTATAAGCTTGTTGGAGTTAAAAACAGACAAATTACATCTCCGACAGTATTGGTTCCTCAAAGTTGGGAATTATATCAATGGATTCTTATGAAAGAACTTCATCTTAGCAGAAATTTAATTAAAACATCATAGAAGAATTTAAATTCAACAACAGTGCCAAAAATTAACAATCCAAAACCAATAGACGAATTCTACCCAACAACGAACTCATCAGAGATATTCATTCCTCAATTCTATGATGAACGATAATATATATCTTTCCTCAAATCCACTCCAATACACCAATATTCCAGTTTTGTATTTAGTGGAGATATTCTGAACTCAATATTATTAACTTACCATTACCATTTCCATTATCATATGGATTAACCATCGACATGAAAATATCAACCAACAAAAAGTATGATATTATATTCTAATTCTCATATTTCTACGATTGCTGGAATGAATTAATGAGTAACATGCAGTTCTGACAGTTGACACGACATTGGAGGACCAACAAAGCAGGAATTAGTACTGTAATTGTTTGTTTTCCTTTTATTTTCAGGTATTTTTCGATATTTCTGAGTGTTATATCAATTTAATTGTTGTTTATGAAGTGAAGTGAATATCTTTATTTGTTCCATCAACATAAAGTGTGAGTAATAAAATGCCAAATTTCTGCATGTTCTTGAGCTGCAGTAGCAAGGGCGAACTGAAAAACGTACAAATTTCACATTTTTCACGTAACTTTATATGCAGAAAGTGCGTAAGTAAGTGATTATAGTACGAGAGCTAGCAACGTTGGGAAAACAAGAATTTCAGGTTGGCCAGTTTTTAGATATGCTATTCCTCTCACTCTCCCGGACGTTATACGGGCAATCTGGCTGGCGGTAGTGCATGCGTTCATCAGTGCGCAGCGTACCTGTACTGGTAAAATATCGATTTTCAAAGCATTTTAGGAAGGTTTTCAGTTTTTTAATTGTTTTTAATGAATGTTTTGACACATGAATATATTATTGCCAGATATTTTTATTGTTGTTTTAACTGTGCCAGACGCCAATTTTGAAATAAAAAAAAAAATTTTTTCAAACTATTTTAGTACGGCTGAAATTTTTATATGATGTTATTTAAGTTTCTACAGGCCCAAAATTAAATTGCCAGAAAATAATTCAATTGTTAAACCTTTAGCCAGACCGATCTAAAAGTGAAAAGTGATGTGGTATCATTTTGCTTAGTCTAGAAATAGTTGTAAAATAAATTTGAAAGAAAGGATAGAAAACCGTTGAATTAAGTAGTGAATTAATACGATATCAAAATAATAATTTATTGTAATACAAAATTAAACTAATTATCAATCCATAGTATTAAAATGACAAAAGTTCGGATGGTTAACTGAGGCATCTTGGTAATCATCTTCTTCATCACTGCTGATATTTGCATTGTCATCATCGTCTTTTGAAGTATAATCATTTTGTAATATGGAATTATCTGTAATCGAATGAAAAATTTAATGTATAATCTTTCGGCAAAGAAATTTATTAGTATTTTATTCATAATTTTTACCTTCAATAATAATATCGGCAACTAATGATGGTAATTGCTCTCCAATGAACCAGACAAAATCATATTTATTGTCTTTTAGTGTCCAGCCGGAAACTTGAGGTGACAGAGATGTTGGGTGTTTTGAATGAGCACTTCTCCAAAACTTTGTAACGTAACGAACTCGCAGTAAATGTTGATAGAGTTCAGCTTTGCATGGTGGTAAGCTTGATGGGTCAACATTACGGAATTTTTTCTCAAAGTTATCGTCTGATTTTATAGACTGATAAGTGTTTGAAAACAGCTGGAAACGAACTTCATTGACGTTCCAAGAATCAAGAGCTCCGTATATATGGCAGATTAATTTTTCCAAGACCTCAAATGCCTTATCCAGCAATTCTTCATCATCTGTTATAATATCTTGACAGGCTGACTGATACTGAACTGATTGCTCTAACAGTTTGAACGGTCGAAGTTTACCTTTCCGGAAAAAAGCTGGTGTGTAGTCGCATCCTGTGAGTGCGTGAAAGCACGGTAGAGCCTTCGATAAAGAATTCCCTAGAATTTCGTATACTCGATTGACGCTTATAAATCGCACATTATTTCCCACACCTAGATTTATCCAGAGTTTTAGTGATGCATTCAAATGATCCATGTTACCAAGAAGTATTACTAAAATGTCTGAGTCTGAGCAGCGTATCACAACTTCGGCATCGACATTTATTTGGCATATGTGATATATTATTCGAGAATCGGCTTCTTCATGTTCTTCACAAGATAACGAATCTTCAACAGTTTTAATAACTTTATTATTTTCAACTCGGTACGAGTAGCACTTGTTGAAGTTCAGATAAATAATTTTATTACCAATGAAGGGAGCCATTTCATCACCAGCCCAATGGTCAATGAAGAAATTAACAAGGGCTTCTTTGAAATATATATTTTTAAGTACACCTACAAAATTATGTGGACGAATTTGATTGGGTCCGATTGTAACCTGACTCATTGATTCATCCCGACGTGAGCGCTCAAAAACTTTGATTGATGGTGTGAAATATTGATCGAAGATAATATCGACACGATTGGATTTAAATCGTAGTATCATACTCAGAAATTTTTTAGATATACCATTGAAGGTTGCAGGTAGTTCTTTCATTAGGTGTAACATAAAAAAACCATCTAAAATAGCAATATTGAAAGACAAAGGTGGCTTATCAACGTTATCACCGACTTTCTTCTCAATCAATTTCACTAATTGAGATTTATCCGTTTTACAGATACTGCCATCTGCGTGGCACATTGATGTTGGCACTGGTGTAAGTGGAAATGTCAAGACTTTTTCAATATCAACCTTATGAGTTAAGGATATTCCCAACATTCTCCCAAACAAATTCCTTTGCATTCTCAGCTCGACAATTTTATTTCCGAAGGTTAATTTCTTTTTTTTTGGAGCCTCAGCGAAGTTGAGTATTTGATTTTTTTTATTGGTTTGTCAAATCTACTTCCATCTATAGCACATTCAGTAATGAATTGCTTCCTTAAATCATCACCATTTTTTTCGATGTTCAGTAGGAACTCAGTTATATGTTCAGAGACCGGCTTTCCAGTAGCTACATTGTAAAGAGTTTCTTTGTTTAGATCTGGATCGAACGGATTACAGCTTTTTTCAAAAATATCGATAAAATTGGCAAGTTGTTTTTCAAAAATTGTAATGCGATTAGGTTGTAAGTCTGCGGTTACGTCTTGCAAGTATCTTAATCCACAAACATCTACAACATGGGAGATCAAAGCAGCTCTAATACTGTGGCTTTTTGTCCAGCGTTGACGCGCCGCTATCGAATTTGTGAAATGTGCAATACCGCTGAGACGTTTAGCTGCATCAGCATTTATAGTCTGTTCCAGTGTAAGATCTATTGGTATTCTCGAAAAAGGTTTATCAGTTCTTTTTATTCCAAAACATCCAGATTTGAAGTCCTCTTCAAGCCCTGGATGTGTTTTATCAACATTCTTCAAATTGTCATAATATTTAACACACCATCGAGCGTAGTTAGGCTGATTAACAATAAAAAATAAATTTGTGATTTTTGGAATTACATGTTTGAACATTTCAAAATCACCCATGCGTATGCTCCTGGATAAAATGATGTAATACTGAACTAGTTGGATGTAGGTCATGTAGAACTGAGCAGTTTTACCATGATCTCCTTGTCTTGTTTCATCTACGAATTTTTGATATGAAGAGAGCAGTCGGGACAGTACCTGATTTGGTAAGAATTCAGCAATCGTAGTTGAATGGGAAACCTCAAGATTTTGATATTGTAACAGATTATCAAAGATTTGGTCTTTTATAAAATCGTATTCGACTTGTTTTCTTTTCAAGTATTGATCAATGTGTAATATTTGAACACCTACTATACACTACTATACCTACTATATACAGCCATCAGCGGATGCAGACGTTTACAACGATTAAAATGTTTGCCTTCAATGATTCCGTTCACCGAGCCTGATGCTATAATCTTACTTTCAACCATCATATGTGATAATCCACACTCATTGATGAATACTCCAATTGCTTTAAAAAATGCCATCATTAAATGAAATGAGCCCAGATGTATAAAGAGATTATCAAATTGTGGGGTTTCTGTAGCTTGAATTTTGAGAGCTATTTTAGCGATGGCCAAATCATATGTTACTTGAACGTATTTCTGGTCACATTCCACACCAACTTTTTGTGCCTGTGTCATTGTTAATTTCACTACTGATGTCTCTGTTGGCGACAAATTGATTGGAGTAAGGTAGGATACTTTTTGCATCGAAGTATTATCTTTTATAATTCGACAATTAAATCCTGTCCACATTGAAGTGTTTGGCACATGGAAAAAGAGTGAAGCCATATGTAATAAATCAATAGCTTGTACTAAAGACAAAGTGTTCGGAATAGATTGCTCTATGTTCTCAACAGGTGTTAATCGTTCTAACATTTGCAATCGGGCAGAAATTGGAACAAGTTCAGGAACAATAGCTTCAAAGGTTCGTCTTCTTTTTGGTGGTGGTGGTAACATGTCGGACTGATCACTTCTGGAATCAAGATTACCTTCATTAGGATCATCATTATCAATGTTTTGATATATTATTCCTACGGTGTCATGCAAAGTTTCTTTTCCATTTAGAGTATCAACGTATCTATCAAAGTTATCGAAAGCTACACCTGTACATAATGATGGTTTTCGAATAATGTCAGGGGGAGTTATTTCAGAGCGATTAACAGATGAGTAAGTTGCTTCAGTTTCCAGCTCCTCCAGTGTTGTATAGTTGCAGCAATGTCCGAGACGATTTAGAATGTTAATAATTTTTCTACTACTTGTGAGACTTTTAAGAGCCATACCAAGAGTTATGTGTTTTGAAGGTTTAATAGTACCATTTGTCACTCAAAAAATAGTATCTGATGCCATTGAGTTGCTTAATCGATTACAGTTTTCACCATTTCTACGACGAATATCTTTGCCTCCAATTAATGTTCTAAAAAATCGATCTAAGTTTTCAGGTATCGTACATTGACTATTGATTAAATCAGTGGGTTTGATTTTTGAAGGTAATGGTAATTTATCCATTTTTAAAATGGTTCTACGCAGGACTAATGCAGCTTTATCAAGAAGCTCATTTTCCTCGAGCCTAGTGAAATCATCATCTTCTAATAAACTACTATCTTTCTGCATGATAACTTTATTTTTATTTTTCAAAATAATTTTGAACGTATTTTGAAATTTTTTGGATATTTTCTCTTCCAGATAATGATTCGTCATTAAATTTACATCTGACTGAGACTGAAGCATTAATTCACTATTGTATGTGTCACAAACAGAAGATAACGGCAAACAATTTTTTTTTCTATAACAACTTCCTCTATTAATGAAACAATTTGATTGAAAATGCACTGGTGGATACTTCGATTATCATGCCAGGAATTCTGTGGATTATCAGCAATAACTTTATTATAATCATTAAAATATCCCAATTCACAAGAATGATGATAAAAAATCATTTCTCTGTTTGACTGTAAATTTTCTATTTCTTCTAGCAAGCCTCGATTACTTAATTTTGTCATCCAGTCAGCTATTTTTTTATAAATGTTTGCATCATTTGAGGAGTGTAAGGTTTGTTGTTTACCTTTTGATTGCTTGCGATCTTTTCCACAAAAAAAACAAACCCGTTTCACATTTGAATTAGTTTCTATATTTCCCACACTTTCAGGCTCAATAATTGCATTAGAAGTGTCAATTTGTTGAGCATTAACTTCTGTATGTAAATCGGATGAGTCGGATTTTCTGTCACAGTTTTGCTAAAATCTACCTCAGTATTCGATGTTGGTGCTGAACTAGATGTGTTGGGAAGATCTACTGTTGACGAGAAATTAATTTCAGATAAATTGCGGTATTTTGTCATTAAAGCAGTAAATCTGCTGTAACAATCTCTATGATATCCATCAGTGTCGTTAACTTGCTCTGGTAACTGTACACTATCATATTTTAGTTCAAAATTTACACGTACCTATTCGTAAAATTTCTTGACACTTATTTAATTTATCCCCGATAAAAGGTAATATTTTATCATTTTTATCTTTACAAAAGACACATTTTAATTTATCAGTCGCCATTATAACACAATTTTGTTGACAACGTTCAAAATAGCATCAACGAATACAACAATATGACCAGTAGTGCGCCAAGGCATTTTTTATTTGTACCAAAATGACAGATGAAAATTTATGCTTTTCCATAGAATTGTATAGCAGCAATGAAAATAAAGTGTTCTGTGCTCTGTGGTCGTGATCTATGACATAAAATTTAACCGTGGACTCGTTCAAATTGATTACGTATTGCAAAACCAAGTGAAGACAAAATGTGTCCATGTGGTATGCATTTACGAAATAATATAGGATTGTATAGCAATTCGTACAATTGTATAGCCAGGAGCAGCCCATAATATGACTAAACTGACGCTAAATTTACTACAAACAGCTGTTATCGTCTATCTGTGATTGTCTGAACTCTTCCAAGATGCCCATCACTTTTCACTTTTAGATCGGTCTGGCTGAAGGTTAACAATTGAATTATTGTTTGGCAAATTAATTTTGGGTCTATAGATAATTAAATAACATAATATAAAAATTTCACTCGTACTAAAATACTTTGAAAAAAAAAAAATTTTAGATTCAAAATTGGTGTCTGGCACAGTTAAAACAACGATAAAAATATCTGGCAATAATATATTCATATGTCAAAACATTCAATAAAAACAATTAAAAAACTAAAAACCTTCCTAAAATTCTTTGAAAAATCGATATTTTACCTGTACAGGTACGCTGCGCACTGATGAACGCAAGCACTACCGCCAGCCAGATTGCCCGTATAACGTCCGGGAGAGTGAGAGGAATAGCATATCTAAAAACTGGCCTACCTGAAATTCTCTCTCGAAAACGTTGCTAGCTCTTAGACTATTAAGCTATAGATCTATTTTAATATCTTGGTTCCAATTTGAATCTTGTATGAATGTGGAGCTCAACTTAACCGATCACCTTGAGAGATTATAAGAAGGAACTAGGTATATTGTTTTGAAGGGCAAGAATTCTATTGTATTAGTATGTCACTACGATTGGAAACTGTGGAAAATTTAGAAGACAAATAACACTTTCCAGCTTGTTAATTCTGTATCATTATAGGTACATGTAAAAATGTTTGACTTAGTTAGCTGCATGAATTGTAATGTATAAATCTATATTTTGATATAAATATTATGAATTTCTCAATAAATTTGATTTCTTTATTCCAAGGATTTCATCAGTTTTTGATAAAGTTCGCAAAATTTGTTACCTCAGCAAAAACCAGAGATTTATGAATTCGACTGCTGAAGAGATTGAACTTAACAGCTTCGAAACTCAAATTTGGTAGAATTTATTCAATACATTTTCATTCAAGTATGAAAGGAAATTAAATTTTGAGTTGTTTCTCATATTCAATATAGAAAATTGTACACTATGTTTTCACTAGGTAAGCCAGCAGATTTGTCCAATAAAAATCATCCCGATGAGGTTCCATTATAGAATATGATTGTGTATGTAATGTATGTGTTGTTTTTTATACTCCAATGTAGTTAATTCGTGATGAATAAATTTCATTATCCCAACTCTGATGCCAGGTCCAAACCAAGCGGACAAAAACGAGAATAAGGCTGTTACAAAGCTAATTGTATATTGTTGATTAATTTATTTTAATAAAACTGCTTAAACATGATGACTGTTATAAAGAAATTATAAAGTATACTATTTTATTTATTACTATATTATTTACTCTATCAATATTAGTGTAATTTTTTTTAAATATGCTTACTTTAATTGCTTCAGTTTAAACTATTACCAAAAATCATTGTAATAACGAGCATGAATAACCCATTGTCACTGTGAAATACTTCTTAATCCTACAAATGCTAAAAACCAACTCTAGATATTCAACTGCTTCCTGCTTTCTATTTCAATAGATTTAGATTCATCCACTGTCAAATTGATGTTGATGCTTCTGCCTGAAAAATATTGATATATAAATCATTTTATTAACGTTGATTGAAGCTGCATTCATATAACATCCTTGAAGAATCATTTATTACTGCCACTAATAAATTCAACAGCACACATTCGATAAAAATCACCACCAAGTATCCAATTTTAAGAACTAAAAGTTGGATAGATTGGAGCTTACCGATATCCTGCAACTTCTGCGATGATATATACAAATACTTTTCTTCAAATAAATCCATGATAGTTATAGTGAAATATATGAATTTGAAGATGATTGTTGAACATATATCTTTGCAAATTATCAAACTAAGATTGTCAGTCTTCATTATGGAGATATTCCGCATCCATCCACACGCTGCCTTATTATAAGCCTCCAAACTTTTATTAGAACTCATATCATCTGAAGTATATTTGTTCTTGGTAACCACAAGGTGCATCAAAATGTCCTGGTACAGTATTTTCGTAAAGTCATCAATATTTGTTGAACACTTCTGCTTTCTGATAGTATAAGGATCTAAACGAACCACCAATGATGGAAATTTGATCGATATAGAGCTTTTTATCACTCTTAGAATGTTTTTCGGAGTAATCACTATAATCCATCATGATTATTTACAAATATTAATTGGATTACAAGGTACCTGAAAACATGGAAATGAGCAAACTGTTCAGATCAGGAAGATATAAGCATTCTTACCTATGAAATACTATTTTTTTCGCAATATATACCCCTTTTATGGATCAAATATCGGTTATGAGATATTCATTACACTACATTAAATTCGTAAACAGCATTTAACTTGATATAACATTCAAAAGAATTACGAGAAATATGAGCAAAACAACCTATAACAGTGCTAATTCCTGTTTTCTTGGTCCTTCAATGTCGTGTCAACTGTCAGAACTGCACGTAACTCATTAGACAACGTATTGTCTCAGGAAAATAAGTTGACATTATAACAATTCATAGAATACCCACAGAATAATTATATCATTCTGTGAAAACATAGAAATACGATTTATATTGAAGATTCGAAAAATCATATCTCCCAAAGTATCAGCTTGTTAGAGTTGAAATGATATCAACGAATTCTTACGGTAGAACTGAATATTAAAGAAAATTTAATTTGGAATTTGCAATGTAAAAAAAAATTTTTTTCGTTACTCCGAAAACATCTGTCCATTTTCGCCCAATAACGAACTTAGCCGAGATATTTATCTCCAAACCTACTCTGAAAATTTCAACCGTCTAGCTCATTCAGTTTGAGAGTAATCGTACCTACGGCTGGCCGGCCGGACTGACCGTCCAGACAGAATGAATTTCGACCACGGATTCTTGATCAGTGAGTCGAACCAAATCGTTTAAGACCATTTTCATCAAAAAATTCAAAAATTACAGACATTTGGGGAAATTGATAAGCACTCAGTTCCGAGGAACTAGAGTGCCAAAAAGTTGTCAACGCATGATCTTCCTGCCTTGAACCCATACTGCACTTCTATGACATGTATTTCATCTTCTGTTCTACCTTTTATTATTCTACATATAATCTGGACAATGAGTTGGTAACACTAATTCTTCGGTAATTTGGACACAATAATAGTACGAATCTGCACCTGAAATCAAATTTTCAACGGTGATTTAAGCATTCACTATTGACAAACAAAACAGCTGTCAATTGAACTTTCATCCACATTCGCCACCATATTGTAAAAAGTGATGGAGAGTTGATTTAGGGGGTGTTGCCCATCATATAGCGAATTCCATTGGCAACACCAGTGGTGCACTGGTGCTGCACAGAGTGCAATAAATGTTGCACTGGACGTCAAAATGTGTCAAACCGATCGAGACGCCGAGAAGCTAACATCGTCCGAATAGTGCGCATGCGCTCCCGTACCTGTGTACAGTGCTATTGTGTTCAACCCGTTTGACGGGTTAGCCGACTCGATCGACCCGTTACGGGTACTGGTGACAAGTTAGTGAAGTTTTGTAGTGATGTGTTGAGTCCAGATCTTCGGATCGTTGGTTCCACAGGAAACTACAGGTGAGTCTTACGACTGTGATATTTTAATATTTTTCTTTTCTTTTTATTGAAAATATGATATTGCTTATATAACCCCCTATCGACTGAGAAACTAAAATTCGAAAATGGCCGGCTCTACCGCGGAATCGTTTATTGAATTGATAGCGGGAGACCGCGAAACGCTAGCCAAGCTATTCGTGCTAATAGCGGAAAAATTAGGTTTCCCCCTCAATAAAAATGCGTTTGAGAAAACGGAAAATCGAAAAAGACCCCGCGTTCAACGCCAAGATTCCAATTCCCCGGTAAGAACATCAAATAGATTTGATGTTCTTCAAAATGAAGACGATAACGACGACATGCTCATATCAACAGAGCCTGTGACCGCGAATGACAACACCCCTGCTACCGACAGCAATCCCAGAGTTTCCTATTCGAGAAGGAACTCTAGGAATTCAAATTTGATTAACTTCCCTCCACTTCCGGTCAGTCAGACCACTGTTATCCCAAAAAAGATCCCGGTGAAGAGAATTCCACCAATCAAAATATTAAACAAAGCGTCATTCCCCGCCATTGCCAGTTTAGCAAAGAACGACGATATTAAAATCAAATACGCCACGGAAAACAGCAACGCGCTGCACATCCACGTAGAGACGGAAGACGATCACCGTAAACTGACTAAAGGCCTTGAAAGGCACGGACAACAGTTCTATACGTACACTCGTGATGACGAGAAAGTATTAAGGGTAGTCATTCGCGGAATCCCGTCGCACGAGACGGAAGAATCCGTATTCCAACAACTCACCGACCAGGGATTCAAAGTAATCCAAGTAACCCAACTCTATAAACGGGAAGCAGGTGTCAAACATGTGTTTCCGCTTATGCTGGTCAAGCTGCCGAAAACAGACGACAGCAAAGAGATCTTCAAAATGAACTATTTAGGATTCTTCAAAATTAGAGTAGAGCCGCAGAGGTCAACGAAGAGACACCTTCAGTGTCACCGTTGCCAGAATTACGGACATACTCAATCGACTTGTCACATCCTCCCGCGATGTGTTAAATGCGGCGAAGGACACTGGTCAAATGAATGCGCGAAACCCACAAATACCCCAGCAGTGTGCGCCAACTGCAAGCTTGCTCACCCCGCTAATTATCGTGGGTGCAAATTTTATCCGGGAAATACCCCTAAAACATCGACCCAAAGTCAACCGAAAAGAATTATTCGGGAAAGCAGAGTTGTTGAAGGTAAATCTTACCTCTCAGCAGCAAAACAATCCGCGAAACCAACGCCGGAAAAGAGTACGAAAACAAATACAAGTCCTAATCAAGTCGCAGAGATGTTGGCACAAATGACAGTGCTGATGACCAAGATAGCCAGTCGTCTTGGATAAATCAAAACCGCGATCATTAAAGATACTTGCGTGGAACGCGAATTCCATCAGGAACAAAATTCTAGAGCTTGGGGATTATTTATCCGAAGAAAATATCGACGTGGCGTTACTGAGTGAAACAAAGCTCGACCCCCAAGTTCATTTAGCTTTACCGAACTTCGCGATATACCGGAGTGATCGAACTAATATGGGAGGCGGAGTAGCCGTACTCATTAGGAACTCCATAGCGCACCAGCGGATCAATAATTTCAATACGGAAAATTTAGAAAACGCCGCGGTAAACATATATATGGCTGGCAACAGGACAATAACTGTCATAGCCGCATATAACGCGCCCAGAAAAACATTATTAACTTCCGACTTGGACGAAATTTTCCCTTCGCCCAACGAAATAATTTTAGGCGGAGATCTGAACGCGAAGCACAGTATCTGGAACTCCAGAATAACCACGACACGCGGAAGAACTTTAGCTTCACACGCGGATTTAAATAACTATTCGGTAATCGGACCGGACCAACCGACGTTCTACGGGTCAACAGGTAGACCAGATCTCTTAGACATTTTTATTATTAACAATATAAACCAACCCACCACCATAGACACCGAGGCGGTACTGAGCTCCAATCATAATCCAGTTATTCTTACACTGGATCACTGGAACTCAATACCTCAACAACAGGAAGAAAGAAGAATCGACTGGAGAAAATTCACCGAAATACTGAAGAATACCGAGAGAGTTCCACCGGATCTACGAACTACCACCGACATCGAACTAGAAGTAAACAAAGTGACCAAGGAAATTCAAAATTCACTAGGAAAAGCCACGAAAACAATCAAGAAGTGTGCCAAAGATGTCAACAAACTACCCCCTGAATTGAAAGCTCTAATCAGGAACAAAAACAGAGCACGAAGAATATCACAACGAACTCTATATCCCGAAGATAAGAGAGGGGCCAACAGACTAGCAAACTTAGTCAAAGAAGAAATACAGAAGTACAGGAACGAGAAATGGCAAGTGCTACTTGAAAGCATCAACGAAGACTGCGAAGAACAAGACGCCCACTATAAACCAATGTGGCGATTAAATCGAATCCTGAAGAAAAGGTGCAACAGATCACGGCCTTTACACGGGGTAAATGGCATAGTATACGCCGACGATGAAAAAGCGAACGCATTTGCTGAGACGCTAGAGCTGCAATTTGCACCGCATCGCACCCCAGACGACGACATCGATTTCGAAGAGGAAGTGGAAAGAACAGCAGCACGAATACTGCAAACAGATACAGATGAACGAATAAGGCCTACAACAATCGACGAGGTGAAAGAAGAAATCAAACACCTTGAAAAGAAGAGTGCACCCGGTGAAGATGGAATAAACAACACTCAACTACGACACCTTCCGATGGAATACCTGGAATTCATCGTGAACATCTGCAACGGCAAATTAAGACTGTTATACTTCCCTGAAGCCTGGAAGAAGGCCACAGTGATCATGATCCCGAAACAAGGAGAGGACCAACTATACCCGCAGAACCACCGACCGATAAGCTTGCTATGCACACTAGGAAAACTGGTAGAAAGATTGATACTACGACGATTAGAAGATGAACTGGAAGAGAAGAAAGTGATCCCACCAGAACAATATGGATTCAGAGCTGGACACTCAACAGAACTCCAGACACTAAGACTGACGGAAAACATAATCCACAACATAAACAGAAAACACGTGAACGTGGCAGCATTCCTAGATGTCTCGAAAGCATTCGACAAGATGTGGCATGAAGGACTGATATTCAAGATGAAAGAAACCAATATAAGCCTACCAATCATAAAGATAATTGGAAAATACCTGAAGAACCGATCGTTCCAAGTGAAAATTGGAAGGAATAGATCCCGAAAAACTCCCATAACAGGAGGAGTTCCACAAGGAGGAGTACTATCTTCGAAGTTGTATAATTTATACACCGCAGATATACCGAATGGACTCCCCAACGACACAAAAGTGTTCACATACGCAGATGACACCGCAATCCTGGCACACTCAAGAAACTTGAACCTAGGAACCCGATATGCACAGACAGCAATTGACATCATCCTGGAATGGATGGAGAAATGGAAAATTAAAGTGAATGCAGGAAAGACACAGGCTATTGTATTCAGCAAGAAAAGAACATTACCCACAGAAGAAATAGAGATAGACGGAGAAACGATTCCCTGGAAAGCCAAAATCAAATACCTGGGTGTAATATTTGATAGAAAAGTCACGTGGAAAGACCACATCGATTATATTATGCAGAAAGTTGCTGTGAGAAAAATAGAACTCTATCCACTAATTGCTAGAAACAATAAGCTCAGTATAAGCAACAAGTTACGCTTATACAAGTCAATAATTGTACCACGCATGTTGTACTGTTCAACTGCATGGGGAGAGACAGCAAAAAGCCACATGAAGAAACTGGAAACAGCCCAGAACAAACTCCTGAGACAGATAACTGATGCGCCCTGGTTCATCAGGAATAGAAACATCCGGCAAGACCTAGAGGTGAGCACGATAGAAAAACAGATACGACAGAGGAACAAGAGGATCCTGGAAAATACAGAACGCCACACGAACCCAACACTTAGAGAAGCTTTGGACTATGACCCAGAAGAACCCACGAAGATCAAACGGCCAAAAATGGCACTATTACCTGTCGGAGGTCAATGAAGAATCCGAATTCTAAAGAAGTGAAGATGTAGCACTTACCAAACAATCAAGAAGGAAATAAAATAGAGACAACATGAGTAAAAGTATTGAATACTAACTCAAAACACCCATCGACGCCCTGATGGAGACAGGAGTTTTAGTGCGGTAAACATCTTCAGGAGAAGATGGACTCCCACACTGTTCCTTTTAAGGTTCGCCCATAAAGGGTTTCTCCTGTATAAAAAAAAAAAAAAAAAAATGTGTCAAAATGCTAGACGTAATTCTTCAATGGAATACTATTCATGCACTCAGTGCGCACGAGTTCTACCAATGGTATTCGCTATAATTTTAATGTGACAGTGATCATGTATGACACATGATATATGAGCTTTTGGACAAATATTCTTTATTCGAGATGGTCAGGAAGGTGCCCATAGGTACTTGCCCTTTAACGTTAAAAGAATAAAATATTCAGACATGATTACTGATGCACCAAAGTTTTAAGTTTTAAACTCTGGTTGTGGCGAAACAGTTCTACAGGTTATTCACAAAAAATACCGAATTTCATTTCGAGTTTTCATCGAAAAATTATTTATTTCAAATGAGAAACGATATATGTTTTTTTTCGAATTAAAGTTTTATTCCTGAAAGCAAATGAATAATTTCTTACCTGCCATATGCGTAAAGTTGACTTTTTTCAAGATATTAAAAAATTAACACCTTTCTATGATAGGTTTGATAATAACAAAATCATATAGTTCGTTATTTGTTCGTATGAAACACAAAAATTATACTAACGTGTGATTAAGAATTATGTAATAAATAAGAAAATTGAGCTAAATAATCAAAGTCCTAACAGTTCATGTTAAGGCATTTGTTCACCCTTCTCAGAAATGCTTCATGTGGAGGAGATCTAAATGGATGAATTTATAAAAAAGTTATTTATAATTCAAAACGAACCAAATCGCATTTCTGTCTCATTGTATGCAGTCCTTTTTACTAGTTGGGTCTAATTCTCCTAAAAGTAAGAAGAAATCAAATTAGTAAAAGAACACATCCTTCATTGAAGATATGAACATCAAGAAATACTTAATAATCAATTCCACAAAAAAACATTGAATCTTTGGGACTCCTGAAGGTTCCGTGGTGATTGTTTTCCTCTTCCCGATAATGACTGTTACGCCAATTTAATGAACCATACTTTCTGATTTTCAATTCTTCAATCTTAATGACACAATGAACAAAGTTTTCATCTTCTAGAACTCAAATCAGCATTGTTTAACAAAACTGTATCCTTTTCACAGAATTAGTTTCCTTTTTAATTCACGGCAATTTGAATTGCGATAAATATTTTGCACTACTTCAACATTATGTCATACAAACTTTGGCAAATCTAAATCCTGATTAAGGAAATCCGCAAGTGCCACAGAATACGATATGTTTCCAAAAGGATGGAGCACCACCACATTACCAACATAATGTCCGGCAGTACTTCGGCGCTATATTTCCTAATCGGTCGATAGGAAGGTGAGGAACGATCGAATGGCTAGCGCGGTCCACTGATCTTAACCCATTAGATTTCTTTTTATGGGGATATGTGGAAAGCATTGTGTATAAAATGAAATCCCATTAATGACCTAAAGGATCTAATAACGCTTGCGATTAGGTCGATCACTCCTGAGATGTTGAATATTTGTTGGAAGACATTTTTAATTGTACTTCTCCGTATAATTTTGGTTAATTATAAGAAAGAATGAGCCTGTATTATATTCAATCAAAAAATGCGGAATAGGTATTGCTCTGTATAAAACAGAGGTCTTAGACAATTTAATATATTCCTTCGGTATACAGGGTGATACACGAAGACCGTCGTTAGAATATTTCAAATAAAGACTCGAGACAAACACCAGAAATTTTATAGTTGAGTTTTGTTAGGAAAGATGAATTCTTGGAAAAAAAATCAGATTCTTTCTACTTCCGGTTTCACCGGAAATATTTTCTCACCGATAATCAGATTAACCATTGAATTCTTCATTGTTTTAATGTATCACTCACATATTATTCTCAGAAAAAACGTGTGAATTCTGAAAAAACCTATTAAATTTTCTCAAAAAGGGCTTCATTCCAATGTTAATAACTTGTAGATTTTTGCATGAAAATTCCTAATTTTCTAGCTTCTATCAGAAGAGATACCAATACTTTTCTTTCGTTGATTAAAAAGTCTACTGAACATACAATTGAACTCATTTTTTTCAAATGAAAACCAATTTTTTTCATTGATCAGCTGGAATCTAAGTTAAAAAATAGTGTATAAGTGTAATAAATACTGCTGCTTCAAAATGCTTATTTCCGAAGATATAGGGCAAAATCTCATGAACTGGTTCTTGTTTACATTATTGAAGTTTCATGCATTCTTCAGAAGTCATGGTGAAGAAAAAACAAGAATTTAATGATTAATATCATGTTTTTGAACTTACGTTCCATATGGCCATCGTTTCTTTCGCACCAAGAAATTGCATTACGCCTCACGAATTCCAGCAGAAATAATATGCTTAAAAAAATAGGACTTATTTTTCGATCACAAAAAATTCTCAACATATTGGATATCCACTTTATCTTTCAAAAGTATTTTTAGAATTCTTGGTCAGATCTGGTCAATTGTTACTATCGTTAAGAAGCTAAGAATTATTTTTCGTCATGGAACGTTATTCCAATGATATTATCTTCGATTTATTTGTAATATATGGTACTCAGAAGAACATGCTGAGCATTCAACGCAAAATATCCACATCTACCCCAAATGACGAGAGGAAAATTTAATAGGTTGAAGAGATATTTTCTGGATCATGGAAACCTAGTGAGACCTTATGTAAGAGCAAAACCAATTTCTGAAAAATTAAAAGAATGAAATTCATACTCTAGAATATTTCCACGCTTACCAATGTATGTCCATGATATCGCCTTTTGCTGATTTAGGAATTTCTTACACTTTCATACAGAGAATTATTTGTAGCCACAAATAACATCCTTTTAAATTCATTAGGCTACAGAAATTACAACCAGGAGATTATGCACGCAGAATTGCCTTTTGTGAAGGATTTATAATGAGGCTCCAAGAAGATCCTAATTTCTTATGGAAATTCATCTGGATAGACGAGGCAGAATTTTTTCAACAGGGAATTTTCAACAGTAGAAATCGGCATTTTCGGGCACCAGATAATTTTCGAGCAGTAATGGAAGTTGAGAATCAATTTCAATTCAGAATTAATATCTTCTGTTTACTAATGAACATTTAGGCTCATTATGTACGATAAAATCTTGAATAGTGTAGCTTTCTTGAGAATTCTAAGCGAAGTATTGGAAACATTTCTGGATGATTTGCCGATCCATTGTATTTAATCGCTTTTTGCAAATGGATAGAGCGCCAACTCATTCTAGTATAGAAGTGGATGTCAAGCTAACGGATTTATTCGAAGATCGAGGTGGGGAATAAGAGGTCCTTCTCTTTGGCCTGCACGATCACCGGATCTTACTCCTCTATATTGTTATTTACGGGGTGAGATCATTGAATTAGTTTATAACTAGTGGCCAGCAGTCCATATTTTGGGATTCAGATGAGCCAGCAGATCTACCTAGCAATAGATCCACATTTTTCTGGGAGATCTACATTTTTACAGTAGTTCTACATTGTTCCGGTAGATCTGCATTTTTCCGGTAAATCTACATTTTTTCGGTAGATCTACATTTTTCCAGCAGATCTACATTTTTTCGGTAGAACTACATTTTTCCGGTAGATCTACATTTTTCCGGTAGATCTGCATTTTTCCAGTATCGAAATTTTTTTGGTAGATCAATATAATCGGTAGATAAATTGAATCGGTAGATCAATTGAACTGGTAGTTCAATGCCATCTAACGGGACCTAATCTGTCGAGGCATTTCTGAGTTTCTACAGACTGATAGCAGCGCCACCTACCGGGGTATATTATGGACCTGACACATACTCAGATACACACACAAAGTTTCCTCGAAATCGGTTCAGCCGTTCTTGAGTTTCGATAAACCGAATACAGCGCCACCTACCGGTTACCTATTATGACCCTGAGATACACTCAAACACGCACACAATGTTCTACCAAAATCGGTCGAGCCATTTCTGAGTTCCTATAGAGCATTATCAGCGCCACCTACCGGATGCTATTGTGAAGCAAGGACACACCGAAACACACACACAAATTTTCATCAAAATCGGTCAAGGCGTTTCGGAGTTGACATTTTTTTTTAAACACCCCGTATAGCAGCGGTTATCTTTTCGTAGCAAAAATCCGTCCGATCGAACGGATATTCATTATAGATTTCGTAACTTAACGAAAAGATCCAAATCCCAAGATACGTTTACTGGAGTACGCTCCTTTAAGTTTTTCATTGGGTAAAAATGAAAAAAAAACCAAGAAAAAGCTATCTCGGACGCTCGGAGATTCGATCCCGACGCTACGCGAGGCTCGGGAGCTATAATTCCGATTCCTTAGTCTGCTCAGCCATGCCAGCGTAGTGAATCGGTTTCGATTATCTGGCACATAAGGATTTTATAGTACTGGGACGATTTCCGTCTTTCGTTTTTCACAATATCGTCAATCCTGTCACGCGATCGATCGAAATCGGTTAGGCTTGTTTCACATGCATACGGTTCCATTCGGTTCGTTTCGTTTTCGGTTTCAATTCGGTCGCTGGCGACAAGTGTGAAATGGTGCTCCGGTTTAGATTCAGTACCGAATAGAAACCGTACAGTACCGAATACTCCCTCGACACGAATAGGTTTCTATCAGGTTTGGATTCGTGTGTAGGGAATACAGATCAACAGGGACGTTCACACGAATACGGTTTAGTTTCGGTTTTAACCATAAAGTAATAAATATTTACATATGTTTTCTGTCTCGTTTTGTGGTTTTAACCTCAAATCGAGCAGATATCTTTCAATTTTTCACGAATTGTTCAAATATAGAAATATAAACATACATATTTTCGGGATATTGTTGCTATCTCAGTATTCATGAGAAAATGATGGTTTACCAAATGTGGATCGAGTGATTTCTGCAGTAAATCTAAACCAGTGCTGCGGTATAAAACTTCCAAAAAACATAAAGATGAATTGAAGACGTAGGATGCATTCAAATATGTATGTGTTCAATTTTGAATGGCTTTGATGAATCTGACGTCGCGGAAAAATTGGAATTGTGAGCCCGTGTCGGAAGATAACATAAAACCTAATATGAACCGTATATGTGTGAAAGGCCTTCATTCGTTTTCGGTTGAAACCGAAAACGAACCGAACCGAATGGAACCGTATGCATGTGAAACAAGCCTTACTCGTTCATATTTCTCACGGTTTTTCTAGACGATTCCAAGATTTTCGAGTGATTCCATTCAAATTTGATTTGACATTTATCGTGGTTCGTTCGGTCCGAAAACGTCGAACTCGAAGAAGCCGCGTTAAAATTCGTCACAGAAATACGTGAAACGTCAGAATTTTGTCGATTCTCGCGAAAAAGTCACATTTTCCTATCCTTCTTCCGGGGAAACGAAAGTGAGGATCGAAAAAAGGGCCGTGTTACGGACTAATTTCGAATCTCGTCTTCGCGTTCCCGCAAATACCGGCGTTCCGAACGCCACCGGTCCTCCGATCTCGTTTCCTTCAATTCGCACCTTTCGCCAAAATCGGCGTTTTTGCGATTTTTTTAAAAATACACTCCCTTCTTTTCGCTCCGAAAACGCGAAACCCTACGAAACTTCCGTCTTTTTCCTAGCGAAACCCCTCGGAAATTTCTCCCCTCCCCCTCTCCTAACGTCCAAAAAATCGTCACGTTTATAGTAACATTTTCAAAAAAGTTTTTTTGTTCCTTTTCTATGAAACCCATCTTCATTTTAGTAATAGTGACTAGTGGCCCGCAGTCTATTGTTGGAGGCTTCGATTAGCCAGTAGTTTTTATTCATAGGTAAAATTTAAGAAAAAAAAAATTTTAAAAAAATTAAAAAAAAATTTAAAAAAAAATTTAAAAAAAATTTGAAAAATGATTATTCGAAAAACAAATATTTAAAAAAAAAATTTAAAGAAAAATTGAGAAAAATATTGAAAAAAAAATGAAAAAAAAAATTATTAAAAAAAAATTTTTGAAAATTTCAAAATTGAAGAAAAAAAAATTATTAAAAAAATTTTAACTATAAAAAAAATTTTAATTATAAATAAAATGGAATTATAAAAAAGAGAAACACCCTGTATACACATTTCTGCAAAATATATTATGAGAATCCATCTAAGGTTCCTATTCAGATAACGCTTTGTTTGTGGCAAAAATCAAATCAATCGCGTAATATTGTGCCGGTAGAAAAAGAACACCCTGAATAGTAATCGTTTATTTTCAACGATGTAGGTCCCGAAAGTATATCATTTATCACAATTGAATACAATAGTACGATTTATCGTGAAAAGCAGCAAGTTGCGATTGATGTTAAAAGAATAACACCCTGTATAGAGTTTTCTGAAAAATGTATTATAAGAATCCATTCAAAGTTCCTATTTGAATAACGCTTTGAGTGTGGCAAAAATCAAATCAATGGCGTAATATTGTGCCGATAGAAAAAGAACACCCTATATAGTAATGGTTTATTTTCAACGATGTAGGTCCCGAAAGCTTTTTTTTATCACAATTGAATACAATAGTAAGATTCTTCGTGAAAAGCAGCAAGTTGTGATTGATTGATTAAAAGAAAAACACCCTGTATAGAGATTTCTGAAAAATATAATATAAGAATCCATCCAAGGTTCCTATTTGAATAGCGCTTTGTTTGTTGCACAAATCAAATCAATCGCGTAATATTGTGCCGATAGAAAAAGAACACCCTGTATAGTAATGGTTTATTTTCAACGATGTAGGTCCCGAAAGTTTATCTTTTATCATAATTGAATACAATAGTACGATTTGTCGTGAAAAGCAGCAAGTTGCGATTGACGTTAAAAGAAAAACACCCTGTATAGAGATTTCTCAAAAATACATTATAAGAATCCATCCAAGATTCCTATTTAGATAACGGTTTGTTTGTGGCACGAATCAATTCAATTGTGTAAAATTGTGCCGTGAAAAAAACAACACCCCGTATAGTAATGGATTATTTTCAACGATATACACAACACAACACAAAGTTTCATCGAAATTGGTCGAGCCGTTTTAGAGTAACCATAAATCCATCGGGGTGTCCCCTATAGTATGCTATTGTGAATCAGAGACGCGCCGAATCAAAAACACGAAGGTCCCATCGCAATAAGTTAGAAGTTTTTGAGTTACTAAAAACCGAATATAGTCACGTAGCGAATCGTATTGAGAACCAAAGGCCTTCCGAAACACAATCACAAAGATTCATCAAAATCGGTATAGCCATTTTTGGGTTCCTGTGAACCGATTATAGTGCCACCTACCGGGGAATATTGTGGATCTGAAACCTACTCTCAGATACACACACCAAGTTTCATCGAAATTGTTCCAGTCGTTTTTGAGTTGTTATAAACCGAATTCAGCGCCACCTTACGGGTGCACACAAAGTTTCATCGAAATGGGTAAAGCCGTTTCGGAGTTGACATTTATTGAAAAACACCCTGTATAAAAGCGGTTATCTTTTAATAACGGATTTACAATGAAGAGAATTCTCTTCACGATAATTCTCTTGCTGTGATATCTCACTTAAGAACCTGTGTAGCAATGGTTTTTCATTTTCGACCGTTAATTTTCTACTTAAATGGTTGAATATTTTGTGTAATTTCAATGTAACTCATTCAAAATTATACGTTCATTTTTGGATCAAAAATAATCAAGGCTGTGTCCTTGGTTGCGTAAGGTACCTATTCATATACATACATTCACGGTTGGATAAGAAATAAACAATGCATTGAACGCGGTGGCGTAGGTTCATATTCAAATACAAACATTCACAATTGGATCAAAAATATTCAATGCTGTGTCTTTGGTTAAGTAAGGTCCTTGTTCAAATACATACACTCACAGTTGGATCAAAAATAAACAATGCAATGAACGCGGTGGCGTAGGTTCCAATTCAAATACATACAAAAATCCGTGTGATGGAACCATTGATTATAGATATCGTAACTTGACGAAAAGATCCAAATCCCATTTTCGACAGTTAATTATCTGCTTAAAGTTTGAATATTTCGATTAAATTAAAAGAAGAATTTTCAAACAAACGGAAATTCAATATAGATTTCGTAATTTGACTAAAAGATCGATAGCCCATGATGAGTTTACACGGGAATAACACACTCTTAAGTTTTCATTCCGTAAAAATGAAAAAAATTATAACTTCAACGATTCCGGCCACTCCGAGATTCGATCCGGCTGCCCCGCGATGCATACGTTGATCCTAGGACGCTTCCAACCCGGCCACTTTCGCTGTAAATAAAAGTAGGAATTATGGTCTATCTATATGAAGGATTTATAGCACTGGGAGGATTTCCTTCCTTCGATTTCCAGAATATCGTCAATTCTGTCAAGCGATCGCTCGAAATTGGCGACTCGTTCATATTTCTCGCAATTTTTCTTGACGATTTCGAGATTTTCGACTGATTCCGTTCGAAATTCAAATTCGATTTGACATTTCGCGCCGCTCGTTCGGACCGAAAGAGTCGACCTTGCAGGAGCCGCGCTAAAATTCAGCACAGAAATACGTGAAACGTCAGAATGTTTTCGATTTTCGCAAAAAGTCACATTTTCTTATCGTTCTTCCGGGAAAACGAAAGAAAAGATCGAAAGCAGATATAGCCTATGCGGTAATTTCGAATCTCTTCTTCGCTTTCCCGCGGACTCGTCGTTTCTAACGTCGCCGTTCGTTCGATCTCGTTTCCTTCATTTTGCACCATTTGCCAAAATTGGCGTTTTTTCGCCTTTTCGTGAATTGTTTTAAAATACAACCTCACCTTTTCGAACCAAAAACGCGAAACTATACGAAACTTCCGTGTTTTCTCTCGCTAAACCCCCTCAAGATTCCCCCCCAATCCCCCTCCTAACCACCAAAAAAAACACCACGTTTACAACGACCTTCTCGAAAAGTTTCCCTTGATCTACTTCGATGGTCCAAGTCTTCACTTTAGTATATGTATTGATGATCATATTTTACTTTACCGATTATCTCGGCAAATAAACATTTTAGAGCAGTAGTATGTATTAGACGCATAAACCACATTTGGGGCTCTTATTCCTTAGAACAGAATGCTTATCAATCTGCACAAATGTCTGAAATTTTCGAAATTTTTTTATGAAAATGATCTTGAATGATTTGGTTCGACTCACTGACCAAGAATCCGTGGTTGAAATCGATTATGTCCGGTAGGTCCTCCGTTTACACGATAACTCTCGAACAAAAAGAACTAGGCAATTGAAATTTCCAGGGTAGGTTTGAGGGATAAATATCTCGGTTATGTTCGTTATTTGGCAAAATCGGCTTAAAAGTTTCGGAGTGAAGAAAAACATTTTTTGTTACGTTACAACTCTCAATTAAATTCAATTTTTTTTAAGATGCAGTTTCATCATAAGAATTCATTGTTATTATTTTCAACTCTAACAAGCTAATACTTCCGGAGATATGATTTTTAAAAATTTCAATAATACATCGTAAGTTATATGTATTTACAGAATGTGAACACATAATCTGTCTCTGTTCACTGTACATACATGTCATCTTATCTAGATATTAAAGATTGTCAATTTGTAGTTTGAAAATATTTTCTGTTGGAAAACAAGTATCCAATTCTTGAATTATAGAATGTATACAAGACTGTTTTGAAGCCAAAAATAATATTGACTGATTACATATTGAATAATTTATGTATAAATATTGAGGATGATGTTTCAGAAGATGTAGAATCCGATCATTTTAATTATGTAGTTCATGAAGGCAATAGGAAAGAAGAACATACTGGAATCATCAAAAGAAATTACTGTTCGTTGACCACTGAGGTTAATATTAGCTTTTACTTCCTTAAGTTGTGAGACATGTTCCTATATACAGCATTTTCATAATGTTGCTAGCAAAAAAATACTGAAATATGGATCTACATTTGTATTTCACACATTTTTTCTTGAGTTAAGATCCATAATACAGAAAAGAACGTGTTAGTGGTATGAACTCTTAAATTTTAAATTATGAAAAGAGGATAATATTTTATAAATATATTTTGAACTATTAAAATAATTCGTTCGTAAGCCTCTACCTACTCAAATATCAGGAATAAATGGACAATCTACTATGATTGTCTCCAGCCTTGCTCTAGATATTTCGATGATACATTCCTCAGGTATTTCGAGTTGTGAAAACTATTCACCGAGTGTTAGCTAAAACAACCCATTCCACGAGCTTGAATCATTGCAGATTGCTCATTTAATCTGCGATAAATAAATTTAATGACAATTTTCGAAGCATTAAAGCATTGTAGATTGCTCTTTTTTTCAAATGATAATTTTTTAAGCTTTTTTTTTATCAACACTTATTAAAATTTAATGTCTTTCATGATGCAGTTATTAGAGTAAATAATATGTCATGACTCTTGGTGAGAAACACCCGAGAGGTCCTGTATTGGGCCACATTAGGTGTGAAATTGAAAAAAAATAAATATATATATATATATAACGGGTAATTCCGCAAAAGGAGCAGAGAAAATCATTCTGCTGGTACCTGCCAACACGTGTTTCTGCTAGTTGGCTTCTTCAGGACAGGGCAACCAAGAAACCAAGAAAAAGGTGGAAAGATAACTGAAAACAGGTGACACCACAATTTTCTCTGCTCCTTTTGCGGAATTACCCGTTATACTTTTCCATTTCAATAAACTTATCCGCGTTATCCTATTTTCTTATTATATATATATATATATATATATATATATATATATATATATATATATATATATATATATATATATATATATATATGCCAAAACCCTATAAGGTGATTTAAAAAAAATATATATATATATATATATATATATAAATTTTTGTGAAAGTTTTCTTGGGTAAACCCAAGAAAACTTTCACATAAATTTATATAAGAAATAAGCACAAGAAAATTCAAGAATTAATAATATATATATATATATATATATATACCTTTATAACTCGTCAGAGATGCTTAATTATGAACACATGAACAATACTTATTAATTTTATCGCCTTGGGAGGGGTCGGAGGGGTCGAAATAGGAACCGCCCCCAAATTAATATGTACCGTGATAACACTTCAAAAACAATATCCCATACAAATGAAACTCATAGGAAACGTTTAATGTGAACTCAAGAACAATTGTTAATCATTTTATCGCCTTCGTAGGGGTGGAAATGGGAACTGCCCCCAATTGATGTCTACCTTCATAAAATGTCGAAAAAAATAGCCTCTACAGATGAAACTCACAGGAAACGTTTATTGTGGACTATTGAACAAGTCCTATGAATTTTATCGACTTCGGATGGGCCTGAGGGGTGGAAATGGAAACAGCCAACCGAAGTGATTTATATATAACTTAATAACTCGTCGAAAAAGATAGTCTCTACAGATGAAACTCACAGAGAACGTTTATCATGAACTCATGAACAATACTTATTAATTTTATCGCCTTCGGAGAGGTCGGAGGGGTGGAAATGGGAACCGCCCCCTAATTGATATGCACCGTCATAACACTTCGAAAAAAAACATCATCTACAGATGAAAGTCACAGGAAACGTTTATTGTGATCTCATGAAAAATACTTATTACTCTTAACGCCTTCGGAGGCGTCTGAGCGGTGGAAATCGAACCGCCCCCCAATTGATAACTACACTCATGACACGTCGAAAATAAAAGTCTATACAGATGAAACTCACAGGAAACGTTTATTGTTAACTCATGAACAATATTTATTAATTTTATCGCTCTCAGGGGGGTCTAAGGGGTGGACATGGAAACCGCCCCCCAATTGATATGTACCGCCATAACACTTCAAAAAAAAATATCCTCTACAGATGTCGACAAAATTCATAGGACTTGCTCAATAGTCCACAATTAACGTTTCCTGTGAGTTTCATCTGTAGAGGCTATTTTTTTCGACATGTTATGAAGGTAGACATCAATTGGGGGGCGGTTCCCCTTTCCACCCCTCCGAAGGCGATAAATTGATTAACAATTATTCTTGAGTTCACAGTGAACGTTTTCTGTACGTTTCATTTGTAGAGGATATTTTTTTCAATGTATTATATGGTATTTGAAAAATAGGGAGTGGTTATCATTTCCACGCCTCGGGCCCATACGAAGTCGGTAAAATTTATATGAATTCTTCATTGTTCCAAAATAAACGTTCCTTGTGAGTTTCATCTGTAGAGGATATTCTTTTCGACGAGTTTTTAAAGTATGTAGATATCTAATCAGGGGGCGGTTCCAATCTTCACCCCTCAGACCCATCTGAAGTGGATATGATAAATAAAACTAGTTCATTAGTTCACAGTAAACATTTTCTGCAAGTTTAAATTACCAGCCGTGTTTCAAACGGAAGTTACGGCATATAATGTATTTACACCGACGCCACTGGTGAAACGACAGCTAGCGCGCTAATAAGTGGCTGCAAACTTCACGCCGGTGGAATCTTGTGCCCTCTTTGGTACTTATCGTAGCAAGGTAATCTGTGCTACGCACTGGAGTTGAGTTCAGTAAAGACTGTCTTTGTCTATTAAGGCAATAATTATCCTGACTTATAATCGAAACTATACTATAATACCTGTATAAATATGTGCCATTCAGTTTCGATAAGGTATATAATTGATATTCATATTTTCTTAGTTGTTAGGGTTTAGGGGTTACAGCCATGTGCATCCCACACCAGTGGCGTATTCAAGGGGGGGAGGGATAAGGGGGATATATCCCCCTCCAGAAAAATCCAATGTTAGGTCCAAAAGTGCGAATTCTCCAATTAACGGTAAAATTTTATTCAAGTTAATCACAAATTTAATAGAAATAGTCGAAATAGAAATAAAAATTTGGAAAATCATGGTAGCATTAGGCACTAATAGAGAACAAAGTAGTGACATGTTAATCGGCTGCTAGTTTGCACGAAAAACTAATCTATGACACAGACGACGTTTTTCACCATCTGTGCTGTGGGGAGGAATCATCTATGAACGATTGCAACGTGGCTTTCACTTTTAATCGAGGATTTCTATTTCAAAGTCAGCAGTTGAATTTCTGAATATTTTATCAGACTTTATATGATTCAAAGGAAAATATCTCGAAATTGGTTCATTTCAGGAGAAATGATGTAGAATAGCTTAATTTTCTGAAATGATTGTAGGGTCTTACAATAACTTTAGCTAAATTGTATCTGCTTTCTTTATGCTAATTTCTCACAGTTTTTTGAAATGACGAATCTATAACTAGGAAAAAACTGTTAATTGCAGAATATGTATCATAGTTATAGAGAACTTCACTCCAAAAAGCTACTAAGGAAAAACTTATTCCTTTTTAATTTCATCAGCCTGTATCTCTTTACCAGGCCCTAATTTGGAAAAATTGTTAATGAAAGAATATTTTTATTTAATGAGAGGAATGTATGGTTGAAATTATCGTACAAATTAAAGACTCGCTCAGTATACAGGGTTCGAGTCCAGCACACCGACACGAGCAAGGAGGTGATAGGTTACAATTAAGGTGTCACACTTCCTGTTGTTAAATTATTCTCCGGGTTTTCTGATGGAAGTTGTGGATGTTTTAAGGTAGGGGTGAGATTCTTCATTTTAGAAATATTTTAGAAAGCAGTGGAGATAGAGCAATGAAATTTGACGGTTTGAGTAAGCAGCCCGAGTACTTTGAAAACCTGGTGAAATAAGTTTTGGTAACCACCAATAAAACAAATGGTAGGAAGTGGGGGTACTTTTCAAAATATATGATTTTTTTCCACGGTAACGTATTAATAATAAATTGAATTCCAAAACTGCGATCCTTCACCTTTAGTTTGGTGTATCGTTGGAATTTGAGGCTCAAGCGGTTACTTAGATGTTATCAAAAGAATGTCAGGAACACAAAACATTTTCGATTGGGGGCTAGAGTACAACATACAGATCGGCGTTTTTCAGCTTCCCTTTACCATATTGAAATTTTTTCTCTTGCGAGTACCATTAGGGACCATGGTCTCCATATTTTCAAGATATTAAGAAGTATACATAGCTTTCCAAAAAAGGCTAGTCATGTCACAACTTCCAAATTTACAATGTGATACGCTGTATACTTTGTCATTTTTTAATTCTACGACAAATTTTAACGCAAGTTCGTGGGGAGAACTTTTTTTGGCGCTCTAGTTCCTCGGAACTGAGTGCTTATCAATTTGCCCAAATGTCTGTAATTTTGGAATATTTCGATGAAAATGGTCTTAAACGATTTGGTTCGACTCACTGATCAAGAATCCATGGTCGGAATTCATTCTGTCCGGCCGGTCCGGCCAGCCGTAAGCACGATAACTCTCGAACGGAATGAGCTAGAGAGTTGAAATTTTCAGAGTAGGTTTGGGGGATGAATATCTCGGCTGAGTTCGTTATTGGGCAAAATCGGACAGATGGTTTCGGAGTAACAAAAAAAAAATTTTTTTTTACGAAACAAATTCCAAATCAAATTTTTTTTAACAGTTTTATCAGTTATCAGTTTTTAGCAGTTTTATCATAAGAATCCATTCATATCATTTTCAACTCTAACAAGCTAATACTTTCGGAGATATGATTTTTCAAAATTTCAATAATAAATCGTATTTCAACGTTGTCACAGAATGATATTATTCTATGTATGAATATGAATTGTCATAATGTCAAATGATGTTCCTGAGACATTATCTAATCAGTCGAAGAATTGTGAGCGAAGTGAGAAAAATCTCAGTTGTTTGCTCCCAAATTAGTTTTTCTCAGAAAATTCTTACATTTCGGAACTGAACATGAAGTAAGAGATCTGAGAGTAGTGAGACTGCTTTTCATCCATAGACATAGATATAACTCTCGAACGGAATGAGGCAGGTAGTTGAAATTTTCAGAGTAGTTTAGGGAGATGAATATCTCGGTTAAGTTCGTTATTGGGCAAAATTGGCCAGATTTAATTTGATTTCTTCCATGGTGCTTTTCTCATTCTCATGATTGCTCATTTAATCTTGATAAATAGACTATTATTTGAATTGAATTTCCTTTAGGATGCAGTTCTATTATATGAATACATTGATATAATTCCCAACTCTGAGAAACCAATACTTTCGGAGATATAATTTGTCTGTTTGAACTAGAGCGCCAGAAAGCTCCTGTCCACAGGGCTTGAACCCATTTTTTTTATTTAAGCAGCTGTTTTTGAGTAATTATTGGGCAAATAGGCGCATTTTCAAGGCTTGAAGAGATAACAAACTATCATGGACACAGAATATTTTTAATTGCGGAATGCACACTTTTTGGCGCTCTAGTTCCTTGGAACTGAGTGCTTATCAATTTGCCCAAATGTCTGTAATTTTCGTTTTTGGCTGAAAATGGTCTCAAACGATTTGGTTCGACTCACTGATCAAGGATCCGAGGTCGAAATCGATTCTGTCCGGTCGGTCCGGCCGGCCGTAGGCACCATAACTCTCGAACGAAAGGAGTAAGGGGATTGAAATTTGCAAGGTGGGTTTGGAGTGTAAATATCTCGGACAAGTTCGTTAATGGGCGAAATCCATCAAGTGGTTTCGGAGTTTTAGTAAAACCATTTTTTATGAATATTTCCGAAACCGATCACTCGATCTATCTGAAATTTAGCATTAAATTGTAGAATCATGACATTTATACGCATGTGTAGTTTTGTATTGACCAGGTTACCGCAAAGTGTGAAAAAGAAATTTTGAATATTAAAAAAAAAATTCTACAATAACTTTCGAACGGAATGAGCTAGGCAGTTGAAATTTTCAGAGTAGATTAGAGAAATGAATATCTCAGTTAAGTTTGTTATTGAGCAAAATAGGCCGAATGGTTTCGGAGTAACGAAAAAAAAAATTTTTTTTAAGTGACAAATTTCAAATTCAATTTTTATTTGAGATGCAGTTTCACCATATAAATCCATTGATATTATACTCAACTCCAACAAGCTAATACTTTCGGAGATATGATTTTTCTAAATTTCAATAATGAATCGTACTTCTATGTTTTCACAGAATGCTATAATTTTTCTATCTGAGCTTTATTATATGATCTGTGTTCATACTCGTACATGTCATCCTGTTCTATAAGAGAGAGTCAAATTCAGTTCAGCTATTTTAAGCTGATATCTTCCATGGTGCAGTTCTCATTCGCAGATTGCTCATTTAATCTTGATAAATAAACTATTATTTGAATTGAATTTCCTTTAGGATACAGTTCTATCATAAGAATACATTGATATAATTCCCAACTCTGAGAAACCAATACTTTCGGAGATATAATTTGTCCATTTTTTATGCTAACAATTCAAGCATTAAATGAAATTTTAGAACGAATTCAAAAATGACGTTGAAAATTTGGAAGTTGTGAGATGACTAGCCTTTTTTAGAACACCATCTAAACTTCTTAGTATCTTGAAAATATGGAGACTATGGTCCCTAATGATACTCGCGATAGAAGAAATTTCAATATGGTAATGGGAAGCTGGAAAACGCCAATCTGTATGTGGGTAATTGTCACGAAATCCCGAAATTTGGTCATTAAAATAGACAAATAATATTGAAAAGGATTTGTATTGATATTCTATGAAATTTTGTGTTACTGATATTGCAATACTATAATCATATAGCGGTCCCTAGAATAAACGTGTTTTAGGTGGATTATGAGGATAAACAAAAAATTGAAAATGAGGGAATGACGACTAAGTGACGGAATGGGAAAATTTTACAATTTTAAATTACCTTTCTATTGGGTAATCAACCATTACTTTTTAACATTTGCACGAACAGAAAATCACGAGGTTATTGTAGAACAACTACATTATTTCCATTTAACCTAACTCCAATTAATATTTTGCAACAAATCAAAGTAGCAGCATCAAAAAACAAAATCCATTCAGTTAAAAATTAACTTAGTTGGCATTTTGCCAATGGATTAAATTCCTGTTATACTATTTAATCTTAACAACAATAACAAAACAATTGCTTTTTTATGCAAAATAAATAACATAATGAAAATTAATTATACTAAATAAATCTACTACCAAATTTTCTATAACTGGCTCATCTCAGTTACATATTTTGGTCTATTTCCTTCACAGTATAACATCCCCTGTTGATTAATGTTGGTGGCCTGATATTCTGCTGAATAACATTCCAGGCATACAAATTTTCATCCTTGATTATTGACAATCTCCAAGATTTGGTTCCTCTTTTCATACACTTTACTAAAACACTTTCCTCGAAATATATTATATGATATTATTTCTCCTGGACAAAGTTTTTCATCCATTAGATTAGGACATAATCACCTTTATTATATGTGGGATTTTTATAGGTCGTAAAAATAACATCATTCGATGAATGTCCAACATGCGACTTGGTTCGTGTTTGTATCAGCAAAAACAAATAGGCAAATTTTCGCTTAATTCTTTTTTCTTGGCATTATTTGTCGGTACAAAAATATTACAGCGGTGAATTGAAGAGTAAACCAAAGCAAATATTTGAAAAAGCAAGTTGACCCTAATGAAAATTATCACTTGATAAATCATCATTCCCTCACTTAAAATTTATACGAGGGAATGACGGTGAGGGAATGATGAAACAAACAATAATAAAAAAAAAACTAGTGACATAAACTCACTTTCAAAAAGTTGTTTGGCATAAGTTGATTACTCCTATAATTATTCTTGTCTATGTAATTAATAACGAATAAAGTATTGTACTTTTTGTTTTTCCTGGATGTGGGGGAATGACCTTAAAAAATGTAATTCAAAGAAAAAACCTATTGCAACTTTTTCAACGCAACACGCTGTCGATAAATTCATCATAATGGTAAGTTGACAGAACTGCCACCTATCAAAAACTAATGGTAGCATTCCTGTTTGATTAACAATGCGTTCATAATTCGATTGTCGGTAACAATGTGAGGAAATGATTTATTTTTATGGGACACGTGTATATATTCTTTTTTTGTATACAGTTTTACTATATATTCCAAATTAATATTTGATTTATTAATCTATCATATTTTTAATCGAAAAGTCTCGAAAGTAGACTTTTATTAATTTTTCTTGTTTATTTGAAAATATAAAAGTGAGCGAATTTGTAGCTTGGGACATAGTGAGGGAATGATTTTACGGACAATATATAGGTGTAATTATTCTTATGTACGTATTTGGTTCCGAAATAATAAGTGAAACTTCTAGTGTCGATTATATAGATTAAAATAAAATTTTGATATCCGTTATATGGTTGTTAGATTTTCGATAAAACTGAAAGGACAAGAATTTCGGTATTTCGTGAGAATACCCACGTAGTGCACTATCCAGTTATCGAAAATGTTGTTATCGTGACATTATATTATCTACTCACCTCTATTGGATACTCTACTACAAATTTAGCATAGATATATACCGTTTTCTCAGCTTTTATAATACATGAATACATTTCATAACATTTTCATGACAGACTTCAGTGACATCTGTGATCACAGAATTTTTATTTATGTTGAAATAAAATACAGAAATACTTACGCCTCAAGTAACTCCAGGATAAGATATTATTATTATTATTCATTTGAAAAGAGCTGAGCCCAAGCGAAATTCCTCGAAAATTAATTGGTCGGTATTCTACAAGTAATCACATAGTTTTAATTGGATCATATTTGTATTGTAACGGGGTTTCCTCGGACGGAGGTTTACCTCGGGTGTCAGCTATTCTTTTAAAGGGGAAAATAGCAAACCCACCTGGATAGCCATAGTCTGAGACAGAGTTCGGGGTTATCTAGGGTGGTAGCGATAACAAAGAGTTTTTAAGAGAGTTTTTAATATAATTTAGTTTCCCAAAGTAGGATGGACATATATAATGTGCTCACAAAGTCAGACTACGAGCACGTCTCAATTACCCCCAATATACTGGCCAACCAGAACTTAAATTGAATTAGTTTTATTGGAACGGAATCGGAAGTATAAAACTTGGTAACGGACTTGGGTGGATTGGGAAAAAGTAAAATGGGGTACAAGATAGGATGGTAGGTGGTACGAGTTCTTCTCCCCTGCCCAAGTGTTAGCACGCCAGAGGTAGGTGCGAGAAGCAACTTAAAGGTGCTAATTCGTTGCGGCGTCTTGCCTTCACGGCCTACCGCGACGTTTGGGAAGTGAGTGGAGTAGGGGCCTCCGCATCATCAAGACGACACGCCCCGACGAAATCATTGCCACTGAAAAGCAATGAAGCAGTGCTCGATGCCTGCAGGTCACGGCCGGGCCGCGAATGTTGGACGTCGCTACGAAATCCCACCTTAACGGGCCTCCCTGTCGTCGGTTAACACTTTGTGAAAACAGACGACGAAGGACTCCTTTCGATAGATGAGGAAAACGGGATAAAGGGTAGGAGGGTCGGTGGGGTGGAGAGGCGAAACCCAAAATTACAGTTAAAATGCAAGAACCACAAGCTCACGAAGTTATACGGGAATTCAAACGGTTATCAGTTGAAAAAATACGGTGTAAATGTTACCTACCTCAGTATTCACTGTTCACTCACTATTGGGCTTAGAAAAATGAATCAATAATTGGATGAAGAAAATTAAAATTAAAAGCCAATTCAGAAAAATAGAAAATAACGAAAGATTCAAGAGAAACTGAAAAATTAACGGTATGCTACGCTTGACGGTACGGTTGATAAATTCAGGATCAATCACTATGAGCAAAAACTTTGAGCAAAAAAATTTAGAATACGGAATTGATAAAGCTTCAACTACGGCTCTAATATAGAATGTCACTACGGATCTAATATGGAAATTATGACTTACGGATCTACTATAGAATGAATACGGAATTAACCCCCAACTACTAAGGCTCATTCACACTAACGGAACTACTATCGTGGGGTCACCAATGACCATATTAACTAATTAGTCCTGAATTAAGTATAGTGCTTGATATCGTTGTTTTTTTTTTACTTCAAATACTTACATAGGTTCATAGAACCAAAGAATGTGGTTTGAATAATTTATTTTTCAAACATTTTGATATGTGTGAAGAAAATAAAAATATCCTTTGAATTTCATCCAAAAATAAATATAACTGTTTGATTGACCCATAATATAATGAAAATAAGAAATTGAAATGTTTTTTCTAGTTTGTCTAATAAGAAATAGTATGACCTTCACCTGTGGCAGAAAATCTGGAAAAAAAATTTATCACAAAAAAATAACAACCATGTTTTTGACCTCACATATTTATTGAGATAGGACTTTTGAGGTTGCAAGAAGGTTTTGAGACCACTTATGTATATCGGTTTGGTCCGTATTTATAGTTCGTAGAAACCTCATGGTCTGTAGCAGAATCAACTTCATCTTTCGATAAGTCCAATAATAGATATCCCTTAGTCAGTACTCCTGGGCGCGCGTGTTCACGGTGGCTAATTTGAATTGAATGATGATTACTTCAAGCTCAGTGGATAGAGCGAGCCGGAGATCTACCTAAAGGATAGTGGACACCATTCACTGTCGGTTCAAAAATTAACAGTGCTGTATCTAAGCTGCCATAAGGTGTGACGACCTTTTCTGGGGCTGGATATAACCTGCTTTCTTACAACTTGCTCGGGCGCCAGTTGCATTAGGTTTTGCAAGGGTGCAACTCCTTGATGGTCTCAATCACTGATAATAGTAATGCCTGGGTAACTTTTATACAGTTGGAAAAGGGTTCGGTTTAATCCAGGCTGTAAGCGATTAACAAGAATGTGTCTCTTTCAGAGGACAGACTCTGACATTGCACGGGTATATCAAGCAAACTCACCCTGTCTATATACAACTTTATTTAAAATATTTACACAGTTAAATGAGTCGAAATCAAGAGTACACAGTGTCAGAGCAGCAGTAGGTATGAGGAATAATTCAGTTCACAAACAATGTACAGGAATTTCAGTCAAACAAAACTATTAGTGAAATGTGCAAGCAAAAGCAGATGTGCAAATGGGTTGATGGCGTTTAATAATTGATAGGTCAATAGCAGTTAATGAAAGGTTGAGAGCATACCAAGCGGATACAATAGAATGAAGTAAAATTGGTGGAGGTTCTGTGTATGCGGAACCCACCTGTGCTCCAGGTCAGAAATATGGTATCAAAAGAGGAAAACCTGTATTCAGTCCTTTCACCCAGATGACTCTTAAATCCTAGAGACTCCCGATACATCACGGAGACGTTACGCCCCTAGAACCTGAGTCAAGTAACCCCCAGTCGACGACTGGAAGCACACCTTAAACTGAAAGGCCGAAGGGCACTCAGACGTACACCTTATTCTGTTTCAAACGCCACAAGACGAGCGACCCATTAGTGTAGTGGTTGAAAACAGTCCAGTCGGTGACTTGAAGTTCACCTCAGCTTAATAGGCTGAAGGGCACTCAGACGTATACCTGAATCTGCCTCAAACACCACAAGACGAGCGACTCATTAGTGTAGTGGTTGAAAACAGCAATACAAGTTCTACGCCTATCGGATACTGTACGGTTAAATTCACAATTATTGAAAACTGAACCAGAAATACAGGGAAGTTAAGGCGGCCGGTCAGACCCAACCCTCTACGGAGTTTAAATTCCCGGCACATGGAATAAAACCAAAATAATCTTCGAAAATTAATATAAAATAAAACTGTCAATTCAAAAAAGGTATGTGGTGTACGCACGGAAAACACTAGTATTTTCTGAAGCGATCTTAAATATCGAAAAATTCACTGGTAACTCAAGAGCCGATGTTGAACGTAAGAGAACTATATCGAGAATTATTAATTTTATTGCGGTCAGCGAGTTTATAGGCTCGGGGATGCAACAGGTCACACGTCAGAATTTTCGGGAAATCTTAGGTCGAAGAGGGGTCATGTGGCCCTCTGATTGGTCAATTACCATTTCCAGTTTTCTAGTACCTTCTAGAACAACCGAGGACCTACATCGATGAAAATCACGTTACCCTTCTTTATTTTATTCGAACTCCGATAAAACACGTAAACATGTGCAAAAAGTTGAGATAAGAGGCGACGGCGATCAGCGTATGTGTTTTTCTACATAGGATGGAATTTCAAATGAGTCCGAATAATTCGATGTATAATTATTTCACGGAAAATGAACAATTCGATTTTCAGTTAATTTACGGCAATGAAGAAATACATCGTGATTCTGATAGAAATGAATTTGTATAACGTGACCTATAATTATTTCGCTGAATGGAATATCGATTCCTTAGTTTTTGGGAAAATTATAGTAACGGTAATATCACTTCGTTACACACCCCCCTCTCTTCCTCAAAAAAACTGAAAGTTTTTTTTTCCTACTCCCGTCTCACCCGCTGCTCTGACTCTACTCCTATTACAGTGTCGTATGTGTCGGATAGGGTGGTTCTCGCACAGTTGCACTGCACGCCGATGGATCTCCTGGGATTCCGCCAATTGGGGTTGTTGGCGGTTCTCCTGACAACTGGACTTCTTTCTTGAAGGATCGTCGTTCGAGGCCCGGGGGTAGGCCCTCCCTCCTGATGCGGGTTCGGACATTTCGTGGTGAGGATCTTCTCCTTGGTCGCTAGGGTCTTCATCCCTCCCGGTAACCTTCGTCAGGCTTGTTGTATTGGTTTAGTTCGCATCGGTGAGTTATCCTGGGTGCTTTCTACCGTCACAGCTACCTGTACTTCTGGCGATCCGGGCTCCATCGGGCGTCGGTGGACTCTGTTTCAGTGGGTGCCTGGTATGATACGCTGCTTCGTTGGTTTCGGTGCCGATCTCACTTTGGGTACATCTCTCGGTTCGGGTGGTTGTCTGATGGGACTGAAGTTTCAACTTCGTCCCCGGGATCGGCAGCTCTCGGTTGAAAGACAGACTTCTTACTGTTGTCACGTTGATTCGCTTTCCTGGTCGTCGATGGCCCCTATGGGTGACTCCATCGAGCGGGTATCGATTATTTCCCCCTTAGGTGGAGACATCTTATTCGGATCAAAGCTGAAAATCAGTTGAAGTGAGATATGATACTTTAATTCCTACCCCATAAATCTGTCGCCAGGGCCTTTTTTTTTTTTCTAACCAGGAGAAACCTTTTATAGGCGAACCTTGAACGGAACAGTGTGGGAGTCCATCTTCTCCTGAAGATGTTTACCCACTAAAACTCCTGTAATCGGGTTCCGGGCATTTTGCCTATAAACCAGTTACCTCTTTTCCTTGGAAGTTTCTCACACGATCTAGGTCGTGTTTGTGTTTAATGGTCTCCCTTCACCAGGTTAGATGAAGGGACATCTTTTCTCCTTTCGGTTTATTTTGAAATTGAGTTTCCTAACTTAATTTCGTTCTTCAAGTAGTTGATCTCTCGGCCTTTTGTAGTAGGGCTTTATATTTCTGGCATCTTCTATTGGGTCATAATTTACGAGTCTTCTCAGTTCCTCATTGGTATGTATGTTGGCCATTTCAAATAGGATCTTCTCGGCTTTTTTCTTCATGAACGTTGTGATCGGCTCCCATTCTATGTCTCTGTGGATTTGTCTATTTCTCACAAACCATGGTAGGTCCATTGCTCTTCTTATTAACATGTCTTCTGCCGATTGTATCTTCTTGATGTGGCTTTTAGCTGCAAAGCCCCACGTTGTCGAACCATAGGTGAGTAGCGGTCTCGCTATTGTTTTAATCATCGTCAGTTTTATGTTTTTATTCATACGGCTCTTCCTTCCTATTAGTGGATATAGTCGGCTCATTGCCACCTTTGTTTTGTCAACTGCTGATTTTATGTGGCTTTTCCATGTAAGTCTTTTTTCTAGTATCACCCCTAGATATTTGGCCTCTTTTTGCCATTTTACTTCTGCACCGTCTATTATGAGGTTTCTTTCAACTTTTAGTTGTCTCTTCTGTAGTAGGGTGGCTTGACTCTTTCGTCCGTATATCTGGATTTTCCATTTTATACACAACTCGTTTAATTCTTCGGTTGCTTCCTGTAGTCTTCGTTGTATGACATCTGCTCGCCGATGTCTGAAGGCAATTCCTGTGTCATCTGCGTAGAGGGTCACCATCGTGCGTGCATCTTTTGGCATGTCGTGGATATAGATGTTGTACAGAAGTGGGCCCAGATCGGATCCTTGGGGCACTCCTGCTTCTAAGTATCTAATAGAGGAAGACTCATCCTCTATTTTGACGTAGAAATTCCTGTCTATCAAATAGTTTCTGATAATCTTGCACATTTTGCTCGAGTATCCTGCAGTCATCATTTTATATGCCAATCCTTCGTGCCATACTCTATCGAATGCCCTCTCCACATCCAATAGGACAAGTCCGGTTGCTTGCTTGTTTTGAAAGCCCACCGTGATGTATTCAGTGAGCCTCAGTAATTGAAGTTCTGTTGAATGATCTCTTCTGAATCCAAATTGTTCAGGTGGTATAAGGTTCAGTTCTTCTCCTCGTTTAGTCTTCTGGCAATAGCTCTTACCACTACTTTCCCTAAGGACGAGAGGAGGCTGATTGGTCTGTAATGCTGTGGCCATTTTCTTTCCTTTCCTGGTTTGTTGAAAACGATAACTTCGGCCGTTTTCCATCTGTTCGGGTAGTTTTCTGTTCGCATCACTCCATTCGTTATGTTTGTGAGTGCGACTATTCCTTTTCTGGGCAGCTTCTTTAGCATGAAGTTTTTTATCTTATCTTTGCCTGGTGCTTTCCTTCTTTCCAGATTTCCTATGATCTCTTTTAATTCAGTTGGTGTGGCTGGTTTTGGAATTGTGTTGCACTTCATTTTCTTCTACTTCTTCTTCGAGATCTTCATTATCATCTTCTGGTCTATAGTTTATGCTGGCTTCCCTTTCTATTGTGTCCGCCAGTGCCTCGGCTTTCTCATATTTTGAATATGCTAGGCCATGTACTCCGTGTAGGCGGGTATTTTGGTTTTCTCTCGTCGTAGGCTTTTTTGCATTTTCCATGCAGAGTGGTCCTTCGTATTTAGTTCACTTATTCTCTTGTTCCATCTATCTGTTCTGAATTCTCCTAGAAAATTCTTGAGAATTTGACTGTGCTTGTTGAGCTCCTTCTTGTCTTCTTCACATTTGGAAATTCTGTATCTTTTCCTTAGTCTTCGGTTTGTTTGTATCAATTTCCTTATTTCCCTTGGTATTTCGCCGTGTGGATGTTTAGGTGCTGGCTTCTGTGTTCTTCTAGTACTTTCTTCGTATGTTTCTAGGATTTTACTTTCTAGTGTTTCGGCGGCTTTTTCTAAGTCTTCAGGTGAGTTCATCTGAGGAATTCCGGTTATCTTGCACTGGAGAATTTCGGTATATTTTTCCCAGTCGGTATGTTCTCTGGTTTGTATCTCTTGATTTCTAGGGCCATGTCCCATTATGAGCTCTATCGGATTGTGGTCAGACGTTCCTTCTTCTATTGCGTCTAGCGTAACTTCTTGTGTTATATCTTTCAGTACAGCTATATCTAGCACATCAGGTAGGCCATTACCTTTTGGTATATATGTGGGATTTTCGGATCCTAGTACCACTGCATTGTGGTTTTCAGCATATATTTTCAGTCTGCTTCCATTTTCGTTTTCTGTTCTGCTGTTCCACTCCTGTGATTTGCAGTTTAGATCTCCTATCAGAATTTTTGGGTATCGTCCATCTAGTAATTGGTTCAATTCTTCTCCTATCAGCTCGTTTTGTGGTGGTATATATACCGAAATTATTTCGATTCGTCCTCGAGTAGTGTTTACAATTACCGAAATAGCCTCTAGCTGTTCGGTAATTAGTATTCCATCGAAATAGTGGTTTACGTTCCTTTTTATTAATAGGGCCACGTCACCTCCATTGTTTCTCGTTCTGTCATATATGTACATCTCATAATTGTGAAATGAGATTCTTGTGTTGGGTCCCATCCTTTTCTCTTGCAAGGCAATGACATCTGGGGACCTTTCCTCTATCAAATATTCCAGCTCTATATCTCGTGCTCTTATGCCGTTTAAATTCCAGGAGACTATCGTGATGCTTTTTCTTTGTATGGTTGTGTTAGCCATTTAAAGTTTTCCCATCATTTTCTGCATTCTCTTCTCAAAATCACTCTCGAATTTCTTCATCATTCTAGTGAACATATTTTCAGTGAATATATTCAAATCGTCTACGGGTTGTGTTTGCCTTTTTGGGCCCTCCTTGTGTTTCGGTGTTTCCTTTGGCTTCTGTTCATGCCTCTTTTCAGCAGGTATTCCATTGTACATTTCTCTCCTCGGTGCTGGGGTTTGTCTCGGGGTAATTTTACGTTTACCCTGTTTTGAAACGAATTTCCATTCGCTACATCCTTTGTAGCTCGCTGGATGTCCTTTCTCTCCACACAGAACGCATGTCGCATTCCTCTCTTCATTTTCCCTTGTCAGCTGGCAGTCCTTAGAGTCATGGGCACCAGAGCATTTAACACATCTCCATGAGAAAGTGCATTCGCTCTGTGCGTGCCCATAACGTTGGCACCGATGGCATTGTCCTGGTCCTTCTGTTCTCTTCTTAGGTTCAACAACACAGTTTAGGTTGTATAGTCTTCTTATGTTGAATCTCCCTGCTTTCTGAGTTTTAACTAAGAATAGTGGCAGAGGCTGCTTTGATCGGTAAGACGTCATACGGATGACTTCCGCATCGACTTTACCTTCTTTAATTAAATCTTCTCTGATTATTTCAACATCAGAATCGAGGGGGAGGTATTTTATAACGACGTAAATCCGTTTTTCCTCTTCCCGCTGCAACGTATAAAATTCCCTTTTTTCCATCTCCAGGAATTTTGTCATCTTGCGGTGGTCATCCGCGGTTTCCGGAACAACTCTGATACCGTCCCGTACTGTTGTAGCTCGGACATACTTTATGCCCTTGCTTGTCATCTTTCTGGACACTTCCGTCCAGTCGGCTGTACCTCTCAAGGTTACTGGAGGTATTTTCTCCTTTTTTAGTTCACCCACTTCTTCCGGTTTGTCACCGACGGGAGTGATGACCTTAGGCACTGGTTTTTTCAATA
Organism: Halyzia sedecimguttata; assembly: GCA_937662695.2. NCBI lineage: Eukaryota > Metazoa > Arthropoda > Insecta > Coleoptera > Coccinellidae > Halyzia > Halyzia sedecimguttata. The sequence continues at coordinate 143,394,603 of OW569411.2, forward strand.
CCGCTGCGGCGAAATTCATCACTTTCGCGTTTGCCGGGTGATTTTCTATGACCTTCTCTGCCGGAATCGGTGCCGATTTCTTCGTGGCTCCGGATCTTGTTCCATCGGTCGTCCTCTCATTCCGCGCACGTTTTGGCACGGGTTTTCTGTCGGATACTCTCACTTTCGCGGGTTCAACGTTCGCGGCACTTTGCACTGATTTACTAGTAATTTGTTTAGAAACTACCTTTATGGCAGCACTTTCACTACTTCTACATACATTTACAACACTTTTCATAGCACTTTCACTACATTTCACGGCACTTTCATTTAATTTCGCAGCACTTTCAATACTTTTAGATGAACACTTCACTTCACATTTTCCTGGCATCTCTTTCCACTTATCGGCGCGGGTTTTTGGGCCACAACAGCACTGGTTTTTGAATGTTTATCGACATTTGCTACAGGCATAGTGTTTCCACTTACCTTGTGGTTGGCATCTCGATGTTCCATCCACTCTAACTTCTCTGTTAGGCTTTCTATCTGCTTGGACAGTCGGTTGATGGTTTCCATCATCATCAGGTTTTGTTCCTCAGCCCTCTTATTCTGCTCCCGAAGTTCTCGGATCAGCAAATCCTTATCACTCACATTAGCTTCAACCTCGCAGTCCATGTCGGAGTCACCATATTCACTTGTTGACATCTTTTTCCTTATTCATTTTCTGTGGGCAAAAGAAAAAGTTGAATGTGAAATTGAAAGTTCTGTGGAACCAGCGATCAAAAGATCTGGACTCAACACAGAAACAATTTCCAAATAAGCGTTCTAATCCTTTGTTGAAATGCGGTAAAAACCACAATTTGTTATTCTTGAGTGCGAACGGGTCACCAATCTCATTCTTGAATATCAGCAAAGCTTCTTCTACAACGCCCGGGTGGGGATACGGCTGGTCTTCCGCACTGGTCAGGAGGTCTTGTCGGCTCGAGCGCTGGATCGGTTGGACCCGGGCCTTTAGTGACCCCAGACGGATAAATGGTACCTTAGCGTCTAGGCACCCAGACCTTCCTTCTCGTTCCATCCGGGAACCCGAACTTGATACGGAATCTCCTCTTGTCCCCAGGTGCTCGATATCGCAGCAGTCGGGCCCGGAAACTTGGGGTACAAGCGGCACCTTTTTACTGATCTAGCTGGTTTAGGAAGCTCATTCCTTCTTGTACGGTGCTGAAAACCCTTCTTGGTTGGGGGGCCGTCGGTATTGAAGCCGTACGCTGTCTGCGGTTAACTGTGCCCTGCCGACATCCACTTGACGAGGGACGAAACTGCTTCATGTCCCACTCTGCCGATGGGCGGTGTTCCGAGTCAACTTCCGTCCATTTCCGGACCTCGGTATTGATGTTGCAGTCCGGTTATCTGAGCCTCGGCCAGCTCGTCGTTGAATGGGGAGACTCCGGTGGTTAAAAACAGGGCCACTAGGCCCATGGACCAATCGTCAAAGGGCAGTCCGAATGACTGACGGCGGACCACCTTGGGGCCATATATGGGACGGTCCCCGCATATCAAGACGTTGTGGGCTGATCTGCTGTAAGTTGCAATGCCAACCCAAAATCGGACAGGCATACTCTTGCGCCCTTGAATAAAAGGTTTTCGGGTTTGACATCTCGGTGTAGGATTAATCTTTGGTGACACTCCCACAGAGCAGCGAAGGCTTGACGCATGACTTCTTGGTACTGATCTCCCTTTAACAGCCCCTTTCGCCGCACTAGGTCTGTCAGGTCTACCTCCATCAGTTCCGTCCCGATGGACAGCTGGTCGCCTTCCACGATCGCTAGTACCACACGGAGGATGTTGGGGTGGTCCAGCGTGTTCAAGATGTCCCATTCAGACATGGAGGCGGCGTCTAATGGGGCAATCTGAAGGGCAAAATTATCTCCACCATCTGCTGGTTTCACCTCGTACACTTTTCCGAATCCCTCGATTTCCAGTAGGCGGATGCGTTGGAATGGGTGGTCTAGCTCACCTACTTCTTCCTGGGGTGACCGGTCTTCAGCGGAGGTGGACGATATATAAATGACGGTCTCAGCCATTTTCTGAATGAGAAACGGTTTACATCGTTATTAACGTATCGCCCGCCGGAGTAAGTATGCTCTCATTTTACCGGCATCTTCCACGGCGGTATCGTAAGCGCATTTATTCGTCATGGGATTCATCGTCGCGGAACGGTTTCAAATCTTTCACGTGAATGTTGCGGAGGTATTTCCCAGACACGTCCTTCAGATCGTAGACTACTGGCGACACTACTTTAATAACGGTATACGGACCAGCGTACTTGGCTGCCAGTTTGGATGCAAAGCTGTCTACAGCCGAAGACAATGGGTGTTCACTCCGCCACACTTTGTCTCCTATCTTACAGGCCCACTCTCTGCGGCGCAAATTGTAGTATCAGCTCTGCTGATTGAATGCCTTTGCTAGTTGTACACGCACAAACTCGTGCGTTTCCTGGAGTCGTCCGAGGTGGTCGGCGTATTGGGTAACGCTTTGAACCAGCGAGTCCTCGGTATTTTCTGCGACTACCTCAGAGCTGGGTGTCGTTCGACGGTTCGTTGAGGGATATAGTATTTCCCTTCCGAAATTCAGGAATGCGGGGGTGAAGCCGATGGACTCGTGTTTGCCCGAGTTCAGGGCAAACGTCAACTCACCGATGCGTTCATCCCAATTGCGGTGATCTCCTTCGCAAAATTGAGCGTTCATTGTCTTGATCGTTCTGTTTGCCCTCCCGACGGGGTTGCACTGGGGTGAATAGACTGGGGCGAACCTATGTCTAGTCTCAAGGTCTCTGAGGTTCCCTCTGAACAATTTCCCCCCCATACTGGGAGCCATTGTCGCTAATTACGGTCCTTGGGCAGCCAAACTTTAGCACAACTTGATCGTAGAATGCCTGCAACACACCCTTGCCAGTGGCACTCCTGAGGACTTGACACTCTACCCATTTGGAGAAACGGTCCTGAAACATCACCAAGAATGTATTACCCTTCTTGGAACGGGGAAGCGGTCCGATCAGGTCGGTGCTAACTGTGTGCCACGATTCGTTGACGGTATAAGGCTGCATTTTCCGTGACGGCTTCTGTTGGCAGACCTTGTACTTCTGACACTGACTACACCTTCGCACGTACTGGGCCACTTTGCGGAACATACCGGGCCAGTAATAATTCTGGGCCAGCCTGGATATTGTTTTCGTAATACCTAAGTGACCGGCCACGGGTTCATCGTGGTTCTCCCGTAACACGGCCGGGCGATTCTCGGTTGGGACGCAGCGTTTCCAGGGTGATCCCATCTTGGGTTCCGTGAAGTCATTTGAGTCCAAAAATGTCGGTACAGTTGACTGCCTTCTATTCGGTAGTCGGAGTGTACGGTCGGGTCCTTCGTCACCTCTTGATATTTTCGGTTATACCATGGACACAAAACACCGTCTCAGCCAAACATGCTTCTTCCGGACTGGGGATGGGATCCCGTGACAGCGCATCCGCCACTCGGTTCAGTGCTCCTTTCCTGTACTTGATTTCAAAATCGTACTGCTGCAGGTAAACGCTCCACCTCGCGATACGTCCTGAGGGTGACTTGATCGACTGTAGCTATCTCAGACTCATGTGGTCAGTCACCACTGTGAAATGATAGCCTTCTAAGTACGGTCTCATTTTGTTGATGGCCCAAACTATGGCCGAACACTCCTTCTCGGTTACCGAATAATTCTTTTCGTAGTTATTCAGTGTCTGACTCGCGTAGGCTATCACGCGTTCATGGCCGTCTAGGACCTGCGTCAGGGCAGCCCCCAATCCAGTCTCCGATGCGTCGGTCTGCAGCGTAAACGGTTGAGAAAAATCGGGGCAGGCCAAAACCGGAGACTCGGTGAGTTTTCGCTTCAAAGTTTCAAAAGCTCGCTGTTGCTTGGTTTCCCACTGCCACCTCTGCTTCTTCTTGAAAAGCAAAGTGAGCGGGGTTACCACTTCCGTGAACTTGTTCCCAAACCTACGGTACCAACTTGTGATGCCCAGAAATCTCCGGAGTTGCCGGACGGTCTTTGGGGGTGTCATGGAATTTATGACGGCAATCTTATCTGGATCGGTCGCAATTCCCTCCTCGGTCACAACATGCCCCAGATACTTTAGTGAATTCCTAACGAATTCGCATTTTTCCGGGTTGATCTTCAGATTGGCCTCTCGGAGCCGGTGCAATACGGTTCTCAGGTTGAACAAATGCTCCTCGAAGGTCTCCCCCAATACAACTATGTCATCCAAGTACGCAAAAGCGTTGGGGTCCATATCCGGAGCGATCACTCGGTCCAAGCCTCGCTGGAACGTGGCCCCTGCAGAGTGTAATCCGAAAGGCATCACCTTGAACTGAAAGAAACCTCGGCCAGGAACTGCGAACGCAGTGAATGGCTTACTTTCTTCGTCGAGGGGAACTTGCCAATATCCTTGCTTCAAGTCCAGCGTTGAGATGTATTTGGCCCGCCTTAGTTGGTCTATATGGGGCAACGGATAGGCGTCCTTTACGGTAACCTCGTTCATTGCACAAAAGTCAATGCAGAATCTGGGCTTTCCATTAGTCTTCTTGACAATGACCACGTTGGAACTCCACGGTGACTTTGACGGTTCGATGATGTCTTCCGCCAACATCCTATCTACTTCCTAGTTCACGATCTACTGCATTTTGGGGTTGTAGGGTCGGTACCTTTGTTTTATCGGCTCGGTCCCGGGCTTGAGCTTAATCTCGTGGGAGATCATGTTCGTCAGACCTTGCACCTCTTTAAAGCTCCCTAGTTCTTTCTCTAGGAACTCTTTCAGGGTGTGCTCTTCCCTTGCTGTTAAAGAATGTATCGCGGAGTTCTGTGGTGCTTTGGCTGGATATACGGGACCCTGCAACAGTTCTCCTTTAAGGAAACATTGGGAGGCCCGTAAGTCTATACTGAAATCATACACACCGAGTATGTCCATCCCCAAAATTATGTCCATGGGTAAGTGTGGGACCAGATATAAACTCGACTTAATCAATTCCCTGCCGATCTCCAAGTTGGGTTTGTAGGATTCCCTGACGGTAACTGAATTTCCGTCAGCGACGGTGGCCAACATGTCGGTGACCCTGGTTGGAATCACTCCTACATTCTTGCATTTATCCGCGGTCGCCTGGCTCAAGAACGATCTTGTTGCTCCGGTGTCCAACAAAGCTTGGACGGGTTCATCACCTACATAGACAGTAATTAGCGGGCAGGTTTCTCTGGGACACGGTTTTGGCGCTATCGGGGATGATGTAGTCTGGAACTGTCCTATCCCTTCTTTTCGACAGTTCCATTCCAGTTTTCCGAACAGTGGCAGTCCCTGGATAAGACTCCCTGTTTGCCACATCGAGAGCAGAAAAGTTTCGTTCTGGAACGGCACTCTCTCCTCATGTGCCCTACCTTTCCGCATCGTCAACATTGCAGTCCGGTGTTGCTAAAGCGGACATTTCTCGGTGCGGGTCCTGCTTCACTCTGGCGGGTGCCAGGGGGGTTCGCTCGCTCGTTCGGATCCTTTGCTTTAACAAAGTTGGGGGGCCAGTTACCGGTGGCGTCGGTCCTATTGTGCCCTGGTGCGCTGAACTAACGGTAAGATTTCTGGGTATTTTCGGCTGAGGACTCTCATACTCTAGGTGTGGTTCGTCTATCAAACCCTTTCGGCTCGGAGGAGAGGCATAACTATCCATATGCCACTGAACCAATTCAACCATCCTTCCCTTTTCCAAAAGTTCACGATAGGTCGGCGTGTCTTAGAACGCGAGAGCTTGTTGCAGAGACGGCACTAGCCGCTTCCTGATGATGTTCACTTGTTCATTCTCGGATGGTCTCCTCGTCGTTAGATTAAGGAAAAGATTTTGCATCCTGGTGACGAATAGCAATAATTTTTCTACATTTCACTGGGTGCGCTTTCTTATTTCATCCAACAGGTTTTCCTCGTAGTCCATAGGTAAGAAAGTCTCACGCAATTGGGACTTGAAGTCCTCCCAGTCCTGGAAGGAACCTCACCTAGGTACCAGTCCCTTGCATCTTTTCTCAACAATTCGAAGATCGATTCGAACAAGTGTTGGCTAGTCCCTCCGCGAGTTTTGGATAGTTGTTCGAATTCTTCCAGAAAGGTGTTCACGCTGGAGGATCCATCGAAGTAGATGTTCCACTTGTAAACAGGAATGGAGGAGTTGGCCGCAGGCCAGCACGTCCCGGTGTCGGCATCGGATCGGGTTCGAGGCCGCCTTGCCCCTGGTGCGGGTTCTACCAAATTGTTTTGGTTCACCCTGTAGACAGCGGTCTCGCTTCCTATATTTCTCCTATGCTTGTGTGCATTCGGTTCCACCTGGCGTGGTATCTGACGGTATTCCTCTCTGACGTCACCCGCGGTCCATTCCTGAGCGTCCAGACCGGTTCCTTCCTGTGCTAAATTGTGGCGAACGGAGCTGTCTGATTCCTCTGGTCCCAGGAATGGAAAAGAGATCCTCCGGGTGGATTCTGCTACTGCGGGTCTACTGCCCGCAATGCGTCTGCCTATGGGGCTGGTGAGGTCCAGGCACCGTCGGACAGAGTCACAAGCTCGCTCCCGCAGACGTTGCAGGAAATCTACGGTCAACCCAGTACTCTGGTATGTTCTGGATTGCTGAACTGCACTGGTTTCATGCGGTTCAGAATGGTTCTTCGGGTCCGTTTCCCTTCTAGTGGGACATGGAGTTTCCTGGTGGCCGACGCCACTGGTCGCTGGTTCCTCCGTGAGGTCCTCAAAGGAAATCAGGTCTGCTTCACGTACTCATGAAATGACGTCCATTTCGGGATGACCCAATGCTTCGGCGGTTTCCTCCTACGGTTCTTGGAGAACTTGTCTCGTCTCGGCAAGGATCTTGGCGTCCTTCAACATTTCGTTCGTTTGTGCGAGAACGTACTTCAGATCGTCCAACCTCTGGTGCTCCTCCAAAGTCTTGGGCATCCTTGATTCGAGTTGACTTCAGTGCGCCTCTTTGTTGCATTCCAAGGAATTTGTAAGTTTCCTCTTAATCGAGGTGCTGAATGATTATTCCTCCTTCCAGTTCGATGTCTTCTCCTACTTCTTCAGTTCTTCCTCTGCTCAGATGGAAAACAGCACATTTTTCCAAACCGAATGACATTGCTATTGCTGTGGTGTATTCCGCCTCGATGTTAAGAAGTTGTTGTAGCGCTGCCTTGGAGGGAGCGTACAGTTTTAAGTCGTCCATGTACAGGAGATGTGAAACCAGATGTTCTCTTCTGCCTGGTGGCCCGGCCTTGTACCCTTTTCTGCTTTCCCTCAACTCCGTTGTTAATGGTAGGAGTGTTATGCAGAACAGTAACGGGCTTAGCGAGTCTCCTTGAAATACGCCTCGCCTGTATTTCACCCATCCCGTATACGTGGTTCGACCTTCCGATCGAACGGCGAACTTAGTCTTCCATAGCGCCATGATGTTTTTCATCACATGGACGATGTTAGTGTGGACTTTGAGCATCTCAAGCAGCTGTAATATCAAGCTGTGCGACGATGTTTCAAATGCTTTCGCGTAATCCAGCCAGGATGTATGTAGATTGCGCTTGTAGTGTTTTGCATCTTGACAAATGCTCTTGTCTATGAGCAGGTTGTCCTTGCACCCCTGTACTCCTTTCCGTGCCCCTCTTTGCTCGTAGATTTGGTTCCACACTGGTGCAATAACCTCCAGAATCCGCTTTTGAAGGACACTTGTGAGAATTTTATACAACGTGTTGAGACACGTGATAGGGCGGTAGTTCTTTGGCTGTCCTAGATCGCCTGATTTTGGTAACAGTACAGTTCTGCCCTCTACCAACCATGATGGAATTGGCTCAAGGTGAATTATTATCCCACTGAATAATCTGGCTACGTGTTGATGAGTAGCTGGAAAGTTCTTCCACCAGTAGTTTTGGATCCCATCCAGTCCAGGTGCCGTGAAATCATTTTTGTTCTTTAGGGCTTGTCTAACTTCTTCGGTTGTTACTTCAGTCGTTTCTTCTCTCGGTTGCAGACTTTGATCGCATAATGTCTTGGATCTGTGAAGTGCTGGAGTATCCCTGGTTTCCGCTGGTCGCTCGTACAATTTCTTCCAAAACCGTTCGACTTCTTCCGGTGATGGCGGGTTTTCTGCCTCTGCTTGTTTGGGCTGAAATAGCTTTGAAGGTTCTGCGGTGAATATGTTGTTGTCCTCTATCCATTTCTGCTTCCTAATCAGCTTCTGCCTTGCTGCCGCAAGTGATCTTATTTTATCGACAACTTTCTGCTTCAATGTGTTATGATGGGCAAGCTAATCGTACGGTGCAACGCACGCAGCTCCCCCATCATGACCTCTATCTTCTTGCTAGGCTTCAGTTTTCCTTTCATAACATTTATGATACATTGGTACCAAGATGCTTGCTGCCTCACGATTTTTATCTTCTGATCTAGCTTCTTCATTCTTGACCTATGTTTATCATCCCTTGTTGTTGTTCTACCTGGAGGGCACAGAAGTGAAGCAGCAGCTCTCACTGCAGCCACGACATCTTCTAGTGAGCAGTCCTCCTTTAGGTGGTCATCGATGATATCATTCATCTTGGCTAGGTCTTCAGCCTGGAGTCTCGTTTTCAACCGAGCGGTCGTTTTATTCGGATTCCTTACTGCAGCCTCAAATGCTTCCCTTCTGTTGATGACTGGTTCCGGGACATCTCTCACTTGTTCCGTTCTTTGCCTGTTGCATTGTGCGGGATTTTCAACTCGAAATGGGGCAGCTGTCACCTGTCCCACGTCCAGTGCTTCGACTTGCCTTCCAGGGTTTGGAGGCTGAATGTTTGTGGCATCTCTCACCTGCCTCTCATCCTGTTCTTCTCTCCTTTGAATCTTGGATTGTTGCTGTTGGTTCCGAGCATTACTCACCTGCTCTTCAGCTTGTTCCTCTAGTCCTTCTGGCTCTTGAAGCTGCTGCAAGATTCCTCTCTTCTTCAGTTGGCTCACCTGGTCTCGCAGGTTTTGCTGCGTCATGAAGCTGAGATCTGGATTATTTTCACACCACAGACCATGCAGTCTACCCATATATCCCCTTCTTTCTGGTCTGGATCTTCGGTATAACACAGATAGTTGTTCATGTTCCTCGGGTGTCCACTTGTGGCGTCCCCTTTGCGTGGTGTTGTTCCTTTTGCCGGGTCCGACTACGGGTTGCTCTTGCGAGCGCAGATTCCCTATGCGACCGGCAACTTCTCTCTCCTCCTCGATGTCCTAGTCGGAAGTTGTAGTTTCTTGTATGACAGGCGCCCACCTCCTCAGCATCCTGCCGTTGGTGGTTTGCATGCTGTCACGCCTAGCACCAACCCCAGACGTGCCCTGGTGATCCCCAGGCAGCAGCTGTTTTCCGAGGCTTCTTGGTTGGGTACTCATCATTGGTTGAGATAAACCGGGGTTCGCGGGCTTGTCACACCCGTATGCTACTAAGTCGTACCCCTGTGCGATTTTGCGTTTTATACCTACTGCCAGGTAGCTAAGGTGCCTCGGGTTTGCTAAGCCCGTACTCTGAGACACATCCCAGAGCCCCTGAGGGGTTGTTATTGTTAGTGTTAGTTTGAGTGTTAGTGTTAGTTTTAGTGTTAGTGTTAGTGTTAGTGTTAGTGTTAGTGTTAGTGTTAGTGTAAGTGTTAGTGTTAGAGTTAGTGTTAGTGTTAGTATTAGTGTTAGTGTTAGTGTAAGTGTTAGTGTTAGTGTTAGTGTTAGTGTTAGTGTTAGTGTTAGGGTTGTGTTAGTGTTAGTGTAAGTGTTAGTGTTAGAGTTAGTGTTAGTGTTAGTGTTAGTGTTAGTGTTAGTGTTAGTGTTAGTGTTAGTGTTAGTGTTAGTGTTAGTGTTAGTGTTAGTGTTAGTGTTAGTGTTAGTGTAAGTGTTAGTGTTAGTGTTAGTGTTAGTGTTAGTGTTAGTGTTAGTGTTAGTGTTAGTGTTAGTGTTAGTGTTAGTGTTAGTGTTAGTGTTAGTGTTAGTGTTAGTGTTAGTGTTAGTGTTAGTGTTAGTGTTAGTGTTAGTGTTAGTGTTAGTGTTAGTGTTAGTGTTAGTGTTAGTGTTAGTGTTAGTGTTAGTGTTAGTGTTAGTGTTAGTGTTAGTGTTAGTGTTAGTGTTAGTGTTAGTGTTAGTGTTGGTGTTAGTGTTAGTGTTAGTGTTAGTGTTAGTGTTAGTGTTAGTGTTAGTGTTAGTGTTAGTGTTAGTGTTAGTGTTAGTGTTAGTGTTAGTGTTAGTGTTAGTGTTAGTGTTAGTGTTAGTGTTAGTGTTAGTGTTAGTGTTAGTGTTAGTGTTAGTGTTAGTGTTAGTGTTAGTGTTAGTGTTAGTGTTAGTGTTAGTGTTAGTGTTAGTTATTATTCTTGGTTGGGTACTCATCATTGGTTGAGATAAACCGGGGTTCGCGGGCTTGTCACACCCGTATGCTACTAAGTCGTACCCCTGTGCGATTTTGCGTTTTATACCTACTGCCAGGTAGCTAAGGTGCCTCGGGTTTGCTAAGCCCGTACTCTGAGACACATCCCAGAGCCCCTGAGGGGTTGTTATTGTTAGTGTTAGTTTGAGTGTTAGTGTTAGTGTTAGTGTTAGTGTTAGTGTTAGTGTTAGTGTTAGTGTTAGTGTTAGTGTTAGTGTTAGTGTTAGTGTTAGTGTTAGTGTTAGTGTTAGTGTTAGTGTTAGTGTTAGTGTTAGTGTTAGTGTTAGTGTTAGTGTTAGTGTTAGTGCTAGTGTTAGGGTTGTGTTAGTGTTAGTGTAAGTGTTAGTGTTAGAGTTAGTGTTAGTGTCAGTGTCAGTGTTAGTGTTAGTGTTAGTGTTAGTGTTAGTGTTAGTGTTAGTGTTAGTGTTAGTGTTAGTGTTAGTGTTAGTGTTAGTGTTAGTGTTAGTGTTAGTGTTAGTGCTAGTGTTAGGGTTGTGTTAGTGTTAGTGTTAGTGTTAGTGTTAGTGTTAGTGTTAGTGTTAGTGTTAGTGTTAGTGTTAGTGTTAGTGTTAGTGTTAGTGTTAGTGTTAGTGTTAGTGTTAGTGTTAGTGTTAGTGTTAGTGTTAGTGTTAGTGTTAGTGTTAGTGTTAGTGTTAGTGTTAGTGTTAGTGTTAGTGTTAGTGTTAGTGTTAGTGTTAGTGTTAGTGTTAGTGTTAGTGTTAGTGTTAGTGTTAGTGTTAGTGTTAGTGTTAGTGTTAGTGTTAGTGTTAGTGTTAGTGTTAGTGTTAGTGTTAGTGTTAGTGTTAGTGTTAGTGTTAGTGTTAGTGTTAGTGTTAGTTATTAGTTAGTTATTATTATTATCATTATTATTATTATTATTATATAAAAGCATCACCTTCTATCGTGAGAATAAAGTGGGAAAGCCTTGTGGACAGGACCTTTATCGCTCTTTTTCAATCTTTGACAAATCATTTCTCCGAAAGTATTGGTTTCTCAGAGTTGGAAATGATATCAATGGATTCCCATGATGGAACTGCACCATAAGGGAAATTAAATTAAAAGAATAGTGTATTTATCAAGATTAAATGAGCTATATTCAATGCTTTAATGATTCAAAAATAATCATTAAAAGAATGAGCAATCTGCAATGCTTCAATGCTTTGTGACGCGTGTCCCGTCTCCACCATGTTGTGTTGCCATTTTTACCTGTGAAGATAGACTCTCGGGCGCCGCCTCTAGTTTAAAGTGTTGAGGACACTGCGATACCTATGGGCGGTTTCCCATAGGTATAACGACATACAACTGTTCCCAAGTCGCAGTGGTTAAGTTCGGAGCTACTAGAACTCAGGGATCCGCGGTCTCGCTCCAGTGGAGATGGGAGTGGATTCCTAAAAAGGGAACCTAGTAAATGGGCGCCAGGAAAATTTAAGTCTCCCAGATACCCCCGCGTAATGTACTAATTCCTAAATTCACCAAAAGAATATTCACGCTAATAACAAACAGTTCATTCCAGTAGCATACAACCCAGGTCTTTAGACCCACCAAAATTAAACTACTGTGAAACCCTGAATAAGGGTGGCGGAAATTGTACGTAGATATTATTCTTTGATTCAAATACGCGTCACTTGAGCTCAGGCGCATCCACGTTTCTCATCTATGATCACATATGATTACTACCTATCTTTCCCCAATTTCCGCTTTACAATAACAATAATTTAGGTAATTGATGACAATAAGTTCAGGTCATAAATAGCAGGTATAAGATATGTTTCGAAAGATGTTTCCTATAACTTGCGTGCTATTCCTTATGCCTGAACGTAGTATTGCTTCGATGGTCTCGCAATACTGTTCTCCTTCCCTCTGTGCTCGCAGTCTGCAACCCTTGACTGAACGTCCCACAGCGCTGCTTCCTGACCACCTTGTATATACTCGGGATCTGCAACACTGCGTTGGCTGTCTCACAGCGCTACTTATGGACCACCTTGTATATATTCGAATGTCTCAGTTACACTCTTCCTGACATAAAAATCGTTCTCTTCCTGACACAAAAATCGTGCTATTCCTCTTGACATACAAATCGTGCTGGCATAAAAACTCGTGCTACCATAAAAAACCCTGATGACAGAAAAGAAACCATCAGTGACTCCTCTCGGATAAGAAACAAATGAATTTTCCCAACACATAATAATTTCGGTTATCAGAATATTAATCAGACCATTTATTCGTTCTTATGCAATAGTTATAGAATTCGTACATACCCTGATGTTCGGGGTTGTCCTGCACACGTTTGCTTCGAAACCAAATCTGGCCGTGCCTCCACCAAATAATCCTTCAAGCACACAGCGATGTTCTGGAAATAGAAAGATAATTACGACCTGAATTGTTTCCACTAGAAATGACGAGAATAGAACATTTAACACTGTCAAAGTCGCCAAGATCGTTCACGTGGTCCTAGGATTTTCAAAAAGGTCTTCAGATCCTCTCTCGAGACAAGCGCAAGTTACCTGTTATCTTTCCAAATCAAACCAATGTAACCCTCACTCCTAATTCGATTTTCGAAACTATATCCAACTAAGACGAATTCAACAATTCTTACGAAGTTTCGAAAATACGCACGACCTATTGCTCCTCCGTAGAATCTCCACAAAATGGACGACCTCACCTGACCGACGCACTCACAAAATTTCAGACTGTCACAATGCAACCATATTGCCAACTAATTCGGCACTTCGAATACAATAATTCTTTAGCGTCGATTGGTACCACTGAGATCCAATCTCAAATTTGATGTCAACACACGACAACCTTATCGCAAACGGAATGTAAATAAACCCCGTGCCTGGATTAAAAAGAAACGTTACATAGGGTCCAGAAGCTAATGAAATAATGTTTTCAAATGAATTATGTAAGATAATATACAAGTTGATATGCAAGGAAATGTGAGCGGACGGTGAGAAGGCAGAAGTGGGATGCAACAGGAGGTAAAAATTCAAGCGGTGGAAGCTATTAGTACCCAAACAATTAGCAATACACATGCGTGTTTCTATTCTCAACTTTTTTTCTACCACTCGAAACGAAAACGAACGGTGCTAATTACGAACGATTGTTTATATTGCTATTCTCATATTCCCTTCGTAATGACCGATGAATTAAACGAAATTGTATCGTCTGAAGACTTTGAAACATAGTAACATTTGAAATTTTAATGTGTTTATGTATATGTTATTGGCGCGCTTCTTCATAAATGAACACTATATTTTATTGTTTGATGAACTTGAGTGATTTATTTGGTTTTTTCTGTTTGCTTCGATATAAAAAAAGTAATTATAAATTTCCTAAAATGTAAGTCTCGGTTATTAAGCGGGAAATTTACTACAGAATTTTCTTCGGAATGCCTATGAAAGAGGAACTGAGTACAATGTTGAATAGTATTTCTGGACCAAAAAAACAATAGAAAACTTGGAGAAAGTTTTGCAATATTGAAAGATTTTACAACGATTAAGGGATATTTTACCTCTTTATACAGGTCTTGGGTCAAGAACAAAATCTAGAGATATTGTATCCAATACTTTTTTTTTCTGAAAGGTTTATTCCACTGAAATTGTTGAATGATATTCTGTTTATTGTTGTGATATATTTTTGGGCGCATGTTCTAGGGGAACATCGTCCTATCATTTCGTCCAAATGTCTGTAATTTTCGAATTTCGAGCTGAAAATTGGCTAATAGACTAATTCGGACTCCCTGATCACGAATCCGGTGTCAGATTTTTGGGTGCCGTCCGGACGGCCGGCCGGCCTTCCGGCCGTAGGCACGATAACAGGAGCACCGAAGGTCCTATCGACTTCAAACTTTCAGGGTAGGTTTCTGATCAAAATGCGACGGTTAAGTTCGTTAACGGGCTAAATCGGCCGGACGGTTTAGAAGTTATAGACATTTCAAATTTTGAGGTTATTTCCCTGATATTTCAGGAACTAAAGAAGATGTTGAATCGAAACTTGGTAGTCAGTTCGAGGATATAAACGCGCAACTTTTGGCAAAATTCTGTTATGATCGAAATGTTGGTAACTTTTAAAAAAATATTTCTTTTAATTTTTTCAAAAAAAAAATTTTTTTTTCGTGAACTATTCATCAGATTGCAACAAAAACTTGTACTAACGTCAATTGTAGTATTTTGCAACATTGTGCAAAATTTTGGCTCTATACGATTTCAATTTCTGGAGATATAAGACAAAATGTGTCAAATTTCCTGGGTCTCTCTCAGTATTTTCATCGATTATTATATAATAATCAATAATATTAAGGTATTCAACATGATACTGCTTTTTTTCTTTACTGGTCAGTACGGGCCACAAGGAAGATGAACATGCGCCCAATAGCTCCTGTTAATTAATTATAGTGTTTCTTTTGCAATTCTATGAAAGCTAAACGTATAATTATATTCCTCTGAATTCTTCATGAAATCAGCTCTGGTTTTTGTTGCCTACTAGCCACTGCCTGATCAATTCCTTCACATTCCGGTAACTATTCTGGAATCAACTGATTAATTGAATAATGAAAATAATGGATTTATTTTACCAATATTTGGGGGAAAAATTACAATGTATGCTTCCTATTCCTAGTGTATAAGTTATACGGTCACAAAAATTTATGAATGTTTTGCACCACTTGCCAAATAAACAATTGTAATTAATATTGATCAATTATTTCACTGAAGCTACAGCAGTTTTTCGTTAATTTTTCTATTCCAAACTGGATTTTTGTTATATAGGCATTATTATTTGTTTACTATGATATATTTTTTAGTATTGGTTATTGAAGTTGTATTCTACTAATTCATTGTTGAATGATGTTTTGTTTATGGTTGTGATTCATTTTTTAGAATTAAATACATTTTTTTGGAAGAGAAATCTATATATCTATTATTTCATAGTGTATATTTTTGCAATTCAAATTCAAATGGTATCCTTTTCGATTAACATAAATTCAATGTGTCCTGGGTAATTTGAATCTTCAATTTTAGGTGGGAAATTTGCATTGTGTGCAATCTATGCAACCTATTACACCAGGCAAGTCGAATTTTCATTGAATCTAAAAATATTAAAAAACTTGAATAATTTTGCAATATTCTTACATATCAATACCTACCATTGCCTTATACTATTCAATTCCGCCAATGTTTGTGGGAATCTAACAAATCTATTCCATATATTATGTTGCTTATTTAAAACATCGACAATTTGAAATATAATAATAATTCTGACAATTTAATTATTTTTACAGTATATATTTGTTAATCACACCGTAAAAATAGGAACTTATTTACCAACAACAGATTCGAGGTTACTAAATGTGTAGAGGCTTGCATAATCAACTGAATGCGAGTGGAATTCTTCCGAAAACTAATGCTATATAGCACTAGTTTAGAATTTCGAGCGCTCCTGTCACCAAATTATATATTCTGTCAGTTGAGAATTGCTAAACGAGTAAACATTCATGATGATTACGAAAACGAATGATAATCGTTCGTAAAGTCGACCTCAGAATAAGGCCCATGAGGACTAAAATAAGAGGTAGAATTGAGATGACGGTGAAAGTATGAGTGGAAAATAGTTCAACTTATTCTTACCAACGGTACAACAGTGAGAGTTCCACACAAGCAAGCACTGATCAGTACTATTAATCATCCATTGCTGGCATATGACGGCTCCTATACAAATGACGGTTTTCGGACTGTGGACGTAAAAGAGAAGGCCCTAGATAGGATGATAGGGGATAATCTGTACGCCGTTTCAAGCTAGCACGCACCCTCAAATATCTTCGGAGATACTCGATGTCCATTCCTGCCACTGAAGCTCCTTGCATGACAATCAGGATCTCGAGTAGGGTAGAAAGGAGTTGGATGATATAGGAGGGTCTGTGTGCCGTTTGAAGCTTGCACACACTCTCCAATATCCTCGGAAATACTTGATGTCCATGCCTGCCACTGAAGCTCCTTGCATGACCATTAGGATCCCAAGTAGGGTAGGGAGGAGTTGGTTGATAAAGTAGAGTCTGTGCGCCGTTTAAAACTAGCACACACCCTCCAGCGCCCTCGGAGATACTTCATGTCCATGCCTACCACTGAAGCTCCTTGCATGTCCATCAGGATCTCGAGTAGGGATAGGGAGGATTTAGTCGATATAGGAGGGTCTGTGCGCCGTTTCAAGCTAGCACACACTCTCCAATATCCTCGGAGATACTTGATGTTCATGCCTGCCACTGAAGCTCCTTGCATGACCATCAGGATCTCGAGTAAGGTTAGGAAGGGCGCTACAAGACTGTATATGGGCCGTTTCAAGCTAACATATACCTTCTTGAAGACTCAGAATTTCAGGGCATCATGCAGGCCGTTTGAAGCTACTACACCACCTCCAGAAACTCGAGCAGTACAGGAAAAGGAAAATAATACCAGCAAGTTAAGAATTTAAAACAAACATACCTATAGAAACTACCCATGTAGGACCCTCCGGTGGCACTTACTTATGAATCGTGCTGAGGTAGTATCGGTGAAGAAGCGGACGTTATGTTTCATTCAACTGATTTAATTAGGTCACAGGTCCCACTTTTATTGCCAAATATAGACACGTGTATGACCTAGCCCATCTGTTTTAAAACGGGGAACTCGCAGTATTCTTACTTCACGCATATTTTGGAAATGCGACGCAAACGTGTCCACTTAGTTGCAATGGAACGAATCAATGAAGGAAATTATTTTGCTTCGTTACAGCTTTAATTCTTCAAAAATTGTCATTAGAAAATTGGTTCAAGCACTGACGTGAAGTCAGAAGCTTCTGCGCGTATGTTCTATTGTCCATTCTTCTGTATTGGACACCCTTAATCGAATTTACCATGGTATATTATGTTGTCCATTCTCCTGTATTGGACACTCTTAATTCGAATTTACCATGGTAAAATCGAAATAAGTGTCCAATACAGGAGAATGGACAACATAATATACCATGGTAAATTCGATTAAGGGTGTCCTGTATTGGACACTCTTAATTCGAATTTACCATGGTAAATTCGAAATAAGTGTCCAATACAGGAGAATGGACAACATAATATACCATGGTAAATTCGATTAAGGGTGTCCAATACAGAAGAATGGACAATAGAACATACGCGCAAAAGCTTCTGACTTCACGTCAGTGCTTGAACCAATTTTTTTTTTCGTGATTTTTAAAAATTTTCTAGAGGTACGGTTATTAAAATTTTTTTTTTTCATCATTTTTTTCAAAATTTCTGTGGGTACGGTTCTTACGAAATTTTAAACACGTCTTTATGTTGATTTTCTACTACTAGTTACCAAGCTTTAATTCGATCGAATATTTATTTTTTGAGTTATCAAGGAAATAATATTCCAGGTGGGTATAACTCGGAAACCGTTAGACCGATTATGCCCAAAAACGAAATCAATTCTCCCTTTTGGATACTCAACCTACCCTGAAAATTGCAAGTCCCTATCTCCTTTCGTTCGAAAGTTATTGAGGCAACGGTCACCCATCTACTGAACTCGCACAAGAATGCTCGAATCTCCAACAATATTTAACCGATCATATTAAAACTTGAAATTTGGCAGTATAGTTAGGTTATGAAGGCTCTCGCAAAATTTCAGCAATTTCAAACGAATAGTTACTGATATATAGAATTTTTTTTTTTATTTTCAATGATTTATTAAAAATTTTATACAAATGCTATCCTCACCAAATTTTGCAAACATTTTTGCATTGGCATTCTACAAACAATAACCATGTTTGAATCCAATCGGTTCAGTATTTTTCGAGTTAATGAGGAACAAAAAACCACCAAATTTCAGAAAATTTTAGATGGCTATAACTCTTAAACCGTTTGGCCGATTATACTCATAAACAAACTGAAATGTCGCGTTCTGGTGCAAATCCTAACCTGAAAATTTCAAGCCGTTATCTCATTCCGTTCTCAAGTTATCGTGACAACAAAAAATTTTTTTAATAATTTTTTTAAAATTTTCTAGCCATACGATTCGCACAAAATTTCACAAACGTGCTTAGGTTCATATTCTACAACTACTCACCAAGCTTCAATTCGATCGGATTCATATTGGTTGAAAACAAAATTATTACTCGGAAACCACTGGGCCGATTATGCCCATTAACGAACTTGTCCGTCGTATTGGGATGCGCCACCTACTCTGAAAATTTCAAGTCGCTAGCTCTCTTCGTTCTCAAGTTATCGTGGCAACGGCCGGACGGACAGAATCAAATTTGACCTCGAATTCTTCATTGAGGAGTCGAACTGAATCGTTTGAGACCATTTTCGACAAAAAATTCGAAAGTTACAGACATTTGGGCAAAACTATAATGCGATGTTCCCCAGAACATACGCGCAAAAAACAATAGTCGAGAAATTATTAACCCGAAACCATCAGACCGTTTCTACCCAATAACGAACTCATCTGAGATAATCATTCTTTAAATCTACTCTGAAAATTATATTATATCAATTGAAACTTAGTGTGGATTCATGCAGCTCAAATTAACGAGTATCGAGTAACAATTAACAATTACAAATAGTGAGTAAAAGTTGAACTTCATATATCTGAATGAGAGTGTTCATGCAGCCAAGTAACAATTATCAATTAACAAATAACAAGTAGGAGTTCGCCAACTTTTAACTTTCTACTTTAATTGAACGAGATTTCGTACTTGTACGCAACTCGTGCGCAGCTGTACGCAGATTAGACAGTCCGATGATGTAAATATAACCTTACTTTGTAAAATATTCAATTTATTTGGTGTGTATTTATGTGGGTTCCGTGTTATAACATTGGAAAAATGAATTTTAAACACTTGTTTTCAAATAGAGGGGGAACAGAGGCTATTTTGAAAAATTAATACCTCCGATCTTTGACTTGTGGGTTTTTATTTCTTAATTGTTAATTTGAGTGCATGAATGCTGCATTTTTGTACGTGGTAATTCATAATTGTTATTTGATACTTTTTACTTGATAATTGTTATTTGATGCTGCATGAATCCACACTTAGTCAATATTCCAGTTTTGTTTTAACTGGAGATATTCTGAACCCAATCTCATCAACTTACAATGTATATATTTCCATCATAATATGGATTATCCAAGAGCTATTCATGATAGCTAAGATTGTGTCATGGCTCATTCTGCATTCAATCATACTCTTTTTTCTAGAGCAGGAGGTATGTTATATCAAGTAGTACATCATACTCAGTTTGAAATATTTCATCTGTAGATATAGACATTACCTTCTATTTCTCTATGAGAGGATAATCACAGAACACTAATACATGACGATGACGACACATAGATATATCTTACCTAGGGTATATTCTGTGTGATATGTATGAGCAAGGATCATCATTTTTTTATTTACGATGACATCATTCTGTGAAATCACAGAATTACTATTTAAGGTTGAAATTCTTGAAAATCATATCTCCGAAAGTATTAGCTTGTGAGAGTTGAATATAACTGTTCCGAGCAACAAAAGCGCCAAAAATGAGCTGGCAAATTTACGTTAAAATTTTATATGTCATTTGTAACGTGCAAATTGTCCACTTTTGGTTGTCGAGAATGAGAATCTACTTCTAATTTTTCTAGGGGTTGGAGGCTAAACGGGTTAAACCAAACTCCCTCACAGGTTTGCACAATAAGTATATTGCAGTTGAATTATTACAATAGGTCGACTCTTTTTCACTCTACGCAGTCTCATACTACTCAACTTAACAGAAAACAAGGTTGTGGCTTCCTTGGAGTACGATATTATGATCACCCTGTAGATGGATCCAGAACTGTCCCAGTGGGAACTTCGGACAGCAATTTCCAATTCGATGTTCTGAATCCAATGAAGGTATCTCTAGATGATTTTCCAAGTACAAAGAAACTACTTCCAGATGGTTTTCTAATTCCAAGAAAAGTATCCTCTGGTTGTTTTCCCATCTAAAAGAAGTACCACGTTGATAATCCAATTCCAAGGGAAGTGAATACATCTGAGTGATTTTTGGCGCTCTTGTTCCTCGTAACAGAGTGGTTATGAATTTGCCCAAATATCTGTAATTTTCGAATTTTTGGATGAAAATGGTCTTAAACGATTTGGTTCGACTAACCGATTAAGAATCCGCAGTGGAAATCACTTCTGTCCGGCCGCAGGCACGATAACTCTTGAACGAAAGGAGTTAGAGGATTGACATCAACAGGGTAGGCTTGAAGCTTAAATATCTCGGACAAGTTCATTAACGGGCGAAATCCAAAAAGCGGATTCAGATTTATTGGCGATTTTTGTAAAAATATTTTTTATGAATATTTCCGGAACCGATCACTTGATATATCTGATATTCAGCATCAAATTGTAGAACCGTGAGGTTTATATGCATACGAAGTTTTGTATTGATCGGATTGCCGTAAAGTGGCAAAAACAAATTTCAAAAATTTTTCAATATTGTTTCTACAATAACTTTCGAACAGAATGAGCTAGGCTGTTGAAATTTGGAGAGCAGGTAATATCTCGGCTGACTTCGTTATTGGGCAGAACCGGCCTGATGGTTTCAGAGTAATGAGAAATTTTTTTTTTAATTACAAATTTCAGATTCATTTTTTAAGATGCAGTTTCACCATAAAAATCCACTACTATCATTTCCAACCCTAGCAAGCTAATACTTTCGGATATATGATTTTTCAAAATTTCAATAATAAATCGTACTTCTTTGTTTTCACAGAATGCTCTAATTATTATATCTATGAATTATTATATGAACACTGTTCATACTTCTACATGTCATCTTGTTTTCCTATAAGAGAGAGTTAAATTCATCTCAGCTATCGTAGAATTATGAGGATTATAATATGATATTATACTTCTTGGTGATATTTTAATTCCCGTGGATAATCCATATGATGATGGAAATATATACTTTGGTTAGTTTATCAGAATGGGTTTAGAATAGCTTCAGTTAAAACAAATCTGAAATATTGGCTAAGTTTCAATTGATATAATATAATTTTTAGTGTGGATTGAGGAATGAATATCTCGGGTGAGTTCGTGGCTGTTAGTGCTCTTGTTTGATTTTAATTTTTTTCATGGTGCAGTTGTATCATATTTGAATTTAATTTTGTTCATGATGCAGTTCTATCACGAGAATTCCTTGATATCATTTTCAACTCTGAGAAACCAATTATTTCGGAGATATCATTTGTTAAGATTGAAAAAGAGAGCCAAATCTCCTGCCTCCGGGCTTTTCCCCTTTTTTGGTACAAATTCAATCCTAGCCAAAGTACAAGTTCAATCCCAGACAATGTACTATTGGGCAAAACGAACAAAGGAATTATAATACGAAAAACTTTTACAATTACTTCTCGGTTTTCTGAACTTAAATTTACATATAATCATTCACATAATATATCACAAATCAAACCTGAAAAGGATCCTTGCTCAGAAAAACTTCTACGGAGTTTACCAAATCTGCCATCGCTTCCACAAAATGGATGACACTTGAAAAACCATCATCTTTAAAATTAACTTTTCTTCCCTCTGAGGATTCTGAATTATTATAATATCAAATTAAGCACCTACCAAGAATTTCAGCACAACTCTAGCCAATAATTCAACTCGGAAATCTTACGATAAAAATTCTTAAATAGTGAGAAATCTTCCGGAACGCAAGACGAAATAAGTGAAAGAACCTCCAGGATTTAATCAGAAATGAAGGGTGTAGACGCCAACACTCTGGTTTGCGCGCAGCTTCGCGCTGGTGTACGACGCGTTGTAATTCACGCAAATGATAAAAACAGAGGCGTATCGTCCAATTTATTTCACCATAGACGTGCAATATCGTATCACATTCTTGCCATATTTTTTGATAATTTGCTTCAGTTTTTATTATAAATAGTTCCAATATAGAAATTTTTTTGGCGTGCCGCTGGAGTAGCCATTTTTCATGGACGCTAGTAATTATCTCCGTAACCACGAAAACTTAGTAAACATAACGTTCAGAAAAAAAAAATAGAGCAAATTGAGTCAATCTGACTCTGGTAAAGAAAAATGTAACTTCCCTTTAAAATTTCGAAGATGATGACCAATTCCTTTATAAACAGATGTGAGATTTTGTCGAAAATATCTCCGACAGATAGGTTGCAACGAAAAACAACCTCGTGAAAACTTTTTCTAGAAGCCGATAATTGTCTAATGGGCCAATCATTTGAATAACCCTGTTTAGAGTGTCGCATATGAAGAATACTTGAAATACATTCGGCAATCCAAAAATTTTAAACTAAAAATTGGTTCAAGTCCTGTGAACAGGAGGAAATAAGGCCATAAAGGAAATTCAATTCAAATAATAGTTTATTTATCAAGACCAAATGAGCAATCTGAGAAGGAGAACTGCACCAGTGAAGAAATCAAATTGAAATAGCTGAAATGTATTTGACTCTCTCTTATAGAACAGGATGGCATGTACGAATATTTATTTATTTATTTATTTATTTATTTATTTATTTATTTATTTATTTATTTATTTATTTATTTATTTATTTAAATTTATTACATCCAACAGGCACATGCCCAATTACAGGTGTAAGTAACATGGAAAAATTATCAAACAATAACATACTGAACGGAATCGCCGTCGGCAGAAACAAAAAATCAATATCAATTTTCTATCAAACAATACAACTGTCTTTTAAATTCTCTTATAGACAGAAAAAAAACATCCACTGAAGGGACATTGTTTAGGCTTCTACACATCGACAAAACAGGACTGTGGAAATGGTGCTGTGAACTTGGGACAGTAATCCTAAACATTAAATGAGATCTAGATGCAAGTCTAGGCGCGTTGAAATCAAGGAGAGAAAGTAACGATGCTGAGTCAATACAATTATGGATCAATTTATATGCAAAAGTAGCATCAGCAATTTCTCTTCTTTTCCTCAAACTAGTGAAACCAAACTCGCTCAACAATGACTGATGGTCGGGATGAATGGGATAAACATTATGTTTCTTGAAGTACAAAAACTTCAAAAACTTTCTTTGGACATATTCCAACGCTGAGACATGCTTACTGTGATACGGATTCCACACCACACTGCAGTACTCAAGCTTACTACGCACTAGACAGAAATAAACCGATTGCAAAGCTCCAAAACTTGAGAATTCCCTGCAGTTGCGCAGAAAACTAGTTCAAACAGACAAATTATATCTGGTATTGGTTTCTCAGAGTTGTGAATTATATCAATGTATTCATATGATATCACTGCATCATAAAGGAAATTCAATTCAAATAATGGTTTATTAGATAAGTAATAATAAATTACCTTGTAATCGATCAAAAATTTCCTGATCTACGTTCACCAAACTACAGAATTATGCTTTCAATATTTACGTAATATTTTCAAACATTTTCGGTTGAGGTCCCCGTTGCATCGCTAAAATACGAGTATTTCAACCCCAATATTTTTGAAGTTACAATATTCCCTTCTGTCAAGTTGACATTATGAGAATTCATAGATAGAATAATAACTAGTGGGCCCGCAGATCTACCTAGCCAGTAGACCTACATTTTTCCGGTAGATCTACATTTTTCCGGCAGATCTACATTTTTCCGGTAGATTTACATTTTTCCGATAGATCTACATTTTCCGGTAGATCTACATTTTTCCGAGACTTCCTCAGACACACACACACAGAAAGTTTCAACGAAATCGGTCCGGTCGTTCTCGAGAGTCTATAAACCGAACACAGTGCTATCTACCGAGTTCCTATTGTGACTCTGAGGCCCATTCAAATACGCACACAAAGTTTAATCGAAATCGTTCGAGCCGTTCCCTATAGATCGATCGGGGCGCCCCTACAGGATGCTATTGTGAATCAGAGATACGCCGAAAGAAAATCACAGAGTTTCATCAAAATCGATCCGCCTGTTTCCGAGTTCCTATACATCGATTTTAGCGCCCCCTACAGGGTCCAATTGTGAATCTGAGCCGCCTTGGGTTCCACTGAAATACATACACGTAAAGTTTCGGAGTTGACATATTTCTTAAGACACCCTGTATAGCAGCGGTTATCATTTCGCAACGGTTTTACAAAGTTGAGAATTCTCCTCGCGATAGAAATCTCGAAGTGACATTTTACTTAAAACGCTTGCATTTGAAAATAATCGATGCCGCGAGGAAATGAACACCCTGTATAGTAATGGTTTATTTCCAACGATGTATGCCTCGAAAGTATATTTTCCAACACGAATGAATGAAATGGTATGTTCATAGCGTTAAAAACAGCAATCTGCAATTGACATTAAAAGAAAAACACCCTGTATAGAGATTTCCGAAAAATACATTATAAGAATCCATCCAAGGTTCCTATTTAGATAACGGTTTGTTTGTGGCACGAATCAATTCAATCGTGGCAAATTGTGCCGTGAAAAAAAGAACACCCCGTATAGTAATGGTTTATTTTCAGCGATATATGCTCAGAAAAAAAAAAGGAAAACACCCTTACTTAAAGTCGGCAGATATACCGTTATTCGAAGTTAATATTGCGATAAAAATTGAAAAAAAAACACGAAAAAGTATAATTCCCTTGATGGGCTTCGAACCCGCCTTCCCTCGTCCGAAACCGAGATATCCACTATCTATACATCTACACTATCGGACTCCTCGAAGGATCCTCTCGATCTCCGGTATTAGAATAAAACGTCGGTACTAACCGCGGATAGATATTCTTAATTTTCACTTTTCGACATAAAATCGCCACATGGAGGTTTATTTGACCGTTTTTTACCCTTATCTTCGCTTCTCGTCAACGTTCAGTCCCGAAAACTGCCTAGAACGGCCATTTCGTTGCGAAAAATTTCCCGCACCCCGTCTAACGGATTCATTTTGACGTTTCTCAGACAGACTTTTAGCAAGGAAAATTCCCGAGGTCGGAACTTCGAGAACTTGTATCGATTTAGTTGACATTATGAGAATTCATACATAGAATAATAATTATATCAATCTGTGAAATACGATCTACATTGAAATTTTAAAAAATCATATCTCCGAAAGTATTAGCTTGTTAGAGTTGAAAATGATATGAATGGATTCTTATGATAAAACTGCTTATTAAAAAAAATTTGATTTGGAATTTGTTTCGTAAAAAAATTTTTTTTTTTTTGTTACTCCGAAACCGTCTGTCCGATTTTGCCCAATAACGAACTTAGCCGAGATATTTATCCCCCAAACCTACTCTGAAAATTTCAACTCTCTAGCTCATTCCGTTCGAGAGTTATCGTGCCTACGGCCGGCCGGACCGGCCGGCCGGACAGAATGAATTTCGACCACGGATTCTTGATCAGTGAGTCGAACCAAATCGTTTAAGACCATTTTCATCGAAATATTCGAAAATTACAGACATTTGGGCAAATTGATAAGCACTCAGTTCCGAGGAACTAGAGCGCCAAAAACCCAAAGACTTAGTGGCACCGCAAATGATGTTTTCGATATGGGGACTGAATGAGAGCCTGCAGTCGAACAAAACGCCCAAGTCTTTAGTTTCAACAACCCTTCTCAAAGTTCTACCCTCAATTGTATAATCGAATTCAATAGGGGAAAGTTTTCTGGAATAACTCATTACCTTACATTTCTCAATATTCAAGGGTAGCATGTTCGATGCGCACCATTCAGACAAGCGCCGGATATCGTCCTGCAGGATATGACAATCAGCCATACTGTTAAGTTCCCTAAAGAATTTTAGATCATCTGCGAAAAGAAGCCTCAACGATACTAGAATACTGCAGACGTCGTCGATGAACATGAGGAATAGTAGAGGCCCCAGGTTGGAACCCTGTGGAACTCCAGAGCAGGCTATAAAATGGTAGGATTTAACACCCTCATATTCAACATACAACCGTCTGCCATCCAGATAAGACTTCAAGAGCAACGTAAGGTCAACAGAAATACCGAACCTCGACAACTTCCTCAAGAGCTGTCTATGAGATACTTTGACGAACGCTCTGCTGAAATCAGCGTAAACGACATCAATTTGCCTATGATTATCCAGTGAGCCCGAAATGTACTGAGTGAAGGTGCAGAGATTCGAGACCGTGCTCCTCGACCGCATAAAGCCATGCTGGCACTCCGATAAACTGCTGTGTACATGTGAATAGATCAGGTCATAGAGAACAATCTCAAATAACTTTGAAAACACAGATATAAGTGCAATGGGTCTGTAGTTTCTGACATCTGCAACCTTGCCTGATTTGAACACGGGACAAATACGCGAGGTTTTCCACAATTCAGGAAATTGTCTGGTTCTTAATATTATGTTGAAAATAAGGGACAATGGATGACAGAACAAACCTATATGTTTTTTAACTACACTAGCAGGAACATTGTCAGGACCAAAGGTCAGCTTATTTTTAAGTTTCCTGGCTGCCCCGAGTATTTGTTCACCTGTGATCTCCTGAATATGCAGACATCCAGAAGAATTCATGAAATGATCTCCCCGATCATCGGCACTGAAATCCGATCCCTCACCCTCTGAACCCTCATATACACTGTTGAAACAATCTGCAAAGGCATCGACAATTGCTTTCGGGTTGTCGAACCTCTTATCACCATCAAACATAACTCCAGGAATACGAGTTTTATTATTTTTAGAGTTCAAATATACCAAAAATTTCGCGGATCTGTCACCATACTTTCTTCGGATTTTTTTATGAACTCAGAGTATGCCAAACATATATCTCCTTTAACAACCCGTCTCATAGTTCTAAAACGTTCAAGATAAAATAAGGATCTTCTTCGATTATACATTCGGCGGTAATGATTTTTCCTTTTTATATTAATGATCAGAATTTTTGTATACCAGGACGGATATCTGGGACCATTACGAGTTATGAGCGGGCAACACTCAGAAAAAATACTCTGAACTACCGCATTAAACCGCTCACAAGCTAAGTCACTACCAGAAGTTTTTGTCAAAAAATCCCAATCCGCTTCACGAAACAGCTCCACAAACCTCCGATTGTCAAGTTTGCGGAAATTGAAACGTTTAACACCAGGGAAAAATTTCACCTCAGATCGACAACAGACGCCCAAACTCACAGTAAGACTCGGGTGATGCGAGTCAACTCCGACCAACGGTTCGGAATCTTGTACTACTCCGCATTTCAAATTTTCTGGCGCAAGCACCAAATCCAGCAACCTGCCATTGCAGTTTTTAATGAAATTATTCTGAGCAAAATTACAGAAGCCTACAAATGATCTGTACCTGAGTACTAATTTTGATGATTCACCAGTTTCGTGAAAGTTTTGCAATTCAGAAATATTGAAATCACCCATAACAACAGTGTTGTCGACGTGTTCGAAGCGTTCCAAAAATTCAAATAGTACATCATATTCAACATAATTTGTTTCAGGGGGAATGTACAATAACAGCAAATGAAATGACACACTTGCCGAAATAAACAATTTAACACAAATAACATCAACAGACTGGAGAGGACATTCAACGTCGCATATTTCCGATATATAATAATTACTGTCAATGGCAATTAAAACACCACCCCCGCGACAACACGCGAATATGAACACAGATCAAATAATTAATCATAGATAGAATAAATATAGCATTCTGTGAATACATAGAAGTACGATTCATTATTGAAGTTTCAAAAAATCATATCTCCGAAAGTATTAGCTTGTTAAGGATGAAAATGATATCAATGAATTTTTACGGTGACTCTGCATCTTAAAAAAATATGAATTTGAAATTTGTGAGTTGAAAAAAATTGATATTTTTCGTTACTCTGAAACCACCTGTCCTATTCCACCCAATAACAAACTTAACCGAGAAATTTATCTTCCAAACCTACTCTGAAAATTTCAACTGCCCAGCTCATTCTGTTCGAGAGTTGTTGTAGAAACAAAATTTAAAATTTTTTTTTGACCCTTTACGGCAACCCGATCAATACAAAACTTCGCATGCGTATAGAATTCAGTAATCTACAATTTGATGCTAAATTTCAGATAGATCGAGTGTTCGGTTTCGGAAATATTCATAAAAAAACATTTTTATTAAAAACGGCCACAACTCCGAAACCGACTGGTGAATTTTGCCCGTTAACGAACTCGTCCGAGATATTTACACTTTAAACCTACCCTGCAAATTTCAATCCTCTCACTCCTTTTCGTTTGAGGGTTATCGTGTTAACGGACGGAAGGCTGGACATAATCGATTTCGACCACGGATTCTGGGTCAATGAGTCGAAACATTGAGACCATTTTCAGCCAAAAATTCGAAAATTACAGACATTTGGGAAAATTGATAAGCACTCTGTTCCGAGGAACAAGAGTGCCAAAAAGTATGTTCCGTTAGAAATATGGAAGTGTCGAAGATACTGATATACCCGGAAGAACTACTTCATTGGAACCATCTTAGGGGGCTGCGCTTTCTGACAGTTCCGAGTTTTCGAGAAATACAGTTTGACACCCTGCGTGATTCCAATAAGAGGGTACCACATGCTATACAGCGTCTTTCACGAGGAACCTCACCCATATTTATACGGGAAACTACTGAACGTATTTTCATGAAATTCAGCACTTATAAGTATTTCACGATGCTGATGAAATCTAAAATATTTTCAAGGCATGAGCACCTCCGGTTCTTCCGGAAATGACGTCAACTTCCGTTTTTCAAATTAGAACACCATTTTTTTATTGCAGAAATAGATTCCTTAGAAAATTTCAAGTTATTTTGATGTAACATTTTTCAGTTTTGGTTGGAAAATTCTCTCTGAGCGGGAAAATTCGAAAAAAAAATCGAAAATAGAGCTCCGCTGAAACAAGAATAACTTCGAGGTTTTTGGATGGAAAATTTTTTGGGATTTTTCAAGATGTACGATTGATGTATCCACTTTAAAAATCGAAATCGCGATTCATGATACAGGGGGTGAAAAAATCGCTTTCAAAGTTAGGGATGACAAAATCGTGAAAAATCAATTTTTTCAAATTAGAACCCCCTTTTTTATGGCAGATATTGAATCTACGTTAAAAAATAATGTGAGTGTATGCATCACACCCTTGCCCTAAGATGGTTATTTTCTGAGTTATTCACAAAAAACTGTTTTTCGTCTTGAATTTTCAGCTATTTCTTTTCCCTTCACGCCAAAAAGATGAAATTTTCAGGAACTGTTATTTGAACCATGCTGTAGATTTTTCACCCCTTCTTGAAACCGACTTCAAGTTACTATTAGGAGAACCATGGCAAACTCTCGCAGTTATAACTAGAGAAGATGCTCAAAGTTTTGACCGTTAATTTCTAGACATTTATTTATACGTCTCAGGAATGCTTCGTGCGTTGCTCTTCTTATTTCATCGGGAGGAAGAGATCTGCAAAAGTATTTAAAAACCAAATTGAGTTTCAAAACTATGAATCTAAAAATCTAAACAAACCTGAACGCATTTCTGACTCGTTCTATGCAGTCCTCTTTATCAGTCAGGGGAGTTGAGTAGACAATATTTTTTATCCTACCCCAAACATAATAGTCTAAAGGAGTTAAATCGGGAGAACGTGGTGGCCAAAGATGTGGACCATTGTTCGCCAACCATCGATCTTCAAATAGCCTGTAGAGGATATTTGACACATTGAGTGAATTGTGTGGAGGCGCGCCATCTTGTTGATACCATAAGTCATTATTGTTCTGTACTAGCGGCTCAATTATTTGAGTCAATATGTCAGAATATCTATCTCCTAAGGGAGAACATTCTTTAAATAATGCAAACATGTGTAGTGTTCTATCTTACCAGTTAAAGTCCCATCATAAATGTGAACATTGAGAATTGCATTATTAGTGATGGCGCAAAAAACATTGAAACTCCAGGTCTCTTGAAAGTTCCATTGTCTGAAGTGGTGGTTGTTCTCTTCATCCCAATAATGACTGTTATGCCTATTGAAAGAACCATTCTTTGTGAATTTAGATTCATCTGTCCAAATTATACAGTCCGAAAAGTTTTCATTCTCTTGAAATCGAATCATCATAGCTTCGCAAAACTCTGTTCTCCTGACGAAATCAGTTTCCTTCAAATGCTGTACCCTATTGAATTTATATGGGTGCATTTTATGTTTTTTTAATATTCTCCAAACACTCGATTGAGATAATCCCAGATCAATCTCGGCATCTTTGAGAGAATTTTGAGGATTCACACGAAAATATGCAAGAACTGTAATTTCGTTGTTCTCATCTTTTACTACACTTTTTGCTCTGTGTATAGTTTTCTTAACGAAAGATCCGACATTTCTCAAGTTTGTCATGGTTCTGTTAATGGTATCTCTCGTTGGTCTGGGTCGGTCAGGAAACCTCTCAATGAACAGTCGAATCGTTCTATCTACAACTTTATTACATTCTCCATGAAGTAGAATGAGATTTAGATAATCTTCATTGGTAAAATTAGGCATAGTGATCGATTTTATAACTTAATACGAATTATCACCAAATTAATAGTAAACACAAAATGCTACTGAATAAAGAGGAATTTGGCAGATGTAATTAATGATATCTATCATTAAAAAAAAAGAATGTAAAACATGGTAAGTTTTTGCATATGGTTCATAAGGAATTATTTATTTATCACTGGAGCGAAAACCGATGGCCGATAAGTTGAAATAAAGAGGTTTCCGATACAAATTCGAATCAAAATTCGCCATCTATTTAGGAACAACCTGTAACTTTTTTCTCTTGCATATTAGGGTAGGAAAATCTTAAACATGGTTTAAGTAACAGTTCCTGAAAATTTCATCTTTTTGGCGTGAAGGGAAAAGAAATAGCTGAAAATTCAAGAGTAATAACAGTTTTTTGTGAATAACTCAGAAAATATCCACTTTAGGGCAAGGGTGTGATGCATACACTCACATTATTTTTTAACGTAGATTCAATATCTGCCATAAAATAATGGGGTTCTAATTTGAAAAAATTGATTTTTCACGATTTTGTCATCCCTAACTTTGAAAGCAATTTTTTCACCCCCTGTATCATGAATCGCGATTTCAATTTTTAAAGTGGATACATCAATCTTACATCTTGAAAAATCCCAAAAATAAAAATTTTCCATCCAAAAACCTCGAAGTTAATCTTGTTTCAGCGGAGCTCTATTTTCGATTTTTTTTTCGAATTTTCCCGCTCAGAGAGAATTTTCCAACCAAAACTGAAAAATGTTACATCAAAATAACTTGAAATTTTCTAAGGAATCTATTTCTGCAATGAAAAAATGGTGTTCTAATTTGAAAAACGGAAGTTGACGTCATTTCCGGAAAAACCGGAGGTGCTCATGCCTTGAAAATATTTTAGATTTCATCAGCATCGTGAAGTACTTATAAGTGCTGAATTCCATGAAAATACGTTCAGTAGTTTCCCGTATAAATATGGGTGAGGTTCCTCGTGAAAGACCCTGTATAGCTGGTCAAACAATTATTATTGATCTATTGTAGGCGCAAGTTCGATATCCAGGTGACCTCGAGTAATGGTTTGGTCAAATGACCACCTGGATCATGTGATAGAACTCCGTTTGATTTATTTATGGCGGTTTCATAAGTCGTGGGCTTATGCAAACAAGCCAGCAATGTTACAGTGACAGTAACACATTGTTAACCTTCCGGTCTGTATTTGTTGAAGTTATTGAAATGTTTTTTACATGTTGACTACATATACCTACTAGTTTTTTCACTATTATATGTTTAATCTCAAATACTGAATTTTTACATATTTTCACACTCCATATTTTCACAGTTCAAAATGAATCGATCCTGTTGAAACATAGGAAAAACACTATCTACAAAGCTACCCCAAAACTGACACGGCCGAAAGGAGTGCAAGTCAGTTATTCAAAGACCTCAAAAACCCTGAATAAATACCTATCTATAAAACAGGAATATACATAGATATACGACTGATGCCAACGTTGAATGGTCAATTGGTTTCTATCCCAATGGCATATTTCAACGAACAAAATTATAATTTTATTTACTTCTATTCTAGCTTCAATCCCAATAAAAATTTAAAACAACCCGAATTTAAGTTCCGCCATCGTTTATGAAGGACCCGAATCAATGTCAATTACGGAATTAAAAATACCGCAGGGGGAAGTGAACACTTCTTTACTGGAAGAGTGTTTGCGTGTTGCTAATTAGTGACTTTTTCAGGAAATGAAAATGCCTTGTCGTCCATAAAAATTCAAAAGCATTTTCATGCAGAAAGTCATGAATAATAATGATAATTCTATCAAAGGTAATATTTTGTGTCTAATTAGTATTCCAGAGTTTATCATAAATCATAATATGCGTGAAATTACTGTTACTTGCATCTTGTCATCGATATCTACTAAGACCGCTACGGCACCTTCACGGAGAGTCAGACCGATACGAAAAAATAGTTGGAAAAGCACTGAGGTCAGGAGCTTTGGCATGCTTGGTCAAATTTATAGCAATAATGGTGAACCATCCAGGTACCTAACTCACCCAAGGCAGCTTTGCTTCCAGGAAAAAAAAATAACATTACATTATAACATAATAATTCGAACAATATGCATAGATCTGATGAAGTCCAAAAATATCAATAAAATTAAATGAAATCATTGAAATCGAGAATCTTCTGGGAATGGTGCAGGTTATATTTTGAAAACTTATGTATTCTTTTTATCAGGATTGAGAGTGATACTCTAATATTAATATTGCAACGTATCTTATGTATTTCATTAATACCACCTCTAGGTCCTTTTTTGGGCGCTCTTGTTCCTCGGAACAGAGTGCTCATCAATTTTCCCACCTGGCTGTAATTTTCGTATTCTTGGCTGAAAATGGTCTAAAACGTTTTTGTTCGACCCACTGATCTAGTATCGGTGGTCAAAATCGATTCTGTCTGGCCGTCCGTCCGGCCATTAGCTGTAACCACGATAACTCTCGAATGGAATACGCTAGACAGTTGAAATGATCATATTAACATGTTTGGGAGATGCATATCTTGGTTGATTTCGTTATTGGTTTCGGAGTAACGAAAAAAAATTCTCTTTACATTACAAATTTCAAATTCAATTACTTATAAGATAAAGTTTCATCGTATCAATCCATTGATATCATTCTACACTCTAACAAACTAATACTTTCGGAGATATGATTTTTCAAAATTTCAATAATTATTCTTAATTTTATGAATTCATAGAATACTCTGATTATAATTTGCTGATGTATGTAACTCCAACTTCAGGCGAGTCATAGTTTTCACGTCACGTCACGTCACGTTTTGACTTTAATTACGAAAATTCTTGAAAATTGACGTGGTGTTCCTAGGCGGTCACAAATCCAAATACTAACCGCGCCCGACGCTGCTTGGGCTTCAGTGTTCGGACGATATCTAGCATATTCAGTGTGGTATGGCCGCGAACAATATTTCTTCTTCGAACTCTGCAATTATATTCATGGTGCAGTTATATTTATGTAAGATTCCGAAATGTTCCTATCATATCCGAAAATGTCAAACAAAATTATTCTAGAATTTAAAAGAATATCGTAATTATTTCTGAAATAAGTATTCCACAATTTAATTCCGTAGCCACAGGGTAAAAATGAAAGTTTTGGCGCTCTTGTTCCTCGGACCAGAGTTCTCATCATTTTGCCAAAATGTCCAAATGTTAAAATAGTATCAACCGATTTGGCTAGACAGTTGAAATTTTCACAGTAGGTTTGACAAAATCGTCCAAGAGGTTTCGGAGTAACGAATATAAATTTTTTTCTCATGATACAAATTTCAGATTAATTTTTTTAACATGCAGTTCATTCGTAAGAATCCATACATATCAATTTCAATTCTATAAAACTAACACTTTCGGGGATATGATTTTCAATTTTTTTTTCTTAGTTTTCGAGCCAAAGTATCTTCTAACTGTCACCAGTTAACCCATATTATCTATCTTCTATGTCCAATTCATAGACTTAATATATTATACTGCTCCTTTTGCGCAGTCACCCGTTAAGCTTTTTTGCGCATAATATGTTCTGGGGAACATCGCGTTATCATTTTGCCCAAATTTGATTTTGTTCATTCAGCCAGCCGTTGCCACGATAACTTGAGAACGGAAAGAGGTAGCAACTTGAAATTTTCACGGTAGGTGGCGTATCCCAATACAACAGACAGTTTGGTTAATGGCCATCATCGGCCCAATGGTTTCCGAGTAATAATTTTGTTTTCAATCAATACATAACTGATCGAATCAAAACATGGTGAGTAGTTGTAGAATACAAACGTACGGAAGTTTTTTTTCTGAGAATCGTGTGACTAGAAAATTAAACAAATATCAATAAAATATTTTATATCTCTCGATAACTTGAGTTTGCGTAAACATGGCGAATCGGAATTTCCAGGATAGGTTGCGCATTTGCGGATTTGATTTCATCAATAAACATAATCGGCAAAACGGTTTTGGTGTTATACCTATCTGAAATTTGGTTGTTATATACTTAATAACTAGAAAAATACAAAACCGACCAATTCAAACATGGCTTGTGGTTGTGGAATGCCAACGCGAAAATATTGCAGAATTTTCCAAGGATCGTATCACTAGAAACAAATCATTGAAAATACTTGAAAAAAATTATATACAGGGTTCGAGGCCGCCACGCCGTCACGGGCAAGGATGTAATAGGGTATCATTAGGGTGTCACACTTCCTGTTGTTAAATTGTCCTCCGGGTCTTCTGATGGAAGTTAGGGATGGTTTGCGCCAGATTCTTTATTTTGAAAATATTCTAGAGAATAGTTGGGATAAATCAATGAAATTTTACGGTTTGACTGAGCAGCTCAAGTACTTTGACCCCCTGGTGAAATATGTTTTTGTAACTCCCACTAAAATAAATGGAATGGAGTGGGAGTACTTTTTGAAATAAATGATTTTCTCCTCGGTAACGTACTAATTATGAATTAGATTCCAAACCTGCAATCTTTCACCTTTCATTTGGTGTATCATTGACACTTGAGGCTCAAGCGGTTACAAAGATGTTATCAAAAGAATGTCACGAACACACAACATTTTCGATAACGGGATAGAGCACTACATATGTACAGATCGGCTTTTTCCAGCTTCTCGTTACCATATTGAATTTTTTTCTCTTGCGAGTGTCGTTAGAGACCATATTCTCCATATTAAAAAGATATTGAGAAGTATACATGGTGTTCCAAAAAAGGCTAGTTTGCTAGTTCACTTCGCAACCTCCAATTTTTCAATGTGATACCCTGTATACTGTGAAATTTTTTAATTCTACTACAAATTCTATTTGAGCAGCCATTCTTGATTTATTTTTTAGTATAATAGGCTCATTTTCAAGGCTTGTGAAAATAACAAAATATCATGGACTCTGAATATTTTTTATTTGTGGAATGCATACATTTTCTGCTAACAATTCAATCATTTAATAAAATATTAGAAAAAATTCAATAATGACAGACTGTACAGGGTATCACATTGAACGTTTTAAATTTGTGAGATGACTGGCCATTTTTTGAACCCAATGTATACTTCTTAATATCTTGAAAATATGGAGACTATAGTCCCTAACGACACTCGCAAGAGAAAAAATTTCAATATGGTAATGGCAAGCTGGAAAACGCCAATCTGTATGTAGTGCTCTACCCCGTTATCGAAAATGTTGTGTGTTCGTGAAATTATTTTGATAACATCTTTGTAGCTGCTTGATCCCCAAGTGTCGACGATACACCAAATGAAAGGTGAAATCGCAGTTTTGGAATCTAATTTATTATTAGTACATTACCGTGAAAAACATCATTTATTTTAAAAACTACCTCAAATTTGTTTGTTTTATCTCAACTGGTCTCTCAATTATTTACATAATAAGGAAACTAACCCCTGGCTTAAATCATCCCTAACTTCCGTCAGAAAACACGGAGGACAGTTTAACAACAGGAAGTATAACACCCTGATGGTACCCTATCACCTCCTTGCCTTTGTCGTTGTGGCGGCCTCAGACCCTGGTATAGCAGAAACTCTTCATCCGACATCTCTGAAAGTTCACGAAAGCCTTTATAACCTAACTCTACTGCGAAGTTCCAAGTTTGAACACGATCGGATCTCTATTGTTGGAAATCCGTGCAGCCTTGTGTGAGTTCAGTAGATGGATCTGTGACCGTTGCCACGATAGATTTCGAAAGAAAGGAGATAGGGACTTGCAATTTTCAGGGTAGGTTATGCTCCAAATGGAGAGTTGTTAACGTATTAGGGCATAATTGGTCCAATGGTTTCAGAGTTATACCCACCTGGAATATGATTTCCTTTATAACTTGAAAAATATGGACCCGAACTCATTAAAGCTTAGTAGTAGAGAAAGCGGGTGCTGAACCACCATGTGACTGTAACCTCACTCATTTAGTTTCGCGCTCAGAATGATGATTGCCGCCATGACAGTGACAACTGTCACAGCGCAATCTAGATTTGAGGGGCAGAATTTTTTGGAAGTTTTCTTTTTTACTAAGATGAAGCACCATCTAGAATATTGTAGGAATTTAAGAAAAAAATCTTGGAAGCGTTGAGAGTCGAACCCGTACCGATTAAGTACATTTCGTGCATCCAACACTTTTGCCCCTAGACCACACACTCTATCCGATTGAAGTACCAGTTTTGGTTGGTCATATGGAGTTTGAAGCATGAAATGTACGTAATCGGTACGGATTCGAATCTCAACGCTTCCAAGACTTTTCGCATAAATTCCTGCAATATTCTCGATGCAAACTTCCAAAAAATTTCACCCTCCAAGTATAGATGGCACTGTGACAGTTGCAACTGCCATGGCAGTAATCATCATTCTGAGCGCGAAACCAAAAAATGGGTTTAAGCCCTGTGGACAGGAGCTTTCTGGCGCTCTAGTTCAAACAGACAAATTATATCTCCGAAAGTATTGGTTTCTCAGAGTTGGGAATTATATCAATGTATTCTTATGATAAAACTGCATCATAAAGGAAATTCAATTCAAATAATAGTTTATTTATCAAGATTAAATGAGCAATCTGAGAATGAGAACTGCACCATGGAAGAAACCAAATTAAAATAGCTGAAATGAATTTGACTCTCTCTTATAGAACAGGATGAAATGTACGAGCATGAACACAGATCATATAATAAAGCTTAGAAAGAATAATTTTAGCATTCTGTGAAATCATAGAAGTACATTCATTATTGAAATTTAGAACTTCATCTTAGCAGAAATTGAATTCAAACTTCATAGAAGAATTTAAATTCAACAAGAGTGCCAAAAATTATCAATCCAAAACAAATAGACGAATTCTACCCAACAACGAACTCATCCGAGATTCATTCCTCAATTCTATGATGAACGATAATATATATCTTTCCTCAAATCTACTCCAATACACCAATATTCCAGTTTTGTTTTTAGTGGAGATATTCTGAACTCAATATTATTAACTTACCATTACCATTCCCATCATCATATGGATTGACGGCATCGGCATGAAAATATCAAGAAACAAAAAGTATGATATTATATTATCATTCTCATATTTATACGATTGCTGGAATGAATGACAATGAGACAACGTCATGTCTCAGGAAAATAAGTTGACATTATAACAATTCATAGAATACCAACAGAATAATTCTATCATACTGTGAAAACGTAGAAATACGATTTACATTGAAATTTTGAAAAATCATATCTCCGAAAGTATTAGCTTGTTAGAGTTAAAAATGATATGAATGGATTCTTATGATAAAACTGCTTATTGTGAAAAAATTAATTTGGAATTTGTGTTGTAAAAAAAAATTTTTTTTTGTTACTCCGAAACCATATGTCCGATTTTGCCCAATAACGAACTTAGCCGAGATCTTTATCCCCCAAACCTACTCTGAAAATTTCAACTGTCTAGCTCATTCCGTTCAAGAGTTATCGTGCCTACGGCTGGCCGGCCGGACCGGCCGGACCAGCCGGACAGAATGAATTTCGACCACGGATTCTTGATCAGTGAGTCGAATCAAATCGTTTGGGACCATTTTCATCGAAAAATTCGAAAATTACAGACATTTGGGCAAATTGATAAGCACTCAGTTGCGAGGAACTAGAGCGCCAAAAAGTGAGGTGGTGGTCACATGATGGGTCAGAACCCGCTTAACCCTAACTACTCTCAAGCTTTGATGCAAGAACACCAAGTGACAACCTTTCCATAGCCAGCAGCTGCACCAGATCTTAGTCCCATTGAAAACATATTGAGAGTGATGAAGATTGAAGTGAACGACCAGCGCCACGAAAAGGAGATGAGTTAATTCAGTCAGTTTTACAGACCTGAACTACCATCA
Source organism: Halyzia sedecimguttata (assembly GCA_937662695.2). NCBI lineage: Eukaryota > Metazoa > Arthropoda > Insecta > Coleoptera > Coccinellidae > Halyzia > Halyzia sedecimguttata. The sequence goes on from OW569411.2 coordinate 143,433,427, forward strand.
CCGAAAATTCTGGAGGTGACCTAGATTCGGGTGTACCTCAATGTTTAGTCAAGTGTTTACACTTAAATGGAGGTTGTATAAGTAAATAAGATGAGTATTTTGTAATAACGTTCTAATTCAAGAAATAAAAACATATACTATAAAATTACAATTCAGCTTTGTTTTTTTTGGATACTTTGTAGACGGACTATAGAATACTCTTCTAATTATTACCTTTGAATTTTGTTGAGAAAACTCATAGTCCATAAAGTCAAGTATATCTGCAATTAACTTGCTCACCTCAGATGTTGGGGAGTTGATTGTACTGACGATTGGTCTGAGTGAAACATCTGGTTCATTTGAATTGCACAAACCATACAGTGTATGAGCCTGATTATCATAATAGTCTGAGCTTATTTTACGGAGATTGTGTTGATATATCTATGAGTTTCTGGGATCTTCAACCAAACTGTCCCATATCCAGTCGAAAAGACAGTACCACTTCTGGTCTAGATTATTCACATTTCTATCGAAACAACTCTGAGGAAACGGTTATTGAACGAATTTGGGTTGATTTTTTCCTTAAAATTACATGAAGCGTGAGTATTTTCGTATAGAATTATATTTGAAAATTACTGCTTTACAAATTGTTTTCTGTGAATTGTCAACTCATACTTAATCATGGCATAACCGTACGATTGAACTGATTTGTTTCATAGCAATTGCTTTTGGAATACAGTATTGTTGATCTCGTGGCACAATTGCATGATTGAACTGATTTGTGTACCTACATCACCCCAAACAAAGCACGGTTTATTTTCGACCCAACAGTAGATGCATGTACTCAAATGAGTCCTTGCGCTTCCACAAACACAGCACTGTTTGATTTCGAACCAAGAGTTAAAGTATGTATTTGGATAGAGACAATACGCAACCATACGAGCATAGCACTGTTCATTTTCGAAGGAACAGTGGATGTATGTTTGTGAGTTGAAACTTATCGTTGGATACTACTCTCAACCAAAAATTTTACATGTCCACAGGGCTTTTCCACTTTTTCTAGTAATTATCGAAATATATATTACAAATTTGCAGCGAATACTTCTGGACTCGCAGTTACAAACTGTATTGATAACCTGAAATTGTTTCTTTCTCGAAGAATTATTTTTCTGATTCAGTATTCCTTGATTTTTCTAACCATTTGCATGAGTTTTCTCTCAATATTATAGCGAAATTTTGATAGAAGCAAGCTCCTAGAGGATTATCATCTGAGGAAATAATAAACCCACATCACTTCTATCCCGCACTTGTGTGAATCTTACGATTTACTAATATTTGGAAACAACATAATTTGACTATACCAACATGAATTATTTGAAATTATATACTCAGTGAATCTAAGAGTGAACCAACTCAAAAAGGGTGTAAAAGAATCTGAGCACTCTTTACATTGGTCAATATGTGAATCGAAATAATATTTAAAAATATTCCTCGCAACGAAGAACAGATTTAATGCAGGTGCAGTTGAATTGGGGAACTATTTTCGTGCTTACTCCGTTCAATTATAATTAAGTCGATATAACTAAATATTTTCTGAAACAAACTTCATACATTTATAGGTATCTATGAGCGTGTGTAAGGATGTAATCGAGACGATGATAAATGACGTTATTTTCGATTTTCTTGCAGCTTGAAACTTTCGCAGAAATACATATTATGATTTGATGTTAAGATCTTGGGTATACGATTTCCATTGAATTCAGTTAGCGGTAAATTGGAAATTGCTCAGTGGATACACCTCTGTAATCACAAATTAATTTCAATAGTTGATTTCATATTTAAAATCTTTTCATCATGGGATTATAGATAATATAATAGTATTATTCATAGCTTTCACCTTATTCTCAAATATGTGTACAGGCATACAGGAAGAAGACAGGAAGTGAATTAAATAGTGAACATAGCTCATCGATTAATTATTCAGTGAGAGTGAATTAGGAAAAACCTTACTCCATAAAAACAATTCTGTGAGAGTGAATTTCGGAATAACAATAAGAACAATAGTTCTATGAACGTCAATGTTGAATGATTTGAGATCTTTTTCTGTGGTCCCGATTGTCTCCTGTCATCGTTCTATATCGGAAAATTGATTGCTGATCAGCTGCAATAATAATATTTTCTTTCCATTGTAACATTTAATCTGCTGCTGTTGTCCCCCTTTTGGATGTTTTGCACGCTCTCTTTTGAGAGCTGGATCATTTTTTATCATTCTTTATCTATACATCTCTGTATTTCGGCATGTTCTAAGCATCAGTTTGTTTGTAATGTCTTGCCAATGTTATATGTTTTCTGTTAAGTGTCCTGAAGAAGATCCCAATCGGGATCCAAACGCGACCATATGAAATGAAGAAGAGAGTTAGTATTTACTCTGATTATTTTCCTACTCCCCTTACATACTCCATATATATATTCACTTCAATGAATCTCTTGAAAACTTTCCAATTCAAGACTCTGACATTCTAGTAAGTTTTGACGTCGTTTCTCTTTTTACAAACATTCCTCTCAACGAAACCGTCACAGTACTTCAAAACAAACATATCTAAGGACTGTCTTACTCTCATCAACCATTGCATGACGAGTACATATTTTCTTTTTCAAGGTAGCTACTACAAACAGGTCTTAGGTGCTCTCCCATTTCCCCGGTTCTCGCGGATATATTCATGGAAGAGTTCGAGACCAAGGCTATTGAAACATTTCTCCTCAAACCTACTTGTTGGAAAAGATACGTGGATGATGTGTTTGTCATATGGCCACATGGTTCCCATACTCTTCAACAATTTCTAGACCATCCCAACAGTATCCATCCGAACATCAATTTCACGATGGAACTGGAGAACAATAATTCAACTGCCTTTTTTGATGTCCTTATTACAAAATCTGATAATTCTTTCACTTACACTGTGTACAGAAAACCCACCCATACAAATCGATACCTGCATGCCAACTCCCATCATCATCCCTCACAAATCAATTCCGTTTTAAACTCCCTCGTCCACAGATCTATCCAACTCACAGACAATAATCACAGACAACACGAATTTAAGCAACCGCTACCAGTACCCCCACCACCCTTACTCCTACCCCAACCTCGACAAGTATAAATACAGCATCCCGATCTTCCGTAAATCAGTCTTCTCGAAGTAGTAGAAAGACAGTGATCTACAAAACTACTGGTGATGAAACCTGGGCAGTAGGCATTCTGAGACCCTGGCGTTAATTCACATTTTGCATCTTGTTCTTGATAATGACTCCAAAGTCGAAGCCGAAACGTCGAACGACATTTAACTCCAGACGCGGTCCAACCCGGAACCTTCTGGTGGGGGAGGACATGATGGGTGAGCTGCTTGCGTTGCATCGTACGATGAGCCTGCCCACCATAAATCTAGTGAAGCACAAAGCTGTCGATAAAATAAGATCACTAGCGGCGGCAAAGAAGAAGCTGATCAAGATGCAAAAGTGGATAGAAGACAACAACACCTTCATCACCGAACCTTCTAAGTTATTTCGACCCAAACAAGTAGAGGCAAAAAACCCACCACCACCGAATGAAGTCGAAGATTTCTGGAAAAATTTGTACGAGCGACCAACGGAAACCAGGGATACTCCAACCCTTCACAGATTCCAGATATTGTGTGATGAAAGTCTGCAACAACCCGAAGAGCTGACTGAAATAACAACCGAAGAGATTAGACATGCCTTGAAGAACAAGCATGATTTCACGGCACCTGGACTGGATGGCATTCAGAACTACTGGTAGAAGAACTTTCCAGCTACCCACCAACATCTAGCTAGATTATTTACTGAGATAGTAATTCTCCGTGAGCCAATTCCTTCGTGGTTGGTAGAGGGCAGAACTGTACTGACACCGAAATCAGGTGATCTAGGACAGTCAAAGAACTACCGCCCAATCATGTGTCTGAATACGTTGTATAAAATTCTCACAAGTGTTCTTCAACATCGGATTCTGAAGTCCATTGGACCAGTGTGGAATCAAATCCACGAACAGGGAGGAGCGAGGAAAGAAGTACAGGGGTGCAAGGACAACCTCCTTATAGACAAAAGCATTTGTCACAATACAAGCGCGACCTAAATACATCATGGTTAGATTACGCAGAAGCATTTGACACATCAGCGCACAGCTTGATGATACGGCTGCTAGAAAGTCCACCCTAACATCGTCCATGTGATGGGAAACATCATGGCGTTATGGAAAACCAAGTTGGCCGACCGATCCGAAGGTCGGACCGCTTATACTGGATGGGTGAGATAAAGGCGAGGCGTATTTCAAGGAGACTCGCTAAGCCCATTATTGATCTGCATAACCCCTCTACCATTAACAACTGAGTTGAGGGCAAGCAGAATAGGGTAAAAGGCCGGACCACCAGGCAGAAGAGAACATCTGATCTCACATCTACTCTACATGGACGACTTGAAACTGTACGCTTCTTCCAAGGCAGCACTACAACAACTACTGAATATCGTTGCCGAATACACCTCAGCAATAGGAATGCCCTTCGGTTCGGACAAATGTGCTGTTTTTCATCTAAGCAGAGGAAGAACTGAAGAAACAGGAGAAGACATCGACCTAAAAGGAGGAATGAGCATTCGACACCTCGGAGAGAAAGAAATATAAAAATTCCTTGGGATGAAACAACGAGGTGCACTGGAGACAACCCAAATCAAAGATGCCTTAACAGCTAGCTGCAAAAAGAAGATCCGAGATATATGGAAATCATAGCTGTCCGGGAAAAATAAAGTATCTGCTACGAACAGCTTGACAGTACCGATAACAGAGCTGTGCCGAGCACCGAAGGAAAGTGCTTCAAGCCCTAAGCACTAAGCACTCAATTAAAATACTCCCGAGCCTCGAGCACTAAGCACCGCGTTTTCACAAAAGGCTTGCTTTTACTAAGCACTTTATAAAATTAATTCGATTTTTCGAGCACTAAGCACTAAGAACTTTTAGAAAACTGTTGAAAATGAGGTTATTTACTCCGAATTGCCTTGAAAAATTGTATTCAATTTGAAAAACATGTAAACATGCAAACTTACGTACCTCATGCGTCATCGACGGAAAGTAAATAGAGTGCAGCGAAACAAATTTCTATAAAACTAACGAACTCAAAATTCGTTCTATTCCCACACAGTTTGAAAAGGTCTTTATTATTTTACGAAATGATCAACAATTAATGGATACATGAATTTCATAAGCGTCCCAGTTTTTTCTGCACAGGCAAAATGTATTTCCCAATTTCAAAATGGGATAATACCCAAGACATACAGCTATGACAACATCATGGTATTATATTATGAAACTTATGCCAAGTGTTTTATTTCCCTTGATATTTAAAAATTGGTTCAAGCAATGACGTGAAGTCAGGAGCTTTTGCACTCTCTTAATCTAATTTACCATGGTAATTTCCCTATCTCCTTTCGTTCGGAGGTTATCGAGGCAACGGTCACCCATCCAGCTACTGAACTCACACAAGGCTGCTCAGATCTCCGACAATATAGATCCGCTCGTGTTCAAACTTGGAACTTGGCAGTAGAAATAGGTTCTGAAGGCTCTCGCAAAATATCTGCCATGTCGGATGGATATTTTCTGATATATAGAATTTTTTTTTAATAAAATTTCTAGTGATACGATCCTCACAAAATTTTGCAAGAATTTCCGTGTTGGCTTTCTTCAACTTGTAACCATATTTAAATTGGATTGGTATTTTTCGAGTTATTAAGGAAGTAACAACCTAATTTCAGATGTGGATAACTCCAAAATTGTTTGGCCGATTATGCTTATAAACGAACTCAAATGTCACATTCAGATGCACAATCTAACCTGAAAATTTCAAGTCGCTATCTCTTTCCGTTCTCAGGTTATCGAGACATGAAAAATATTTTTTAATAATTTTTTATTTAATTTTCTAGTCATACGATTCTCACAAAATTTCACGAACGTGCTAAGGTTTATATTTTACAACTATTCACCAAGTTTCAATTCGATAGGATTTATATTTGTTGAAAAAAAAATCATTACTCGGAAACCATTGGGCCGATTATGCCCCTTAAAGAACTTGTCTGTTGTATTGGGATCCTCCACCTATTCTGAAAATTTCAAGTCGCTAACTCTTTCCGTTCTCAAGTTAGCGTGGCAACGGCCGGCCGGTCGTTCATCAGGGAGTAGAACCCAATCGATTGAGACCATCTTCGGCGAAAAATTCTAAAATTACAGCCATTTGGGCAAAATGAAAACGCGATGTTCCACAGAACATACGAGCAAAAAGCACTAACGTGAATTCAGTGGTCTCTGGGGCAGTTTTCCATTAAAACATAATTTAATTCGAGTTGTTCAAAATGTCAAAAATATAATCTGCGCAAATCGGATAGTATTATTTTCTATGATGATTGTAATCATAAGCGATTTAGCGTTGTAAATCAGATGGAAATTTAATTGAAAATATCGAATATATCTGTGAAATCACATGAAAATTTTCGAGAAAATACACTTATATCTTCTTGATAGACGATCCATTTAATAATGCTTTGATACAGAATAATTTTCAGGAGGTGGTAATAGTAACATATTCACTTCCCATTACATGAATCAATAACCAACAACTGATAATTACAAGTTCTGTTCATGCCTCAATTGATCACGCCGGTATACTGCTCCGAAAACGTTAGCGTCTATTCGTGTTACGACATGATTTCGGAAAGGCTTAGTGCTTAGTGATCCTCGGAAGTGGTCGGGAGCACTCAAGGGATTACTAAGCACTAACCCTTTTCCTGAAGTGCTTGAATTACTAAGCACTAAGCATTGGTTTTAAAAAGTGCTCGCGAGCACAGTACTCGGGAGCATAAAAAGGCTTCAAGCACTTCCACAAGCACTAAGCACAATGCTTTGGCTCAGCTCTGAGCGATAATCACCTACTCCTTCGGGATAGTTAACTAGACAGTGAATGAAATTCTCGAGCTAGACAGAACCACTCGTAAAGTGATGAACATGAATCGTAGCCTGCATCCCAACTGCTCGATTCAAAGGATATACCTTCCACGACCGTAGGGGGGCAGAGGTTTGCAAAGTTTGGAATACCAACACCATCAACAAACGTTGGAAATGGCAATAAGGATACTGAGAAGCGAAGACGCGCTTCTGAAAATGGTGTCTCAGATGAAATCAGGAATCAAGGAGCTTTCCTATTTAGAGCTGGTCAGAGAGCTTTGGAGAAGCTCTGTATAACTGGCATATCCATCGATCATGAGCTAGCAGGAACACCTATCTCGCCAACAGACCAAAGAAGAGTTGGCAGAGAGATAAGGCAGGCGCAACTGAAGAAACAACTCGAAGATCACATGAATAAACACATACACTCCATATACTTCAGGAGTTTGAAAGATCAGGGCCTGTCGGAAGAATTATCCTTCGCCTTTTTGAAGTTCGCTGGACTCAATTCCAAAACGGGGGGATTTGTCATAGCTCGTCAAGATGTGGTTATAAATACCAGATGGTATAAAAAGAACATCATGAAAGTAGACACCCCCACAACGTACAGAGCATGCCATAGCCAGCAAGAAACTATTATGCACATTCTGTCTGCTTGCAGAGTCCATGCTCCATCAGAATATGTGGAAAGACACAATGCTGCACTCCGAATTCCCTACTTCCATGTGAGAGAGGTTTATGGTATAGACAAGGAACCAATGCTACCATATCTGCCTCTGAAGATTGAATCAGTTGTTGAAAATAGCAGGGCTCGCATCTACTGGAACTATGCGATTCCAACAACTTGGCAGATCCACGCCATAAAGCCAGATATACTTCTGCTGGACAAAGAACTCAAAGAATGGTTTATCGTCGAATTTTCCTCCCTCGCAGAAAATAATATGGTGATAAAAGAAGAACAGAATAGGGAGAAATACAAGGATTTAATGTTTCAACTTGGGATCGTGTATCCAAGGCATAAGGTTAGAATGGTCATACTAATCATAGGATGCCTAGGTAAAATGTAAGCGAACTACGTGACCGAATTGAAGATTTACTCTGGCCTGCAAATCTCTGGCCGAAGATTTAGCTCACAGAATGCAGAAAGCGGTGATGCTCGGATCACTTCGAGTCATCAGATCCCATCAACTATGAAGGCCGCTTGCAGCTCATCTCTTTTGTTAAGAGACGCTGTAAGGGCGCAGAGCGGGCCCATAAAAGGTTTTTCTTCTCGACCGAAAAAAAAAATAATATTATGGAAATAGGAAGCATGAAGATGTAGTGAAGATAATGAAATTTATCTTCTGAATGGTAAATTCTTCTGAACTTGTTCTTTCGACAACTGTACTTCTATGAAGAAGTTGATGGTAATTCCGACCAAATTGACTATTCATATTTTTGTGAAAACATGAATTGTGTTTCATGTCCTTCCATTATTATTGGAGGTAGATTTCACGAGGTTAGGACTTGAATGAAGAGAGTCTCAAGACTAAAAAACAGAATTTATTATTCAGGCTATGAAACGTTTAACAAGAAAATGTTGATTTATACACAAGGATTGGAAAAAGGACACTTCAAAATAAAATTGCCATCAATTAAAATCAGTTTCTCACAACGACAATCTACGTGTCAATAAGAAGTAAGATCCAACAAAGAATACGGGTGAACTATTTCAACGATACTTATTAACGATAACTTAAAAAAAATTATATTAGGTGATTGTTATGATTGGGACAATACTTGAGTATCATATGACAATTGATCGAAGTTAAATTGATGACCTGTGCTGAAAAAGTGTGAAGTTAGCTGAATTTGCTGTCTTCATCCTAATATTTTTCTTTGCAGTCATTTTTATGTTGTTTTACTCTACTCGAAAGTAACTGTTTGGTTTGTCCTGTGTAGTATTTTCCACAGTTAGCGCAGTAAACATTATAAATTAAATTAGGGCCGATTTCTCAATTGCGAGTCAACTAGAGGTTGCGAGTTACGCATGTATTTAGCGATATTAATGAACGCGTAACACTTGGGTTACTTCCAACTTTGAGTTAACTCGCATTTGAGAAAGCGGCCCTTGGAGTTATCAGGATTCTTTATTTTGTCCTTCAGTTTAGGAGAGAGTGACCTTCCAGTATTTAAATTGTCAAAAACAAGTTTTGTATTATTTGACACTTTTTGTATCGTGTTGTCTATATTGGACAAGAAGACAATTTTGTTTTGAAAGGAAACCTAAAATAAGAGAGGTTCTCCTGTGGTTGGCTCAATTTACTATCAATAGCAGATGGGGACCGATGATGTTATTATATAATTAATTGGGGCAAAGGTTCATTAAGGAGTATTTTAGTTTATTGAAATTGTCTATTTGGAACTCAATGCTGCCTAGATTGAAAGCTTTGTTTAACAGATTTTTGTTCGTGTTGGATCTGAAATTCATCAATTTCTTTGAGCTAGCAGATGGACCTGCTGGGTTGTCCATTGTGAAGCCATACACAGAATATGTATATTAGTAGAATTCATCATTATGCCGAAAATAGCATAAATTGTAAATTGAATTGATTATTCTAAGAAGTAACTGTATACATTTCTGTGCACGCAGTAATGTAATGCCAATTCTGATTTATGATGAAATTAATCAGTTCGTTTAGGGTTGATGGTGAACAATGACACCATATTAAGTGAAACTAGCCCATAAGCGTACATATGTTAATTTTGGGCTTATGGATTTTCCATAAGCCATATAGTTTAGGTGGAACAGAATTATGACGTCTCGTCACTAAAGGTAAATTGCTATTAATTACATTTGTTGTTTAGACATCATTAATTAGATCATTTGTTCTTGTTTCAATTTCGTTGATAGGGTATCATCCACTCCTTTTTACGTATATCGTGTCGTCTGACAACATTTCATTCATATAATCAAGGGATTATGACTTTAGCATAATCACTATTAAACTACCCTTATCTGATTTCCTTGCGATCAATTCAGGATGTTACCAGATCAAAAACCTTGTAATATTGTAAGCTTTTCGAATTGGTCTAGTTTTTGAGTTAGGATGAAAACTATGCCAAAAGAACACTACTGGTGCTCCAAGTTATATGTAAGTTTGGAGGCTAAAAATTGGTATTATTATTATAACAGAAACTTCTTAAAAGACATTGACGGGAATTTAGGAGTTTAGCGCGCACGTTCCAATTTTTGTTCACGCCTCATACAAAGTCTATAGAGCTAAAATTCTGTACTCCATCGTAAGATGGTAGCTCCAAACTATGTGCAGAATTTCAACGGATTCTAGTTTCTGAAACATAATTTTTTTTTTAAGAAAACATTTTTTTATTTTTTTTTCAAGCCTGAAAAAATTCCTCAGAAAATAGTATGTCAGCATTCTAGCAGTAATTACAAAGTTTTATTTGGATCAGATTTGTATTTTTTGAGTTATTGAGCAATAACAAGAAAATTTCAGAAACATTCGAATGCACAACCTACCCTGACAATTGCATCTCGCTATCTATTTCCGTTCGAAGGGTATTGTGGCAACGGTGACCCATCCAGCTACTGAACTCCCCAAAGGGTACTCGGCTTCCAATATTGGCGCTCTTGTTGTCTTATGTCCAGTCGTCCAGCCGGCCTTTAACACGATTACTCTCGAAGGAACGTAGTTAGAGGATTGACATTTGCAGGGTAGGTTTGGAGCATAAATATCTCGGATGAGTTCGTTAACGGGCGAAATCCACCAAGCGGTTTCGGAGTTAAGGTCGTTTTTAGTAAAAACAATTTTTTGTGAATATTTCCGAAACCCATCACTCAATCTATTTGAAATTTGGCATAAAATTGTAGGATAGTGACCTTCCTATGCATGAGAAGTTTTGTATTTATCGGGTTGCCATAAAATGTACAAAAAAAATTTGATAAATTTCTAAATTTTGTTTCTACAATAACTCTCGAACAGAATGAGCTAGGCAGTTGAAATTTTCAGAGTAGGTTTGGAAGAAAAATATCTCGGTAAAGTTTTTTATTGGGAAAAATCGGTCTGATGGTTCCAAAGTAACGAAAAAAGAAATATTTGTACATTACAAATTTCAAATAATGATGCAATTTCACCATAAAAATCCATTGATTATGAGGATGATATGATATTATACTTTTAAGGTCATAATATAATGCCCGTAGATAATCTATATGATGATGGAAATATATTCTTTGGTAAGATACATAATCAAATTGGGTTCAGAATATCTCCAGTAAAAACAATACTGCAATATTGTCTAAGTTTTAATTGATATAATATAATTTTCAGAGTGAATTTGAGGAATGAGTATCTCGGATAAGTTCGTTATTGGGGAGAATCGGTCTGTTTGAATTTAATTTCTTTCATGGATTAGTTCTATCGTAAGAATCCATTTATATCATTACCAAAGAACAATAATTACGATATGAGATATGATTTGTCAAAGTTTGAACAAGAGCGCTAAAGCTCCTGTCCACGGGGCTTGAACCAATTTTTAAGGGAAGGATGTGATATCCTCTGTATTGGATTTTTCATGCCAATTATAATATTCACCCTTTGTTTCATGGAGTGACTAGAATAATTAATAGTGTAAATACCTTCCTGATGAGCTAGGTTTTCTGTACCAGTCGACAATGGATGTTTAAGGCGCCATAAAGATATATATGTGAAATGTTTTTTGATAACTATCAAGAATACATAGACAAATAAATATTCAACGCAAACCGGATCTACAATGTGGACGAATCAGGGATGTCTACCGTGCAAAGACCTCAAAGAAACCTGGCTACCGCTGGCAGGAAGCATGTGGGTGCTATAACGAGCGCGGAGCGGGGATCCAATGTGACAGTAGTGTGCTGCATGAACGCAGCTGGGTCGTTCATAATTTTCCCAAGGAAAAATAGGAAAAACGGGCTGGTGGATGAAGCACCAACAGGCACATTTGGAATAGCTCAATAAAGCGAGTGGATGACCTCTGAAATGTTCGTGAAGTGGCTCCAGAATTTTCAAAGCTCTGTTAATGCTAGTCATGATAATAAAGTCCTTCTTATTGTCGATGGCGAAGCCAGCTATAAGTCATTCGAAGCTTTGACCTTTGCAAAGCAGAATGGTATCGAAATTGTTTGTCTTCAGCCTCACTGCGCCCATTGCATGCAGCGTCGCGACTTGTGCTTTTATGGACCACTCAAGACATATTTTAACCAAGATATTTCTATCTGGATAAGAAATCATCCAGGAAGAGTAGTGATAGGCCTTCAGATCGGATATTTGTTTAATCAAGCTTATGGAAAAACTGCTTCATTTCAAAACGTATGCAATGCTTTCAAAACCACTAGACTGTGGCCAGTTAATCCAGACATATTTCCAGATCACTTTTTTGAACCAGCTGAAACAACAAATATGACAATAGCTTCCACAACTGATAACCCAGACCCAATCCAGTATCAGAACCTATCGTTGCCAATAGAACCTAAGGCTGGCGAGATTATGTCAACGATCTCTACTCACGTTCAAAGCCTGTTGAAGGTTGGTAGGAGGTGCATGCGGTGCAGTCGTTGGGTTCACGCGGCCTTTGCTGATTTTTCAAAGCGAACCAAAACACTTGTTTGTGAATTCTGTAATTAACTTTTGTTATTATTTATTTTATTCATGTTGATGGCTGTGTATGTCATTTAGTCCATACGGCTCGTGTCGTTTTGTCCATACGGTATGGTCAAAATGGATTTATCTTGATCTTTATTCAATACTAAATATTTATGTAAGAATTGATTTTTCTGAAAAAACCTTTATGATATCTTATTACCAATTAATATAAGCAAAGTTGTGAGAAAAAAAATAGGTTTCTATTTTGAATAAAATACAAATTATTGATAATTAAATAAACACTATGTCATTTTGGACGTATTTCCCCTATTTGAAAGATTTATCTCAAATTACAGACGGATTTGAAGAATAGGCGAAGAAATTGCGTTCCTAATTCAAAATTCATGTAACCCCTTTCGGGTATTAATAATGATTTAACTGCTGGAGTTTTCGTCTTGGATGATTGGGGTTTTGAGATGCTGGATGCTATTGCTCCTTAGAATTCCCTTGGAAGATTCTGCGCATGCGTGGATTGAAGCTGCAATATCTCCTGAACCACTGGTATTGAAGAATCAGTTTTGTGTGAGGTGTATGATTTTGAGGGGACTTCAAGCCAAGAGAAGATTGTGCATACGCAGAGGAGACATGGTTTTTTGGTTTGTATAGCGTATTTTGGAAGTGGTTTACGTCTAGCGGTCATGGATTCCATGCTGATCCAATATTGTGAGGTTTCAACAGAAACTTCATGCCATTTCTTTGCACGGATAAGTTAGTTTCGAGGAAATAGCATTGTTTCCGAGTTGAAATATATGTATTGTGAGTATTGTGTGTATTACTGGTCCTGGGGCCAATATATAAATATCTATGTTTGAAAGATCTATATTAAATTCCGTTTGGATTTGGAAAAAAGGCATGATCAATTGCGTTCCTAGCAGGAGTCCCATAATCGCAATTTATTTTTTATTTCGATCTACGATAAAACTTACAGCCAAACATAATTGATAGCCAGATTTGTTAAAGGAACCTGAAAAAATATAAAGAAGCACTGAAGTGAAGTCAATATTCTTCAGCGCGCGTGTTCAGGTAGGGTAATTTGAATTGAATGATGAGTGTTTGAAGCTCAGTGGATAGAGCGAGCCAGAGATCTACCCAAAGAATAGTGGACACCGTTCACTGGCAGATCAAAATAAATAGTGCTGTGTCTGAGCTGGCGCAAGAATAGAGTAACAGAGTTGAAAAATAACACAACTGACTCTTTCTCCCTAGGGAAGACTTAGGAGGATCAGTATAATAATAATCATGTTTATAGCACGCGTGCAAATGCAGTGGCTAGCTCTATCAACTGATCTTGATAAACTCATCATTCAATTCAAATTAGCCTACCTGAACACGCGCACCAAAGAGTACAGACTTCACTTCAGTGCTTTTTTATATTTTTAATATTCTCATTACCTGTTCTTTTCCTAGATATTCTGATAATGGCTTCATGGGCCGATTTCTCCATCACTAGATGAAGGGATGAGGGATTTGTGATAATCTCAAGTGGCCTACTGGGACAGTTTTCCATAGCTCCAGTGATACACAAAGAGACAAGCCTTTGTAATTTGTCGAGAGATTTCCTCGTGCTATTCTGACTAATTTTTGTATACCAGGCTACTGCTCCATTCGTGATTATGGGTCTCAAAATCATGAGGTACATCCATCGCAGTATCTTGTGTTGCAGTCCCAAGTCTTAACGGCTAGATTTCTGTTCGCCATTAAAGCCTTTATTGCATTACTGGCAGTGATTTCAACATGCGATTATTCCATAGAAGTTTACTATCTAGTGTTACTCCTAGATATTTAACTTCAGACTTCCATCCTCTAATATATCAGTTCAAAAAGAGGGATTTCACAGCTGGAAGTTTCCTTCTCAGAGTAAACTGAATCACTGTGGTATATCATCAAAGGATACTTTGAGAGATATATTCAATATTAGATGGTTCCTTTCTAGGGTTTTTCTCCCGCACTCCGAATAATATCTATAATAACTAGAGATTGAACCTCTCGAATGAAAATAATCGAATCTTTCGATTATTGAAACCTTTCAAGATATCTCGAGTTCTAAATGTTCTAAAAAAAGCGAGTGAATTCATTGGAATGATTTTCGGTAGTCTATTATGTGGCACCGAAAGATCTAAGGCGAGATGTAAGTATATGGTATTTGTGAGAAAGTATCCTAAATACTTTGCAGAATACTTAAATGTCAATACTCCAACTCCAACTCCAAATCCAACTCCAACTCCAACTCCAACTCCAACTCCAACTCCAACTCCAACTCCAACTCCAACTCCAACTCCAACTCCAACTGCAACTCCAACTGCAACTGCAACTCCAACTCCAACTCCAACTCCAACTCCAACTCCAACTCCAACTCCAACTCCAACTCCAACTCCAACTCCCACTCAACTCCGACTCCGACTCCGACTCCGACTCCGACTCCGACTCCGACTCCGACTCCGACTCCGACTCCGACTCCGACTCCGACTCCGACTCCGACTCCGACTCCGACTCCGACTCCGACTCCGACTCCGACTCCGACTCCGACTCCGACTCCGACTCCGACTCCGACTCCGACTCCGACTCCGACTCCGACTCCGACTCCGACTCCGACTCCGACTCCGACTCCGACTCCGACTCCGACTCCGACTCCGACTCCGACTCCGACTCCGACTCCGACTCCGACTCCGACTCCGACTCCGACTCCGACTCCGACTCCGACTCCGACTCCGACTCCGACTCCGACTCCGACTCCGACTCCGACTCCGACTCCGACTCCGACTCCGACTCCGACTCCGACTCCGACTCCGACTCCGACTCCGACTCCGACTCCGACTCCGACTCCGACTCCGACTCCGACTCCGACTCCGACTCCGACTCCGACTCCGACTCCGACTCCGACTCCGACTCCGACTCCGACTCCGACTCCGACTCCGACTCCGACTCCGACTCCGACTCCGACTCCGACTCCGACTCCGACTCCGACTCCGACTCCGACTCCGACTCCGACTCCGACTCCGACTCCGACTCCGACTCCGACTCCGACTCCGACTCCGACTCCGACTCCGACTCCGACTCCGACTCCGACTCCGACTCCGACTCCGACTCCGACTCCGACTCCGACTCCGACTCCGACTCCGACTCCGACTCCGACTCCGACTCCGACTCCGACTCCGACTCCGACTCCGACTCCGACTCCGACTCCGACTCCGACTCCGACTCCGACTCCGACTCCGACTCCGACTCCGACTCCGACTCCGACTCCGACTCCGACTCCGACTCCGACTCCGACTCCGACTCCGACTCCGACTCCGACTCCGACTCCGACTCCGACTCCGACTCCGACTCCGACTCCGACTCCGACTCCGACTCCGACTCCGACTCCGACTCCGACTCCGACTCCGACTCCGACTCCGACTCCGACTCCGACTCCGACTCCGACTCCGACTCCGATTCCGACTCCGACTCCGACTCCGAGTCCGACTCCGACTCCGACTCCGACTCCGACTCCGACTCCGACTCCGACTCCAACTCCAACTCCAACTCCAACTCCAACTCCAACTCGAACTCCAACTCCAACTCCAACTCCAACTCCAACTCCAACTCGAACTCGAACTCCAACTCCAACGTGAACTCCAACTCCAACGTCAATGCAAACCTCAACGCCAACGACAACTCCAACTCCAACTCCAACTCCAACTCCAACTCCAACTCCAACTCCAACTCCAACTCCAACTCCAACTCCAACTCCAACTCCAACTCCAACTCCAACTCCAACTCTAACTCGAACTCCAACTCCAACTCCAACTCCAACTCCAACTCCAACTCCAACGTAAACTCCAACTCCAACGTCAATGCAAACCTAACTAACCTAACCTAACTCGAACTCCAACTCCAACTCCAACTCCAACTCCAACTCCAACTCCAACTCCAACTCCAACTCCAACTCCAACTCCAACTCCAACTCCAACTCCAACTCCAACTCCAACTCCAACTCCAACTCCAACTCCAACTCCAACTCCAACTCCAACTCCAACTCCAACTCCAACTCCAACTCCAACTCCAACTCCAACTCCAACTCGAACTCGAACTCGAACTCCAACTCCAACGTGAACTCCAACTCCAACGTCAATGCAAACCTCAACGCCAACGACAACTCCAACCCTAACGCCAACTCCAATTCAAATTGATCGTAGCACCATCTGTCGGGACAAACTAAAATTGAAATAGAATAATATTGAATGCGATGATAGCGCCGTCCGCCGGATCTAATGTAAAACATTCCAAAATCAACAACTCCTTATAAATAAGAAATTAATTGAAAAAACATTTTCCAGTAGACCAAATTGTAAATCTAAACCATTCTCGAATCTCCACGAACACACACAAAAAATTTCATCAAAATCGGTCCAGTCGTTTAAGAGGAGTTCAGTCACATACACACGCACACAAGAAATATATATATTAAGATTATCATCTTGAAATTATTCGACCGAAATATTTCTATTAGATTGTATTTCTTGTATAATAATACCTGTAAATGAAAGCATGCCTTCATCCCATTATTTAATTTGTGAGATTTTATATCCTTAGTCGGTTATGATATTTGTTTCGTGATAGATAACATTGTTATCATAAACTTTTCAATTATTATCTAAGATCAACTTTTTAAAAAGACTTTCATCAAATAACTTCCTTTACTTTGATAGTTTTGAACGTTATGAGCATTAGTGGAAGTACCCGTTTCAAAAGTCAAATTAAAAACTGGCGCCCCTATCATTCAGGAAACAACTCACCCCTTCTCCACATAGAGCTACGCCGAGCGCCTGATCAATTTAATTTGTGTTACAGTTTTGAGCTATTCACTCAAATTTGCAATTTCACGTAACAAATGACACAGGTATTTTCTAATCCACCTGACAGTTCGCTGTACTCACCACCAATATTGTACCAATAAGAACAGGAATGACCAGCCTTTAGATATATCGAGAGTCTAAAGGAACGAGATGATAAAATCTCGATTTTATTGCCTATGTATGCATTATTGAATCATTTTGCTTATGTACAACTGAAGATAATGTTTTCTACAGATGTCATAATTAACGAATTATTGGATAGCAACTCACTCTGCTCCTAACAAACCCTTCAGTGTTTCCACGAAGCTGTCGACTGCTTTGAACTTTTGAAGCAGAGCATTCATTAAATTTGATTGATTTCAAGCTTATTTATCCCAACCAATTCATATAGGAATCTCTTATTCCCTTTCTTAAGGATAATGGGCTTTGTAACATTACACCACTATGAACTGATTCGAGATATAAGTTAACGCTTCACTTGCCAACCCTAAAGTATTTTGTTCCACAAGACAATAAAGCGTAATTTAATACGAAGCTGCGCAATTTCACCTTGAAATATAAATGGGATCCCGGTTGAGAACCGTTCTTAGGCATTGCTGTAATATTATTTCGTTTTGACTTCGGAATTCAAAGGCGTCTCCTATTTGACAGGATTTCGCGCAAAACTCTTGTATTCAAACAAGTTAAACTTGTTACAATAGCTATTCGGTGTGTAGATATTGGAAACAATGTCGTTGTATTCGAACGCATTTGTTCGTTGCCTCTGCGAAGCATCTGATTCCAGTTTTGGTATTCCGGAAGTAGATTTCGTTTCCTAGATTCAATGCATCTTTCGTCCTACATTATTTATATTTCGAGGGATATCGACGTCACTCAAAACACGAAATAATGCAAGCAGAGTTCAATTAACATTACCTATAAATAATTGTATATTCGCTCATTTATTTCCAATATATATAAAAATTCGCATAATTCAGTTTTATTTTCTACCATTATCAAATCATTAAATTTGAAATTATCATATCTCTTTGGAATACAGATGGAAAACTAATTTGATTGAATTAAAACACCTAGAATAATATGATTCCAATGTTTTTATCTCCATAATTTAAAACTCATGAGTAATGTGTAATTGAAACAGTGTTTCAGTTAAGTGGATATCAACTAGGGTTTTTGAAACTATGTATAACGTCTTAAAGGTGATGTTAACTGCCATTTTTAGTTGAAGGAATGAGATAATTTGTTTGTTAAGTTTATTTCATTTGTATGCTTGTTTACATCTCAGCCCCAGTAGCAAGTTAAACTTATTATGTTCCTAACATCGCGATCCGTGGTGTTAATCAAAATTATTATTGAATAAATGTGAGTCATGCAGTATAAATATCTACCATTATCAAATCTTCTAAATTGAAAATATCACATCTCTTCGGTAAACAGATGGAAAATGTATTTCATGGATTTGAATCAGCCAGAACAATATTGTTCCTATTATTGTTTCTATCTATTTCTATAACCTGAAACTCATTAGTAATACATATCTAATTAAAGCATTATTTCTGTAATACTATGGTATTTGAAATTGAATGGAATACCTTTAAGGTGTTTGATTGATATATTTCCGTTTAAGGGGCAAGTTAATCTACTTGTGTTCGTAATATCATGTGTCGTGGAGGCCTTATCATTAAAATAACAGTTAAAAATATAAAAAAGCCAGTCAGTACTCTTTGGTTTGCGTGTTCACGTTGGCTTATTTGAATGGAATGATGAGTGTTTGAAGCTCAGTGGATAGAACGACCTAGACATCTACACAGAGGGTGATGGACACCATCCGCTGTTAGATAGGGACTTGCAATTTTCAGGGTAGGTTGCGTATCCGAATGGGAGAGTTGAGTTCGTTTTTGGGCATAATCGGTCAAACGGTTTCCGAGTTATACCCACCTGGAATATTATTCCCTTGATAACTCAAAAAATAATCATTCGATCGAATTGAAGCTTGGTAACTAGTAGTAGAAAATCAACATAAACACGTGTTTAAAATTTTGTAGGAACCGTACTCTTAGGAAATTTGAAAAAAATGACGAAAAAAAAAATTTTAAGAACCGTACCCCTAGAAAATTTCAAAAAAATCACGAAAAAAAAATGGTCAGTCAGAAGCTTTTGCGCGTATGTTCTATTGTCCATTTTTCTGTATTGGTTACCCTTACCATTCAAATTTACCATGGTAAATTCGAATTAATTTCCAATACAGGAGAATGAACAACATAATTTACCATGGTAAATTCGGTTAAGGGTGTCCAATACAGAAGAATGGACAATAGAACATACGCGCAAATGCTTCTGACTTCACGTCAGTGCTTGAACCAATTTATTTTTTATTAATAATCTTTTGGTGGATCTTTAATACTAATTACTGAGTTTCATTTTGATCACAAAAGTAGGTTTCTAGTTATTATGATAACAAAACTTCCTAATTCTTGTTCTCTCTCCCTAGTTCCCGATATATACAAAACTGCATATTCAGGTCGTAATTCTACAAACTGGTGCTCAGTTTCAGTTGGATCGAATGATTCGGAAAAAAATATAAAAAAGCATTGGTGTGAAGTCAGTACTCTACGGCACATACTCACGTTGACTAAGTTTAATTTAATGATGCGTGCTTCTAGCTCAGTTAGTAGTGAGTTTGACTCGGAACTAGGGAATCCAATCCCGCAATAGCTGAAATTCTGCGGGATCAACATTGCGGGATATTTCGAGCGGGATTTGCGGGACTCAATATTAAAATTCCGTATTCGACAATGAAAGCGCAAACGTCCTAGAAAAAGAAAAAGTACTTTTTCGTCCGCTGTGGTCACTATTAATACGTCATGATACGATTCAATACAAACATAAGTGCCTGTAAGAATAACTGTAATTCACTGTGGTCACTATGAATATGGCATGATACTGTTCAATACAAACATAAGTGTATATGAGAATAACTGTCATTAGCTATTGTGAAATTATTTAAGGGGTCCAAAATTCATAAAAGTATGTAGAGGTCGACGAAAAAATGAAGTATGCACCTTGGCAAAAAACTGTCTATTGCCTCGCCTGCTTGCTATCCTCGACTTCACCTCGGAGAAAGCTCGACAGTAATAGACAGTTGTTGGTCATTGGTACATAAAAAACCTCATATGCTACTACAAAAGTATGTTTTCAAATGCATAAGACCTTTTTGCGCGTATGCTCTGGGGAACATCGCGTTATCATTTTGCCCAAATGTCTGTAATTTTTTGCCGATAATGGTCTCAAACGATTGGGTTCCTAATGAGACGGACAAGTTCGTTAATGGTTATAATGGGCCCAATGGTTTCCGAGTAATAATTCTGTTTTCATCCAATACAAATCCGATCGAATTGAAACTTGGTGAATAGCTGTAGAATATAAACCTAGGCAAGTTTGTGAAATTTCGTGAGAACCGTATTACTAGAAAATCTAAAACGAAGTATTAAGAAGTATTTTTTATGTCACGATAAACTGAGAATTGAAAGAGATCGGCCAAATGGTTTTGGAGTTATACCCATCTGAAATGGGTTGTTATTTCCTCAATAACTCGAAAAATTGCAACGATATAGCACGTCTATGGATAAATCAAGTGGACGATCCGCCTCTGTTTTGATAGTGGCGTAAATTATGACGCGTCGAACACTACCGGGAGCCTGCGCGTAAAACCAGAGCGTCGGCATTTTCATTTTCATGTTTCATGGAAATGCTGAGGTTCTTCTTGTGTTCCGGAAGATTTCCATAACACAGCATTTGTATCGTTAGATTTACGAATTGAATTATCGGCGAGAATTGTGCTTAAATTCTCGGTAAGTGCTTAATTTAATATTATTTTTGGTCAGAATCCTCACCAGGGGAGAAAATTGAATTTTAAAGATCATAGTTTTTTCAGTGTCATCCATTTTGTGGAGGCGATTTCAGATTTGGTAAATTCCGTAGAAGTTGTTTGATATTCTGAACAGGACTCCTTCTCAGGTTCAATTTGTGATATATTGTGTGATTCATTAATTGTAGATTTAAGTTCAGAAACCCGAGAAGGAGATGTAAAAGTTTTTCGTATTTTAATTTCTTTGTTCGTTTTCCCCAATAGCACCTTGTCTTTGATAGAAGTTATTCTTTGGCTGGATTTGAATTTGTACCGAGGAATCATCCAGATATACCAAAAACCCTTGAAATTGGGGGAATCAACGTAGTATTTCTTTGGATGAGAAGATAACAGACACTTTACTCCGAATTGGAAGGCCATCTGGAAGTGGTTTCTTTGAAATTGGAACATCAAGATCAGGATCATATTATCGAACTCCGAGGAGGCCACGACTTTGTTTTCTATTGAGCTAAGTAGTATAAGACTGTGTAGAGTGAAAAAGGGTCGACCTATTGTAATTTTTAATTTTAATATATATATTGTGAAAACCTGGGAGGGAGTTTTGTTGCCGTATTAAGCCAGTTTAGCCTCCCACCCCTAGAAAATTAAAAGTAGATTCTCATGCTCGACAATCGTCTATAAGTGGACGATTGGCGCGTTACAAAATACAAAGCCGATTAAATTCAAACATGGTAATTTGTTGTACAATGGCAACGCAAAATTCTTGCAAAATTTCGTGAGGATCATATCACTTGAATTTTTAAGAAATCATTGAAAACTATTGAAAACAATTCTATATATCAGTCACTATTCGTCCGACATCGCTGGAGCCTTCAGAACAAAACTCTAATGCCAAGTTCCAAGTTTGAACACGATCGGATCTATATTGTTGGAGATTCGAGCAGCTTTGTGTGAGTTCAGTAGATGGATGGGTGACCGTTGCCTTGATAACTTTTGAAGGAAAGTACATAGGGACCTGCAATTTTCTGGATATATTGCGTATCTGAATGAGAGAATTGAGTTCGTTTACGGGCATAATCAGTCCAACTGTTTATTATTTCCTCGATAACTAAAAAAATATAGACTCGATCGAATTGAAGCTTGGTAACTAGTTGTAGAATACCTGTATTATACGGCTATTATACAATAACACAGGAGAATGGACAATAGAACATACTTTCAAAAGCTCCTGACATATTAGTGCTTGAACCAATATTTATTAGCATGTTTAATAGTTTGGGTACAAAGATTACATATATTGTTTACAATCCCGCATTTTTGCGGATCCGCGGGATTGATAGCTTTCATCCCACGCGTTTGCGGGATTGAGATTTTGGTGTGTGATTGGATTCCCTACTCGGAACCACAGGTCCCGGGTTTAATCACGTGGCTCATGCGTAAGGATATAATAATAAAGCATACACGGAACGCAACTGATTCTCCTAATTCGAAAAACGCCCTAGGAAGTTCTGAGGGAAGTCCAACCTTTCACAGTGAAATCCTATAATCATAATCATGTCACTATCAAGCGTGTCAAAGCAGACTGACCTAACTTTATTACTTTTTCCATAGTGAAGTCAATCTGTTTTGGCGTGCTTGTTAATGAAGTGATTATGATTATATTATTTTAGTTATCATCAGTTGTATTCTATGCAGGCTTTGCTAGTCTGTGCTTACGCCACCTAAGGAACAACACTGTTGATTCTTTAACCAAGAGTGAATGGTAACCACTACCGTATGTCACTCCGAGCCACGGGATTGAACTTGGCACCTCCAGTTGCGAGACAAAAGCTCTATTCATTGAGCTAGCACTCAATTCAAATTTGTCAAAGTGAACAAGCTTGCCAGGGAGTACTAATTTCTCGTCAGTGATTTATTATATTTCTTCTGAATAACTACACAGTTTCAATTTGATCAGATCAGTATTTTTCAAGTTGGGAAAGCGATAGTTCAAATGGCAATAACTCCGAAATCACTAGCCTGATTTTGCCAATGAATGAAACTGGCCAGGATATTTACGGCTCAAACCTACCCTGCAAACTACAATTCTCTGACTCATTTCGTTCGAGAGTTATCTTACTCACGGAAGGCTTGAAAGGATTGGGTTAATTTTCTCTTCATCAATAAACATTCATTCAACTAACTTGTTGTATTAATAACAACTATTAGAATTATCATGCAAAATATTACACCTGATTCATCTCTAGATCATGTACAATAGAATAATATCTCACATCCTAGCATCAATTGATATCATGGTTGGCATAAAAATATCCAGCGGATAAACACATACGATGAGAAAAAAAAATCTTTCAATTCGATGAAGAAGTCAATGTTATTGTTACTGAATATTTCTCCCTAATAACCTACGAAAGAATGCCATAAAAAGTTGCTTTGAGAATGCCGCCTGGGAGCATATGGTTCGAGAGCGCGTGAAAACCAACGTTGCCATTTCTGGAGGCCACTACGCTTGGCGCGTATCCTAGAGTGTTTCCTTCGTATACTGCTCGGCACACTAGCGCCCGTGATATACTCTCGAACTAAAAGATTTTACTGTATAGAAATGGGGTGCGTAGTGACCCCAAATCGATTTTTTGATATGTTGATCCCTGAAGTCTCCTGAGTCCAACTAAGAAACATGTCAAAACGTTGTCACCTCCGATTTTGGAGGTGACTGCGTTATATATGAAGTCACAACGCAAAAGGAGTTTCTATTTTGGAGTTGAGAATGACACTTTATAACTATATATATATATATATATATATATATATATATATATATTACGAAGAGAATTATTATTATTTTCGGAGGCAGAAAAGGAAACAATCAATCTTTCGTATTATACGTAAAAAATGATACTGATTCGAAATTAAAAAAGTGTACGCGAAGCTTCAGGTATCACATCTGTTTTAAAATTACTTCTGGAAATTTCGCCTTTTGTAAACAAATGGAATTAATACCGAAATTTAATCCATTTGAAATGTAATTGCTGAAAAATCATTGAAAACTTAAAATGAACAAAAAAAAGAACGTATACTTGGCGTGAACAGGGTATTATTTTGTTTCATAATATATTTTGTCTAATTTTTCCCATTTGTTTCAACTCCAACGGAGTAGGGGTGGGCAGCTAGGTGCTACGTAAATTTAGCACTCTGCGATCGGCAGCTGTTGGTAGGTATGCGTTTGGTTGATGGATTCAAGAAAAAACTCCAGATCAATACACAGTAAAAATTAAGCTTTTTGGCGCTCTTGTTCCTCGGAACAGAATGCTTATCAATTTGCCCAAATGTCTGTAATTTTCGAATTTTTGGCTGAAAATGGTCTTAAACGATTTGGTTCGACTCACTGATAAAGAATCCGTGGTCAGAATCGATTCTGTCCGGCCGGCCGTTAACACGATAACTCTCGAACGGAATGAGCTAGACAGTTGAATTTTTCAGAGTAGGTTTGAGAGATAAATATCTCGGATAAGTTCGTTATTGGGCAAAATCGGTCTGATAGTTTCGGAGTAACGAAAAAAATTTTTTTTTACAATACAACTTTTGAATTAAATTTTTCTTAAGATGTAGTTTCATCATAATAATCCATTGTTATCATTCTCAACTCTTACAAGCTAATACTTTCGGAGATATTATGTTTCAAAGTTTCAATATTACATCGTAAGTTCTATGTATCCACAGAATGTGAACACAGAATCTGTCGATGTGACTATTCATTAATGTCATCTTTTCTAGCTATTAGAGATTGTCAATTCGTATATTTTCTATTGGAAATCAAGTATTCGATTCTTGAATGTGTGAATATATACAAGACTGTTTTGATGTAGTTTATGGAGGCAATAGGAAAGAAGAACGTAATGGAATCATCAAAAGAAATTACTGTTCGTTGACCACTGAGGTTAATATTACCTTTTACTTCCTTAAGTAGTGGTAGTGAGACATGTTCCTATATACAGTATTTTTATAATGTTGCTTGCAAAAAAATACTGGAATATGGATCTAAATTTGTGTATCAATCATTTTTTCTTGAGTTAAGGTTGATTATACAGAAAAGAATGTGTTAGTGGTATGAAGTATGAAATTTCAAATAGTCCTGTCCACAGGGCTTGAACCAATTTTTAAGTCTGAATTAATTTCAAAGTAAAGAACTTCTATTCTGTTGCGAGAGCCACTCAGGTTATAAGTTATTGATAAAAAATAAGAAAAATAAAATCAATGATGAATAAAAAAAATATAAAACCCAATATGCCAACTCTAGTTTTAGTTAGGTAATATTTGAATAAAAAAATATGCAAATTGAAACTTCCAAAGAATGAAAAAATCAATGTTTTATTGTCTATATTAACTGTGGAGAAATGATAAATGATTTCACATAAGTCCACGAAAGGGTTAGTAATTATCTCACTATTCCCAACACAGCTCCGTTCCTCCTGTAGTAAATCAAACAATGGAGATTAACGGCAATCTGCTCAAATAACGAACAGGGTCCTCTCTTAGTTGTAGTTTGGGACTTTTCCAAAAAATAATGTTGGACAAATTATGGCAATTTTAACACGTGCCTCATTAAAATTATTTTTCTCCAAGGAGGTACAGAATACCAAACAATTTGTATGTCCCTAAATTAAACCCTGGAAAGATCGATTGATTTGTAGAAAATGAATTATGATATAAGATAATACTAAAACTATCACTTGTTTGAGTGTTTAATATACAAATAGACCCAACTTTATTGAGAAAAATTGTTATCATATGAGAATCTTATATCCCTCGAAAGGTGTTTTTCTCAGACATAAAATCAGCAGAAGATGGTCAGTATTTCATAAAGAGCATAATTACAATCATCGAGCCTCCCCACTTCTACAATAATGGAATATAGTGACATCTAAGAGGACTATTCATTAATCAAACATATTGAGATACCTTCAATCTCGGTTTGAAGAGAACTAAAGTAGTGTCCGAATATAAAGTCCTTCACACACGATATTTGTAGATAGTTTCACATGGCATGTTGTATATAAATAGATGTAAACGTTACAATGGAAGGAGATACTTCTAAGAGCATATGTACCGGAGTTCAGTTTTTTACTGAAGTTGGCTAGTTGGCCTTGAAAATAAACAACTGCATGAATATTTCTCTTGAAATATATGTACAATTACTTAAGTGCAAACAATTTTCATCAATGCTGTCGGTGGTTATCTTCATAGAAATATTAGTAGATGGGGAGACGACATCTAGCAACAGCACCTTGCGCTTAGGGATAAAACAACACCGAAAATGGTGACAATTTTTGAATTTCGGAATAGCTATCAACAAAAAATAATTCTGAAAAATTTCCTTTGCTGTCTGACGAAGGAGTTTGATATAGTCTCCGAAACGTTAGGAAATAGTTGTTTCATCGTTGATGTTGTTTGGTAATTGTCTGTTGGGCAACATTGTTCGATAAATTGCTTCTAACTCAATACAAAAAATAATATATTTTTTATTTTAGAGATATTTTTCAGAGTTAGGGAGATAAAACCCATAAAGAATTCATATAATAATGAATGTATCTCCAAAAGTATGTTATAAAGATTACTTAGAGCACAGTTTATTTTCTACCTAACAGTAAATTAATGTATTAGAATGGGTCCTTACGCCACCTGACACAGTCCTGTTTAATTTCAAAGCAACAGTGAATGTATGTATTTGGGTCGAAACTATTCATTTGAGACTATTCGCAGCCAGAAAGATGATCAGTTTTTTTGGACGTTTGTTTTTAGGGTCGGTTTTATATTCTTAGAAAGATTGTGATTTTTTTTTTGCTGGAACTAAGCAGCTTTGGGTGAACTCAGGACCTGGATGGGTGACCACTCTGACTATAAAACTGAACAGTGCACCAAAGCTCCTGTCTACTGGGCTTTCCCACTTTTTCCTTTAAGTTTCTGGTGATACGAGTCTCATAAAATTTCACACACGTATTAACACGCGCGCGGACTCACAGTCCGCAGTCCTACAAGTTGTACGTTTATGGAGGGGATGTTTATCGCCCCCTCTATCACTGTCGTGTAGCTGCTTGTCTAGGCAGTCTCCATCATAGTTGTTTGTGATAGAACGTTAAATAGTTAGGTTTGTTTACGGTTGAGGAACTTTTGCAGACCAACAGTCCGCAGTGTGTGATGGTGCGTTAAATATTGCAGTGCTAGTGAAATACACTTTTTGTCACAAGTTAGTGGAAATATCGATGTTATAAGGTTTACTGGTATTTATTTTGATTTTTTTAGGATGTATTCATATGAAAAAGAGCAGAAGCGTCTAGAAATGTTGATGGAGGAATGTCAGAGAGAAGATGAAGTCGAATAATCTAATGTCCAGTATGATGATCAATCAGATCTAGATGAAGAAGAGGTTTTACAAATGAGTGATCATGATAGCAGTACGGAGCAGGAAATTTCTGATGAAGAGATTGATCAGGATTCTCCCGGTCCATATTTTATAGGAAAGGATGGAGTTTCAAAATGGAACAAACATGCTGCTAGAAAGAACGTGAGAACGAGGAATGAAAATATCATAAAACATCTTCCAGGAGCCAAAGAACATGCGCGCAAAAATGTTCAACTATTTTGCGGAATATTTTGCCTGAAATTCCGAAACCAAAAACCTCTTGGCGAGTTCAAAATTTAATTGAAAACCCCTAGGAGCGTCAAAGAAAAATGTAACAATTTAGAACTTCCAAAAGTGGTCAAATAGTTCCACTTGTTTTCAACGTGAATCACAATCTGTTTATTGGCACTCGTGTTTCTCGGAACAGAGTGCATCAATTTGCCCAAATGTCTGTAATTTCCAATATTTTGGCTGAAAATGGTCTTAAACGATTTGGTTCGACTCACTGATCAAGAATGCGTGCTCGGAATCGATTCTGTCCGGCCAGCCTTTAACACTATAAACGGAATGAGCTAGACAGTTGAAATTTTTAGAGTAGGTTTGAGAAATAAATATCTCGAATAGGTTCGTTATTGGGTAAAAGAGGTCTGACAGTTTCGGAGTAACGAAAAAAATTATTTTTTTTTACAATACAACTTCTAAATTAAAATTTGTTTAAGATGCAGTTTCATCATAAGAATCCATTGTTATCATTTTCAACTCTAACAAGCTAATACCTTCGGAGATATGATGTTTCAAAATTTCAATATTACATCGTAAGTTCTATGTGTTCACAGAATGTGAACACAGAATCTGTCTGTGTCACAATTCATAAATGTATCTTGTCTAGCTATAAGAGACTGTCAATTCGTATATTTTCTATGAGAAGGCAAGTATTCGATTCTTGAATTTGTGAATATATACAAGTCTGTTTTGATGTAGTTTATGGAGGCAATAGGAAAGAAGAACCTAATGGAATCATCAAAAGAAATTACTGTTCGTTGACCACTGAGGTTAATATTACGTTTTACTTCCTTAAGTAGTGGTAGTGTTCCTATATATAGTATTTTCATAATGTGGGTTGCAAAAAATGCTGGCATATGGATCTACATTTGTGTATCAATCATTTTTTCTTGAGTTAAGGTTCATAATACAGAAAAGAATGCGTTAGTGGTATGAACTATTAAATTTCAAATTATGAAAGGAGGATAGTATTTTATTAATATATTTTGAACTATTAAAATAATTTGTTCGTAATCCACTACCTACTCAAATATCAGGAATAAATGGACAATATGCTATGATTGTCTCCAGCTTTGCTCTAGACATTTCGATGATAATTTCCTCAGGTATGTCGAGTTGTGAAAACTATGCACCGAGTGTGAGTTTGGCAACAACCCATTCCACGAGATTGAATCATTGCAGATTGCTCCTTCAATCTGGATAAATAAATTTAATGACAATTTTTAATGCATTGAAGCATTGTAGATTGCTTTTTTTTAAAGGTAATTTTTGAAGCATTTTTCTTTAACGAGACTTCTTTTAAATTTAATTTCTTTCATGATGTAGTTCTATCATAGGAATCCATTGATATAATTCCCAACTCTGAGAAGCCAATACTTTCGGAGATATAATTTGTCTGTTTGAACAAGAGCGCCAAAAAGTTCCTGTCCATAGGGCTTGAACCAATTTTTTTTCAAGTCAGTTCCGACACGTGTATCGGATTATTGCGATCTCTAGCATATACATAAGGGTAAATTATTTAAATAAGGACATGTGAGTATACGGTAGAATTCGAATAAGTGGATGAACGATGTGTGAAATTACCACCATATTACCACCTCATGTCAACGTCTGGATGAAATATTATTATTGGAGAGCTTCATAGGACATGATAATGAATTCATAGTACGATTGCGACAAAAACTCCTCCGAAGACTGCTCTTTTCTTAATATTGTTTCAACAAGAATATATTGCTATCCATTCAATGTTAGAATAAGTTGTGAAATTTTGTATTTGAATTTATCTGATTGAATATAAACATGAAAACCAATTCTTGAAATGTTTTCAATCTGGCCTAGCTCCTCATATTATTGTCTGGTTCCAGTCAGTTCACAAAAGCCTCTCGACCTACAGCACGGAATTCAAGAATCCTGTAAGAGATTTCTCGGTATATAACATTATCATGTCATAACAAATTCCGAGCAGCCCTTGAATATTTATCGAAATCGTGAACAATTCTATTAAAGTAATTCCAATTTCAATGGGTATTAGTTGAATACATTAACTGACTCTAAGAAACAAACTCAGTGTATGTTTCGACTCAAACGATATTTCTTCCGAATATGTGATATATAAAGGGAATTCGCTTCCATACGTTGATCAATAAAATTAATTCGGAGCAATTGCCGTGAAGTGGGAACATTAGTTGGTGTTATCTTCAAAGTGGTTCAATATACGTGGTTTGGAACTCTCTGAACTTTATTTCTCAAGTGATTTCTAGTACAGCAAGGGAAAGAGGCCTTTGTGCGATGAATAAGGAGATTAGTCCGAATTTTATTAGCCTTTGTGTTCGAATAGGGCGTTTTGCTCTATAATGCAAAATTTTGCCTTTCGAACAAGTTTTGTCATATAATGGAGTTATGAACTAGGAACTGGTTAACTTCGATCTTTTGTATATCTGCATAGCGTTTTCACATAAGTCTTTGTGCTTAGTTCTTGGAGATAAGTGAGTAATAATGACAGCGAATCATATTCCAGATCCTCGTATATATTCATGTGTCTGCGGGTCTACACATATACAGGGTGAGTTTTTAAGTTGTACATTAATTTCAACTATGGATTCCTTTCATCAAATGGGACAACTTTTTCATTTACCATTTTTCCAGATTCGGCTCAGATAAAAAGTTAAATGTGTTCAAAGATCTAACAATGTGAAAAGCCACCCCTAAACTTTCTTTAAGTTTTGAACTTAGCAACACTTACTGGATACAATATAACATAATTTAATTAAAGCTTTATAATCTGATGTTCGAAATTCAATGAAATTGTCTGAGGAATCTTATTTACTCACTGAAGTCTTATGAAATGGTTTTAAATAATCTTCAAGCTGCATTTTTGAAAAAAGCTCTATCTGAATATAAAAACACTGACTAGAACTTGATTTTCATTGAATATTCACTATAAGATTCTCCACAATATCTTCTTCGCCTATTTTCACATTCCTTGCATATTTCAAATGCTAAAAGCAACATTGAACGTTAAAAGGAATATTGATATAAGTAGATAGAGCAACACGGCTATGGGACCAGAATATGACATAACCTCACTTTTGTTGTATGTGCGTCACAGATGTTGGCTCGTGTTCAGGAAATCTGTACTGTGAAAAGCGCCATCTAGAGTGGAGAAGCATCGTTTACTTGTGTGTGTATGTGGATGTCATGACAGGAAATTTTTACTTTGATAGCGACATCTAGAGTTGAGAAGCAGCGTGAATTTTGGTGTGGAATGATAGGAAATCTTTACTTTATTATATATTATATTATTATTATTATACTGATCCTCCTGGGTCTTCCACAAGAAGACCCCTATAAGCTCTAGGAGCTTGACCGAGTAAGGAGAACCAGTTGTGTTCTGTGTAGGCTTTGTTACTGTGTCCTTACGCCACCTTAGGCACAGCACTGTTAATTTTTGACCCAACAGCGAATGGTGGCGATTACCGTGACTAGAAAATTTCTTTCCTAGCCTCGGAATAGAACTTGGGGCTTCCGCTCCCAAGTCAATTACTCTACCACTGAGCCAATCGCTTTGATAGCGATATCTAGAGTTCTAGAGTTGGATGATAATTTTTGATAGAACCCGTTGGAATGGTCGATTGCGAGGTATAAAATGGGTTCAAGCCCTGTGGACAGGAGCTTTCTGGCGCTCTAGTTCAAACAGACAAATTATATCTCCGAAAGTATTGGTTTCTCAGAGCAGAGCTGTGCCGAGCACTGACGAAAAGTGCTTCGAGCACCGAGCACTAAGCACTGACTGAAAAGTTCTCAGGAATCTCGAGCACTAAGCCCTATATTTCATGAAATGCTCACGATTACTAAGCACTTTCGGCAAGTAATTCGTCTTTGCGAGCACTAAGCACTAAGCACTTTACAAAAGGATGAGTCTGTTAAACATTTGACGGGGAGTGGGGGGCAATACCATACTCCCTTCAAGATATGGTTATATAATATGTTAATTATAATGGAACACCTATTGTTTTGGCGCGATCGTTCCCTGGAACGAGAACATTATCATGTTTTCCGAGTGTCTGTAATTATCGAATTTTGGGCGGAAAATGTTATCAAAGGATAAGGTTGGACTCACTGAAGAGGACTTCTTGGTAAATTTCAATTCTATCCGTCCGTCCCGAAAGTAAAGAGCTAGACTCTTGTAATTTTCAGGGTAGGTTTAGGGTGCAAATGCGCCAGTTAAGTTCGTTCATGTGATCAAATTGAAACTTAGAAATAGTTGTAGAATACGTACACGAAGACTTATTTCATATTTCGTGAGAATCATGTCACTAGACAAAAAAAAAAGTAAAAATATCTGTCAGATGTTGCTGAAATTTTGCAAAAATCGATAGGGCTGGTATTCTTGGAAATATTTTGGAAACATATTTTTTGGAAACCTTAGGAGATTTCAGTACCTGGGTGAGTGACCATTGTAGATATTATTTTGAAAATGTGCGCTTCTCTCCATTTCTCATTCAGTAAGTGTGCGGCAAACTTGGAGGCGGGCTTTCAGCTGCGACAAGAGAAATAGGAAAAGTGAAATTATGTGCGTGTAGTGTTATGGGGAAGCCTGATTGATTTTAACAAATATTTGAATGCATATTATGATGAAAGTAATGAAAATGACAGATTAGATCAAATTCGCGGGAATCACTGACGTAGTGATTTTGAGCGTTTATTATTGTCATCGAAATTAACATACAATAGACAACCATCCATACGATAGACAACCAACATATTGTACAATAATATTTACCGTCTAGGGGCCACCGTCATTATATTGTGCAACGCACATTGCACAATAATATTGAGCGTGTATGATCTGGTGAAAAAACAAAATTTTTAGAGCAAATGTAAAGAATAATGAGGGGTTTCCATAATGAAATTTGAAATCGTTGGAATTGAAAATTTCTGAATATGAATGCACTGAATTCACTCATGAATAAGCTGAAGAAAAGAACATTAATAATCAAATTAAGAAAAAAATCACTGATGTAAAGATAGGGAGAAGGCTTTGCGCGCTTGTTTACATTACTCGGAAGCTCTTGAGGTATAGATAAGCGGCCTAATAATCTGAAACCATTTTCAGCTAATTAATTGGCAGATTACATTCACCTGGACATAATAATAAAATGCTTTGAAATGTTTTCTACTCAAAAACAGGAACAGTCCCAAAATTGAATTGAAAAATGTAATAGTTATTCTAATTCATAAAATAGGATGACCACTTCATTTAAGCCTATAGCCGGAAATGTTCCGTTTTCGACATACAAAGCTATTTGCATTTCTAAATCAGATTTTTCTCGAAAATGGTGAATCCATCCAGAATTAAGTTAGCAATTTTAACTCAGTTTCCTTCATTCGTTCCGGAAAAAATCAAGAAAAACCAACTTCAGGGAACTCCCTTCAACAGCATGAATATCGAAAACGGAGTCTTTCGAGATATAGGTTTAATAAAGTACCATCCTATTTTCTGACGTGGAATATAGCATAAAATTTTCACACCTAATTCTGTACAGGACTACACTAGCAACTACACTATTGTCCGCTACGAATTTTGTCATCAGACACATTATATGTCAGAATACAAAATTTGTAGTGGAAATTTGTGTAGTTACTACTATAGTGCTCATAATCAGTCCACAGTGGACTTAAACTAGACTACACCCTGTATAATTGATTTTCGATAACCACTTTAATCGATGCTTTTTATTTACATATAAAATTTGAGCTGAATTTGCAGAATTAATTCCGGAATATTCAACTTTCCTGGAAAAATAAGTTAGGATTCGAGTGATCCGACCCTCACAAAAGTCTTACCTAAGCATAAGAAAGTTGATATTGGTTCTTGCATCCTCCATATTGACCTGTTTTCAAATCAAACATATCAGGAAAAATGACAAAGAAAATAACGATATTAAGTCTTCTCTAACACTATGATGGCGACGTTTCACAGAAGTTGCCTTCTGCTTCTTCAGGCAACGTTACAAATTCGCTGAGTACAGTAGAACTTACCACCAAATAAGTACAAAAACTATTCTACCTACGACCTTTTTTGGATTTTGAATATTTTTGAAAAAATTGGTTGTTGCCAGATTGTATCTACTGTATAATAGTTTTTGTACTTATTTGGTAGGTTCTACCAAGGGCGTAGCCAGGAATTGATTTCGCGGGGTGTTTTGGGGGTGTAAGGGTCACTTTCTGCAGCAAAATTGTTTTTTTTAAGAGAAAAATAACATTTCGGGGGGAGGGTTTGAACCCCCAAACCCCCCCCCCCCCCCCCCCTCTGGCTACGCCCTTGAGTTCTACTATACTCAGTGAATTGGTAACGTTGTATCTTATGATTTAATAAATTGTAGGCCTGAAGAAGCAGACGGCTACTTCTCCGAAACGTCACCAAAGTGGTACTAAAGACTTAATTTCTTTCCTTCCTTTGTCCTATTTCCTGATATATTTGAATACAATTAAAGAGTTATTTTATTGGATTACCACTCATTGTATCTATAATATAACAAAATATTCAAAATTAGTTTTTAAACGTGAACAGTTCCAATACCGTTGGTCCGATTATGCCCACATATTAACGACCTCAATCGAGATATTGAGGCCGCAAACTTACCCTGAAAATTTTAAGTTTAAGCTGTGGTCGTTTCGCAGATATGAGTCTAATCTAATCGTTTGAGATCCATTTCTCCCCAGAAACCATTGTGATGAAACAGTCGAGCTAAAATTCAATGAGATGGTTAGGTACCTACTGACTGACAAATGCGTCTACTTCTCTTCAATTTTTGGGAGTACTTATTTTGTCAACTAAAAAAAAAATTATTATTTTTCAATATTCGATCGTTTGTATTTTGCAATAGCAAAACTTAAGAATTCAAGTAACAGTATCAATAAATTTCCCCTGCAGTCATTTCTACAGAAAAAAATATTGCACGATGAAGATAGTAAAAATTGGTATTTGAGATCAAATCAAGATATATAATAAACTAGTGTTCCATTAAAAAATAATTTAACATTAGAAAGCTATTTCCATTTTATGAATATTCTTATTTTTTCACCAAGGGCTAATAATTTGTCATTACAACGTGTTTGTATCAAATGCGAGAATTCACACGGTACGCACGTGTGTTAGAACGCTCCTAGTAATTTAGTGTTTATTATACTTTTGTGATTTAAATTTCGGATTGAAAACATAACGAATATAACGAAGTGTGTTGTTTTTCGTTTTTGGGAAGATTCATCAATTTTGCGACAGAAAATGCTTATTTGCGAAATTTGTACAATACAAGTGAACGGAAAATCCCCGGGATTGAAGTGCATTCAGTGCCTGAAATATTATCATGCTAATTCAAGATGTTGTGATTTGACAAAAAATCAGTTGCATTTCATCAATGGATTACCGGGCAGCAGATGGCTTTGTGCAGCGTGCAGGGGTAACCCAGCGGCGCACACTGATGTGGATTCCAGCAGGGCGACTGATGTCGCAAACTCAAACGCTGAAGAAAAGCCTCAGGGAGATGGAGATGATGTTTCGCAGATTATTCAGGCTCTGGGGCGGGAAATGGGAGCTTTGAGGGGTGAAATCCGTGACCTCCGAACATCTGTTAATTTTTGTTCCGATAAGATCACGGACTTCGAGGTTAAGTTGTCAAAGTTTGAGGAGATAGCTAAGATGACAAAACAGTTGAAGTTAGAAAATGATACGCTCAGGAAGGAGATGACTACTTTGTCCAGCCGACTCAATCATATGGAACAGGAGGCGCGTGACAATAATATTGAGATTATGGATGTGCCAGAGAAAAACAGTGAAGATCTGTTGGCAGTTCTTGGACAGATATCCGAGACTTTGGATTACGCTCTGGAAAATGATATGATTGATTTTGTTACACGAGTACCTACAAAGTTGGAAAATAAACCTAGGAATATTGTTGTTAAGTTCACTACGAGGAATGAAAAGAAGAGGTTTTTGGCAGCGGTGAAAACAAAGCGGAGGGAGCATGGTTCACCTGGTTTATCTGTGGATGGGGTCTCAAGAAGACTCTTCATAAATGATCACCTTACAACGAGGAACAAAGTGCTTTTCAAGGCAGCCAGAACCGCGGCAAAGGAGGGGAGTTTTCAATATGTGTGGTACCAGGGAGGTAATATATTGATGCGCAAGACGGAGACATCGAAAATTTTGCATATTCGCAGTGAGTCTGACCTGGGAAGGTTGCAGTAATTGGATTCGAATAAGGATATCCCAAATAGTGACAATCGGACGTAAGATGGCTCTGCATGTTGTTTATCAAAATGTTAGAGGGTTACGGACTAAATTAATCAAATTTAAAGGAAACCTTTATAACAATCATAATGATGTACTTTTTGTCACAGAATCTTGGCTCAACAACAACATATTTGACTCTGAATTAGTAAATTTGGATGAATATTCATTATTTCGAAGAGATAGGAACCCAGGTACATCATCTAAAAGAAACGGTGGAGGCGTATTTATTGCCGTTCGGAACGAGTTAGCTCCTCAGGAGCTTAGTGAATTCAATAGTGATGCTGAAGATATTTGGGTTTTGTTGAACTTAGACAATATTAAAGTGTACCTCTGTTGTGTTTACATTTCGCCTTCGGATGCGGACGCCTCTGCGTCTTTTGCACAGAGACTCGAAACAAACTTCAGTATTATTGGTGACAATTTAGTTTTAATATGTGGGGATTTCAATTGTTCTACGGTTGAGTGGGTGAGTAGCGATGTAGATCTTTCTCTTTTATCATCAAATGTAGAAGAGAAATACTCAGGATTAATTGATACGTTTTCTTTCTTGGGCCTTCATCAATTTAATTATGTTAAAAATAATCTTAGTAGAATATTAGATCTAATTTTATGTAATAAAATAAAAATAAATTCAGTGACACATTGTAGGAGTGCGCTAGTAGAGGAAGACAGTCACCATCCATGTCTTGAATTCAAACTCGATGTAGGGAAACATAAATATCTTAGGAAAGATAAGTTATTGTACTCATATAATTACAAGAATGCAGATTATGACCTAGTGAACTTTAGGAATTCTGAAGTTCACTGGGAAAATTTGTTGCATGGTGATGTTGTTGATGTCGATGTCGAGACTTTTTATAATATAATTCGAAATATAATAGCTGATAATGTACCTAAGCAAAAGAATTATAATAGATTTCCAAAATATCTCTCAGTAAAAACTATTAAAACTATAAAACTCAAACTTAAATTTCATAAGAGATGGAAGATATATCATAGTATTTCTGATTTTCAAAAATTTAGTGAGCTAAGAACTCTTTCAAAGAAATTAATCTCAGGGGACTTAAAAAATTACACAGCTAAAATTGAACAGAGTCTCAAAGAGGATGCTAGGTCCTTTTTGCGCGCGTGTTCCGCAAGGAACAGCGTGCTATCATTTCGTCACAATGTCTGTATTTTTCGAATTTTTTTTCGAAAATGGTCTCAAACGATTAGGTTCGACTTCTTGATGAAGAATTCGAGGTCAAATTCAATTCTGTCCGTCCGGTCCGGCCGGCCGGTCCGGCCGGCCGTTAGCACGATAACTCTCGAACGGAACGACTTAGAGCGTTGAAATTTGCAGGGTAGTTTTGTAGCGTAAATATCTCGGACAAGTTCGTTAACGGGCGAAATCCACCGAGCGGTTTCGGAGTTAAGGCCGTTTTTAGTCAAAACGTTTTTAATGAATATTTCCGGAACCAATCACTCGATCTTTCTGAAATTTGGCAGCAAATTGTAGAATCATGACCTTTATATGCTTGCGAAGTTTTGTTTTGATCGGACGGCCCTAAAGTAGCAAAAAAAAATTTCAAAAATTTTTAAATTTTGTTTTCAGGATAACTCGAAAAATACTGATCTGATTAAATTGAAACTCAGTAGTTAGATGCAAAAAACCAATGCAAACACTTTTGCAAAATTTCATGAAGATCACGTGACATGAAAAAAATTAAAAAATTACTACTATTTTGCGAAATACTTTGCTTAAAATGCCGAAACCTATTTTTTTGAGGTTCATGCTGCCCTTTCCGGACATTTTTCGTTGTGCGCATGCGCAGATGAGAAGTCATTTAACTGCTGTAGTTTTCGTCAGAGAGGATTGGGGTTTTGGGGTGGCGGATGCTATTCCTCCATAGAATCCAGATCCCTGATGAGGGTCTGCGCATGCGTAGATTAAAGATGCGATATCTTCCGAACCACTAGTGTTGGAGAATCGGAGTTTTTTGTAAGGTGTGTTATTTTGAAAGGACTTTTAGCCGCGAGTAGATTGCGCATGCGCAGAAGAGAAGTGACTGTTTTTGGGTTGGATGGGTTATGTTGGGAGTGCTGAGTCGATATTGTGAGGTTTTAAAAGAATATTCATAGCAATTCAGTGCTCGGACACTAGTCAGTTTGGGGGAAATACCGTTGTTTCCGAGTTGAAGTGTGCATACCGTGGCCCTGGGGCCAATTTTGAAATTGATGTAACCCCTTACGGGCATTTTTCGTTATGCGCATGAGCAGACCATCAGTGATTTAACTGCTGAAGTTTTCGTCAGAGAGGATTGGGGTTTTGGGGTGGCGGATGCTATTCCTCTACAGAATCCCCTGGTGAGGGTCTGCGCATGCGTGGATTCAAGAGGCGATATCTCCTGAACCACTAGTGTTGGAGAATCGGAGTTTTCTGTATGATGTGTGATTTTGGGAGGACTTTCAGCCGCAAGTAGATTGCGCATGCGCAGAAGAAAAGTGACTGTTTTTGGGTTGTATGGGTTATGTTGGGAGTGCTGACCCGATATTGTGAGGTTTTAAAAGAGTATTCATGGCAATTCAGTGCAAGGACAAGTCAGATTGGGGGATGTAGCGTTGTTTCCGAGTTAAAGTGTCCGTATCGTGGCCCTGGGGCTAATTTCGAAATTGATGTTACCCCTTACGGGCATTTTTCGTTATGCGCATGAGCAGACCATCAGTGATTTAACTGCTGGTGCTTTCGTCAGAGAGGATTGGGATTTTGGGGTGGCGGATGCTGTTCCTCTATAGAATCCCCTGGTGAGGGTCTGCGCATGCGTGGATTCAAGAAGCGATATCTCCTGAACCACTAGTGTTGGAGAATCGGAGTTTTTTGTGAGGTGTGTAATTTTGGGAGGACTTGCAGGCACGAGTATATTGCGCTTGAGCAGATGAGAAGTGAATGGTTTTGGGTTGTTTGGGTTATGTTGGAAGCAATGAGCCGATATTGTGAGGTTTTAAAAGAATATTCATGTCAATTCAGTGCACGGACACAAGTCAGTTTGGGGGAAATAGCGTTGTTTCCGAGTTGAAATGTCTGTATGGTGGCCCTGAGGCTAATTTATAAATAACTATATTCGGCAGATCTATATTAAAATACGTTCGGATCTGGAGAAGAGGCAATTGCGTTCCAAACGGAGGTCCCACAACCGCATTTTTTTCGATCTACGGTAAAGCTAACAGCCAAACTGTATTGATAGCTATATTTGTTAAAGGAACTTGAAAAAAAAAAAAAGCACTGACGTGTAGTCAGTACTCTTTGGCGCGCGTGTTCACGGTGGCTAATTTGAATTGAATGATGAGTACTTCAAGCTCAGTAGATAGAGCGAGCCGAAGATCTACCCAAAGGATAGTGGACACCATTCACTGTCGGTTCAAAAATTAACAGTGCTGTATCTAAGCTGCCATCAGGATAGATTAACAAAGTTGGAAAAGAACACAAGTGACTCTCCTTAGTCGCACAAGCTCCTAGAAGATTTGGGAGGGTCAGTATAATCCTAATCATGTTAATCGCACGCGCGCAAAAGCAGATTGACTTAACAATGAAAGAAAAAGTGTAAAAAGTCAATCTGCTTTGGCGCGCGTGCGATTAACATGATTAGGATTATACTGACCCTCCCAAATCTTCTAGGAGCTTGTGCGACTAAGGAGAGTCACTTGTGTTCTTTTCCAACTTTGTTAATCTATCCTGATGGCAGCTTAGATACAGCACTGTTAATTTTTGAACCGACGGTGAATGGTGTCCACTATCCTTTGGGTAGATCTTCGGCTCGCTCTATCTACTGAGCTTGAAGTACTCATCATTCAATTCAAATTAGCCACCGTGAACACGCGCGCCAAAGAGTACTGACTACACGTCAGTGCTTTTTTTTTTTAAATTTACTTCCCACAAGAAAAAAACTAGTAAATATCTCAATAAGATGTATCTCGATGGAAGAGAATCATCATCGGCGGATGACATCGCTAATATGTTCGCAGACTGGTTTGGGAGTGTCTTCATCAATGATGGTATTAATACCGATGTTGATTTGGGCCACGTAAAAAATTTGTATAATAGCAACTATCTAAGCAATTTGTTCATATCAAAGGAAGAGATATTGAATGCCCTTGTGTCCATCAATCCTTCGAAGGGTCCAGGACCAGACAATATTCCACCCTTATTTCTAAAGAGATGTGCCAACTCTCTTTGTTTGCCACTATTTTTAATATTCAACAGTTCATTCAGAACTTCAGTCTTCCCCAAAGAATGGAAAATTTCTACAATAATCCCAATTTTCAAAAGCGGTGAAAAAAGCAATATGAAGAACTATAGACCGGTGACTATATTGTCGGCTATTCCCAAATTATTCGAGTCATTGATATATAAATATGTTGCAAATCACGTAAAACATGTCATCATAGAACAACAGCATGGATTTTTCAAGGGAAGAAATATCGAAACCAATTTATTAAGTTTATTTGATTGCTTAGAAGAGGGTCTGGAATTGTGTGCTCAAATAGATGTAGTATATACAGATTTTAGTAAGGCGTTTGATAAGATCGGTCATGGCATTCAGTTGCGTAGGCTTGCTGAAGTGGGTATTGGTGGTGATTTGTTGCGTTGGCTTCAATCATATATTGAAGGAAGATCGCAGTTTGTTATGGTGAATAGCAGCGTATCTGATATAATATACAATTTATCCGGAATACCACAGGGGTCGCACCTGGGACCACTGTTATTTATAATTTATATTAATGATATAGGTCAATGTTTTAGAGATTCATCATTTTTGCTTTACGCTGACGACCTCAAAGTTTTTAAAATAATTCGAAGTCTGAATGATTGCATTCTGCTACAGGATGATCTAGATAGACTCTCTGCGTACTGTGCTGATAACCACTTGTATCTTAATTTAGGAAAGTGTTGCAAGGTAACTTTCAGTCGTAAGGTGAATTTGGTGGGATTCAATTATACTGCCAATGAACATGTTTTACAGGAGGCTAAGGTGATTAAGGATCTGGGCATAACTTTTGATTCGAAGTTATTGTTTGATAGACATGTTGACAGTGTGGTCACTGATTGTAGTAAAATGCTTGGATATATCATAAGGAACAGTAAATACTTTTCGAATAATAACACCTTTATAACCTTATATTATACCTTAGTGTGCAGCAAATTGAACTTCGCATCTTCCATCTGGAATCCCCAATATAGGTTTTACGTGCGTAGATTGGAGAAAATACAGAATAAATTCCTACGGTATCTGGCTTTTAAGAATGATATTACCATTACAGATCATGATTATTCAACCATTAGGGAGAAATTCAAAATTCTGACTCTGGAAAATTGTAGGAAAAGGACAGATATGCTCCTTTTATTTAAGATCATTAATGGTTTCCTAATGGTGCCTGACATTTTGTACAGGATTCCTATCAGAGTAAAAGACATAAAACTACGAAATTCTAATATGTTTTACGTCCCTTTCGGTAGAATAAATATAACACAGAACTCACCACTTCGTAGAATCCTTACAACAGCTAACGATTTCAGCGACATCGATATTTGCAACATTACCGCGAGTCAACTGAAGAAGTCCCTGAAGGAGAGATTGCTCTCGTCACATTGATAGAGGTTTTGATTTTTTCATATTCACATGTCATATATAATAATTAATATTTAGAATATATAATAATTAATATTTAGAATAATTGCTAAAATTATTTCATTTTGTATGATAAACATTTTCCTTTTCATTTCGAGAGCACTTTTTTGGGCTTTGGCCTGTGTGTTGCTCCTGTATGTCAATAAATAAATAAATAAAATAAACGAATATCAATATTCCTTTACTTTTATTACATTAACATACATACTCGTACAATATATGTACAATAGCAATATAGTATATTAATCAATGAACATATTAAGAATGCCATTATTCATGAGGGTGATGTTTATGAAACAAACCGGAGGTGAGTTTCGTAAATCCATCGAGTGAATAATTAAAGTCATAAAAAGCAAATTGAGTATGATGCTCCATCCACAACGATTAATTCTTTCTAAAATAATTTCAAATATTTGTTGGAATCAATTGATATTTCACATAGACTTAATTTCATATGAATTGTTATCATAGTGAACTATGCATGCCATTATACTTGAGTAAACACACGTATAATATACACATTAAAGTACAACAGGCGTGGATAAAAATCTTAAAATGTTTACTTACCTTAGATTCTTGCGAAACTGCGCAGTTCACTCACTACTGACTGTAACTTCTTTAACTCTACACTCTAATGAGTCGAATGTCCATAATGATGCGATCGTCTTAAGTTTTCAGATTGTGACAAGTATGAATCGGTTATCCCGAGAAGTGCTCCGCAGCATTGCAGTGCTTGGGAGCACTTTGTAGTGCTCGGGAGCACTCTAGTGCTTGGGAGCACTTTGTGGTGCTAGGGAGCACTCTAGTGCTTGGGAGCACTTTGTGGTGCTCGGGGGCACTCTAGATCTTGGGAGCACTCTGCTATGCTCGGGAGCACTTTGTAGTGCTCGGAAGCACTTTTCGGGAGTTCTGAGCACTAAGCCTTTTCGAAAATTTTGAGAAGCACTAAGCACTAAGTACTGTAGCGAGTACAGTGCTTAGGAGCACAAAAGTGCTCAGAGCTTTTTGACGAGCACTAAGCACAGGGCTTTGGGACAGCTCTGTCTCAGAGTTGGGAATTATATCAATGTATTCAGTCATATGATAGAACTGCATCCTAAAGGAAATTCAATTAAAATAATAGTTTATTTATCAAGATTAAATGAGCAATCATGGGAATGAGAACTGCACCATGGAAGAAATCAAATTAAATCTGGCCAATTTTGCCCAATAACGAACTTAACCGAGATATTCATCTCCCTAAACTACTCTGATAATTTCTACTATCTACCTCATTCCGTTCGAGAGTTATATCTATGTCTATGGATGAAAAGCAGTCTCACTACTCTCAGATCTCTTA
Organism: Halyzia sedecimguttata; assembly: GCA_937662695.2. Taxonomy (NCBI): domain Eukaryota; kingdom Metazoa; phylum Arthropoda; class Insecta; order Coleoptera; family Coccinellidae; genus Halyzia; species Halyzia sedecimguttata. Next base: position 143,476,776 of record OW569411.2, read on the forward strand.
CTTCATGTTCCGTTCCGAAATGTAAGAATTTTCTGAGAAAACCTAATTTCGGAGCAAACACCTGAGATTTTTCTCACTTCGCTCACAATTCTTCGATTGATTAGATAATGTCATGTCTCAGGACCATCATTTGACATTATGACAATTCATACATAGAATAATATCATTATGTGACAACGTCGAAATACGATTTATGATTGAAATTTTGAAAAATCATATCTCCGAAAGTATTAGCTTGTTAGAGTTGAAAATGATATCATTGGATTCTTATGATGAAACTGCTGATTGAAAAAAATTTAATTTGGAATTTGTTTTGTAAAAAAAAAAATTTTTTCTTTGTTACTCCGAAACCATCTGTCTGATTTTGCCTAGTAACGAACTTAGCCGAGATATTTATCTCCCAAAGCTACTCTGAAAATTTCAACTGTCTAGATCATTCCGTTCGAGAGTTATCGTGCCTACGGCAGGCTGACGGCCGGACCGGCCGGACAGAATGAATTTCGATCACGGATTCTTGATCAGTGAGTCGAATCAAATCGTTTAAGACCATTTTCATCGAAAAATTCGAAAATTACAAACATTTGGGCGAATTGATAAGCACTCAGTTCCGAAGAACTAGAGTGCCAAAAAGACGGGGGATACGTTGTATTTGATCCTGCAGACTATGTATTTATAGTCAAGGTGCTAGCTGATTATGCTACGGAGCCATGGTGACTGTGTTGAGAAAAGAAGACTGCAATTCCTACACAATTATCCGGTATAAAATTCTTAACTCGAATTGACGCCGCCCTTGGACCTAAAATAAATATCAGGGATGCATTCGGGGACTCAATGATAATATTCCCAAGCGTAATTATCGAATCAATATAAGTAGGATTAATTTTATTCAAGGAATTTGTTGAGAAGAAAGGAAATTCGTGTCTGAACACGCTTTTTGTCTTAATCTCATCAAGCAGGTGCAGGGTTTTATCCTTTTGGTTCCCGTGAGAAAATACTTTCCAGTTGAGATCATCGAAGAAACAATCTTATACCTATAAAATTTTGCTTCTCAACTCGAATTTACGCCCCCTTGGACCTAAGATAAAGAAGAAGGGTTCATTTTGTTCAAGGAATTTGTCGATAAGTTGAAAAGGAGCTTTTTGTCTGTATCTCACATAAACTTACCAAGCAGGTGCATTCATTAGTGCGCTTCATCTTATTGCCCTAAGATAAATATCAGGGATGCATTCGGGGACTCAATGATAATATTTCCAAGCGTAATTAACGAATCAATAGAAGTAGGGGTCATTTTATTCAAGGAATTTGTCGATAAGTTGAAATGAAAGGAAATTCGTGTCTGAAAATGCTTTTTGTCTTAATCTCATCAAGCAGGTGCGTTCATTATTGGGTTTTATCCTTTTGGTTCCCATGAGACAAAACTTGTTAGTTGACACCATCGAAGAAACACTCTTGTACCTATAAAATTTTGCTCCTCAAATCGATTTGACGCCCTGCCTCCTTGGACCTAAGGTGAAGAAGAAGGATTCATTTTATTGAAGGATTCATTTTATTGAAGGATTTCATCGAAAAGTGGGAAAGGAAAGGGTATTAGGGTCTGAGGAGTCTTGGAGGATTTCATCGATAAGTTGGAAGGAAAGGGTATTTGGGTCTGAATACGCTTTTCCTCATTGGTGCGTTCATTATTGGGTTTTATCCTATTGGTTCCCGTGAGAAAAAAAAAACTTACCAGTTGAGACCGTCGAAGAAAAAGTATAAATATTCTAACAAAGAGTATTTTCAGTCAAATCACGTTTTGGTTTTATGCAAGTGATCAGGCTCTCGTCCTTACAACAGTCGCAAAAGTATTGAACAAAACAATTTTGTTACAAACAGCATCAACCTATACATCTGAGAAACAGTAAGTTTTTGCACATCTTTTGTCTTATACATGTTTTTTAATTTTTCCATATTTCGACTTGTTTCAGTAATGGATTTTCTTACAATATCAATGCTGCATCTCTAATTGCTGATAGAAAACCCGCCAAGAAGCTAGGAGAGCTGTAGAAAGATAATGCATACAAGATTCTGGTGTGCAGATTAGTCAAATCGAACTTTGGTGAATGTGTGCTTGTAGAATGCGAGGATTTCACAGCTTTTCTACCAAAAAGGCTCACGGAAGCTTACAGGCAGCATACAGAGGATCTATCTACAGGAAAATATTCTCTAGTATATTGAGGTCAGAAGAACACTGGGAAAAGCCAGCCAGCTTCATCGTTCGAAATAAATATACATTAGGTGCTTGTTTTATGCTTCATGTTGTTCATTGATTTATTGGATCAGAAAAATTTATTGTTGATGCTTGAGTCAAGCATGCATTTGTACAAAAAAATAAATAAAAAATCAATTTTAAGAACATTTGATTTTATTGGTTCAAAGAAAAATGATTATAATCTACATCATTCAATACCTTATTCTTATAGAAGTACATATATTCTAAGATTACATAACTTTCAACAGACGTATTAATTCTACAAAAAGCATTTATAAAATCTTCAACAGAATTTTGGTTGTTGTCATTTTCACTGGCGTTCCGAACTAAATCTTTGATGATGTCCAGGAACTTGTAATAATAAAAAGATATTCGTAGATTTTTCAACATCTCTAGACGATTGGAAATTAGTAGTTGATTCAAACGAATGATTTTATTCAAGTCAACCTCACGGAAATACATGTAACTTCCCCATTTGACTACGTTTGTAATCATACTGTCACCTGAGAATCTTGTAACTTCAGCTCCACAATCCTTATCATCACCATTTTTAATTTGTGCGATAAACATATTCCATTGCCAATGGTCAAAGGATATCACACACTCATTGCAACTAAGCTTAACTGCAGGAACAAAATTTCGTGCTGGACTTATACCGCAATCAATGTATAGAGAATCAGGTCCACATTCTATTTCTAGGTGAAATTGTTTGTTCAACAGATAGTGCTTCTCGTTTTTCACAGCTGCATCATATTTTTCTAACACACGGTTCAATTCTGTATCATAAACATTTCCGTCTAGCGATGACGTACTACATGGAGAAAAATCATGTCCATCTTCTGATATGCTATTTTGTGATGATTGCATGTTTGCTCAAAGTTTGTTCGAAGACTGAATCCAGGAATCGTGTTCTTTATTCATTCCAAGCCATCGCACCAAGACCTCGTCTCCACGTCTGCGCAATACTTTTTCAACCAAAAAAACATCAGGCTGCTTTATTTTTTAACACGCTTTTATTAGCTTGGGTTGTATCTGACTATGTATGTATGTAACGGAATCTTTGAACTTAATTTTCACCAGTATCCAGAAGTCGGATTAATTTGAAACTTTGCATACGTATCAAGAACCGATGACAATGCAATAATTTGATAACAGTTTCCCATTATCCTTATTATCCACAAAAATTGATTATTATTTATAGCTTATTATCTCATACCGGGCACCTCCGCCAATTTGCAACGTGATGTTTCAGGTGCAGTTCATACTGATGCGATATCGCATGAGCGACAAGCGCAGACACATACTCCGCCGTATTCACAAAGCATTCAATCTCCGTTAAGTCCTAACTGAGGTCCTCCGTTAAGAATAAATTTGAATCGCAACCTCAGTTAAAGTATTTAACGGTGGTGAAACTGGCCTGTTTCACGTTGATTTTCACTTTAGGTAACTGAGGTTCCGATTCAAATTTATCCTTAACTGAGTACCTCAGTTAGGACTTAACGGAGATTGAATGATTTGTGAATACGGCGGACTATCTGTATCTCATGTACAAAATCTCACAGAGTGGAGCATGTCTATCGCAAGGCGATTTGTCGCATGCGATATATCATTTTGGGCTCATATTCTAACAGTTCTAACATGTTCTAACAGTTTCCCATTATCCTTATTGGGACCGCCAGGATTAATAAAATTTTGAATGAAATGATGAGATTGCGAAATAATTTGTGGGACATTTCAATACCACATGTCAACAAATAACTAATTGATAAATCGAACTAAAAAATGAAAAATAAATAATAGTTTAAAAAAACTAAAAAAACACGCTTTTATAGCTAACCGAACTAAAAATTAGAAAATAATTTTTAATTTCAGAGAGTTTATAATACTGTAGTAGAAGATCGGACAATCAATCAGAATTTATCACCTCAAAATAAAATTATAATAAAGTTTAAGTTATTAACAAAAGAATTCAATTCAGAGTAAAAAGCGTGGGGTGCATTTTACTACTTTTCATAACTCTCTTCTCATAGATAGTTGCCAATAGAATGGTTGCTACATTTACTTTATCAAGCACCGCACGCTGTTTACTCTGAATTGAATTCTTTTGTTAATAACTTAAACTTTATTATAATTTAATTTTGAGGTGATAAATTCTGATTGATTGTTCGATCTTCTACTACTGTATTATAAACTCTCTGAAATTAAAAATTATTTTCTAATTTTTAGTTCGGTTAGCTATAAAAGCGTGTTTTTTTAGTTTTTTTTGCAATTCTTCTTGATAGAAAGCACCACTTATTGGCCTACCGGTGAAATCTTCAAGTAGGTAACTCACTGGGTTGGTAAGTTGGAGTTTAGTGATGTTAAATAGTTCAGTAGTCCATTGAGGCAGATACCCTTTTGTGAAAACGTGTCTAAATTTACTTATACGTACAATATCACCCTTCTGAAATTTATGGGGTCCCGCTATTTTCACGTGACTGTAGGCGAATTTATATATTTCACTTTCTTTCTATGTATTAACGTCAAGGGGTTTCATGCCAATAGTGCGATGTTTTTTATTATTATACGCATTTACTACATCTTGTAATATGTCGATCCATCGATATGTTCCACTCAAACTGAATTTTTTGTAAAGCACCTCTTTCAACGTTCTTATGGCCCTCTCCACTATTGGAGCTTTCTTATCACTATACGTATTATAATGATTTATATGATGCTTTTTAACGACTTCTTCTTGAAATTGTCGGTTGAAAAATTCAGTTTCTTGATCAGATTGCATGTTGCTAGGTATTCGGCCATGCTTGAGGATATCGAGAAAAGCCCTAGTCACTTCTTCACCAGTTTTCCTTTTCAATGCTCGAGCCCATATGAATTTAGAAAAGCAATCAATTACAACGAGAATAATATAATAAGCTTATCAAGCTGTCCTAAATCCAAAAATTTAATGCTTGTGGCTTTTACTTGATGCAAATCCATATTAACTCAATGAAAAATTATATACGATTTACACTTATTTATTCAATATTGTGACGCTTTTCGTCGACACAGCGACTTCATCAGACTGATGAAGTCGCTGTGTCGACGAAACGCGTCACAATATTGAATAAATAAGTGTAAATCGTATATAATTTTTCATTGAGTGTCCTAAATCCATTTGCCAGAGATCATCTAACCCTTTAATGATTGTTCGTCGTCGAGGAAAATTTTTGCGTGCAGGTCGATGAAGTTCCTTAACTACTTGCGCTAATTCTCTGGAGGGTGACATCTTTGTGACTTCCAGTATTCAACTTACGATTCGGGGTTTCGATTGAAGCTTTTATTTAGTTTATTTTTCTATCGATATCAAATCTTTCAGCAGCAATTGTTGTTCGATCCTGTGTATCTGCTTTGAAACGTAATCAAGTTGTTCATTAAGTTTCTTGAACATTTCAATATTTTTATCATTAGTGTTTTTCAATTTGACGTCAAGGTGTGCACATTTCGTTTCAATAACACCCTTATACTGATAAAATACAATACCCAATTTACCTAGGTCTTCAAGTATCCTTTTTGTCGTTAAATCAATATAATTCATGTTGGCACCGCCAGATTTTCTTGTAGGCTCCTCAACATTACACAATTTATGTCCGGTAAAGTCGTAATTACCATCACTGCTCATGGGAAAAGTATAACCAGACCGCAACCGTTTCGCTGAGGAGATCCTACGAGATGACGATACCCTACCAAATTTGTCCATTGTAATAGGTAAAATGACTTGCAGTGCAATAAGCACCACTTAATATATAATTCCTGCTTCGCGCAATTCTTCAACGATTGCCTCGATTTCGTTGTCATTTGAGGCGTTGCCTGCTTCTTTTGATGCGTGTAATAAACACAAGCGATCAACTAATTCACTAACGTTATCCCAATATCTATACTCTATTGGATTATCATTGTATTGCATCATTCCTTTGCCTAGCTTCTGTATAATATTTTTATATTTGCGGGCATTGCTTGCTTTGATTTGTTTCGATGGATTGAACAATCTTCTATGCACGCTTGTGATATCCAATATATGTTTGTAGTTTTCTTCATCGTCCGGTCTAAATCCAACAGGTTCCTCGTTGAATAGCAGTTTGAGGAACCCCTCACTACTATGATAATTATATTTACCATCGATAATAATATCACCACTATGAAGATCGAAATTGAGTGAGCTACTACCTAGACTCCACGTAGAGTTGCGGTGTTCATATTTAGGGCCATATATGTAATCTATTTGTGGGTCTCTATTCCACAATTTCTGAATATAGCCCTGAATATTTTTTGGATAGTCTTCCAAGGAGTTGCCCGAATTATTCATTTCATTGTAGGGCATTTGTGCAGAATCATCTTCATCATAGTCATAATCTTCATTATCTTCGTCATCCTCATAATTCTCTTTTGAAAATGGTATAGATGGCATGGAATATTCTAGTTTTTTTTTGTTGGTTTTTGCTGGTATAGATTTTATGGATTCAGTTTTGGGGGCCGGCGATGGTTCCTGCTTAAATTGTTCTTTCATCTCATCAATACGTTTCGTAATAGGAAAAACCATTCGATTTATCGATTCATCCTCTTCGGAACGACCCAATTTAAATGCAATGTATTTTTTTCTTACATCTTTAACGAGTTGACTTATTTTAAGTTTGCGATTTTGTCTGGTTGACTGATCGTGTGGCATGATGCTTATAAACTGATTAATTATCCTTTATGTTGATGAATTAATCGAAACCATGTCGATATCACCCATCATGCAAGTTGCAGTCTTTTACAATCATTAAACAACCATAATTATCGGTGCTCCAGCATACTGAGCAAATTTCTTTGAATTTTTCATATCAGGGGTTATATGTTCATTGAAAACGTGACGCAAATTCACATCATCACTCTTAAATATAGCAATTATGTTTCATTGTCGCGAATTAGATGTTTATTTATTGACACATATGTCTGACAAAGAAAAGCGAAAATCTGTTTTCTTATGCCTACCCATAGAATAAAACGACTTGATTATATCCTGTTTGCTGTTGCATATATCATCAAAGATGAACACAGAATTTTCTTTAGCCTCTGAGGTATCTATGATATCATCATTTTTCCTATAGCTGTGATACCCCATACCTTAGACAATCTTCAAAACATTTTCGAGTAGCTGATATTTAGGTTGATATAAACTTTTCGAGAATATATACACGTTTTCAAATCTTAAACCGTTAATGAAGAAGTAAAGATAGGAGTGCATTGGATTTTCCACAACCACTAGGGCCAACTATAAAAAATCTACAACTATGTGGAAATAAAGCACCATTTCTATCGAATTTTGATTGATCTTCGAAAATATCTAAATTTTCTACAGGCAAAGCACTGCGATGCTGCTCAATTCGCATCTTGATTGCATCTAACAAGTTTCAGTGAGGATAAGGTGGTTAAATATAAAGATCATTTTTTCAAGAAATTTTATTTAGAACAACTCTTCTTTTCATACATGGCATTAAAGATAGATGTGTCAATCTAGATTTATTACGGAAAACTGCAGACTCCCAGATACATGTTGATGGTGAGGTGGCGTGTCGTTGTTGGTGGTGCTGATGCAAGGAAAGCTTCTCAAATTGACTAATCATGTTTGTACGTTCTTCATAGGAACTAATCATAGTTTTGAGTATATCAAGTTCTCGTAGAAATTCATCAATAGTCATCTTTTCTGTACAACCTCTGCATGAGGAATAACATTCCAAAGCCAATCAAACAGGTTTTTGGAGTTTGTCATGCTGCACATGCGTGGTACATTTCCTTCATGATAGATACACATTGGTCGCTGCATCGTTAATTTTGGCGTAATGTCCAGCTGATTCAAATCAATAACCTCGAGTGGTAACCCCAAGTCCAACAAATATCTACTCTTTTGATTACCCTTTCATATACTATATCTATATCTGAGAGTGATCTTTTGAAAATATCGTCAACATCGCAAAGTTCTACACTACCACAATTATATATTAAAGCGTGATAGTTATTTTCCAAACCATCTTACTTGCTTCTGATCTCGCACAGACAAAGATGAGAATTCTACATCGGGTTTCACTATAAAATGCGCAATTTGTTGGTCAATATTTATGCTTATCCCTTTGGGTTGAAAGTTACCATCAATTATGAAACCTTGAAAATCTACTACAGCAACTTTCATCTTGTTATTACTACAGCTCGCACTATACTGAATTCTCAAAAGTTTGTTAATTTTCTTATAATTTCACTGAGTGGGTGATACTCGACTACGTTGTCGTGAACGATGATGCAATAAGCTCTGGTGTTGGTGGGAAAACCTTTTCTCGCTTCAATCTACAATTTAACATCAACAGTGGAAAATTTAAATGTTTCATCCCGTTTAGAACAATCAACGACAAATAAGAAACTGGACTTGTATTTAACATAATCGAGCACTGCAGTACTTCCTGTTCTACCATTATAAGTGTTTGCAAATTCACAATAATTATAATGAGCTTCACTGTAGTCATTTTGATCGAAATTCAGACGCAACCTTTCTTGGGGGTAATATTCGCCATTGAGTAAAACACGTATATCGGAAAATTTTCAAAGTAATTTGGATCTTTAGTAGGATCGCCTTTTCGATCAGAGTGAAAACAACATATGACATATCGGGGACATTCCACAACTGCACCTGTTTTAATGCTTCATAATTCTTGAGTAGCTCCAACAGTAAGCGTAGGGAGTTGATGAACTTCACATTTCCTGAATGGGAGCAGGGTAGGTTTATCTCTTGTTACGGTCTGTTTTCGTTTATTTTAGAAAATTATCGTTCTTTGGTTTATTTCACCAATTGTCATTTTCATTTTCATATATGCTTATTCTAGTTCATGTTATTTCAATTGTCGTTTTCAATTTTCAAACCTAAATTCACATAATCTCATCGTAGTTTCCATTTTGAAAATTTCTCATCATTCAATCATTATAGATTTCATTTTCGGTTTCACTTTAAATATCGTTACCAGTTATTGAGAAGTTCGCCAGTGCATAGGTAGATGTCATTGTTGGTCAATTAGTTCGTTTTATTCAGGATTCATTCGGCGTATTGTTGTTTTTTTTATGATTTCATTATCAGTTTTTATACCTTCTGTAATCTGGTTCAGAGATAAATTTGAATTTAATAATCACGATCATTGATTCTTCGAAGACCTGATTGATTAGAGATCGATTTAAAATAGCAAATTGCAGCCGAGTTGTAGAAGTCATTTTATGAATATTGGAAGTTTAGTTTGGCGTATTAATTCAGCTGTAAAGGCATTATAATAAAGCGAAGAAATTCGGATAGCCTTGAATTGCTTTTTTTATGGATTATGGACATACCAAGATTGGGATACCTACTGGTAACTTCAACTTTAAATTATCTGGACCAACTTTGAATGGTAATACGAACCGACCCATTGACGAGCTTCCCAAGAAGAAATACGAATATCATATTGGTACAAACTCACAAACGGAAGAAGTCAGGGAAATCGAACCATACTTATTGTCGTACTAGAACTAGGTCAACCAGCAACATCAAGGGTGGCATTCACTTTAAGTTAAGTCCCTCCGTATGGCATAATTTTTGTATCATATTTTACGTACTAATCAGCAGTGTAATTTTTTTTTAATTTGGCAAATTTATTTCACAATATTTCACAATTGGTATTTCGTAAATTCTGTTTAACTTCATTCCTTATATTGGTTCAAAACATTTTTCAATTTGATGAAATTCTGGCTATGATGAGATAGGTTTCCGTGCATGAATTATTCTTTCATATTTCTTAGTGGACTTTTTTTTTCCATATTTCCATAATTGTAACCACTTATGATTCTTTGACTTATCCATTCTTTGAGGTTGTAATCCAAATTTATATGTTGCCTAATTGAAGTGTAATAAAACCAATTAACGAAGCATTTTTTTTTGCTTTTGCCACTTAGTAATCTATGGGGTAAGGTACCCTGACCTGACCCGGACTGAGCCAGAATTTGAATATAATTATTTCTTTTCTTTAGCTTTAAGATTATTTTAGACTTTTACTAATTTTAATTTTAATTAGGTAATTTTGGCACTAAGAACGTGGCAATTTGGCGCCCGAGCAAAATACAATTTGTGCCAGAAGGAAGCCTTTCTCATCAGAAGCCTTAAAGAGCGTATTCAACTATTTCTGGAGAATCACTATACTGAGGGAACACACTATCGTCGAGAGATCAGGATTTGAGTCGTGAGTGGTGTCAATGACTGAAAGAAAATATTTTTTTTTTAATGTTCATATGATATTTCTGTTTTGAGTTGTTTTTTCGATATTTATTGCTTTCTCATAACTCATATCCTTACTTTTGCTTGAAGACAAGGTAAATTACTTCATATTTAATATGGCAACTTCGGCATTTTTCAAGATTGAACCGGATAGACTAAATAGAGAAGAACTTGAATATGAAATTTCATTGAGAGGTTTGAAGCCAGAAGGCTCTGTTTCTGAATTGAGTAAAATTTTGCGAGGTTTATTAAAGTTAGAATGTGAAGGTCAAACGTTTGAAGAAGTTGTAAAATTTGACGCTAAATCCGAATTAGAAATGTGTGCCGCTAAAATCGATGAAATCGGTAAATATCTCAGTGAGCCATTTACAGTGTCTATGCAAAGGAAATTTAGGACTAAGTTGAGTCACGTTGTTAGCAGGATAGAAAGAACGAAAACGTCTGGCGAGGATGAAGCTTTATGCCAATTGAGGTCTAAATTATTAACTGCTAGTTTACAATTGATTTCTTCGTTCGATAATAAATTATCATCTGCTCCTAAGCATACACCTTCAGTACCTCCAGAGGTTATTTTCGAAAATAATTTATTAAGTCAGCAACAATTAAATTCAACTCCTAATCGTAATTTGCCATCCACTCCTAATCAAAATTTGAGTAACGTTGTTTTGCCTGGTAATTTGATGCAAAATTTGAGCTTGACAGATAAAATGATTTTCAAAAGCTTCGATATAAAATATGCCGGTAGGAATGATTCGTTAAGTTTCAATGCCTCCTTTGAAAGAGTTAACGATATAATGGAATCTAGAGGTTATTCAAAGGATTTCATGTTCAGAATAGCTTCGGAGTTATTTGAGGGCGATGCATTGGTGTATTATAGAGCGGTAAGAAATATTGCCCATAGTTGGGATGAATTGATATCCTTGTTGAGGGAAGAATTTTTTAGAGTCGGGGATAGAAAAATTTTCGAGCAAATCAAAGAACGTACTCAAGGCGAAACTGAGACAATAGCAATTTATGTCGCATATATGCAAAATTTATTCAATCGATTATCATTTTCAGTGGATGAAAAAATGAAATTACAATTAATTAGAAATAGAATAAGGCCTGAATATCAAATGAGTTTTGGTATGATAGATGATATTGATTCAATAGAAACCTTGATCAGATTAGGTCGTGAATTAGAAGACACCAAACGCAATATCGAAAATTTTGTACCACCAACATCTAACAAAAACGCTAATGAGATTGATTTACAATATAAACGTGAAACTAAGGTAAAACTAAGTAATTTAGAGTGTAACAAACAAGTTTCCTTCTCTGGAAATAACAAAAGTACTTTACAGACAGACAGTAAACACAGCAAATCTAATTCACGTACAAAAAAAAAATAGGTCCAATTCACGATCATCGTCTACTTCTAGGAGTTCTTCTGTGGATAGGAATCATTGTTCAGAACTTCAATTTGACAACAATAAGCATCATTATAGTAGATCTGATTTGTATACCACTAATAATAATTACCGAAACTCAAATACACCTACGAGTAGAAGCAGATCCATCAGTAGGGATAGAAATCAAAATGTCAGTTATCATGCTGCATCGAATCAAAGAAAACCCAATTACAATCAGAAAACTGCTCATAATTCAGAAGTAATTTGTTTCAAATGTCAAGGTAAAAATCATGTAGCTAGACATTGCACTGTTAAATCATTAAGGTGTTTCACTTGCGGAAAATTTGGATATACAAAGTTGACATGCCCAATCTGTAATTTAAACTGGTCAAGAAGTCAAGTGTAGACCGAGCTTCGACTTCACAGCTTTCATCGGTTGATTTAAATTTTATGGTAAATAATGAGGATAGTCAGAGGAATAATTTGGATTCAATAAGTTTAGATTTTGCTTGTACTACTACAGAAATAGAGATTTTTAATAATAAATTTAAACCTGTGCTGAATTATATTTTGGAAGGTGTTACAGAAGGAGAATGTCCATATGTATCAGTAAAAATTTATGATAAAGAGTTCAAAGGGTTAGTGGATTCAGGAGCCAATCAGATTTTCCTGAATGCTAGTACTTATGATTTTTTACAAAAGTTAGGAATACCTTTAATAACAGATAATATACCTCCTTGCACCTTGGCAAATAATCATGAATTAGAATGTATAGGATTTGTTAATGTTCCTATTGCGTTAGAGGACAGGATTCACATATTCAAATGTTTTGTATTACCTGAGTTGCGTCATAATATAGTTCTCGGAACAGTCTTTTGGGTAAAAATGAGCCTTGTTCCCGATTTAAGAAAAGGATATTGGAGTTTCGGAAATGATATTTCATGCAATGATGGTACTTTGAATTCTTTACAAACACACGGAGATTTAACACCAATCGAACGAGAAAAACTGAATTCCATAGTTGATAAAAATTTCGACAAAATGAAAAATATTAAGTTAGGTTGTACAAACGTAATAGAACATGAAATTGTGACAGATAGTCCACCAATCAAATCAAAATACTATTCAGTTAGCCCATATATGCAACAGAAAATCAACGATGAGGTAGATAAAATGCTCGAATTGGAAGTAATTGAGCCATCAAATAGTGGCTGGAGTTCACCAATTTTAATGGTGCCAAAAAAAGATAATTCATACCGATTTTGTGTAGATTTCAGGAAACTTAATGCGGTAACAGAAAAATGTGCTTATCCATTACCCCATATCTCGTCAATACTGGATAGTTTAGGAATCGCAAAGTATTTAACTTCATTGGACATTAAGAACGCGTATTGGCAAATGAAATTATCCGAAAATAGTAAACAGTACACTGCATTCACGATTCCGGGACGTGGCTTATATCAATTCAAACGATTAGCTTTCGGATTAACAAATGCTCCTGGCACTTTTCAAAAATTAGTGAATGAACTTTTTGGACTTGAATACTCTAATTACATATTTCGCTACTTAGATGACATAATAATAGTAACACCTGATTTTGAAACTCATTTGAAGATATTAGAATACGTTCTTGATAAATTATCGGATGCTAATTTGGTTTTGGATAGAGAAAAATGTGTCTTTTGTAGGCCCGAACTGAAATTTCTCGGATATGTTGTAAATAGAAATGGGTTAGCTGTTGATCCAGATAAAGTTAGTGCAATAGTAAATATGCCTAGTCCAAGAACACCTAAAGAAGTAAAAAGAATAATCGGAATGGTTATGTGGTATAGAAAGTTCATTCCAAATTTGTCAACAATTGCTGAACCTATCACCAAACTCACTAGAAAAAACTGAAAATTTGAGTGGTCAGTGGAATGTGAACAGGCATTTGGCAAGATTAAGGATTCACTTGTAAGCGCTCCTATTTTAGCGTGTCCAAATTTTAACTATGAATTTGTTCTCGAATGCGATGCTAGCGGTTATGGTTTGGGCAGTGTTTTATCACAAGTTTATGATGGTAGGCAACATGTTATTTGCTATCTCTCACGTAGTTTAACTCGATCAGAACGGAAATTTTCTGCAACTGAATTAGAATGTTTGAGTGTGCTTTGGTCTATTGAGAAATTGAGATGTTATTTAGAGGGTGCTCCAACATTTACTGTCATTACGGACCATCACAGCCTACTCTGGCTAAATAATTTGAAAGATCCACATGGTAGATTGGGTAGGTGGGTTCTAAGATTGCAAATGTATAATTTCAACATCGTACATAGACCTGGAATTAACCATCAAGTTCCAGATTGTTTGTCTAGAGCAATTCCTGAAGATTGCATCATTTCAGAGATCTTGTTGAAAAATATTACAGACCCGTGGTACAAAAATCTGTTAACACGAGTAAAAAATGATCCTTTGAGTTATTCAAATTTTAGAATTTCAGACGATGGAACATTATTCAAAAATACAGGGAAAATTTTATCCGATACTTCTGCTTGGAAACAATTGGTTCCCAAGGAAAATCGGCCAGATATTTTAAGAAAATTTCACGATGATCCTACCCATGGAGGACATTTCGGTAATTATAAAACATATCATAAAATTTTGTCTAAATACTGTTGGCCCGGAATGAAACATGATATAACCAAATATGTGAACAAATGTAAAATTTGTGCGGCCAATAAACCTGAGCAAAAACTCAAAGCAGGTCAAATGGGTACAAAGCCTGATATCGATAGGTGTTGGCAATATATCGCAATTGACTTAATCGGACCATTTCCAAGAAGTAGCAAGGGATTTCAACATGTTCTAGTAGTTTGTGATTTTTTCAGTAAATTTTGCCTACTCTTTCCTTTAAGACAAGCTACTACAAATTCAATTGTAAGAATTTTAGAAGAGCAAGTTTTTTTGTTGTTTGGTGTTCCAGAGATCTTGAAATGCGATAATGGGAGTCAATTCAAAAGTAAAGACTTTTCGAAATTGTTGAAAGAATATAATGTTAAGGTATTCTTTAATCCATTGTATCATCCAGAGCCAAATTTCTCGGAAAGATCAAACCGTGTAATTAAAACTATGATCGCGAGTTATATCGAGGATAATCATAAAAATTGGTTCAAGCACTGACGTGAAGTCAGAAGCTTTTGCGCGTATGTTCTATTGTCCATTCTTCTGTATTGGACACCCTTAATCGAATTTACCATGGTAAATTATGTTGTCCATTCTCCCGTATTGGACACTTATTCGAATTTACCATGGTAAATTCGAATTAAGTGTCCAATACGGGAGAATGGACAACATAATTTACCATGGTAAATTCGATTAAGGGTGTCGAATACAGAAGAATGGACAATAGAACATATGCGCAAAAGCTTCTGACTTCACGTCAGTGCTTGAACCAATTTTTTTTTTCATGATTTTTTTTGAAATTTTCTAGGGATACGGTTATTAAAATTTTTTTTTTTCGTCATTTTTTTCGAATTTTCTAGTGGTACGGTTCTTAAAAAATTTTGAACACGTCTTTATGTTGATTTTCTACTACTAGTTACCAAGCTTCAATTCGATCGAATATTTATTTTTTCAGTTATCAAGAAAATAATATTCCAGGTGGGTATAACTCGGAAACTGTTAGACCGATTATGCCCAAAAACGAACTCAACAATCCCTTTCGGATACGCAACGTACCCTGAAAATTGCAAGTCCCTATCTCCTTTCGTTCGAAAGTTATCGAGGCAACGGTCACCCATCTACTGAATTCACACAAGAATGCTCCAATCTCCAACAATATTAAACCGATCGTATTAAAACTTGAAACTTAGCGGTAGAGTTAGGTTATGAAGGCTCTTGCAAAATTTCATCAATTTCTAACGATTAGTTACTGATATATAGAATTTTTTTTTTTATTTTCAATGATTTATTAAAAATTTTCTACGAATGCTATCCTCACCAAATTTTGCAAGCATTTTCGCGTTGGCATTCTACAACTAATAACCATGTTTGAATCCAATCGGTTCAGTACTTTTCGAGTTAATGAGGAACAAAAACCACGAAATTTCAGAAAATTTCAGATGGCTATAACTCTAAAACCGTTTGGCCGATTATGCTCATAAACAAACTGAAATGTCGCGTTCTGGTGCTCATCCTAACCTGAAAATTTCAAGCCGCTATCCCGTTCCGTTCTCAAGTTATCGTGACAACAAAAATATTTTTTAATAATTTTTTTAAAATTTTCTAGCCATATGATTCGCACAAAATTTCACAAACGTGCTAAGGTTCATATTCTACAACTACTCAGCAAGTTTCAATTCGATCGGATTCCTATTGGTTTAAAACAAAATTATTACTCGGAAACCGCTGGGCCGATTATGCCCATTAACGAACTTGTCCGTCGTATTGGGATGCGCCACCTACCCTGAAAATTTCAAGTCGCTAGCTCTTTTCGTTCTCAAGTTATCGTGGCAACGGCCGGACGGCCGTACGGCCGGCCGGACAGAATCAAATTTGACCTCGAATTCTTCATTGGGGAGTCGAACTTAATCGTTTGAGACCATTTTTTTCAAATAATTCGAAAGTTACAGACATTTGGGCAAAACTATAACGCGATGTTCCCCAGAACATACGCGCAAAAATGGGATAAATATTATTTGCGTGAAGTTATCCACACATTCTCATCCACACATTATGACGTGGGGACTGTCGAATATGGGATATACGGAATTTAACGAGCAGTGTTGCCAGACTGACAATTATTCCCTTATTAACAAATTTGTCAAAATAGGAGATTACACGCGCATTAAAATTCATTTTAAATCATAAGGGGGTTTCACATACAATTATGACCGACAAACTATACAGGTGGGGACTATGTGTCTTATACAGGGTGTCCCAGAAATCAACGATAGGCCGGTAACGGGCGATAGGCCAGGTCATAACAGTTATCAGATAAATATTTAAAAAAATCTTTGTCATGTACTTTTCAAATTATAGGTATTAGAAAAAAAAAAGGAAAAACTGACATCCTGTGATGATCTTTCAAGTCCTGTATCTAAAAATATTAATTTTTCGTCAGTCTTTTCTTTGTAATGTAAATATGAATAATCCTTCTGTAGATTACAGTTTAAAATTAGAACATAACTGCCTCAGTTTTAAATAAAATGTTGGATTTTTGCCCAACATTAAAGTCAAAATAATTACATCATCCAACTTCAACCGACTGTACTGTAACAAAAAATGTACTACACTGTTTTGGCAAGTAACATCAAAAGATGGCGCATTTAGTCTGGATTCCAAAATGGTATGATACTTGCTAGATTACTTCTTAGTTGAGGAAAATAATAATGTTTTTTTAAATGGAACCGGATTTCAGGCCAATTCTGTATAATTATTGGAAATGGAGCCTAGGCATCTTTAAGTCCACAATTTACAAGTAAAGTTTGATTTAAACGGTAGATGGAGAGTGACGTTATTTTGCCTAGTAAGAGTGAGACAGATGGTGACGCTAAGTGTGAGCGAGATAGATAGTGACGCTACTTTTATGCGAGAGTGAGACGAAATAAAAGGTGCAAAATTTGAAATGAAATTCAGACATTGGAATTTTTCAGCTGACTTTAATTTAATTAGAAATTACAGCAAATGTTCAAATTGTTGGCCTTCAGCTGCAATGCTCTACATCTTCTTAAAAATGATTAATAATAAGTAATAAGAAGCGTATAACTTCTTGAGTTAATGTATTCAGTGGCTTCTGTAATTCTTTGGTGCAGCTCGGCTAAATCTCCTTTATCGTTCCCCAGTCAAAGAAATCTGGGGTTTAAATCGGGTGAACGGGCAGGCCACGAAATAGTACCACCCCGTCCAATCCACCTATCGGGGTATTCTCGGTCGAGGAACTCCCGAACTGTGGGAGCATAATGCGCTGGGCAGCCATCTTGTTGGTACCACATGCTGCCGTAAATGTTCAGTGGCACTTCTTCCAATAAATCTGGTAATTGATTTTGTAAGAAGTCCTAATAAACCTGGGCATTTAAGTTCTCCGGCAGCTCAAATGGACCAATAACTCTACCATTCAAAATTCCCGTCCACATGTTTACCTTGTTTGCATTGCAACTGAAAGCCAGCAATTTGAACATTTGCTGTAATTTTTTGTAAATCTAATTAAATTAAAGTCAACTGAAAAAATCCAATGTCTTAATTTTAATTAGGTAATTTTGGCACTAAGAACGTGGCACTCTTTTTATCATGGAAAGCAGATTAAGTTTTAGCTCATCGTTTGGGTGCACATGTTTAACTCGCAACTCTATATCACTGATTGTAATTTCGCCTTTTGTCACCCCATTATGTTCCCCTACACCAGCAGTGATTAGCATGGAATTGCTATCGTTACGAGCACGGACTAATCTAATCAATTGTTTACCACATATTGCGTTTTGATAATCATTGAATACGTTGAGCAAATGTTTAAGAGGAATACGTATTTTTGGCTTGAGAAAGTATGACAGGGGGGTTGGGGAGAGGATTGATAGGATTGGGTGGCTCAGAGTTGAAAATATTTTTAAACTTCAGATGTCAATAATGGTTTGTCGGATTTTGCTTTCTTCCATTCCTCCCTATTTGAGGGAAAAGTTGGTTTATAGACGGGATGTTCATGATGTTGCGATAAGACATGGTCAAAGGCTGATGTTACCTAGATTCGGGTCAGCCATGTTTCAGCGCTCTTTTACCTTCAATGCTGTGAAGGTGCACAACGAAATTTTGTTGCTTTTTGAGACAGCCTCTTTGAACTCACTGAGACGAAATTTACGGCAACACTTGTTGAACTGTCAAATTTTGAATCGATTTGTATAATCCTAGATTTGTGAAGAAAATGTATTTTATTTTATTTTAGTTCTCATTTATTTTAATTATATAATTTTTTTTTGTGGGTTAAGTGGAGTAGCTTTTGGCTAGACTTCGCCCTTATATTATATTTATAAACATGCAAATAAAGACACTATTATTATTATTATTAATATAGCAAATGTACCATCGGCATTTTGTAATGGTTCATCGGGAAAATTCCATCCTGCTTCATTTAATTCACTGTTGGCCCCTTTCTCGTAGCACAGAAAACCCCTTATTAGCGATCCTAGTCCAGGGTCCTTAACAGTTTCCACTTCTGTGCCACATAATTCGTATGTTATCGAGTCAAAAAGAAAAGCACCATAATTATTAGTCAACTTCAAAGTTCCTGTACCAGCGGTTTTTTTCAATTGCCCCCTTATGAAAAGTGCCGAGTCATACATCAATAGCCATATATCTGGTCGGTTAATAGCAATTTCAATGCTATCATTGTTGTTGAAAGATTTTCCACACGAACTATTGGTTCATCTTTATTTAATGGCTGATAAATATCAAATGTTTGAGCAGACAACATAGCTAAGCGATCGCAGTAATCTTTTAATTCTTAATGGTATACTTGTCCGCTGCTGCTGCTGCTTCTCCGAGAAACGACGTTGTACGAATGACTTATTCCTTGTTTGAGACAAGTATTTATTCTGTTGGGGATGCTGCTGGCGACCAGGAAAAATCAACCCCATTTCTTAAGTTATAAGCGAACAATAATCTCTTCACTCCGAAAATTAACAAAGTTGAAATCCTGATCGAGTATGTTCAAGGTGATGTTATCAATGGTTCCGTTACTACTCACGGGCAGATATATCAAGTGTTGTGGTGTTATATCTATAGCGTAACTAGGATCGACACCAACATATAATTCATATAATGTGTGGCAAATTTTATCGTTATAGAAAGATCCCTGAGCGAGACTGCAATCTATATGGATACAGCGTACTGGAACTATATTAACAGGTAAATCAGACTGATGCTCAACACCTGCCGATAATTTTTTTCGAGAAAAACCTAACAGGTTACCCAGTGCAATACTTTTAGTGAAATCTATAGATATAGAACTATGAAAAAGCTCACACTTTAAAGTTGTGTTGTTGGGTCTCAAATAAAATATCTTATTTCTTTCACTAGCCTCATTCTCTTTAACCAAGTATTTACTTAGATAATCTTCCATATCGGAAATTTCGTATGTACCACTAGGAATATGAAGCGCTTTCTCCTCGCCTCCTGATGCCGGTTCCGAATAATACAAATATGTATTCTCTTCAATGTATGGAATAGTATTATGTGAATAAAAACCAACTAAAGCTATACCATACTGATATCTTTGATCTAGCTCGATGGGTGGAACGAAATCAGTTGACAGCGTTGAGCTACGTGTTTTCAAAGTGAATACTAGGGACATGACTGGGCAGGAGTGATAAAAATACTGTTATTTATGCTTCAATAATTTTTACAAAGCAAAAATTTCAAACATAATTCACCACAATTTGTTGAATTATACGTCTGATATACATCTCTGTTGTAGATTATTTCGCTTTTATTACCAGCGCAACCATCAGATAGGTACTTAACCAATTCCTTTGTGGGCTTAAGATCACCGAATGAATCAAAGTACTCTATCTTCTTTCCTTTTTTGCTATAAGCTACCCAATGTGTTCCAGGACCCTATGATGAATCTAAATTGATGATACCGCATTCATGCATTCTGGGCCGCATTCGTAATAAGTCATCACGCATGAATACACCCCTAAAGTGCGATATTTTCAATTTTTTTGCATTATTGGTCAATTCATAGTCGAACAGTGCTCTATTGGGTAGCTTCACAGCTAGTTTTTTTGCCTTTTAACATAGAGTCCATATCCTTTCCGATATTTTTTCACATATAGCCCATGGCCTATTGCTTCCATGACCTTGTTGTGACGATTCTGTTCAGACAACTTTTTTGTTGCATTCTTAGCATCAATAAAAGTCTTGACAACAGCGCTTCCCCCACCAAGTAAGGTCCCCAAAGTGCTCAAGCCAGCAAGAATTGGAATCAATGGCAATATGCCCCCTGACTTGAATGGGATAATGCGAGGTACTCTGATGTTTTTCTTGCCCCCAGCTTTCTTGATGGCAGCTCGAGCTGCTCTTAGTGCTATCAATGATGACTTTTTCACATCATCAGTGGGAGAAGATTTGCTCAACACCTTTGTTAGTGGTGTTATTAAACCAGTCTTGAATGTCCTCTTTTTTACTTTACATCCCATTCCTGCTATGCGTTTAGCTTTCATTGCGCCTGTAACTACAAATGCAGCTGTTCTTTCGCCTACTGAAGCGTCCTTTGATTTTACACGTTGCCAAGCCTTATCCTCTAGAATTTTATCTGCTTTATGTCTTTCCGCTAGGTTCTTGTGTTGTGAATAAAATATATCATGTTCCCTACAGCTTTCGTCAAGCGGGTTGATACCCTTCTGTCCCTCACGCAAATTTTTTTCTAACTTTGTACCTGGACCACAAAATCTGTAACCACCTGGTATATGCAGTTAAATAGGTAACTTATTAATTAGCGTATCAACTAGACCTCCACCCTCTTTAAACGTCAGCATACTAATGAGTTTAAAACTAACTGTTAGCATTCATATAACTTATTTACCTAGTGTCAGTCACCATGGAAGAGTCATTTAATGAAATAATCGTGAGATGTCTTTTCATCACCCTATACTTTTTCAGTATACTTTAATTTTTGACAATAATTCACTGTCTGAAATCAATGAAAAATGCGTTATGTCCGAGTAGCAAATTTTTATTCGATAAAGAACACGTAAAATGAATGAGGAAAGAGATGAGCACATCATAGATGGACGTAGATATTGTTGCCCCCTTAAATGTATTGGTACCGACTCAAGTATAGATGTTGTGGACGGAATGGCTTGTCTTATTTGTGAATCTTTTGGTTCTTGTAGATGTGCTTGTATATTGTATCAGCATATGAGGAATAAAAAATAAAAAACAACCTGTACATAATAGTTTATTTACATTCTTTTACAACCAATAAATCTGAAAATCAATATCACTATCTTCATCCTCTGAACATACGAATCTTTTGAAATTAGGTACCTCTACATCGTCATCTAGTGACTCATTAAGCCTATCACAACACCCATCTTTTTTATAAATATCAATCAATAATTCACAAAAGTCATAGTTACACCAATATACTCTTTTTCTGAATAGGTGATGAAGATTTTCATACTTTATATACAAGTGTGCGTGGTCGCGAAAGCTATACAACCCAGACTTGAATCCTGCCCATTTAAATTCTTTCAAAAAAATTCTGTAATGAATTTTACAAAAAAACAAATTAAATTCCTTAATGCGGTAATAATTTCGCCACACACACAGGTCTGCATAGTCATATTCATCGCCCCAATCAAGTTTACCCATAATATATGGTAAAGCTTTATGACTCGAGATGCATCTATGAGAAGAAAAAAGGGTTTCCTCTGGAAGTGGATCTTCTGTAATGCACGCATCTGATTTTATTTGCTTCCACTTGGAAACGCTAAATTTCTTCAAAATTTCGCGTGTTACATGTTCAGGTAACTTCAGACGTAATACACCAAAAATTGAACTAACATTTTTAATGATTACATTTATTGCTGAATCTTGAAGCGAGCAAACTTGGAAAGGAATAACAAGGTTTAACTTGTTGCATTGATTCAGTTCTTGCAGATCAAAATTGTCCATTCTGAAAAGAATACAAATTTTTCACTATTGCTGTGACGTTGGAGATGTTGGTGATTGAAGTGAATAATGCCCCCAAGGCAACGTATCAAACGATGATGGAATAAGGTAGCGTTTATCATCATGTGCGCTTAATGCTATTCTCGATTGTTGAATTGAATAGAGTTTATGTGCAAAGGACGTTATTGTATTCTGGTTTAAAACAATATTGGAATTTTGCTTGAGGCAATTCACATAATCATCGAAAGATACTTTATTTCTAACAACACAAGATTTTACTCCTTTTGATTTTTTCGTGACTTTCCCCCCTTGAACTTTAAAACTATACATTTTGGCTCTCAAACCTGCAAAATGCGTAATAATTTTTCCATTCATTTCGTCTTTCATTAAACCAGGTACCTTTTTATTCACTAATGGAATATTGTGAACACTATCTTTGGGGTAATCGCTAGTGTCAAAATGAGTGTGACAATCATTTTTAATGAGATCGTAGGGGTTGACACCACTAATTTCATAAAAAAAGGAGTCGGTGTCAATGTACATGATTTTACAACCCCCAGGACTCTTAGGCGTCATGTAGTTATAATGAAAATTGTACATGCATACCTTAGATATGTCGAGAATGGCCATACCTATGTATAGGGGTTTATTGAACAAGAGTTCATTCTTTTTAAGTTCAACTGCTAATAAATCTTCACCGAAAACTGTTCGACTATGGAACCTCGGAGATGCTAGAAGATTCCTCGCCCCATAACGCCCTTCATATTTATTAACTAAACGTACTACCCTGTGCAATCTGATATTCTCCATGGTCTTACCAAAAATTGAATTATTGGCAAATTTGAATTGGTTTTTACCGAAATCGGTTGTTGCTTTTGCTCTTAATTCAGTATTAAGATCTATGTAGAGTTTCAGCCATGGAGATTGTTGAAATTTCAATACCTTTTTAATTTTTTTGAATTTCAATCCTAATTCAAGCACAGTTTTTAAATGACGGTAATGAATTACGTAATCTTTTTTATCAGAGAGAGTACATAATAATTTTGACAGCTTCGAACCAGGGTGGACGCTGTGCTCTGGACACAACGGTAAGTCTTTATGCAAATCGTGCAGGTGTTGTGGGTATTGCAGATCCACCTGAAGGATGTATCCTTCGGGACTATCATCAGGAATGGTAGTCACATCAACAGGCATATCACGCCATTCAAAATCCCCAAATAGTGAATATCGACTCATCGCCCAACCGTACAAATTATTTACATCAATATAAAGCAAATACGACTCTGGCTTTGATGAGTCATAATTAGTCATTTGGGGGTTATTGGCTTCGGAAAACCTGTTCATACAACAACTGATTCCACCCCGTATACCCTGCTCCACAAACATAATCATATCAATATCTTTAAGTATTTGTAATTTATATTTTGTGTAGTTCAGCATACAGTCCCAGCTGTAGCCAGGCATAGTGTAGTACCATGCTGGGTCAAGCTTGTAAGTTTCTAAAGCAGTTTGTCTGAAATTTTCCATGACATCAGCAAACAAAAGTACATCTGTTTTCATGTACAAGTCACTGTATTCGCCTAATGATCTGATTTTAAATGTCTGCCAAACGTTCTGAGCATGACGATAGCTTGTCTCGTTAATGTGGTCATCTTTCAATTTATTGTAAAATTGATCAATTGGTGGTAGTGCGGTCTCGTTCAATTTATCTTAATCTGTCATATAATCATAACAATATGTACTCCTCATCGACTAAACTAACAAATTCTTTTTTGAGGTTTTTGAAATTATTATTTAGCCTCTGTAGATCGTCTTCGCTCTCAGCCACAATTACTGCATCGTCGGCGTAGCAGATTATCTTTATTTCGACAGTTGTCAGCTTATACCCTCTTGTTGTTTCCTTCAGTTCTTCTATTATGTCGTCCATTATAAGGTTGAATAGTTGGGGACATAAGGAATCTCCCTGCCTTATTCCTGTCGGTGTTGGTATTTCTTTTGTGAGACCCTTGTTTGTCATTATCCTAGTGGATGTTTCGTGATTAAGTTCCCTTACAATTTTTACGATATCACCAGAGACATGTTTTTTCTTCATGATGCGAGTGACATCTCTCAGTTGGACTCGATCAAAAGCCTTTGTCAGGTCTATGAAACACATGTACATGGGCTTGTTGTACTCGATGGACATTTCTATAAGCTGCCGGACTATATATATTGCGTCCAGGGTTGATCGGTTTTTCCTAAATCCCTGCTGCTCATCGGATATTTTCGTGTGTCGCTGTATCATATCCGTCAGGATCTTCGTGAAAAGCTTCATAGTTGAATTTAGTAAGGTGATTCCTCCATAATTTTCGGGTTTTTTCCTGTCTCCCTTCTTGAAGATGGGTACATTTTTTTTCCATTCCTCTGGAACCTTTCCTATGTTGAGTATTCTGTTGAACAGAGATTTCAGTTCGTTACTAAGTTGGGGTCCTCCATATTTAAGAAGTTCATTTGGTATCTCGTCTGGACCTGGGTATTTACGATTTTTCAGTTTTTGGATTGCTTCTTCTACTGCCTGGTTGGTGATCTCGGACGCCCCTATATCTTCCGCAACTTCATCATAGTGATCATCTTCCTGCTCCTCGTGAGCACAGTGTAACTCTTCGAAATATTCTTCCCACGTTTTCCCGTCAATTTGCAGCGTTTTTGTGTATTCTGCCACCTCCTTTCTCTTGTTCCTCAGCACACCCCAGATTTTTTTTTGAGCTCCATAAAGATCGTGTTCCATCTCCGAAGTGAATTGTTCCCAGTATTTCCGCTTTATGTCTCTTATCTCCGCATTGACCCTGTTTCTGACTTCTATATATCGACTTCTCTCTTCCGGTGTTTTCTTGCTTCTGTATTTGATGTAGGCTACCCTTTTCTTGTTCGCTAATTCTTTTATTTCTGGGCAATACCATTCTTTGTTGTTGGATCTCTCTACTGTTTTCACTTGTCTCTGACCAATTGCTTCTATCGCCGCTGTTTTGATGTTATTTTTTATTTTTTTCCAGCATGTTTCTACGTCATCCATTTCACCAACCCCATTCATTTCGATTTTTTGTTGGAGACGTGTTTGATACAGGTTTTTTGTTGATGTGTTTGTGAGAGATTCGATATTGAATTTAGTTTTTATGATGTTGTTTTTATCCTGCCTTTTTCTCTGCATGTTCATTCGTAGCTTACGCAGAACAAGATTGTGGTCCGAGCCCATATTTGCTGATGTTATGCTTCGGACATCGAAGACTTGGGATGGATGTATGGATCTGTTCGATAGGACGAAATCTATCATTGAGTGCTGACCACGGGAGTTTGGCCATGTTATTTTGTGCTGAAGTGTGTGCGGATAAAAGGTATTGTTTATCCTTAGAGAGTGGCGTGCGCAGAAGTCGACAAGAATTTCTCCATTATCGTTGAGTTGGTCTTCGTTGAATCGATTCATTATCCCAGGTATCACAATATTGTTGCCCACTCGAGCATTCAGATCTCCCAAAATTATTATTCTTTCGGTTGGCGGTATTTTTCTCAGTTCTGCCTCAATATTTTCGTAGAAAGCATCTGTTTCTTCTTTTTTTCGACTGCTGTCTGGGGCATAAACACTTATGAAATGTGTTCTTCCGGATTCTGCATTCAATGACAGCACAAGGATTCTTTCATCTATATATCGTATGTCGTTGATGAATGGCTCGTATTTTTCTGCGATTAAGATTCCTACACCAGCTGAAGCTCTCTTACTAGGGTCTACGCCGCTATAAATGAAGATATAACCCGGCAGCTTCATAGTGCCCTTTCCTTTCCTCTTAGTCTCAGACAGTGCGCAGATGTCCACTTTGTGTTGCCTCATCTCTAGAAGTATCTCATGGCATTTCGTGTTCCAGGACATGATATTCCAGCAGCCCAGTCTTAAAATTCTCTTCCTCCATCTTCTCAGTCGAAACCGTATTCGTTGTCCTATTTCTAGCCATGTTCATTACCGTTGCATCCGTCCTATTCCGAGGCTGATTATTGGATCTGTGAGCAAGGATACTTTTGACGCCAGGTAGGATGCTACCCTCACCTGACAACCCTCCTCCTTCATCCGGGCTTGGGACCGGCAGTGACGCTTGGTGGCCACTCAATCCACAACCAAAACGCCCCAGGCGGAGTTTCTACATTTGTATATAGCATTAAGTGTGCACCAGGTAACGCGTGAGCTATGCTTTTGAGGTTGTTCCAGTCCTGCATCAATGCATTGTTGTTGTTTTGGAAGAAAATATTTCAAAAAAACAACACATTCGTTTCAGTTGGACAATTTTAGAATATATTTTACGTTTTTGCCCTATTGTACCTACTGTTCCAGTCCTGCACCAATGCATTGTTGTTGTTTTGGAAGAAAATATTTCACAAAACAACACATTCGTTTCAGTTGGACAATTTCAGAATATATTTTACGCGTTTGCCCTATTGTAAAATTAAATTTTTTCAATGCTAAATTGCAGCGATGAATATGACTGTACATTACAAGTAACCAAATTTTTGAATTTAAAGGAGAATACGTTTGTTCCATCAGTTTCAGAGCCTTATCGATTTCAGTTAAAGTGCCTTCAAATTTATCCATTTTAACTCAACACACAAATAATATGGATGAAGATAATAATATTGAGAATTACCTTATAAATATTATCTATTGTCTGATTATTTTGCTTGGTGTGGTTGGTTGACTTTTTCCAGTATTCTCAGATCCCTCCCTGTAGATAGCTCCTTGGTATGATTCTTTTGGGTGAAAAAAGGTGATGAATTTCCACAATCACTAGTTCGCCAAATTCAGCTTTCACCAATATTTTCACCAAAATCCTATATGTGTAGATCTTTCTCGAGCTCTCCTAGTCCCCTGGTCAGCTTTTTATCAACAATTAGAGATTCAGAATTAATTCTTGTAAGAAAATTCATTACTGAGACAAGTCAAAATAGGGAAAAATTAAAAAACATGTATAAGACAAAATATGTGCAAAAACTTACTGTTTCTCAGATGTATAGGTTGATGTTTGTAACAAAATTGTTTTGTTCAATACTTTTGCGACTGATGTAAGGACGAGAGCCTGATCACTTGCATAAAACCTAAACGTGATTTGACTGAAAATACTCTTTGTTAGAATATTTATACTTTTTCTTCGATGGTCTCAACTGGTAAGTTTTTTTTTTTCTCACGGGAACCAATAGGATAAAACCCAATAATGAACGCACCAATGAGAACAAGCGTGTTCAGACCCAAATATCCTTTCCTTTCAACTTATCGATGAAATCCTCCAATGAAATGAACCCTACTCTTAGGTTCAGACCCAAATACCTTTTCCTTTCCCACTTTTCGATGAAATCCTTCAATAAAATGAATCTTTCTTCTTCACCTTAGGTCCAAGAGGGCGGGGTATCAAATCGAGTTGAGAAGCAAAATTTTATAGGTACAAGAGTGTTTCTTCGAGGGTCTCAACTAACAAGTATTGTCTCACGGGAACCAAAAGGATAAAACCCAATAATGAACGCACCTGCTTGATGAGATTAAGACAAAAAGCGTGTTCAGACACGAATTTCCTTTCTTTTCAACTTATCGACAAATTCCTTGATTAAAATGACCCCTTCTTCAATTGATTCGTTAATTACGCTTGGAAATATTATCATTGAGTCCCCGAATGCATCCCTGATATTTATCTTAGGGCAATAAGATAAAGCGCACTAATGAATGCACCTGCTTGGTAAGTTTATGTGAGATACAGACAAAAAGCTTCTTTTCAACTTATCGACAAATTCCTTGAACAAAATTAACCCTTCTTCTTTATCTTAGGTCCAAGGGGGCATCAAATTGAGTTGAGAAGCAAAATTTTATAGGTACAAGAGTGTTTCTTCGATGGTCTCAACTGGAAAGTTTTTTCTCACGGGAACCAAAAGGATAGAACCCAATAATGAACGCACCTGCTTGATGAGATTCAGACAAAAAGCGTGTTCAGACACAAATTTCCTTTCTTTTCAACTTATCGACAAATTCCTTGAATAAAATGAATCCTACTTATAGTGATTCGTTAATTACGCTTGGAAATATTATCATTGAGTCCCCGAATGCACCCCTGATATTTATTTTAGGTCCAAGGGCGGCGTCAATTCGAGTTAAGAATTTTATACCGGATAATTGTGTATGAATTGCAGTCCTCTTTTCTCAACACAGTCACCATGGCTCCGTAGCATAATCAGCTAGCACCTTGACTATAAATACATAGTCTGCAGGATCAATTCCCAACGTATCCCTCGTCTTTTTATACCTCGCAATCAACCATTCCAACGGGTTCTACCAAAAATTAACATCCAACTCTAGAACTCTAGATATCGCTATCAAAGTAAAGATTTCCTATCATTCCACACCAAAATTCACGCTGCTTCTCAACTCTAGATGTCGCTTTCAAAGTAAAAATTTCCTGTCATGACATCCACATACACACACAAGTTCACTATGCTTCTCCACTCTAGAAGGCGCTTTTCACAGTACAGATTTCCTGAACACGAGCCAACATCTGTGACGCACATACAACAAAAGTGAGGTTATGTCATATTCTGGTCCCATAGCCGTGTTGCTCTATCTACTGATATAAGCAGATATCACAAACTGGTGATGTTCATTAAGGGACAAAAAGTGGGTTATATTCCTAAGAAATCGAAAGTTCTCGAGAAAGATCATGTAAAAGAGTTTATAGCAAATGCTCCAGACAGTATTTTCTTGATGTCAAAGGTAAATATAAAACTCAATTAAATCAATTTTCTGAATTTTTCTTATTTTCACGTGGATATAAAATATGTAACTTTAAATTTTTATTTGAAGGTCGCTTTGATATTTAGAGTATCTGGGGCATTGCGAAAAGATGAGCTGTATAAGTTGCAGATAAATGATGTGCAGGATATGGGCTCGAAATTTTTAATAACAGTGAATTAATCCAAAACGCACTCGAAAAGGATATTCACTGTGGTGGATAATGAGAAACGTACACTTTGGAATCCAATCAAGAGATATATATTCTTGAGACCAATTCAAACTCCGCACGAAAAGTTTTTCGTCTTTCACAAGAACTTTAAATGCTCAATACAGCCAGTAGGAATCAATATGTTTCCGAAATTACCTCCGTTAATTGCAAAATTTCTCAAATTAGAACAACCCAATCTGTATACAGGTCACTGTGTTCGGCGTTCTTCTGCATCTATTCTTTTGGACAGTGGAGCAGATTTTGCAGCCATCAAACGGCTTGGAGGATGAAAATCAACATCTGTTGCAGAAGGCTACATCGAAAACTCGATGAAAAATAGATTAGAAACTGCTGAAAAAATTTTATGCGATAATCGTTCGCCAGTAATTAATACATCAGCTCCCACCAGTTCCACACATTCCTTATCGCAACTCGTCAGTAACGATGTAAATGTGGACTATTCAGAATGTCACATCTCGAAAATTTCGTCTATGAATTTTACGAATTGTTCAATTGGAACCATAAAAAAAAATATGTCAAAGTGAGCATCGAGATTTTCATTGTCCAATATTATATTGTAAGAAATATAATTTATTTCTAATTCATAATGAGGTCGACGGAAAAATCTTGTAATCAACTCGTTTATTAATCTAGCGATTAATGGTCTCGAACATAAACACGCTCGCTCCGCTCATGTGTTAAAATATCTCGACCATTAATAGCTATCAATAATAAACTAGTTGATTAAATAACTATTATCATACTGTGACAGAAGCAGGCACAGAAATATGATAATCTAAGCTGGTCTATGGTCTAACCTTAGATTATTACGCCGGCCGCGGCGGTTCTTTGTTTACATAATTCCAGATTAAGAATTTCTCGTCAAGAATATATGGGAATGGCATGAATAGGTGGAATGATACTTATAGTTGATATTTCACTTATGCATACTAATATACTACAAACTAATAAGATTCCACTATGTAGTGACGTGAGTTATTTATGTTGAAAATCAAGTTGATGAAATTACGTCCCATATATTAGACAAATCCTTAGAATAATTGTGCAGAATTGGAGTAATATGAAAATAAATATTTAGATGGCATGGATAACAGATAACTTATAAGTTTCATAATCACTACTGGGGACACATAGATGAATAGAGCTCATAGTAAGCCTATTCATTTATTTCCTGAACGAAAACTACCCTGCGAACTATTTGAATAAGTTGTTATTAACTTATGCCGTTTTAAGATGATATTTATAAATAATCAATTCGGAAACAAGCGAGATTAAATTGAATTTCTCTGAGTGTCAACTTTGAAATCAATACTCAGTATATGCCTTTATTCGAGCAGATCATCTGTGATTGTTTTCCATGTTTGGATTGATAATAGCAGGTAAATTTATGTATCTTTTTTTCATATTTTATGACATTCAACGAAGAATATTTCAAAAACGGTACGTTTTAGGAGAAATGACGAAGAATAATTTTCTAAAAGGATAGAGTAGGTTGGCTCAGTGGGAGAGTAATTGACTTGGGAGCGGAGCCCCAAGTTCAATTCTGAGGCTAGGAAAGAAATTTTCTAGTCACAGTAATCGCCACCATTCACTGTTGGGTCAAAAATTAACATGGCTGTGCCTAAGGTGACGCAGTAACAAAGCTTACACAGAACACAGCTGATTCTCCTTACTCGCTCAAGCTCTTCGAGAGCTTATATGGGGTCTCCTTGATGAAGACCTAGGAGGATCAGTATATAATAACAATAATATTATAATTTTACAAAAATGACCCAGGATTTCTTTCATGTTATTTTCTCATAGTTTTAGGAATTCGCGTGTCTATAACGAAGTAACCAGTAGAAATAGGGAAAAACTGTTATATGGAGATTATGTGAGATAGTTATAGAAAACTTCATACGAAAATTCATTCAATTCTGAATAACCATGTCAAAGGTACAAAGGAAGAACTGATTTCATATCCAATTTCAACAGTCTGTATCTTTTTTCTTGTGCTGAATCTGGAAAAATGGTAAACGCAAAAAGTATTTAGTTTGATGAGAGAAATCTATGGTTTAATTTGATTTAAAATTTAAAGACTCACCCTGTATATACATATACAGGGTGTTCCTTAAAGATATCATAATGGGGGTGTTTTTCTGACTTATTCTAAGAAACAAACTTTCTATGAACGTATGTCCTAAAAGTCTTAAATCTTGAGATACGGGGTGATAAAATTTTGAAAAAATATCGGTTCCTTAATAACAACTGGGATAATGTTTTAGACATCTTTATAAAATTTGTTACATGTCTTCTATGCATCAAGGTGAATTACTGCGTTTCATTTTTGGTGATAGAAATACTACGCCAATGCTTTCTTTTGAAATTAAAATTAATTTTAAAATCCTCATTCATTTCTGAGTAAATTTGATCTCATGGATTTTATTTGTCCGACACACGGTTTCCGCTTAAACAATAAAAATTGTTTTACTTCAGGATTAATTCCTCAAAAATCTAACGCGGTGTGAAAATGTCGCATGTGCATTGACTGAAAGCAAATGGGGAGACCTGTTTTTTTCTAAAATGACTAGTGAAATTAGTCAAGGAATAACCCCCTTAAATATTAGCATGTATTTGAGGAACGCCCTCAATATGTCGAATCGATCGTTTTTATTCATGATTATTTCTCAACAAAACTTCGCTTCTTTCGTCCCCTGAAACTCCTCTTTTCTTTCCTCGGTTCAATCATACCTCATCCTGTACTTCATGAATGAATCTTGCTTAAGAAGCACTCAAGCCGAAGCGTATATCCACGGCCACATCAGGCAACAAACATATCATCTCACCTAGCCAAAGAAATCAAACAGTCGACTTTAATACCAATCCTCCGACACGGCCAATCCTGACATACCAGTCGTCCTCGGCTATTTCTAAAACAAGACAAATTCTTGCAAAACTTGCAGCTTATACAATATTCATCAAACGCACATCCTGATACCTGTTAAAATCGTTGCTATCTACTTTATCTCATTTATTAAGTTCGACTATCATGCTTGGGGCTCATTACTCCATGATAAAACTGATCAAATCAGTTTCACAGTTGCAATAACAGCCGAATGTGATAATTCATCCTCCTTAATGATCAAATTTTACATATCTACCTTTGGGTGGACTATTAGGCCTGCTGCCCATTGCGCCATTAGGAAACTATCAGTTTTACACGTGCAAACGGCACAACTTAAAAGTTCAATCTTCATAATGATCTGATTCATCGATTCTACTATTATGACTGCTACTCATTACGCCATGACAAAACTATCTATTCAGATCAGTTGATAACTTCAAAAATACCTACACATACACATACACATACACATATACATACACATACACATACACTTATACATACACATACACTTAAACATACACAAACACATACACATACACATACACATACACATACACATACACATACACATACACATACACATACACATACACATACACATACACATACACATACACATACACATACACATACACATACACATACACATACACATACACATACACATACACATTCATATACACATACACATACACATACACATACAAAAACATTCTCATTCAACTCAAAATCGTTTATATTTACCACATTCAACATTCAATGTTGCAACTTTTATGCCTGCTGCTCTTTGCGCCATGACAAAACTGGTCAGATCAGTTTCACACTTGTAAACAAAACACAGCACGAGGGGTAAACCGCTAGGAATTCTGGTGTACTAGAAAGGAGAATTCCATAGAATTCCTATTGAATTCCGAGGAATTCCTATTGATTTCCTGGAATTCCTATTGAATTTCTGGAATTCATATTGAATTCCGTGGAATTCCTATTCTTGAGTCTGTTCAAAGATGGTGCACAAGAGTCCCATTTTCCTCCTTCTCTCGACCTGACTACCAGACAAGGTTGGGTTTATTCGGGCTAACCAGCTTTGAGGACCGGCGTACCAGAGGCGACATGATAGTAGCTTTCCGAGCAATGCATGGATTCTTCGGTATTGACCTTGGACAGTTATTCCTTCCAAATCGGAACAACCTTCGTGGACACGCTTATAAATTGGTCAAGGAACCATTTCGAACCTCCTGCCGAATGAACTTTCTATCCAACAGAATTTTTGAGGTTTGGAATCGTCTCCCAGGTGCAGTGGTGAATGCAACATCCACCAATGGATTCAAGAACTCTTATGATCAATGCGGTGTTAATTAGTTTCTATTTTTCCTTTACAATTCTAGCAGAATACTTTTAGTTTTGGCTTTTTTGAGTGCATAGGTTTTACCTCCACTCTTATTGTAAATTAATAATAATAATAATAATAATAATAATAATTTGGGGGGAAATTCAAGCAACAAATTGCCATGAAAATAGGCGTATTAGATAACTAATTCACCACATACCTATCCATTTCCTTTCACAAGCAACTTTTACGATAACAAAAAGTTCCCTTAGTTTCGAATATATTATTTTGTCCTATGTTTCCCTTCATTTTTCAACAACTCAGTTCAAACTTCAGCTTTATTACTATCAAATCTTCCCTTCCTGTACCATACAGTTTCTCGATGCTTTGTAACGCTCAATCTCTTAAAGTATGAACATAGCTTTCATTATCAACGATGTTCATCATCTAATATCAATGTCTAAATGACATTATCAATCATTATCATCTATTAATCGAACAGTTCAGTGGTATTGAATTTCTGCCACAGTACTTACCAAGACCTTACAAACTACTAATAGCATGTCCAACTTTTTGCGCGCGTGTTCCGCAAGGAACAGCGTGCTATCATTTCGTCACAATGTCTGTATTTTTCGAATTTTTTTTCGAAAATGGTCTCAAACGATTGGGTTCGACTCCCAGATGAAGAATTCGAGGTCAAATTCAATTCTGCCGTCCGGTCCGGCCGGCCGGCCGTTAGCACGATAACTCTCGAACGGAAGGACTTAGAGCGTTGAAATTTGCAGGGTAGTTTTGTAGCGTAAATATCTCGGACAAGTTCGTTAACGGGCGAAATCCACCGAGCGGTTTCGGAGTTAAGGCCGTTTTTAGTCAAAACGTTTTTTAAGAAAATTTCCGGAATTGATCACTCGATATTTCTGAAATTTGGCATCAAATTGTAGAATCATGACCTTTATATGCCTGCGAAGTTTTGTAATGACCGGACGGCCCTAACGTGGCAAAAAAAAATTTCAAAAATTTTAAAATTTTGTTTTCACGATAACTCGAAAAATACTGATCTGTTAAATTGAAACTCTGTAGTTAGATGCACAAGACCAATGCAAACACTTTTGCAAAATTTTGTGAAGTTCACGTGACATGAATAAAATCAAAAAATTACTACTATTTTGCGGAATACTTTGTTAAAAATGCCGAAACCTATTTTTTTGAGGTTCATGCTGCCCTTCGGGCATTTTTCGTTGTGCGCATGCGCAGATAAGAAGTCATTTAACTGCTGTAGTTTTCGTCAGAGAGGATTGGGGTTTTGGGGTAGCGGATGCTATTCCTCCATAGAATCCAGATCCCTGATAGGGGTCTGCGCATGCGTTGATTAAAGATGCGATATCTCCCAAACCACTAGTGTTGGAGAATCGGAGTTTTTTGTGAGGTGAGTTATTTTGAGAGGACTTTTTGCCGCGAGTAGATTGCGCATGCGCAGAAGAGAAGTGGCAGTTTTTGAATTGGATGGGTTATGTTGGGAGTGCTGAGTCGATATTGTGAGGTTTTAAAAGAATATTCATAGCAATTCAGTGCAAGGACAAGTCAGTTTGGGGGATGTAGCGTTGTTTCCGAGTTAAAGTGTTCGTACCGTGGCCCTGGGGCAAATTTTGAAATTGATGTTACCCCTTACGGGCATTTTTCGTTATGCGCATGAGCAGACCATCAGTGATTTAACTGCTGGTGTTTTCGTCATAGAGGATTGGGGTTTTGGGGTGGCAGATGTTATTCCTCCATAGAATCCCCTGGTAAGGGTCTGCGCATGCGTGGATTAAAGATGCGATATCTCCTGATCCACTGGTGTTGGATAATCGGAGTTTTTTGTAAGGTGTGTGATTGTGAGAGGACTTTCAGCCGCAAGTAGATTGCGCATGCGCAGAAGAGAAGTGACTGTTTTTGGGTTGTATGGGTTATGTCGGAAGCGCTGAGCCAATATTGTGAGGTTTTAAAAGAATATTCACGGCAGTTCAGTGCACGGACAATTCAGTTTGGGGGATGTACCTTTTTTTCCGAGTTAAAGTGTCCGTACCGTGGCCCTGGGGCTTATTTTGAAATCGATGTTACCCCTTACGGGCATTTTTCGTTATGCGCATGAGCAGACCATCAGTGATTTAATTGCTGGTGTTTTCGTCAGAAAGGATTGGGATTTTGGGGTGGCGGATGCTATTCCTCCATAGAATCCACTGGTGAGTGTCTAAGCATGCGTGGATTAAAGATGCAATATCTCCTGAACCACAAGTGTTGGAGAATCGGAGTTTTTTGTAAGGTGTGTGATTTTGGGAGGACTTGCAGCCGCAAGTAGATTGCGCATGAGCAGAAGAGAAGTGACTGTTTTTGGGTTGTATGGGTTATGTTGGGAGTGCTGAGCCGATATTGTGAGGTTTTGAAAGAATATTCATGGCAATTCAGTGCAAGGACAAGTCAGTTTGGGGAATGTAGCATTGTTTCCGAGTTGAAGTGTCCGTACCGTGGCCCTGGGGCTAATTTCGAAATTGATGTTACCCCTAATGGGTAATTTTCGTTATGCGCATGAGCAGACCATCAGTGATTTAACTGCTGGTGCTTTCGTCAGAGAGGATTTTGGTTTTGGGGTGTCGGATACTATTCCTCTATAGAATCCCATGGTGGGGGTCTGCGCATGCGTGGATTCAAAAAGCGATATCTCCTGAACCACTAGTGTTGGAGAATCGGAGTTTTTTGTGAGGTGTGTAATTTTGGGAGGACTTGCAGCCACGAGTATATTGCGCATGCGCAGACGAGAAGTGAATGGTTTTGGGTTGTTTGGGTTATGTTGGGAGTAATGGGCCGATATTGTGAGGTTTTAAAAGAATATTCATGTCCATTCAGTGCACGGACACAAGTCAGTTTGGGGGAAATAGCGTTGTTTCCGAGTTGAAATGTCTGTATGGTAGCCCTGAGGAAAATTTATAAATAACTATATTCGGTAGATCTATATCAAAATACGTTCGGATTTGGAGAAGAGGCAATTGCGTTCCTAACGGAGGTCCCACAACCGCAATTTTTTTCGATCTACGGTAAAGCTAACAGCCAAACTCTATTGATAGCTATGTTTGTGAAAGGAACTTGAAAAAAAAAGCACTGACGTGAAGTCAGTACTCTTTGACGCGCGCGTTCACGGTGGCTAATTTGAATTGAATGATGAGTATTTCAAGCTCAGTAGATAGAGCGAGCCGAAGATCTACCCAAAGGATAGTGGACACCATTCACTGTCGGTTCAAAAATTAACAGTGCTGTATCTAAGCT
Source organism: Halyzia sedecimguttata (assembly GCA_937662695.2). Taxonomy (NCBI): domain Eukaryota; kingdom Metazoa; phylum Arthropoda; class Insecta; order Coleoptera; family Coccinellidae; genus Halyzia; species Halyzia sedecimguttata. The sequence goes on from OW569411.2 coordinate 143,513,897, forward strand.
GCCATAAGGATATAGAGTAACAAAGTTGAAAAAGAACATACCTGACTCTACCCAAAGGATAGTGGACACCATTCACTGTCGGTTCAAAAATCAACAGTGCTGTATCTAAGCTACCATCAGGATAGAGTAACAAAGTTGGAAACGAACACATCTGACTCTCCTTAGTCGCACAAGCTCCTAGAAGATTTGGGAGGGTCAGTATAATCCTAGTCATGTTTATAGCACGCGCGCAAAATCAGATTGACTTAAAAATGAAAGAAAAAGTGTAAAAAGTCAATCTGCTTTGGCGCGCGTGCTATAAACATGATTAGGATTATACTGACCCTCCCAAATCTTCTAGAAGCTTGTGCGACTAAGGAGAGTCAGTTGTGCTCTTTTCCAACTTTGTTACTCTATCCTGATGATAGCTTAGATACAGCACTGTTAATTTTTGAACCGACAGTGAATGATGCCCACTATCCTTTGGGTAGATCTTTGGCTCGCTCTATCTACTGAGCTTGAAGTACTCATCATTCAATTCAAATTAGCCATCGTGAACACGCGTGCAAAGAGTACTGACTTCACGTCAGTGCTTTTTTTTCATATGTTCAAACCAATTGTTTCGACCAAAATAATTGTATCACATTCATAACTAGAATGAGCTCGTATATCCCTTAAGCTGCTTAGGGAGTACGATAAGCGACAAGGGGGTCGACATCGACAATTCGACACTCGACACTCTAGACCCCAGGTACTAAAATGAGTCAGAATTTACATATCAAGGGATTATCACTTATGTTCACTAAGCAATTTATAGGTTTGTATCAGATCATCAATACTCCCATTGTAATTAATGTTTGCATCGATAATTCTTATAATCGTTCTTCGCTTTGCTGTTCTACTAGAACCAGTTGCTCGTTATCCCCACTAGATTTATATACTTTTCAATAACCTTTGCAATGTCACTACATATTTTCAATTCCTTTAGGTGAAAGATTTCGAGAGAGTCATGCAATAGATTGGCAACAGACTAGTGATGGGACCTCTCGAGTGAAAAAAATCAAACCTTTCCATTATTGAAACATCTCGAGATATCTCGAGATGTTCTGGAAAATGCGAGCAATATCATTCAAATGATTTTCTGCTGTCTATCATGTGGTACGCAGATGAGATATCACTTGACTCGAGCAAGAATTGAATGAAATGAAATGAGATACGAGATATATCGTACTCGTAATTCATTCGTATACGTTCTGAATGTTTTGATATTTCAAATTTCCTTTGGCGCACTTCTGGAGGGCGAGATATGAGTATGAAATATGATAGGTTTCTTTAACAATCGATAGAATTTATGGCTACCATCTGGATTCTGGTTTGGTGCTACCGAAATAGTAGTACTGCTAGTGAATGATTTTATATTTCATTCCACTGCAAATTGGGGTATTCATTATTCTTATCTTATTCAGTCTAGCTGTCCGTTCAGAATATTCCGATATATTCCATTTGTTATTGATTTAGTACTTGGAATCGGAGGTTCCTTTAACATTCCATATAGGTGTTTTATCATAATTTTCTTTAAATATTAGTATAAGTGGCATTTAATGCTTTAGATAGCTTAAATTTTTTTACTCACAATTGGTTTTATGCATCTATTGAATTGACTCAAATGTTATTCTCTATAATTCAGGAACTGATTAATTGGAGGGATGGGAAAGATCATAGAAAATAAATTCAATCTGGAACGTGTAATATATGATTGAAAATATGTTTCTGCAAAAAAAATAATAATATAAAAATGGAAAATTTCAGTGAAATTACATTTCGTCATTCAGAAATATTATTTGTTTTACATTTTGTTGGCTATAATCTATTGAAGCGGATTTAGTTAATTGTCCACATTGCGAAAATACCCTTTCCGACGGAACTGATGTTGTTGGTATTATTGTATTTAGTAATTATAAATAGGTATATAATGGTGCATTGTATGAATATCCTGAAAACTAAAATGTGAGTATCGTGCGTTATTTATTGTTGTCATTCTGGATTTAATTCTAGGGAATTTTAGGTTCATCATTCATTTCACTCCATTCCCTTTCGAACAGATAGAAATAAATATTCAACTATTGGGCCAAAACAAAATAGCATAATAATAAATTAACAAGGGACCAACGGCAACGTAATGAAACAAAGCCATGAAATGTGGAACTTAATACTGCTGTAAGGAGTGCCCGCAATTATATTGAAGATAAGGGATAACCAAAGCCGCTGACGCGATGAGAAATGAGAGGAACACCGAATGATCAATGGCTGCGTTCAGCGGAAAGAGCAGTTGCAAAGCTGCTCACTGAGCGCTCACAGATCCTAAAGTGATCAGATAGCGGTTTTCTGAACGGTGAGAAGTTAAAACGGTGCGAAAGTGACATTTACACAACCTAATTCTATTGTGTTCCCTTTAAATGTTTACACTTACAAAAAAATCTAACCCCGAAAACTATGGTTTGACAGTTTTCACAACGTGTTTTGCTTATTGAGCGGAATTAAATGTCGCTCACAAAAATGGCGTCCGCTCACTAAACATGTTGAGCAGGAGCTCACTGTGTAGGATCGTTCAGCGAAAATTCTTCCAACTGTCTTGCAACTGTTGTGTCCGCTGAACGCAGCCATTGTCTCGAATGATCATTCGATTATTGAAATCATTCAATTATTCCCCACACTACAACAGACACACCACCTATGTATTCTAGGTGTACTATATAATTATTTTTATTGCTTTATGATTTCGAAATATTTCAGTCTATACATAGTAAATACAAAGAATGATGAATTGCATTGACAACAACCAGAGTTTCTACCTCATAAGATACCTAGAATCGGAGAAGATATTATTTTGCTGTAGAATCCAATTGAGCTAAGTTTGTTATCAATTTATAATGCGATATCGTACCAAGACAAAGCTGGTGTGGATAAAAAACTCTATTGAGTCTTGTAGATCACATATCTCAAGCACTATTATCGCATGTTGAGATGGTAATTATATTTCTTTAAAATCATATCATGTTCAAGTTTACACCGAACATTTCTTTTATTAGATATTAAAACATAAATGGGACCGACAAGTTGTGATAAAATGTTTGATCAACTCTTGGAATTTGGTCGTATTTCACAATTTTGTACCTCTAATCCAAGATATTAAATTTTTGTCATAAGCACTAATATTTTGTTACATTGAACAAGAAACCTGCAGTCGTATTTAATGATATTTGTACTGTCTCACCGACAGTTAAGAAAATAATCAACATGTCATCTACATCAACTATAACACAAGAATAGGCAAGTTCACTCCAAATCTATCATTCCTGCAAGCTTAACTTCAGCTGTAGCATTTTTCAATCCAAAAGGCATGATCAACGTCTCATAGTGCCCATCAGGCATTTCCATTTCACTTTCTATAATCGAGACATAATCAATAAGTACCAACTAAAATTATTGAACTTGAAAACAGAGACCAACTAAGATAAATTATATCATCTTTCAACACTTGAACAATGAATTTTGCTTATCACACTTTCCTTTTCACTATGTGCAAGTCCATTAGGCTATCTTCGAACTTTTTTGTTCTCATAAATTATTCGTACTTCCAATTGTCTATTAGTGACTCGATTTCTAGGATTATTTTCAACGAAATATCTGACAAATTGTCGCAAGCTATTTTTTTTCATTTATAATCATCAATTTCTGTTATGATATGAATTGAATCAATCGTCCTGATAGAATTTATTGCAGCCATTTATCTTGGATTTACTATTTAAAATTATTATATCATGATATCATCAAATCATTTTATCGTCATATTTCATTTCATGCAACCATCTGTAAATGTTATTCAACTTCAATTTCTGAAGAAGCCTGTACCCTGTTCTGTACTAAAAACTATTATTTTTCATAACCCCTTGAAATTAACGATGTTATTGAATTATCTTACTATACATTTTTCTACCATTTCAAACATAATCAATGGGCATTCTGCTCCGGAATCAAAATAGAACTATAGTCTGTTTAAGATATATTGACATCGAAGTAGGCCTTGAACGTGTGGTTGGTGTTTTATTTCTGGTTACAAAAAGTTACTGTTCTGCAGAGAGCAGAGAAATGAATTATTACTATAACCTCTAATATTTTCAATGCTATCTCCTATTTGTAATTCATTGAAGACCCGTATAAATGTATTCTTGATGTACTATGGAAATTCAAATCGCGAATGTAGTTTATCCTGAGAATTTGGAAGGATAATTTCAACAAGTTCAACTGCAGTAGACTGATGAAACAAACATGAATATGAGGTTGAAACCATTTCAAATAATTGGAACAATCATTATTTATAATAGAAAAGTACAAAAATTGGATAGTTTTTTTAATGCAGGATGAAGAGCCTTTTGACATAATAATCATGTGCATCTCAATATATCTTAGAACTCAGGTTCCTTATCCAAAGCCATTGAAGAATCAATCAAGGTGTAAAAGCCCATAAGAAACTCACTTTTCATTTATTGAATCCATATTGGTTATTGAATAATTTCATTAATATAATGTTTATAAATATAATGTTATTCCTATTAATTCATCAGTATAAATTATTGAGAGGTGGATTGAATAATGGAACATTATTTTTAAGCAGACTTATTATTTCTGTCTTAACTTGGACAGTAACAGCTTGGAAAGTAATAGCTCGTAAAAGATTATAATCTATATGCAATTAAAATACATAGTTCAAGTGTTCATTTTTCCACAAAAAAAATCGGAACCAAAATTTTACTACGTAAATTTTTTCACGTAAGCTGTGAGTTTTATGGATTTCAATTGAAACTAGGAAAAGAGAAGATTATTAGCCATTTTCGAATGAACTGTCATTTTAGTATTATGATTTATATTGAAAAACTTAATGATTTAACATTCTATTTTAAACTTTGATTTGCTTAGTTCGTAGAGCTCATGAAGGAAAGAACAAATCGAAGAAAACCTTCAGGGAAGTGCTCTCTCATATTTACAAAAATTTTAATTTAATGTAATGTCTCTTTAAATGTATAGTCGTATATTATTGGAGTTCTTTCACAAATAATGCCAGGTTTTAATGATATGCCTTCTTCTTTTTTCCTTAGAAGTCTTCGATGAGTACTTGAGGAATCTGAAATATTATGGACAATATAATAATCAGAACAGTTTACCAGGAACACTAGAGCAATGGTGGCAGTAATATCTGCAGATTCCCTCAAGCATTCACAGTAACATGTATATACTGCTTCGCGTTCCCTTTTTGTTAGGCGAGAGGTATCGTAATCAATTCCAGACATTTTTAATAGCTCAAGGATGCGGAAATACTCAAACTCTGTACGATTAATTATAAACACATATGTAAAAACTATCCCAAATGGGTCGATTATCGTTATATCCAAATTGTTAAGAAATAAATAATAAATGACAGTTCATCAGCTCATGGTAATTTTCAATGCGAATAACCTAAATTATGTGACTTGAAATATAACTAGACCGGCCGTTGCCAACTGAATTTCGATTTTCCATAGGCACCCTTGATGTCAATATATCTTAAACGGACTATACTTCAACTCACCACACCGCTTTGAAATACTACTTGGAACTATGTTCACCCTGTTGATTTTTTTCTTCTCGCCTGTCCTCCCATTATTTGGACGACTTTGTAGTATATTTTCAAATGAATACCTACAGTTTTGAATTCCGCCCAGGTAATACAATATAGAATATTCGTGATAACCATTCAGAAGCTCTTCTTTGCAAATTGTGGCTCAGAGCACTATTTAAAACACTAACTTGCACTGAGTTTTTCGGATTTGGCACAAATTGATTGTATTGCACCGAGAAATGGGATCAATATCTGATACTTCAGAATTAAATTTAGATAACGGCAAATTTATTTCATTCGAGTCGGTAGTTTTCAATGCATTTAATGTGATATGAAATTACGATTCTGAATACACAATATTGATCGTCATTTCGTCCTTGCGAGTTGAATCCCACTTCTGATGTCGAATGGATCGTTTTTGCGCGTATGTTCTGGGGAACATCGCGTTATCATTTTGCCCAAATGTCTGTAATTTTTTTAATAGGTTTTTCTTTTTAATGGTTTCCGAGTAATAATTTCGTCTACAACCAATACTAATCCGATCAAATTGAAACTTGGTGAGTAGCTGTAGAATATAGATCTAGGGACGTTTGTGAAATTTTGTGAGAATCGTATCGCTAGAAAATGTTTAAAAAATTATTAAAAAATACTTTTCACGTAACGATAACCTTAGAACGGAAAGAGGTAGTGGCTTGAAATCTTCAGGTTAGGTTGAGAATCTGACTGCGACGTTTGAGTTTATTGATAGGCATAATTGGCGAATTGGTTTTGGAGTTATACCCATCTGAAATTTAATTGTTATTTCCTCAATAAATCTAAAAATACAAAACTGATGCATTTCAAACATAGTTACTAGTTGTAGAAAGGCAACACAAAAATTCCTGTGAAATTTCTTAAGGATTGTGTCACTAGAAAGTTTTAAAAAAATCATAGAAAATTAGTGAAAAATATTTTATATATCAGAAACCTTTTGTCCGACATCGCTGAAATTTTGTGTGAGCTTTCAAAACTTAACTCTACTTCCAATTTCCAAGTTTGAACTTGGTCAGGTCTATATTGTTGGAGATCCGAGCAGCTTTGTGTGAGTTCAGTAGCTGTATGGGTGACTGTTTCCTCGATAACACTCGAACGAAAGGAGATAGGGACTTGCAATTTTCAGGATAGGTTAAACATCTGAATGGGAGAGTTAAGTTCGCTGTTGGCCATAATGGGCCCAATGGTTTTGGGGTTATACTAATCTAGAATATTATTTCCTGGATAACTCAAAAAATATAGACTCGATCGAATTGAGGCTTAGTAGCTAGTTGAAAAATTTCGACATAAAGACGTGTGTAAACTCTTGTGAGGACCGTACCACTAGAAGATTTTCAAAATATTACGAAAAAATATTATATATCTCATGATTCCTTGAGAACGGAAAAAAATAGCGACTTGCAGTTTTCAGGGTTGAGTGCGCATCTGAATGAGACATTGAAGTTCGTTAATTAGCATAATCGGCCAAATGGTTCTGGACTTATATCAATCTGAAATTTGGTTGATATCTCCTCAATAACTCAAAAAATACACAAATCCGATCCAATTCGAGCATGTTTATCAGTTATAGAATGCCAACGCGAAATTTCGTGAGGATCGTAGCATTAGAAAATTAAAAAAAAATCATTGTGAAAAAAAATGGTCCAAGCACTGACGTGAAGTCAGACGCTCTTGCGCATATGTTCTTTTGTCCATTCTCCTATATTGGACACTCTTAATCGAATTTACCATGTTGAATTCTATTGTCTGTTTTCCTGTATTGGACACTCTTAGTCGAATTAACCATGGTAAATATCGAATTTACCAAGGCAAATTCGATTAAGAGTGTCCAATTCGGGAGAATGGACAAGAGAACATACGCTTGAAAGCTTCTGACTTCACGTCAGTTGTTGTTATTCATGATTATTTATCAACAGAACTGATTTAATAAGTATCAACTTCGCCCTATATCTAGCGGGTTTCGAGTAATTCATTTATTTACTTCCTTTTTTGTGCAAAACATAACTTCAATTCAACATTCATTACTTCGTTACTTGGATTCCAAGAAAGTCCAAATTTTGGGTATGGATTAACAATATCCAGTATATCATTTACGATTGAGGACGTTCCTAATCAAACAGGGTTGTACAAAATCCGAGGCTTTTCCGAAACATAATAACGATAAAATATGTGATTTTCCAAATAGAATTTCCTGCATATCATAATATGTATTATAAGAGAACGGAATTTGCTTTCAAATTATATAACATGTTCCCATGCCTAAATTGTAAGGTTTTCGAATTAAAAGCAAGTTTTCATGTCAATGGCAAAATTGAGCTACATTTCGTACTAGCTATCCATGAAATGTCAGCACATGTATATTTTGATAATTTAACAATTGGCATCGATTGTAAAGTATTGTTGAATTTATTAACGGAGATTTTATTAAAACATTGGTTCAAACACTGACGTGAAATCAGGAGCTTTTGCGGGTATGTTCTGTTGTCCATTCTCCTGCATTGGACGCTCCTAATCGAATTTAACATGGTGAATTTTATAGTCCGCTCTCCTATATTTGACACTTTTAATCGAATTTACCATTGTAAATTTGATTGAAGAAGGGCGGACAATAGAATTCAGATGGTAAATTCGATTAAGAGTGTCCAATACTGGAGAATGGACAAAAGAACAAACGCACAAAAGCTCCCGACTTCACGTCAGTACTTGAACGATTCAGAGATGTCGGAAGAATATTTTCTGATATATAGAATTTGTTTGAATGGTTTATTAAAAAATTTCTAGAGATACAATGCTCACGAAATTATGCAAGAATTTTCATGTTGGCATTCTACAACTAACAACAATGTTTGAATTGGATAGGTTTTATATTTTTTGTGTTATTGAGGAAATAACAACCGAATTTCAGATGGATATAACTCCAAAACTATTTGATCAATTATGCCTATAAACAAACTCAAATGTCGCATTCAACCTTACCTAAAAATTGTAAGTTGCTTTCTTTTTCCGTTATCAGGTTATCATACCATAGATAATATTTTTTTATAATTTTTCTGAATTTTTTTAATTTTACGATTCCCACAAATTTTTACATACGTCTTCAGGTTTGCATTCTACAACTACTAACCAAGTTTCAATTTGATCTGATTTGTATTGGTTGAAGACAAAATTATTACTCGAAAACCATTATGCCCATCAACAAACTTGTCCATCGTATTGGGATGTGCTAACTACCCTAAAAATTTCAAGTCGATAGCTTTTTCCACTCTCAAGTTATCGTGGCAACGGCCGGTCAGACAGGATCAAATTTGACCTCGAATTCTTCAAAGGGGAGTCGAACTCAATCGTTTGAGACAAAAAATTCTAAAATAATAAAGACGGACATTTGGGCAAAATGGTAACGCGGTGTTTCCCAGAACATGCGCGCAAAAACGCTACAAAAAGAAAGCAATACTGAGGGCAATAATTGAACAAATACAATTTTGATGAAATTGTTTATTTTTCACGGTCAATGCGATCAAATTGTAGCAAAATCATGCAGAATGGTCTGGTTAGGCCTAAATCTTATTCTGCACATCTGGTGAAAGCATGGGGATATGCGTTAAAATAAGTTAATTCATTTAAAATGCTACTTTCTTTTGGAGATATAAGCTTCGGCATTGTTAATCACACTTTAAGTTTTGATCCATAAAGGATGGAATTATTCTGCAATCATACAAATGTTATCTTGTTCATTGGTTCAAAGTCAGGATACATCTCATTAAATATTTTGCATGTTCTTGCTATACACTTTGACTGGATTGAGTTGTGAAAAATAAATAATTTAATCAAACCTTCATTTGTATAATTATTGCCTTCCATTTGAATAATTATTTAATAAAATCTCCATTTAAATATATATATATATATATATATATATAATAGATGTGATAATGATCGTACTCGGTAAATTTATTTCCTCGTTTAAGGGTTGTCGATCAAAACGCTTTTGTTTACACTCTCTTTATTCTACAACCAAGCTTTCGAAGCAATTCGCTTCTTCATCAGGGCAACTACAAGAAATGAACAATTACAACAAATCAAAAAGAAAGGGGGGAACCAATCACTTACAAAATCTTGAGCTCAAACAGCATAAAAATGTCGCATATTACAATTTTAGGTGGTCAGAAGAAAACACAATGAACATCTCTTCAACAGAACAAGACGATAATACAGAAATCAGACATATGTCAACAAAATAAACTTCAAAACTCCTCCTCTCTGACATGACAGGATAAAGAACACAAAACTTTCACACATATATTTCTTCTTTTTCCATCATTGATCCAGCGGTCCATCATAAATCTCAACATGTGGATACGACAAAAGGTATGAATATATATTACTCAGATTTTGAACATCTGTTTTTTTGTTTAAAGAATTTTCTTGTTTCGAAATATATATCATCTCCAATATTTTTCTCTTATTGTAGTCTCCACTTTTATCTAGTATCTCCACATTTTCGTAATCAATCTCATGTTCATATTGAATTGAGTGTGCAGCAAGGGCACATCTCTTATTCTTTTTTCTTATGTCACTCTTATGTAACGATATTCTACTCTTCAGCCACTGTGAGGTGTGTCCCACGTACGTTCCCTCACAACCTCCACAGGGTATTTGGTAGACAACATTTGACTGCAGCTCTCTAGGTATAGGATCTTTCAGTTTAGTGTATAATTTCGAGACAGTGTTCACATTATGTAGAGAAATTTTTATATTATCATCTCCGAAACATTTCTTAATCCTACTTGTTAGTCCTCTTATATTCGGAAGACTACCATATATCACTCTGTTATTTGCTTCTTCCTCCTGGGGTGGTGGATGCGCTGATGTACTTTGTATTGGTGTAGTCGCGGATTAAAACAATAATTTTCTTAGCATGCGTGCAGGATATCCATTCTCAAGCATTATTTCAAATAACCGTCTGATGTTTTCACCTACATATGAAGGGTGGCAAATTTTTATTATTCGTTGCTTCATTTCCTTGATGAAACTGATTTTCATTTTAATCGAATGATCTGACTGGTAATGAATCAGTTTGTTTGACGACATACTTTTCCTGTACCAGTTTAACTTTATAATATTATTGTCTCTACATACTCTCGTATCAAGAAATGGAACTGAAAAGTTTTCATTCTCAACTTCTATTGTAAATTTCACATGCGGATCAAATGCATTGAATACTCTCAACAGTGTGTCCATCTCTGTTGATGGAAGGGACATTATTAAATCATCAACGAATTTTTTCAGAAATCCTAAATTGAACGGTAGTCTTTCAACACAAACATCAACAATGTAGTCCATCACATATTGTGCCAAAATAGGGCTTAGCTTTGAACCCATGGCGCATCCAAATATTTGTTTATAATACTCACCCTCGAAAGAGAAACAATTGTTGTCCAAAACGAACGAAACCATCCCAAAAAACAGATCTTTCCTTATATCCGTGTAGCCTTCTATAACATCCCATTTCAAATCCAACACCCTGATGATAAGTTCCTCATAAAGATTTCCAAATAAGTTAACAACATCTAAAGAAACCACTACATGGTCTGGTGGAATTGTAAGGTTGTTAACATGTTCTGCGAATGTGAAGGAATCTCTAACATAATAGTCATTTTGAGTGTCATACGCTGCCTTCAATATATTTGCAAGGAATTCAGAAATTTTAGATGTTGGTCCTTGAATGCTAGCTACTATTGGTCTTAAAGGAATTCCTTCTTTGTGGACTTTAGGATTGCCATAAATTTTTGGGCAAATGGAGTTGTAGCATTTCATTTGTTTAGCCATTTGTTGACTTATATATCCACCGTCGAACAGCTTACCCACTATAGCGTTGGACCTGCTCTGTATAGAACCAGCTGGATCATTTGGCAGTTTCCTGAAATCAGAATTTACGATCAATTTCATCTTCCGTGTATATTCCTCCTTTTTCATCATTACTGTAACGGAGCCCTTATCACTATTGACTACCATCAAATCAGGGTTGTCCCTTAAGAACCTTCTTGTTTCCTTGAACATTTTATCGGTGCTGTATGTTATATTTCGGTTTCTATGTAAATGTTGAGTGATGATATTGGTAACTCGATTTCTTAAAATATCCTTGTCAGTTCTCGTTGTTTTTTCTATGATGTCCTCAATGTCTGCTATTAATGTATTGAGTGGGATGTCCCTGGTTGAGACAGGCATACTGAACTTTGCTCCCAACGACAAAGTTGTGACCACATTTATATATATATATATATATATATATATATATATAGAATAAGTATGTAAGGGGAGTAGGAAAACGATCAGAGTAAATACTGACTCTCTTCTTTATTTCATATGGTCGACGTTTCGACCCCGATTGGGACCTTCTTCAGGACACTAAAACAGAAAACATATAACATTGGCAAGACGTTACAGACAAACCGACGTCTAGAACATACCGAAATACAGAGGTGTATAGATGAAAAAATTATTATAAACTGATCCAGCTATCAAAAGAGAGCATGCAAAACATCCAAAAAGGGGGCAAAACAGCAGCAGATTAGGCGTCACAATGAAAAGAAATCTATTATTATTTTTGCAGTTGATCAGCAATCGATTTTTGGATATAGACTTATACTTGACAGGAAACGATCGAATATTGAGAGGTTAGGTACAATGGAACCACAGAAAAAGATCCCAAAACAACCAATATTAAAGTTCACAGAAATATTGTTCTTATTGTTATTCTGAAATTCACTCTCACTGAATTGTTTTATTTGGAATAAGATTTTTCTTAATTCACTCTCACTGAATAATAATTCCTTGATACGGGTAATTCCCACCAAATGTTCCCCTTTCGCATTTTAGTTTAAGAAAAAATAAATTAACAATAATCGAATTTATTTTTAGATATCCTAAACCAGAAATTAATTCTTATTAATCTTATGCCTAAGGTTACACACTTTCGTTGGTATTTTGTGAAATAATGAGATTTTCATGAAACCGGCATTCACGGATGTGAGACAAAATTCACGGAAATGAAATAATGTTAAATTTTAAATGAAAAAAAAAATTCATATATCCTTAATATAAACAAATTGGTTCAAGCACTGACGTGAAGTCAGGAGCTTTTGCGCGTATGTTCTATTGTCCATTCTCCTGTATTGGACACTTTTAATCGAATTTACCATGGTGAATTCTATTGTCTATTCTCCTGTATTGGACAGCCTTAATCGAATTCACCATGGTACATTCGATTAAGAGTGTCTCAAACAGGAAAACAGACAATAGAATTCACCATGGTAAATTCGATTAAGAGAGTGTCCAATACAGGAGGATGGACAATAGAACATACGCGCAAAAGCTCCTGACTTCACGTCAGTGCTTGAACCAATTTTTCTCTTTCGGACATATCCAAAATATTTTTAATTTTTCCTTCCTTTTTTCTTTTATAATAGCCCTCGTTCTTTACGTTTTTCTTCTTCGTATAATTCAGGATCATTTTTTCGGGCTTCATGAAGTCTTCTCATAGATTTTCGTTGTTTTTTCTTCTGTTCTTCATGAGATGCAGTAACTTTTTTCTTATTTTTTTTTTAATGATGTTAGAATTCATGTCCTGAAAGGAGGAACAGAATATTATTATCACATCCGTGAAGACTACCTCACCTCCGTGAATTACTATATTCACGGAGGTGAGATTCACGGAGGTGAGAAATTTTACTTTTTGCGCGCGTGTTCCGCAAGGAACAGCGTGCTATCATTTCGTCACATTGTCTGTATTTTTCGAATTTTTTTTCGAAAATGGTCTCAAACGATTAGGTTCGACTTCTTGATGAAGAATTCGAGGTCAAATTCAATTCTGTCCGTCCGGTCCGGCCGGCCGTTAGCACGATAACTCTAGAACGGAACGACTTAGAGCGTTGAAATTTGCAGGGTAGTTTTGTAGCGTAAATATCTCGGACAAGTTCGTTAACGGGCGAAATCCACCGAGCGGTTTCGGAGTTAAGGCCGTTTTTAGTCAAAACGTTTTTAATGAATATTTCCGGAACCAATCACTCGATCTTTCTGAAATTTGGCAGCAAATTGTAGAATCATGACCTTTATATGCTTGCGAAGTTTTGTTTTGATCGGACGGCCCTAAAGTAGCAAAAAAAAATTTCAAAAATTTTTAAATTTTGTTTTCAGGATAACTCGAAAAATACTGATCTGATTAAATTGAAACTCAGTAGTTAGATGCAAAAAACCAATGCAAACACTTTTGCAAAATTTCATGAAGATCACGTGACATGAAAAAAATTAAAAAATTACTACTATTTTGCGAAATACTTTGCTTAAAATGCCGAAACCTATTTTTTTGAGGTTCATGGTGCCCTTTCCGGACATTTTTCGTTGTGCGCATGCGCAGATGAGAAGTCATTTAACTGCTGTAGTTTTCGTCAGAGAGGATTGGGGTTTTGGGGTGGCGGATGCTATTCCTCCATAGAATCCAGATCCCTGATGAGGGTCTGCGCATGCGTAGATTAAAGATGCGATATCTTCCGAACCACTAGTGTTGGAGAATCGGAGTTTTTTGTAAGGTGTGTTATTTTGGAAGGACTTTTAGCCGCGAGTAGATTGCGCATGCGCAGAAGAGAAGTGACTGTTTTTGGGTTGGATGGGTTATGTTGGGAGTGCTGAGTCGATATTGTGAGGTTTTAAAAGAATATTCATAGCAATTCAGTGCTCGGACACTAGTCAGTTTGGGGGAAATACCGTTGTTTCCGAGTTGAAGTGTGCATACCGTGGCCCTGGGGCCAATTTTGAAATTGATGTAACCCCTTACGGGCATTTTTCGTTATGCGCATGAGCAGACCATCAGTGATTTAACTGCTGAAGTTTTCGTCAGAGAGGATTGGGGTTTTGGGGTGGCGGATGCTATTCCTCTACAGAATCCCCTGGTGAGGGTCTGCGCATGCGTGGATTCAAGAGGCGATATCTCCTGAACCACTAGTGTTGGAGAATCGGAGTTTTCTGTATGGTGTGTGATTTTGGGAGGACTTTCAGCCGCAAGTAGATTGCGCATGCGCAGAAGAAAAGTGACTGTTTTTGGGTTGTATGGGTTATGTTGGGAGTGCTGACCCGATATTGTGAGGTTTTAAAAGAGTATTCATGGCAATTCAGTGCAAGGACAAGTCAGATTGGGGGATGTAGCGTTGTTTCCAAGTTAAAGTGTCCGTATCGTGGCCCTGGGGCTAATTTCGAAATTGATGTTACCCCTTACGGGCATTTTTCGTTATGCGCATGAGCAGACCATCAGTGATTTAACTGCTGGTGCTTTCGTCAGAGAGGATTGGGATTTTGGGGTGGCGGATGCTGTTCCTCTATAGAATCCCCTGGTGAGGGTCTGCGCATGCGTGGATTCAAGAAGCGATATCTCCTGAACCACTAGTGTTGGAGAATCGGAGTTTTTTGTGAGGTGTGTAATTTTGGGAGGACTTGCAGGCACGAGTATATTGCGCTTGAGCAGATGAGAAGTGAATGGTTTCGGGTTGTTTGGGTTATGTTGGAAGCAATGAGCCGATATTGTGAGGTTTTAAAAGAATATTCATGTCAATTCAGTGCACGGACACAAGTCAGTTTGGGGGAAATAGCGTTGTTTCCGAGTTGAAATGTCTGTATGGTGGCCCTGAGGCTAATTTATAAATAACTATATTCGGTAAATCTATATTAAAATACGTTCGGATCTGGAGAAGAGGCAATTGCGTTCCAAACGGAGGTCCCACAACCGCATTTTTTTTCGATCTACGGTAAAGCTAACAGCCAAACTGTATTGATAGCTATATTTGTTAAAGGAACTTGAAAAAAAAAAAAAAAGCACTGACGTGTAGTCAGTACTCTTTGGCGCGCGTGTTCACGGTGGCTAATTTGAATTGAATGATGAGTACTTCAAGCTCAGTAGATAGTGCGAGCCGAAGATCTACCCAAAGGATAGTGGACACCATTCACTGTCGGTTCAAAAATTAACAGTGCTGTATCTAAGCTGCCATCAGGATAGATTAACAAAGTTGGAAAAGAACACAAGTGACTCTCCTTAGTCGCACAAGCTCCTAGAAGATTTGGGAGGGTCAGTATAATCCTAATCATGTTAATCGCACGCGCGCAAAAGCAGATTGACTTAACAATGAAAGAAAAAGTGTAAAAAGTCCATCTGCTTTGGCGCGCGTGCGATTAACATGATTAGGATTATACTGACCCTCCCAAATCTTCTAGGAGCTTGTGCGACTAAGGAGAGTCACTTGTGTTCTTTTCCAACTTTGTTAATCTATCCTGATGGCAGCTTAGATACAGCACTGTTAATTTTTGAACCGACAGTGAATGGTGTCCACTATCCTTTGGGTAGATCTTCGGCTCGCTCTATCTACTGAGCTTGAAGTACTCATCATTCAATTCAAATTAGCCACCGTGAACACGCGCGCCAAAGAGTACTGACTACACGTCAGTGCTTTTTTTTTTATAGAATATCTCATTTAAAGAAAAAGGCTTCAAAACAATATTTTAACTCATTAAATAACTTTCGTAATTAAGTATATTCAGATAACAAATAATTGAATAAAATAATCTCCTACCTTACAATTCATCTTCACGGAGGTGAGAATCCCAAATTTCCCATACACGTCTTTATCACTTGGGTAAGAATTTAACCAATAAGTTACACTTTGAAGTTCAAATCTCAAGTGGTCAGTATTACCTGCGCATCAACCGATATTCCAGGCGGTCCACGATGACGATACCGTCATCTTGCGATTAAAGAGTCAAATTACAATGTCGCTTCACGGAGGTGATAGATAATGCAGGAACATCGACTAATATAAGTATAATTCGAACACCGATAATTTTTTTATTGAGATTTTATCATGTCAACATTACTTAGTTATTTGTGGATAATGAACTAGAAATACGCTGTGCCAGAATTCCATTAATGCTATAATTTTAAGTTTAGGACAATGCGATAACTAAGAGGAACAGTCACGGAGGTGAGGTTTTCAATTTTTCTGGGAAGAAAACTAGCGTTGAAAATTAAAACTTCTGAAATATTGCAATTTTTTATTCTTTATAGTGATTGTTACATTTCAAAAGGATATAATATAGAGAATTAAACGATTAAACCAGTTTTATGTAGCAGAAAACTGTCATGAACACCAAAGTGGAACATTTCGTGAGAACTACCCATACATGTTTAATTCACTCTAACTGAATTTTAGTTGGAATTAAAGTAACAAAAACATCCAACCAACAGTCACTAAAAAACTGAGGTCACAAAATCAGTCTCAACCCGATACATCAGGCAATTCACTCTCACTGAATTTGTCATAATGTATTAGAAAGGAGTAAATGTTACTGATGTTATCAACATCCTTCTTATAATTCATAGCATTCAACCTCCGTCTAACGTGAACCATTTCTAAGAAACATCTCTTTCTGGTGTTAGACTCACACTCTAAAACCCTAGTAGAGTCATAATTCATCACGTGATCTTGATTACGGACGTGATCAGCTAAAGCACATACCTTACTGACATTCTTTACATCACTCTTGTGCTGGGAGATTCTCTTCTTCAGTTGTTGCGAGGTTTGCCCTATGTATACTTGGTCGCACATGGAGCATGGGATACTGTATACAACGCCACACATCTTTTCACTCTCGATACGGTCCTTGGTGCGGCTGTACAATCTGTCAATTTTAAAATCAGACCTCGGGACAATTCTCAGGGTGGGACTACCCAGCAGCTTGACCAACGCACTCGTCATTCCTCGGATAAGGGGGATCGAGGAATAGACCATTCTCAACTGTTCAATATTGGTGGAGGTTCTTCCCTCAACAGCAACCGGACGTTCAGAAGGAGTGGAACCGTAGACCAGTCTTTTCAATAGGCCTTTGAGATAACCGTTCTCAAGCATTAGCTGAAACAATAGACTAAAATTTTTAAGCCTTAAGGTAGGATGGACAATCCTCTGAATACGATTCTTCAAGCCCAGTATCATATTAATCTTCTGTCTATGTGGATGGTTGGAACAGTAATGTAAGTACCTTCCAGAGTTGCTAGGTTTCCTGTACCAATCCAACATCAACACATTTTCCTCTGTCCTAAGCACTCTAGTATCCAGGAAGGGGACACTCCTCTCAGTTTCCTCCTCCAGGGTGAACTTTATGTATTCATGTTGTCTGTTAAAACTTTCCAGAGTATATTCCACTTTATAAATAAGTGGCATCATACTCTGGAAAGTTTTAACAGACAACATGAATACATAAAGTTCACCCTGGAGGAGGAAACTGAGAGGAGTGTCCCCTTCCTGGATACTAGAGTGATTAGGACAGAGGAAAATGTGTTGATGTTGGATTGGTACAGGAAACCCAGCAACTCTGGAAGGTACTTACATTACTGTTCCAACCATCCACATAGACAGAAGATTAATATGATACTGGGCTTGAAGAATCGTATTCAGAGGATTGTCCATCCTACCTTAAGGCTTAAAAATTTTAGTCTATTGTTTCAGCTAATGCTTGAGAACGGTTATCCCAAAGGCCTATCGAAAAGACTGGTCTACGGTTCCACTCCTTCTGAACGTCCGGTTGCTGTTGAGGGAAGAACCTCCACCAATATTGAACAGTTGAGAATGGTCTATTCCTCGATCCCCCTTATCCGAGGAATGACGAGTGCGTTGGTCAAGCTGCTGGGTAGTCCCACCCTGAGAATTGTCCCGAGGTCTGATTTTAAAATTGACAGATTGTACAGCCGCACCAAGGACCGTATCGAGAGTGAAAAGATGTGTGGCGTTGTATACAGTATCCCATGCTCCATGTGCGACCAAGTATACATAGGGCAAACCTCGCAACAACTGAAGAAGAGAATCTCCCAGCACAAGAGTAATGTAAAGAATGTCAGTAAGGTATGTGCTTTAGCTGATCACGTCCGTAATCAAGATCACGTGATGAATTATGACTCCACTAGGGTTTTAGAGTGTGAGCCTAACACCAGAAAGTGATGTTTCTTAGAAATGGTTCACGTTAGACGGAGGTTGAATGCTGTGAATTATAAGAAGGATGTTGATAACATCAGTAACATTTACTCCTTTCTAATACATTATGACAAATTCAGTGAGAGTGAATTGCCTGATGTATCGGGTTGAGACTGATTTTGTGACCTCAGTTTTTTAGTGACTGTTGGTTGGATGTTTTTGTTACTTTAATTCAAACTAAAATTCAGTTAGAGTGAATTAAACATGTATCAAGGAATTATTATTCAGTGAGAGTGAATTAAGAAAAATCTTATTCCAAATAAAACAATTCAGTGAGAGTGAATTTCAGAATAACAATAAGAACAATATTTCTGTGAACTTTAATATTGGTTGTTTTGGGATCTTTTTCTGTGGTCCCATTGTACCTAGCCTCTCAATATTCGATCGTTTCCTGTCAAGTATAAGTCTATATCCAAAAATCGATGGCTGATCAACTGCAAAAATAATAATAGATATCTTTTCATTGTGACGCCTAATCTGCTGCTGTTTTGCCCCCTTTTTGGATGTTTTGCATGCTCTCTTTTGATAGCTGGATCAGTTTATAATAATTTTTTCATCTATACACCTCTGTATTTCGGTATGTTCTAGACGTCGGTTTGTCTGTAACGTCTTGCCAATGTTATATGTTTTCTGTTTTAGTGTCCTGAAGAAGATCCCAATCGGGGTCGAAACGGCGACCATATGAAATAAAGAAGAGAGTCAGTATTTACTCTGATCGTTTTCCTACTCCCCTTACATACTTATTCTATATTATAAATATTTTGGGAAATTATCCTTTTTGTATATATATATATATATATTTAAAATACAATATTTTTTATCGACCAAACTTACTAATAAAAATGATAGATATCGGGAGATGGCCTGTATCGGTACAAAAGCAAACTCAGTTACTTCCTTGTTGTTCTCAATATTTCGTCAAAACCATTGTTGACATCATCAGGAGACACAAACTACATAAAAATGTTCACACAATAACAATTATATAAAAAAAATCATCGCTTGAAAAACTTACGACTGTTAGAGCTTCCCCTCAAACATAATCTGAATTATGACAAAACATAGCTCTTTCTTCTAAAGATAGTCAGAATTATTACACCAAAGTTGCATTTACCCATAATTCGGGAAACTTCAATATCTGTTATCGCTCGTAAATATGACGATTGACAAAACGCAGACAAACATGCTAAGAAAACAAATCAAATCTGTCCGACTGCGCGAAAGCATCCGAGCCGGTTTAAGTGAGTGAGATGGGCAATATGCATGACAAAACAAAGACAGAGGGCTCCAAAAACAAAGAAATTAATTTTGAAAGCGAAAACTGCATTGTAGGGACATCTATCCGTGGAAACATTACAATCTTTGAAGAATAATACAATAAATATTATTTAAACCTTCTGTATCGGACTTGAAATTAATAGCATGTTTCTCCTTTTTAATATGTAGCATCTCGAGAAAAAGCCTGCTCTTGTACCTTGACTCACGCTCCAATATCGTAACACCCTCGAAATTAAAGATATGGCCCATTTTTTGGTGGTGATCAGCTAGAGCACACGAATTCTTCCCAATACGGCAATCACTTTTATGTTGCGTGATGTGATTTTTCAACCATTGTTGGGTTTGTCCAATGTACTGTGCCGGACATCCTGTACAAGGTATTCTATAAACCGTGTTTGTGACTAAACCGGTGGGAGTTTTGTCCTTCAGTCTAGAAAAGAGACTCGCAATTTTTATTAGGCTAAATTTTGCTATTCTGATTTCAGAAAAATCCCCAAAAAGATTTGTTATCTGGTGGGTAAGAGATTTTACGAAGGGTAGTTTCCTATACTTGAGTGTCTCGATGATATCATCGGTGGGACCGTCATAAAAACTTCTGCTATAAATTATTTTCTTCAAAATAGGCTTGGGATAACCATTCTTTGAAAACAAAACGAAAAGTTTGTCAAGATTTTGCCTTATGAATCTTTCATTAGAGATATCGAGGACTCTATTCCTCATTGCCAATACAGTATTGAGTTTTTGATTGTTGGGGTGACTAGAACTGAAGTTCAAGAAACGTCCGGATGAGGTGGGCTTCTGATACCAATCAAGAACGATGGTGTTCTCGTCGTTTCTAATAACAACAGTGTCCAAAAAAGGTAGTCTGAAGTTGTTTTCTTTCTCGAGTGTAAATTGTAAATGCCTATCGAAGCTGTTGAATGTATCCAGAACAAGTTGTGTGCTATGTTCAGGTATACTGCAAATTAAATCGTCTACGTATTTATAAAAGAAAGGTATCGTAAAGGGGATGGTGGGAATGACCTGGTCCAACAAATAATCCAGGACCACGGTGGCGACAATTGGGCTTAGTGGAGAACCCATAGGTGTCCCAAAAATTTGTTTATAAAAGGCACCGTTAAATCGAAAATAGGTATTATTGAAGACAAAATTTATCAGGGTCATGAAATTGAATCGACGACAGTGATTTAAAGTTTTTGACCATCCATAATGCATCTTGTCCTGCTTTGTATTGTCTGCCGAAAATCCATAAGGATAATGTGCCACTTCGGCCAATTGTCAGCTCAATTGATTCGGTCACTTACAACATTTCCAAGTTTTTATCTACGATACTGAACAATGCCTTTGGGGACCGAAATTCTTATAATATAAAGGACACCTTCTCGTTCGTTAATTCCGTGGACGGAATTCAATTGCCAGTTGGATATATCCTTGTCTCTTTGGATGTGGTGTCTTTGTTCACCAACATACCGTTGGAATTAATTCAAAAAATATTAGACTCGGATTGGGACAAAATTGCCGGTCATACCACTCTTTCAAAAATCAATTTCATGACCCTGATAAATTTTGTCTTCAATAATACCTATTTTCGATTTAACGGTGCCTTTTATAAACAAATTTTTGGGGCACCTATGGGTTCTCCACTCAGCCCAATTGTCGCCACCGTGGTCCTGGATTATTTGTTGGACCAGGTCATTCCCACCATCCCCTTTACGATACCTTTCTTTTATAAATACGTAGACGATTTAATTTGTATACCTGAACATAGCACACAACTTGTTCTGGATACATTCAACAGCTTCGATAGGCATTTACAATTTACACTCGAGAAAGAAAACAACTTCAGACTACCTTTTTTGGACACTGTTGTTATTAGAAACGACGAGAACACCATCGTTCTTGATTGGTATCAGAAGCCCACCTCATCCGGACGTTTCTTGAACTTCAGTTCTAGTCACCCCAACAATCAAAAACTCAATACTGTATTGGCAATGAGGAATAGAGTCCTCGATATCTCTAATGAAAGATTCATAAGGCATAATCTTGACAAACTTTTCGTTTTGTTTTTGAAGAATGGTTATCCCAAGCCTATTTTGAAGAAAATAATTTATAGCAGAAGTTTTTATGACGGTCCCACCGATGATATCATCGAGACACTCAAGTATAGGAAACTACCCTACGTAAAATCTCTTACCCACTAGATAACAAATCTTTTTGGGGATTTTTCTGAAATCAGAATAGCAAAATATAGCCTAATAAAAATTGCGAGTCTCTTTTCTAGACTGAAGGACAAAACTCCCACCGGTTTAGTCACAAACACGGTTTATAGAATACCTTGTACAGGATGTCCGGCACAGTACATTGGACAAACCCAACAATGGTTGAAAAATCGCATCACGCAACATAAAAGTGATTGCCGTATTGGGAAGAATTCGTGTGCTCTAGCTGATCACCACCAAAAAATGGGCCATATCTTTAGTTTCGAGGGTGTTACGATATTGGAGCGTGAGTCAAGGTACAAGAGCAGGCTTTTTCTCGAGATGCTACATATTATAAAGGAGAAACATGCTATTAATTTCAAGTCCGATACAGAAGGTTTAAATAATATTTATTGTAGTATTCTTCAAAGATTGTAATGTTTCCACGGATAGATGTCCCTACAATGCAGTTTTCGCTTTCAAAATTAATTTCTTTGTTTTTGGAGCCCTCTGTCTTTGTTTTGTCATGCATATTGCCCATCTCACTCACTTAAACCGGCTCGGATGCTTTCGCGCAGTTGGACAGATTTGATTTGTTTTCTAAGCATGTTTATCTGCGTTTTGTCAATCGTCATATTTACGAGCGATAACAGATATTGAAGTTTCCCGAATTATTGGTAAATGCAACTTTGGTGTAATAATTCTGACTATCTTTAGAAGAAAGACCTATGTTTTGTCATAATTCAGATTATGTTTGAGGGGAAGCTCTAACAGTCGTAAGGTTTTCAAGCGATGATTTTTTTTATATAATTGTTATTGTGTGAACATTTTTTTGTAGTTTGTGTCTCCTGATGATGTCAACAATTGTTTTGACGAAATATTGAGAACAACAAGGAAGTAACTGAGTTTTCTTTTGTACCGATACAGACCATCTCCCGATATCTATCATTTTTATTATATATATTTATATATTATTAATTCTTGAGTTTTCTTGTGCTTCTTTCTTATATAAATTTTTGTGAAAGTTTTCTTGTCAAAAATTAGTATTAGATTGTTATATTATACATCCTTGAAAAAGGCCAATCAAGGCCGAAACATATGTTGGATTATAAAATGAAAAAGTAAATATTGTTTTACTAGTCAAACACAACGTGCTACAATACCCAAGAAAACTTTCACAAAAATTTATATATTTAGATATATATATATTATAAATAATACATTACAATCGATGCCGATTTTCAAATTACAATAATTTATATTTACGTTGATAATTCTCGGATAGCTGATACCAAATGCACCATAATATTCATGAAACCTTGTACTTAATTCGAAAACCTTACAATATAGGTAAAAGAACATGTTATACCGTTTAATTGATTCGCATCCGATACACCTTTAAGATATACAGGACATTCCATTTGCAAAATATATAAAAATGACTGGAGTGAAGTCAGTATTCTTTGAGCGTGTTCACGTTGGCTAATTAGAATTGAATTGAAAATTCAAGCTCAGTGGATTTGATTAGCCGGAGATCTACCCATAGGGTAGTGGAAACCATTCACTGTTGGGTCAAAAATTAACAGTTCTGTGTCTATGCTGGCATGAGGATAGAGTAACTAAGTTGACAAAGAACACAACTGACTCTCCTCAGTCACAAAAGCTGCTAGAAGCATCGCGCGCCAAATCAGATTGACCCCAAGTCAAAGCTCTGGTAGCCTTTTTCTTTAATTGTGTAGTCAATCTGCATTTGGCGCACGTGCTTTTAACATGATTGTGATTATAACAATATAAATTCATAGGTTGTACTGATACGTGGGGGTTCACCAATTGAAGGGAGAATGAGAGTATCCAAATTTTATTGCTACAATATTGAAAGGTGTTAAATCAAAAATTAAGCATTAGTCACATTAAATTCACCTATCTACAATATTGAAATATGACCGATTTCAATGCCCTGAATATCATAAATGATATTTAAACATAATATAATATGTGAGGTTCACCAGTCTTCCATTTAGCAACGTAATAATTTCAGATCGAATAATCTTCATCTCGCTTCACATTACGATAATTTGAATTCAAGAACAGAAAAAAAACAATGGAAAACTGGTACCCAAATGTTCAACAAACGCACACCTAGTAATTTGACAACACGCAAGATAAGTATTGTTGGTTGCCGATCTATACATTCAAGGCGTAGGTATGAGAAAATTGAACAAATTTCAGTACAACTTGCCCACAAAACTTTTGAGAGGTGAAAGTGATGTGCCAAGAAAGTGAAACCAAACTAGGTTGTTTGCAACTGAAGGATAGACTCAAGAGTCATCGCCCTGAAACCGCCATATTACCACCTTGAAAAATGAATTAACTGAAAAGGAAAAGGTGTTAACTCATAAATAGGAGCACATTCAACCACCCGAGTCGAAAGTTGAAACATGGTACGGCTTCAAATGGGTCACATGAAAAATACCTCTTTCCACATAATCTTTGGGGTTACAGAGAAGGTAAGTATGGTCACGAATTTTTGTTGTTATCACATACGGTCCCTCAAACAATAAAAGAAATTTCTTTATTTCAGCTTTAATTGAAGAAGAAGTGTTATTTGCCTTCAGCAAAACAAGATCACCCTCCTTAAATGATAAAAATTTGTCGCCAGGACGTCGGAAGGCCCTTCTTACAGCTCTCCTTTCTAGAGTAGCCTCAGCAAGATGGAGTTTTACTTCAAGAGGAGGTTCAAGTATAGCAGAACCATAGAAAATATGTAAGAACTTGGGTAATAATCTTACTCGTTCAGTATCACACTGGAGTTCATTTGGGAAATAGCCAGTGGACTCATGGATTATTTCATTCATAAAATCTTGTATATTACCTACTTCAAATGCCCATCTTGAATGTTTTTCGGAACAAAAGGTCCTGAATAATCGGCCCAATTCACGCATAACTCTCTCTGATGGATTTGCTTATGGGTGCCCCACTGACGAATACACAGCCTGTATATTATGCTGCTCTAAAGACCTTTTCCATAGATGAGATGTAAACTGCGTGCCCCTGTCACTCAAAATTCGGCTAACTGGACCATACTTAGGTAGGTAATCCCTCACCATCCGCGTTAGGAGAGATCTTGTTGTAGCCTTTTTGAAAGGAAAAAGAGCTACATCATCATCGAATCGGGATCATAACGTCGATCGACGTTGTCCGATGCCTCTTCGCCACCTCTTTCTGTCATTCCATTGTCCCTCCCTTAAATCCCTGGAACTCATGGCTTTCATAACACCCTCATTCCAAGTTTTCTTTGGTCGTCCTCTCTTTCGGCGTTGTGTGGGGATCTACTCCAACACTTTCCTTGGAAGCCTCTGGTCGTCCATTCTACATGCTACATGCTACATGCTACATGCTACATGCTACATGCTTGGTAAATAAATTTAACACTACGAATAAGTATTGAGCACCTCCTCTAGATCGTATTAGCGGTCCATATATGTCCACAGCTATTATATCAAACTTATTCAAGGCTAAAATATGACAAGCTTTTACTACACGTTTTATGTTACGTTGCAGGTTTGTTACCCATATTTCAGACTTTGTATGTACCCATGTCTTATAGACACCAAAATGCCCTAAAGCAGTGTGATATGCCATAATGCAGCAATCCAGAAATTCAGAAGGAATAACAGTAATAATCGGTCACTGTTACTGTCATTTTTATACAGTACATTATTGTGAAGACAAAATTGTGACTGGAGCCGTTTATCAGTATTCAGAGATTTTTTAACTGAACTAAGCTTAGGGTCATCTTCCTGGTACTTTGTTATGTTCTTAAGCAAGTCAAGAAATTCTGTCGACAAACTGAGGGTACTTACTACAAAATATGATCGACAGATGTGGGCATTCTGACACAAAAGAAGCGCGTTAGAGCGTCAGCTTGAACGTTTTTAGTTCCGGAAATGTGCTTGATACTGAAGGAGAACTCTTGTAGGGCTAATGCCCACCTTGTGATACAGGATGATAAAAGTCTGCATGTCTTCACGTATGTTAATGCCCTGCAATCAGTATAGAGGGTGAAGTGATTACCAAGCAAATATATTCTCCACTTTTGGAGCACCCAAAGGGTAGCAAGCTCTTCTTTTCCATATGCGCAATACCGTTTTTCTCTATCAAGTAAAATGCGAGACACAGGAAACAAGTTTCCTTTCCCCACTCGAGATTTGAAACGATACTCCGGCAATTCCGACATCACTAGCGTCAGTCTCAACATGCATTTGAAGCTTAGGATCCGGGTGATACAACATGGTAGCATTTTTCAGCTCTTCTTTTAGGCAGTTGAATGAAGCCTCTTCAGCCTTTGTCCAATTCCATGCAGATTTTTTCCGAAGGAGTATTGTCAATGGAGTTGACAACTCTGAGAACCTGGAAGTAAATATTCGGTCAAACTGGCAGAGACCAAGAAATTATTGCAATTCCTTGACATTACAAGGAGGTTGATAATCCGAAATTGCCTGGACTTTGCATGGATCAGGTTTAACCCAGGATGAGGTTAATACATACCCCAAATAGGGCATTTGATATCTAAAGAACTTGCATTTTTCGAACCTGAGAGTGAGCCCAGCATCCCTCGGGCGTTGAAAAACTTTTGTAAGATGCAACATATGTTCCTCAACTGTCTCCGAAATAACCAGAATATCATTAACATAGGCAACGACGAATTCCTGGGTTGATCCCAAGACAATATCAACACATCGTGTGAATGAGCTCGTAGCGTTTTTGCGCGTATGTTCTGAGGAACATCGCGTTATAGTTTTGCCCAAATATCTGTAACTTTCGAATTTTTTGACAAAAATGGTCTTAAACGATTAAGTTCGACTCCCCAATGAAGAATTCGAGGTCAAATTTGATTCTGTCCGGCCGGCCGGCCGTTGCCAAGATAACTTGAAAACTAAAAGAGCTGGCGACTTGAAATTTTCAGGGTAGGTGGCGCATCCCAATACGACGGACAAGTTCGTTAATGGGCATAATCGCCCAGTGGTTTCCGAGTAATAATTTTGTTTCCAACCAATATGAATCCGATCGAATTGAAACTTGGTGGGTAGTTGTAGAATATGAACCTAAGCACGTTCGTGAAATGTTATGCGAATCGTATGGCTAGAAAATCTTACAAAAATTATTAAAAAATATTTTTGTTTACACGATAACTTGAGAACGGAATGAGATAGCGGCTTGAAGTTTTCAGGTTAGGATATGCACCAGAACGCGACATTCCAGTTAGTTTATGAGCATAATCGGCCAAACGGTTTTAGAGTTATAGCCATCTGAAATTTTCTGAAATTTGGTGGTTTTTGTTCCTCATTAACTCGAAAAATACTGAACCGATTGAATTCAAACAAGGTTATTAGTTGTAGAATGCCAACGCGAAAATGTTTGCAAAATTTGGTAAGGATAGCATTTGTAGAAAATTTTTAATAAATCATTGAAAATAAAAAAAAAATTCTATATATCAGTAACTATTCGATTGAAATTGCTGAAATTTTGCAAGAGCCTTCATAACCTAACTCTACTGCCAAGTTTCAAGTTTTAATACGATCGGTTAAATATTGTTGGAGATTTGAGCATTCTTGTGTGAGTTCAGTAGATGGGTGACCGTTGCCTCGATAACTTTCGAACGAAAGGAGATAGGGACTTGCAATTTGTGTGTCCGAAAGGGAGAGTTGAGTTTGTTTTTGGGCATAATTGGTCTAACGGTTTCCGAGTTATACCCACCTGGAATATTATTTACTTAATAACTCAAAAAATAAATATTCGATCGAATTGGTGCTTGGTATCTAGTAGTAGAAAATCAACATAAAGACGTGTTTAAAATGTTGTGAGAACCGTACCCCTAGAAAACTTGAAAAAAATGACGAAAAAAAAAATTTTAAGAACTTAATTCGAATTTGCCATGATAAATTCGAATTAAGTGTCCAATACAGGAGAATGGACATCATAATTTACCATGGTAAATTCGATATACGGTGTCCAATACAGAAGAATGGACAATAGAACATACGCGCAAAAGCTTCTGACTTCACGTCAGTGCTTGAACCAATTTTTTTTATTCAGAAAGGTAGCACACAAAATTGATACGTCTTGGTTCAGCCTTCCAGGAATTCGCCGTTGCCTATGTTGATGATATTCTGAACAAATTTCAGTACAAGGTACATACGTGTGTCTCCAGCTTAGTTGTACAGCGTTGGACGATACCTGAGAGAAATGTTAGAACTTATTTCCGTTATAAAGGGTATGAGATATTCATGAGAGGTCATTTTGCTACAATTTAGCGACGAACAAATCGCAGAACAGTTAAGACTAATCGGAGAAATTACAGCAAACTTGATCAATGTTTGTTTTCTACAAACACAAATGATTTTTTTTTATTTTCTAATCAATTGTGAGAACAAAAGATATCCTTCATTAATTCCTTTCACTGCGTGGTTTATGAGTAATTAATTGAAATGCGTTTAAATTTATGTACAATTGGAAATTCAAATGGAAAATTATTATTTTATCATTTTATCAGCTCTTGACATGTACCAGACAGTAAATTACTCGGATAAGTTTCGAAAATATTATTCAATTCACATTTATTTATTCCAAATCAAAGAAGCTGTATTTTTTATTAAACTATGCATTCTAGAACCTAAGTTTTATATGAACTTTTCGTTTTCGGATCATTCATAGAATTTGTGTACTCTCTGAATTTACATACTGTATATTATCTGTCACGATTGAATTGAAATCAAAACATGAGGTAGCTCAAAATTGAAGAGTTATATTAGAGGTTAACATAGTTATATTTAAGTTGAGAATTTTTGGAACCCTTGATTATATTATATACTGAACACAATTTACACTACCACTAGACCAACACTAACATATTTCACTATCTTATGCACATTTCGATATGGTGGTTATATAGTTATATTTGGGAATACTACAAGGAAATCACAGAAATATTGTTGGTTCGCATTATGGGTCATCTTCTAGAAATGACAATTCGGCTTTGAAAATAATGAAGATAAAGTTGCAAATTGCTCACGAAAGTCCCTTATTTCAGGTTTCAATTCCCTCCATTCTTTGTCTACATCCAACTTTGATTTTGATGATTATTTTTACATGAGACATAGAGCAATATAATTATAATTCTGATATATGAGGCATAAACGGACTAGCAGAGATCATAGTTCAGAGCAATCCACAGAGTGTGATTTCATCAAAGGAATAGCTACATACCGTGGTTTCATCCTTATTTGGAATCATCAGTGAAGCATAATTCAACGCTGATGAAAAAGAGGGAAAGTCCTGTGGCAGGAGCGTTGGCGCTCTTGTCCAAACTTTGACAAATCATATTTCCGAAAGTATTGGTTTCTCAGAGTTGGGAATGATAACAGTGAATTATTATGAAAGAACTACATCATGAAAAATTTCCCTTTGCATATTATCTTTAAATGACGGTCCAATTTTGGATAAAAGTGTTTCAAAAATATCAGGAGTCATTCTGAAAAATTGAGTAAATGAAATAGCCAGTCTTATTCATGAAACAAATCTAATGTAATCAGACCAGAAGGAACTCAAACCAGAATACTTATGTAGCAAATCTTAAATAGTGTTACTAAGGAATAACAACCTGTAAATTAGTTGGATATCCCGTTTAAAATATTCAGTAATTAGAGAATGACTCGTAAATTATGATCAACTTCCTTGCATAACTTATTTTCGACTAACTAACCAAAAAAACTCTGCCTATGAACTTGGCGAATCGAAATTACAAATTCTCTACATGCTTACATCAACCAAACTCTCCAGAAGTACACTTTCAGTTTCGTTTGACATTAATGACGTTTATCTTTCAAACTGGACCAAACACCAGCTGACGCAAGGTTCAAGTTTCAAGGAACAAGAACTGAAAAAACACTACGATTAAACCGATTTATCCAAATCCAGCAATCTCTTCTGAGTACAAAGTAGACAGAAGTGTATTTGTATTTCGTAGATGTTAGTTTCAGAATTTCTTGAATTTGAGGGAATCAAATATTTGGTTTGAATCTCGCCTTTTTGATGGGACTTCCGTATACTTTTTCTCGGTATGCATATTTAGCATTTCAAAGTTCAGTTGTAGCTCTGCATCCAGTAAATAAGGGTTTAGTCGGCAGATTTTCTTCGCCTTCAGTGACGAATGCGGGTAACCCTTTCGCACCATGAAGTACATATTTGCATAAATGTTTCTGTGGAATTTGGACTGAATTGGAGGGTCATTTTCACGGAAATCCTCCTAGTAATTATACTCATTACTCTATATCCATTTTATTCAAATTTTACTCATGAGATATTTCCCGGATATTAATAACATGTAATACTTCTCAGTAACATGTCAAGCAATAATTGGAATATTCCTGTTGGATATTCTTGTTCTTGTTTGGTTACTCACTTAAAAACCTATATTGCCTTCCTTGGAATATTTATTCGTCCTGGCTTTACAGCGTCCCTTAAAAAAAAGAGATGAGCTGCAAGCGGCCTTCAAAGTTGATGAGACCTGATGATTCGATGTAATCCCGAAAACAGTGCTTTCTGCAAACTGTCAGTAAATGCTTCTGCCAGGGATTTTCAGACCGGAATAATGTTCAACTCTGTCAAGTATTTCCGAGAGTATTTCGCTCTCATTCCGTCAAGACACATTGATAAGTACAACCATCATAACTTTATGCCCCGGATTTAAAGGATGAAAGAAGAAGCATCATTATTGTTATTATCCATGACTATATAGGTTAAGATTTATGACTTACTCCCGAATATTTCATCGAAGATAATCCGCCGTATTCACAAAGCATTCAATCTCCGTTAAGTCCTAACTGAGGTCCTCAGTTAAGGATAAATAAGAATCCAAACGTGAGTTATCGTGAAAATTAACATGAAACAGGCCTGTTTCAACACAGTTAAATACTTTAACTTAGGATGCGATTTATATTTTTCCTCAACAGAGGACCTCAGTAAGGACTTAACGGAGATTGAATGCTTTGTGAATACGGCGGATTATGTTATAGCGATACATAGGGTTATCAAACATTTGAATAAATACGAAAATTAGTTAGAGGAACATAAGCAGGCCCTAGCAAACCAGGCTCTTTATCAAATTTCAAACAATATTTTCCCTGCCAAATGAAACACAGTATGCAATAGCATCTGATTATATATTACTGAAATAAACAGAAAATAATTCAATGAAAAATTATATACGATTTACACTTATTTATTCAATATTTTGACGCGTTTCGTCGACACAGCGACTTCATCAGACTACATCATACTAAATTCTTAACAAGTTATTATCTCCCTATACCTAGATGACATGGACACAGAATCATTTAAAACTAATTACATGAGAAACTTATTTAAAACAAATTACATAATAGACTTATTTAAAACTAATTACATGAGATTTCACTGCTGGTTTCTTTGTACACATTAACAATAATTCATTCCTAATGCTTTTATAAATTGATTCTCTATTTGAATAGATTGAGTAACGGTGAAAAATTTTAGATCTAATTGTTCATTAACTAAATTACCCGTATGTTTTTCCCTATTTATTTCGACTATTTCCCAGTAATTGAGTTGCGCACCTTTATTCAAATTGTGTAGAATTTTGAAATCCGGGTTAAACTTATGTCCTTCTGCTAATAAATGATTCGAATAATTTGAATTAATTTTGTTGTTTTTGTAGCTATGATGATGTTCCTTTATTCTTATGCCAAAATTTCTACCAGTTCTTCCTATATATGATTTGTCACAACTCCCGCAATTTAATTGATAAACACCGGATTTATCTTCTTTATTCCTTTTCGATTTATTTTTCTTTATGAGTTTGGCAAGGTTATTATTTGTTCGGAATGAGATATTAACCTGTTGGTTTTGAAGAAACCTTTTAAGTTGTTGACTCGGTGTACCAAAATATGTTAAGCTATTGAATATTTTATTTTTATCCTTAATTTCTGGAAATACTAAACTAATTGTTTTTCTAAATTGTTTTTTCGTCAACATTTTTCTGATTAACTCTGTATTATATCCATTGTTCACCGCTATTTGTTCGATAATTTCTAATTCTGTACCATAATTTTCTTCGGATAAAGGTATATTAATTAACCGGTGTAACATACTATGAAAAGAAATGGAAAATAATGGTGCAATTAATTTTTTGGATTTAACAATAGCGCGGAAAAACAATCAACATGATTTTTCAATATTTAGGAAACCATCCCATACGGATACAATCATTCATCGATCCTCGTGTCATCCATTCGAACATAAAGTCGCGGCTTTTCATAGTATGTTACACCGGCTAATTAATATACCTTTATCCGAAGAAAAGTATGGTACAGAATTAGAAATGATCGAACAAATAGCGGTGAACAATGGATATAATACAGAGTTAATCAGAAAAATGTTGACGAAAAAACAATTTAGAAAAACAATTAGTTTAGTATTTCCAGAAATTAAGGATAAAAATAAAATATTCAATAGCTTAACATATTTTGGTACACCGAGTCAACAACTTAAAAGGTTTCTTCAAAACCAACAGGTGAATATCTCATTCCGGACAAATAATAACCTTGCCAAACTCATAAAGAACAATAAATCGAAAAGGAATAAAGAAGATAAATCCGGTGTTTATCAATTAAATTGCGGGAGTTGTGACAAATCATATATAGGAAAAACTGGTAGAAATTTTGGCATAAGAATAAAGGAACATCATCATAGCTACAAAAACAACAAAATTAATTCAAATTATTCGAATCATTTATTAGCAGAAGGACATAAGTTTAACCCGGATTTCAAAATTCTACACAATTTGAATAAAGGTGCGCAACTCAATTACTGGGAAATAGTCGAAATAAATAGGGAAAAACATACGGGTAATTTAGTTAATGAACAATTAGATCTAAAATTTTTCACCGTTACTCAATCTATTCAAATAGAGAATCAATTTATAAAAGCATTAGGAATGAATTATTGTTAATGTGTACAAAGAAACCAGCAGTGAAATCTCATGTAATTAGTTTTAAATAAGTCTATTATGTAATTTGTTTTAAATAAGTTTCTCATGTAATTAGTTTTAAATGATTCTGTGTCCATGTCATCTAGGTATAGGGAGATAATAACTTGTTAAGAATTTAGTATGATGTAGTCTGATGAAGTCGCTGTGTCGACGAAACGCGTCACAATATTGAATAAATAAGTGTAAATCGTATATAATTTTTCATTGAGTTAATATGGATTTGCATCAAGTAAAAGCCACAAGCATTAAATTTTTAGAAAATAATTGCCAAAATACAGGTACATGTGCATATATGAACAACCATATAATTAGTAAATCGAATTCTTATCAAAGGGTGTACTGCCTACTTGGATAACCACTCGTCGTTAGCTTGAAGTCGTGGATTCAAGATAAGTGATATCATATCTTCTGGTTGAAAAGTTGTATAGCTCATTACTTATACAGGGTGAGAATTTAAGTTGTACATTAATTTTTACCATAGATTCCTCTCGTCAAATAAAACACTTTTTTCCTTCACCATTTTTCCCAATTCGGTACAGGAAAAAAGAAACAGGCTGTTGAAATTTGAAAAAATAATCAGTTTCCTTTTTTTTGTAACTTTGACACGGTTACTCAGAATGAATTTTGGTGTGAAGTTTTCTATAACCAAGACACATATCTCCAACTGACAGTTTTTTCCTACTTCTACTGGTTTCCTAGTTATATAGTCGCGAATTCATAAAACTATGAGAAATTAGCATAAATTAGCAAATGAAGGTTATCTCGAGTCATTTCAAGAACACTCAATCATATTAGAAAATTGAATTTTTCTTCATGAATTCTCCTCGATCGTATCGTTTTCGAGATATTCTTAAGTGAATGTCATAAAATATGACTAAAATTCCAGAAATTTTACTGCTTTTATCAATCTAGACCTGGAATTAATAACAGATGATCTGTGCTCGAATAAAGGCATAGACTGAGTATTAATTTGAAAGTTGACATTTATAGAAAGAGGTTTAGCAATCTCTTTATCCCACATAACGTTTATGTGGCATTATTTTACCTTGTTTGAGAATTGTGCAAATTCACCTGCAATTCAAACAACTTGAAACAGGATATTTATTATAATAATAACATTAGAAAATGGGATTCATTATTCAAACAACTTGAATCGCAGGATAGTTACCTTTTGGGAAATTGATGAATAGGCTTTCTATGATCTGTAATTATCTTTTATTTTTTCTTTATATATCCCCATTAGTGAATATAAAATGAATTTTTTCATAGATTTCCATCCCAGTTATTATTGACGAGAAATTGTTAATCTGAATCTACAGTAAATGTAATTTAATGTAAACAATAAACCACAATCAACATGCTAAACGATTAGGTAAGGAAAGAACGATATATTCTGTGGCCAACCTAATGTTATTATCATTATTATTATTATTTCTATGTCTGCTTCTGCCACAGTATAAAAATATTATTATACTATGCGTATAGGAGGTTGTCACTTGTCAGATTGTTACGAGAAAACGAAGGTTTTCTTATCTAAGAATCTCGGGTTTCGATATAATCGAAAATCTTTGTGAAACCCGAGTTCTGTTAATTCCCTTGTTAAATATGGCGAAAACATTGGTTAATTGTGAACTGAACGTATCTTCGTGAACATAATAAGTCTAGGTTCTATGCTATCTATAGGCTATAGAATGATAGAGGTTATAATAATTATTTTTGTTATTTTCATAATGTGGTGAAATGGGTTATAAAGTCATTTATATGATGCGAATTAAAATAATTAATGAATGTCAGAATAGGTGATGAAGATATTGTTGATATTCAATAAAAATTAAGTTGAAGTCAGTGTTTTAATATTCAAGAAGAGTTTTTTTCAAAATTGCAGTATGAAGATTATTCAAAATCATTTCATAAAACTTGAGTGAGTAAATAAGATTTTCGAAATTCAACCAAATTGTCTAAATTTGGTTAAATTTCGAGCGTCAGATAATAAAGCTTTGATATAATTATGCAATCTTGAGTACAGTAAGTGTTTCTGTGTTCAACAGTTACAGACAGTTCCGGGGTGGATTAGCACTTTGTAAAATCTTTAAACGCTTATAACTTTTTACCTGAGCCGAATCTGGAAAAATGGTTAAGTAGAAAGATGTTTAATTTGATCAGAGGAATTCATAGATGAAATTAATGTATAACTTGAAGACTCACCCTGTGTAACCATATGATACATCAGATAACTGTCTTCGGTCTGGCCGTCCGTTAATACGATAACTCTTAAACGGCATGAGTTGGATATATGAAATCTTCAGAGTATGTTTGGGTGATAAATATCTCGATTAAGTTTGTTATTGGGCAAGATCGAAAGCTGATGGTTTCAGAGTAACGAAAAAAAAATTCACAATACAAATTTCGAATTCAATTTTTTCTAAGATGCGGTTTCATCATAAGAATCGATTAATATAATTTTCAACTCTAACAAGCTAACACTTTCGGAGATATGATTTTACAAAATTTCAATAGTACTTCTATGTTTTCACAGAATGCATTCTATCTGTCTGTGTTTTATCTTAGTTCACTGTTCATACATATAATCTTATCTACCTATGACAGACATGTCAAATGTATTTCTGTTCTAACAATCAAAGTATGATTGAACGCAAAATGACCAATTATAGGATATTATCGAGGATATTATAATTATCAAATTGGCTTCAGAAAATATCCAGTGAAAACTGGAATATTGGCTAAGTTTCAATTGATATAATATAATTTTCAGAGGAGATTTGAGGAATGAATATTTCGGATAATAAAATATTTTATTGATCCTGTTAGACATACAGCATGTATAGAACAAGTCAAGAAAAGAAAAAATGTTCCAAATCCAAATTGAAAATCACCATCAGCCAAATATTCATCAACAGTATAATAAGCCCTTGACAACATCACTGAAGCACAGAATATCCAATGATCTCACCCCAACAGGCAGGTGACAATTTTATACCCTGGTAGTAGGGAGAACTTTCAAATTTAGCTGTTCGATGTATTGGTATATTCAAGGTCTCAAAATTTCTGGTATTGTAGCCATGAAAATATGAAACTTTGACAAATTAATTTACATTTTCCTTTACATACATAAGACGTTTATACATGTATATATACATGGGAGTGTGAGTAGTTCATAGTTCGAAAAAATGGGTCTGCAGGATACAAGAGGGCCAAGATGAAACATCATGCAAATGATTCGCTTCTGTGTAACAAATGCCCTATTCGAATCAAACGAATAGCCCCATAAGAGAACACAGTATGATATATAACTATATACCAAACTTTAATATACACTAATTACAGCATTAATGGGCAGCGAATCCCTTATCCGGCAAATAGCATAGAATGATTTGTTAAGCTTTTTACATAGATTGTCAATGTGCTCACACCATCTTAGAATTTTGTCGACATGCAGACCAAGAAACTTAACACAGTCACTGGATACTATTAGCGTATCCTCGCAGTTGACAACGAGTCTGATATCTACATTCCTTGAATTGAAATAAATGCATTCAGTTTTACTGCAGTTTAATATAATAGCATTTTGTCGACACCAGTTAGCGAAAGTGCTCACTATGATTTCGCATTTGACAGAGAGACTCTGAAAATCATCTGCTCTTATCACCATAGACGTATCATCCACATATATAATTATTCCATCTGATTTCAGTGAATTAGGTAGGTCATTAATGAACAGTAGGAACAGGAGAGATTCCAGAACTCCCCCCTGAGGCACACCCATTTCAACGTCATGTTCATGTGACCAACAATTGCCAACCTTTACCTGCATAGTTCTGCCAGCTATGTAACTATGCATCCACTCAAGAAATATTCCTCTAAATCCCATATTATACATCTTATTCAGAAAGAACTTGAACAATATGCAGTCAAACTCTCTGGTGAGATCACATAAAGACCATCATCTAGGGACTTGTAGACGATCGATCTCAGTCAGACCGACAGCCGCTGTTTGAGTGGATCGACCCGATCTGAACCCATGTTGTTCATTTGTTATGGATTTATATGTAGTCTAGTAATCCGTAATTCTTCCAAGTATGATCTTTTCAATTACCTTCGATAAAACACTCACAATAGAAATTGGACGATAATTTGCTGTTTTGTGGGTCGCCCTTCTTGTATATTGGGATGACAGTCACATGTTTAATTACTGTTGTAAATCTACCCGAGGAGACTGATTCATTTACTAGGTGTGTGAGATGTTCTGACACATATAAAGATATTGCCTCAAGAATTCTAGCAGATATATAATCCAATCCACTTTTTATTTTTTAATGCTTTTATAGCTACAAGTACTTCAGTTGACTGAACTGGAAAGAAAAAGAAACATGAGTTACGAAAGCTAGATGTAGTACATATGGATGATATTTTACCTCCGTATGTTCCATTCAGGCTAACTTTAGCTATTTCAGAGAAATATTTGGCAAATTCTTTTGCAACACTTGTGGGGTCCGAGCAGAGCGAATCCTTCATGCTCAATGTGATGGACTTATTAGAAACTGTATTACGTCCAACTTCGTAATTAAAAATTCGCCAGATCGATCTGCTTTTGTTTTCTGAGGAATTCAAAATATTTTCGTGATATGAAAATTTGGATGTCATCAGTATAGTGCTATATTTTTTTCAGCTTGTCTATAAAGCACATGAGATTCAGTAGTACCCAAGCTAACTCGAAGCCAGTGAAGCTTTTTGAGCTCATGCCTAGCCAATCTAATTTGAGGTGTTACCCATCTTAAAGAGTTGCTGTTCGAAATGGTTTGATGACTAGGTGGACACCATTTATCAATACAAAATTGTATAATGTTTACAAATTCTTGAAAACTGGTATTAATATCTTGCTAGTATACAACATCAAAATTTGCCTTAGAAATATCGATCGCCAAGGCATCCAAATTTTGTAATGACATATTTCTGCAAATTTGTGGTTTTTTCAATTTTTGCAATCTCAATACAGAATCAAAAACATACTGTGCAGACATTGTATGATGATCACCCAAATTTGCTTCAAATACACTCGTTTGACAACAATTCAGATTAACAGTTGTTAAAATATAATCTACTTTAGTAATTGATGTGCGACCATTTTTATCAGTAAAAATACGAGTTGGAGCAGTAGAAGTAACCTTCAAATCAAAACCTTTCAAGAAGTCATCCAATAATGCTTTAAGCTTACAATTATTTTTTAGGTAGTCTACATTTAGATCACCGCATAAAAAATGTTTTCGGAAAATTTTCGACATTTTTGTATTATGTGTGACATTCTATCAAAAAATATTTCCAAATTACCTGAAGGAGGTCGATAAGCACTTATCACAGCTGTTTTCACGTTTCCGTATTTTATTCCAACTGCACGTACTTCACATTCCATTTCCCCCCGACAATCCAGAAATGTTCAGATCCATTCCATTGTGTTCTTGACGTAGATCACGGCGCCACCGTGTACATGGGTTGGACGGCAATAACACGATGCTATTGTATAACCTGGTATTGCCATAATTTTAATTTCATCTGTATCGCAAATGCTCCACCAGGCTGATTATGTCCGGTTCTTCATCATTCAATAAGATGGTTAAACTATTAATTTTATTCGATATACATTGTATATTCAAATTCATTATTTTCACACAGATAAATGCCGCATTAGATTCACCAAAATTTGGTTTAATTTGTCCAATTTCATTCTCCTGTGCTGGTAAAAATTGTGAACTGTGGATCTTATAGGCCAATTGGTTAACTTTGTCATATTCATCAATTGGAATGAATACTTTGAAGGAAGCATATATTTCGGGAAAGCGCGATTTGAGGGCCTCACATTTGACATCAGTGAATTTTTTTGACAGGAAGGCGGTTAAATCCTCAGCGGTAGTAGTTGGCTTCAAATTTATAACGTGCAGCGATTTGAACTTCACGATTAGTAGATGTCATATAAGAGTTCTAAGC
Organism: Halyzia sedecimguttata; assembly: GCA_937662695.2. Taxonomy (NCBI): domain Eukaryota; kingdom Metazoa; phylum Arthropoda; class Insecta; order Coleoptera; family Coccinellidae; genus Halyzia; species Halyzia sedecimguttata. The sequence goes on from OW569411.2 coordinate 143,553,191, forward strand.
CAAAATGCCCCATTTTTACATGTAAATCCCCATAAGGAAATCTAAGGTCCATTATGCAAAAATTGTACCCTTATGAACGCGGAGCCAGCGTTTTCAAGGTCATTTGTTTTGGACGGCTGAACAGTGAGTTGCGCAACGCCACGCCCCCTCCGCTGAGGCTTTGGTAGGGAGGGATTGAAGCGCTGACGTGAAATCAGGAACTTTTGCGCGCATGTTCTATTGTCCATTATCCTGTATCGGAATTGGATTGTTAATGGGGACTCGTATCAACCGCAGGTATATGACCCTTTGCATTGTGCGTCTCAGGGGGGCCCATTTTCAGGTAATTAATATGATTTGAATTTTCAGCATCTCTAGGCAATTGGAATTATCCTTTCAGTCATATGAAGTTTGATGCATGAGGTACTAGACCCTTTTTTCGAATTATTATTGGGGAGGCATTTATCGTTTATATGAAAGGGAATACCGGGGATTATCTGCATCGATAATTTCTTTTCAGCAGACCCATTACGAAATAATGCAGAAAGAATTTTGTGTATCTTTTTTATTTTCAAGAGCGACAGTTATCATAAAAATATTTTTGGACTAATATGTTGGATAGCAATTGATTGGGTGGGAACAGGTCAGATGAAACTTGTACACAAAAAAACAATTTTAAGGACATATTTTTATTGACATGAAAAATCCACATCATAAAACACTTTATTCTTATAAAAGTACATGCATTCTAAGATTACATAACTTTCAACAGATGGGTTAATTCTACAAAAGGAATTTATTAAATCCTCAATCGAATTTTGATTATTCTTCTGAGATAGATCTTTCATGATATCTAGGAACTAGGCAATAGAAATTATTCTATCAGTCATATGAAGTTTGACGCATGAGGTACTAGATCCTTTTTTCGAATTATTATTCAAGGCATTTATCGTTTATATGAAAGGGAATACCATGGATTATCTGTGAATCATTTGGTTTACGCAGACGAGCAATATAAGGGATTCCAGTGTTTTCAAAAACAATTTATGTTGTGGTTTTCAGCAGACCCATTGTGAAGCACTGACGTGAAGTCAGGAGCTTTTGCGCGCATTGTCCATTCTCATGTATTGGAATTGGATAGTTAATTGGGCCTCGTATCGGTCTTAGGGACTTTTAGGTTATCATAATAGTAAAATGAAATTGTCATATGAAGTTTGATCATAAGGTACTAGATCGTTTTTTCGGATTATTCGCAGGTACTAGACCCTTTTTTCGGATTATTATTGGGTAGGCATTTATCGTTTATTTGAATAGGAATACCGGGGATTATTTGTGAATCTTTTGGTTTATGCGGTCGAGAAATATAACTTTGGGGGATGATTGTGTGGTTTTGAAAATTTGTTGTCATAATGAATAAAATCAATGGAAAGCGTGTTTGTCAGCAAGCTGGGTGTACGGATTTGATATCCTCAATTCCTGACATTTACATCGATCAGAAAAAATCTGTTAAGTTGAGCGACCTCGTCTCGCCCTAGTAATAGCTTCATTTCTACTATCACAAATTGTTTCCCATCCGATTTGTTACTACGACGATTATTTAATACTGGAAAGTGTTATACAGGGTGATTCTTCAAGTTGTAATGTAAGCATACATTCCTCACATCAAATAAGTAAATTTTTGCGCGTATGTTATGGGGAACATCGCTTTATCATTTTTTCTAAATGTCTGTAATTTTCAGCGTAGGTGGCGCGTCCCAATGTCGGGATTCGAAACTGCATTTTCACTTAGCACCGACTCACGTTATAGAAATTAGATGAAACCAGAATCGAACGTCATATGGTACATTTCAGGCTTGTAGACCACCCACACATTTAACTAACGGACTCTTTTACATAAACAAAATATAGGTCTAGATCCTTTTTTCGAATTATTATTGGGGCGGCATTTATCGTTTATATGAAAGGGAATACCATAGATTATTTATGAATCTTTCGGTTTACGCAGACGAGCAATATAAGGGATTCCAGTGTTTTCAAAAACAATTTATGTTGTGGTTTTCAGCAGACCCATTGTGAAGCACTGACGTGAAGTCAGGAGCTTTTGCGCGCATTGTCCATTCTCATGTATTGGAATTGGATTGTTAATGGGGATGAGACTCGTATCAACCGTAGGTATATGACCCTTTGCATTGTGCGTATCGGTTTCAGGTAATTATGATATATGATATTCGTAGAATTTTCATCATATGAAGTTTGATGCATGAGTCGGAGGTACTAGATCCTTTTTTCGTATTATTATTGGGGGGCATTTATCGTTTATTTGAAAGGGAATACAGGGATTATTTGGTTTACGCAGACTTTATGTGGGTGATTGTGCGGTTTTGAAAATTTGTTGTCATAACGAGTAAAATCGATGGAAAGCGTGTTTGTCAGCAAGCTGGGTGTACGGATTTGAATCATCCTAATGAACCGGAGTGAAATAGTCGAAAGTTTTTATTCAAATTCTTTATATTCAAGGGCAACGACAGTTATTAACGAATAAGCTTTTCTCAAAGGAGACTGCACGGGGGTTCAGACTCAATTTCGGTGATTTTTATGTGTAAATTTCTATGAGGATTTCTAAGCTCGATTTTAGCAAAAATGGTTCTTTTCATATGAATATATGTAGATTTCTCAGCATCTCTAGATGATTGGAAAATTATTACTGTTCTTCACAGCAATCGCACCCTTGTCTCCACACAATACTTTTTCAACCAAATAAACATCATGCTGCTTTTTTTTTTGCAATTCTTCTTGATAGAAAGCACCACTTATTGGTTTACCGGAAAGTAGGTAACTCACTGGGTAGGTAAGTTGGACTTTTGTGATTTTAAATAGTTCAGTAGTCCATTGATACCCTTTTGTGAAAACGTGTCTAAATTTACGTACAATTCTTCTGAAATTTATAAGGTCATGCTATTTTTATGTGACTGTAGGCTGATTTATATATGTCGTTTTTTGTATTAACGTCAGGGGGTTTCATGCCAATAGTTCATTGTTTTTTATTATTATATGCATTTACCATATCTTGAAGGATCCATCGATATGTTCCACTGAATTTTTTTGTAAAGCACTTCTTTCAACGTTCTTATGGCCCTCTCCACTGTTGAAGCCTTCTTGACACTATACGTATTATATGATGCTTTTTAACAACTTGTTCTTGAAATTGATGGTCGAAAAATTCAGTTCCTTGATCAGATTGCAAGTTGCTAGGTACCATGCTTGAGGATATCGAGAAAAGCCGACCAGTTTTCCTTTTCAATGAGCGAGCCCAATATGAATTTGCAATCAATTACAACGAGAACTACTTGTGGCAAGCTTATCAAGCTATCCTAAATGCATTGTGGGGTTGTATACTTTTGATTTGACAGTGAGCTAACATAACAACAAATGTGGGTGATTGTATACGAATAAATTCCATGATGTATTATGAATACTTTAACAGAGCATATGAGTCATATTTTCTGTCATTTCAACGTAAGCACAATTGTTTTCGAAAAAAACTTTGGGTACTCGACATTTTGAACATAGATTTGAAGGCAGAAATTATGAATATTTGCTTGGCACTGAGACAAAATATGCTAAATGTGAAATTTTGTATTCTTACTATCTGGAAAGATTACATGAAAGATTGTTCATTTGTACTGATTGTATTGTCATCAATAGTCACAATATTTGGATGAAAATGAATCCTATTTACGCAAAAATACTCAAACGTATTAGTGGATTGTCTCGTTATGATAAAATAAAAATCTCCTATTCAGAAGGGCAATAATTTTTGATTTTGTTTACATTGAGACGGATTTGACGTATTGTATTTTTCAAAAATAAATCTTAGTTTTTCAGATACTGTATTGTAGCCAAATTATTTTTCGTATATTTATTTGGCAATAACCAGAAGAAATGTTAATTATAGAAATGAGTGCGAACTCGAAGACAGTCAGGTATAAGCATCTTCTTCAAATATCCCAATTCAACGCCGGCATGGGTACAAAGGCATATTTATCTGACCTAGTGAATGATGGGGTGCTAACTTGACTGTATACCTTTATGAAACCCGGGCATGTGGTTTTTTCTAACCATTGTTGTGATCTCTTGTATATGATATTAGGTGGAAACAATTTATGTCATATTTATTGCATGTTGAGTGGTTCGATTTCTCTTTCAATATTCAGGAATCGTGTAAACAAAGTGGGGTGTAACTCTCATTTATTTTTTCATTGTAAAATTGGTTAACAAATATATAGTGACCGACCGAAGGTTCGGTTTCGGTTTCGGTTTCGGCCAGTTTCGGCCAAAAAATCTAGTTTCGGCCTTAGTTTCGGTTTCGGCCCAAAATGGCCGAAACTTTCGGTCGGGCCGAAACTTGACTGTTCGTGAATTGTCCTGGTCGTTTGGCCAGGAGTTATAAGGAGACATAATTGTCGTACAAGTTATTGTAATCTATCTTTGTTAAGACTGAGAAATCATGAGAATTCACTTTAATGATTATTGATTAGATTACATAGGGTGATTCCAAATAAGACGTGAAACTGGGAGGAGGAGTTAGTATGACTCATTAGCTGTTGTTTAATCCATATTTATTATTAACCGAGAATCAACAGTTTTTGGAGTTCGGGTGATTTTTGAAAGATTTCTGAACTTAGTTCATATTTCGTCAATTTTTTCTACGTTGAGCAAATTTGATGATAATTTTGGTTTATTTTTATCAGAAAAAGATATTATATGTACGAAAAAAGCAAAACTTGTCTGTATAATAGGTTGAAAAAGATAAGTATGATTTGAAATGTGGTATATGAAAAAATGAAAAATCAATTTCTAGTGTCAATTTGTCTACAACTTTCGAATTTCACAATTTAGTATGCCAAGATTATTTTAAAAACTTGTCTACTTCGTTCTTCATTCTCTGAAAGATTTCGTTAGATTGCTTAACTAGTTTCGTTTCAGCAGATTTTTTATAAGCAGCCTCTTGAATGTCCGGTATATAAAATAGTGAATGTGTATCAAAAGACAGCGTGAGTAAATTTCAGGCGGAAAATAACAACTGAAGAAAGACTTGCTTATGGAATGGTGGAACATAATTTATGAAAACATTTCCTAATGGAATTTCGAGCTTAGTTGCAACAAAAAAATATTGAATTCGTTACTTTTCTCTATCTACTTCTTAAATCCCCTTTCAAATCATACCAATTCTTTTTCAACAGAACCAGAACTCAAATATCTCGGATACTGTTGATTTTCGGCCATCAATAAAAATGGCTCAAACCCCAGCAAATGATCCATACTAACACCTCCTCCAAGATTCACGTCTGATTTGGAATCACCCTGTATACTTCGACTGATTATTTTGATAACTTGGTAATACCAAAATAATGAATAAAGGTCTCAAAAAAATTGACTTTATTTTATTCACCACTCCTCAACTGTTTTTATGTATATGCAAATGAAATTGTAAAAAATACAGTAGATTTCTGTATGAAATATGAAGTTTCGGTTTCGGTTTCGGTTTCGGCCGAAACTGAGACCCTGGCCGAAAGTTCGGTTTCGGTTTCGGTTTCGGCTGAAAACCCAGTTTCGGTCGGACACTACAAATATATCATGAATATGTAAGTCATCAAGAGCTTGGCGTCCTTTTAAACATTTGATTCACATGGTGGGATAGATGCTCAATTGTTACTTCAAACGATAAAGAGAAGGAACTTCAATCGGGCCCTTTCAGATATCTTTTGCTTACGACGAATACCTTCATGAATCTTTAAAAGTTGAAATAAAGGCGTTTTTATTTCAGCTTTACAAAAATGGTCAGCATGGAGGATTAAGCTATAAAGTCGTTGGTTACAGTAAAATCGATAGGAGAATTAGTTTTTCACGCTCACAATTGTCGGGATATTAAGAAAAAATATTATTGTGATGAGGAACTTGTTGAGATTTAAATATATGAAAAACATGCCTGGTCAGTGGATATCAAATGAGAAGGTGTGATTTTGAAACTTTATCATCTGGCTGATGCTTGAGATGCTGTATTGAGAACGATCAGCATGTTTGATATAGGCGCATGACTTGGTTATGAAGGGAGAGACGACGATGAATTGGCAATATACACAGGATTGCAATAGATATGTGGAGGAAGATACGACGTATGATATTGAAGATGCAGAGAAAGAGACTGCGATGGATACTGAATTTATTAACAAATCAGCTTTTCACAATTATTTAGCGCGTCTTCTTGACATAATGGATAGTGTTGATCATTATTCATTTCATTTAATTTCGAGTTATTCTGATGAACGATGCTTAAATGATTTGAGATAATTTGTAATGAAAAATTAGAGTTTAGTTGACATTTTTTATTTTAAAAAAGCAGTTCTTTAGATATGATCATAATACTTTTCTAATAAATAACTTCAGCTATTTGAAGTTGCCAAATATTGTATTCTTTTAAAAGTATCTACAGTGCATTTTTTGGCATGCAGCAAGCATAGCTCGCCAACTATATTACTGATATCAAGCCATTATCATTAGATTTATGAAGACTTTGTGTTGGATACCTTTCGTGTGTGTCCTGGGATCCCGTTGGTGTGCAAACTCTTTGAATAGTTTTCCCTAATGTGATCAATACTCATATAGTCATGGAATTTATCATGTTTCTTGATTGTGTGTTTCCTTAAAGCATCGTTTCATGTGAATTTCTTTCCATATACGAAACAAGCAAAGCCAATTTGCTTATGTATATTAATGTGTCTGCTCAAATTATTGGGTTGGGTGTATTGTTTTTCACAAATGCTGAAGGTATGTATTCTGTTGATATATAAAAATGAGGCTGATAAGTATACGCGTTAAATACTCTTTATATCCACTATATGCATTTTTTCAGATGTTTTATATACGTTTTGCATTCACTTTATAACTGAATATGTATCCATTCATGAAATTCTACGGTCGTAATAGATCAGTCCAAGCACAATCATAACAATCTATACACATTCTTTATAGAAATTCAATAGAACACAGGAACAAAATTTACCATATTTATTTGTGTATTTTCATAGACATTCTAGTATCTTCGTATAGATTCATACATCTTCGTATACAGTCATGAATCAATCAATTTTGCTGAGGAGTATCAAGACATGTATTCGTTTTATAGTTTGGATATATGTATACACTCATGCATTTTTTGTCCTACTCCATATGAATTCATCACGAAAAGGATGTAAGAACATGCAAATTTGATGATGATTTAGGATGAAAATACAACATACATACATACGCAACCAAGAAAAAGATGGAAAAACATGCATCAAGCTATCATCAAGCTATCATCAAACTACCATCAAGCTACCATCAAATTAGCATCAAACTATCATAGCAACTACTTCATGGATAGTTTACATCAGTTTTGTGTATTTTTCCTAGACATTCATACATCTTCGTATACAGTCATGAATCAATCAATTTTGCTGAGGAGTATCAAGACATGTATTCGTTTTATAGTTTGGATATATGTATACACTCATGCATTTTTGTCGTATTCCATATGAATTCATCACGAAAAGGATGTAAGAACATGCGAATTTGATGATGATTTAGGATGAAAATACAACCTACATACATACGTAACCAAGAAAAAGATGGAAAAACATGCGTCAAGCTATAATCCTTATGAAATTACTACGGTTAACAAAAAAACGGTATTAGGGATCATGAAAGTTGAAACTAATGATATTCTGATTATGCAGGGGTCAGATCGAAACTGTACGCAGTGAAAAACTCAACAACGAATGATGAAATTAATATACAGAAGTGTTTCAACACCAACGCTAGTGGGCGACATTCACTGTCGGGGCAAAAATTAACAGTGCTGTGTCTAAGCTTCCAGAAGGATACAGTGCTGTGCCTAAGCTTCCTGAAGGATACAGCAACTATTTTGGCGCACCCAAATAGTTGCTGTATTATTATTATTAGTATTAATTTCATCATTCGTTGTTGAGTTTTTCACTGCGTACAGTTTCGATCTGACCCCTGCATAATCAGAATATCATTATTTTCAACTTTCATCATCCCTAATACCATTTTTTTGTTAACCATAGTAATTTCATAAGGATTATCCCCTCAAGCATAATCGGAAGTATTGTCGTATTAATGTCAATCTCTTCTCAATATTTCATATTGGGTCTTTGGACAATTCATAAAAACTAACGCGTGAATAGCAAGATTTTCTTTGGAATGGAAGTAGCCGAGTCATCTATTACAAATATATTTCTGCATCCCTGTGTTTACTCAAATAAATTGTACAAGTATACTCTTGATACATCTGTAATGGTATCGACCTGGTGTATCTTCATCTGTATATTGATCTTGAATAATCAGTAAAATCGCATTGTTTTTCTATCCTTTAGTTTGGTTGCGTATGTATGTAGGTTGTATATATTTATGAATTTGGGGTAAAAAACACTGTTTTTAAAAATTGAAACAGATTTTATTTACAGCGGAAGAAATTGATGGATGATATGATACAATTACATTCTTACTGACTCGTACTCTGATTCTCTGATTCTCTAATTCTCTAGTTCTCCTCGACTAATTGAGTGGGAGGCTATTTATAGTTTTATAAACAATGGGAAGCGTCGCACGTGGCGTTATCAGTAAAAGCTACATCAGCAATTCTTAACACAGTCATATTTATATTCTTATGCGTTCTAATTATAAAGGTATTTAATTAATAGGGGGTATTATTACATGATTCCTCCCCTTCTTGGAGAAAGGCATCACCTGAAGGTGTGACTTTAGTAAAATTTAAGTATTTTCTAAAATATTTCAAAATACAAGCAATGATTATAATGATTATAATGGTTATCAATAGAAATAATAAAAAGCTGAATTTCGAAGGGTGATGATTCCACTGATCCAGTTCTTCTAAGTCGATGTCTGGAATTTCATCTTCTTTCTTGAAATCTTCATCATTAGAATGGTTCTTTATGGATGTGGTCATCCTGGGTAGAATAATGTATTTTTCTTCGTTGACAGTAGTTACGGGAAAAATGTCTTTTTGAGTATTACTAATTACACATTTGGATCGAAGAATTGCAGCTGGGGGAATAAAATAATGTTTTATTTGTTGAGGACATTTCTCTTGGATTTTCTCGTTCTCTAATGATAGAATGCTTCCATCTTCTAATAATTTTAAATCTGATGCAGGAATAGATTTGGTTCTTGGGCAATTTTCTGTATGATTCCTAAGGATATTTTCCAAACATTGTGGAGGTTTTTTAACGGAATCTTGATCACATAAAAAGTCTTCTTCTATTGGATGACATTGGTTTGTCGACCATTTTAGAATTTCTTCTTGGGAGAGCATATAAGGATAGGTTTGAGGAAGGGTTAAATTACTTTGGGATAGGTGATAAAACTTGTACAGATCATAACTCCGTTCATAAATAGTGGGAATCGATATTAAGAATAATAAAGTTTTATTTCGAAAGACTACTTTTGTATGACATAATTGATAATAATCTTTCAGATGGTATACTGGTATTATAGCAACATTTTTGATCAATTCTGCAAATTTGGTATATGGTAAAATAGATTCATGTAGCAGGTGAAATCTTGCAAAGCTTACTGCAGTTTGAATTTCATCCAATATAATTTTGATATCTTTGAGTTCAAAGGTCATAAGATGCATTTGTTCAACAGCTCTCAACTCTGGAACAATTTTTAATAATTCAAGATTTTCATTCATCTTTTGGAATTTATCAATATATTTATTTTTCAAATCATTTACTATAGTAGCAATTTGTTTTTGATTCTTCATAAGTGTATTCTCATTTTTCTCTATGCTATTAAAATAACTTCTATATAATTCCTCATCTTCAGAATCTAAGGTTCCGAATAATATCTTGGAAATTTTGCCACCTAAATTTATCAATCCTCTTTTAATTCTAATTTTCTCGTTAAGAAGTTCTTCGAGAGTGTTAATATTAATTTTATTCGAATGCTGCAAATATCTATGGTTTGCCGTTTGTGCAAAACCTAATTGTTGTTCTTTTAAATTCTCAATTTCTCTTTGATATCTGATAATTAATTCTTCCATTTTATTTAGGTCTATATGATAAATCAATTGTAAGTTTCTATTGGTCACATAAGCTTTTCCCAATAAAATAGGCAATACATTATTTTGTAAAGGTATAATTTCTATAGCTACGGTTGTAGTGATTATTTTCAATAATATGATTATAACAAAAAGATTAAAATGTTCGATGGAGGCTCTGTACTATATCTTCCAAAACTTCTTACAATTGATGTAGTCCATTTTGAATGTTCCTTTCCCACTGGAGAGCCTATGCACATGGAAGTTATATATATAAAAAAAAAAGAAGATTATGGCAGACTGCCTTCATTTATTTATTTATTTTTAGTGGATCTGCAATAAAATAAAATATTACTTAAATACTTTCTTTCTTTGTTTCATTATTTTCTTATGATAAATGTGTTTATTTTTGTCATCTTGTATCCTATGAGTATCAATTTCTCTAGCCTCTATTCTTTTGTAAGCTGGATCTAATTTACGTATAACACGTCCTTTAATATAAACGGGATTTTCATTTAGAGTATATTTTTCTTTAGCTGACCGTTTTTCATTAGTTTTTTCTAAACGTTTTAAATTCTTTTCTTTGCCTTTTTCTAAGTGTTTCGATATATCCCTTAAGTTTTCTACATAATTTTCTACATAATCCTGGACTTGTTCATTATGAGTTCGCTCAATCGGTAAGGAATAATTTAAGTTGGCTTTAATAATTTGCATTGGAGTCATCTCCAAACTGGAATGATTGGAATTATTATAACTCAATAAAGCTCGAGAAAGCTTATTTTGAAAAGTGGAATTTTTATTGTCAATTGTTCTTAATTGTTCAATTAATGTGGAATGAAATCTTTCTACTAGGGCATTTTAATTTGGATTGTAATTTGTAATATAATGAATATCGATTTTATGAATTTTACAGAAATCTTGGACAACACTATTTTTAAATTCTATTCCATTGTCACATGTTATTTTGTTAGGTATTCCATAATGACTGAAATAAATTATTAGTTTATCTACGATTTCTAATCCTGTCTTTTGGAGTAAAGGATAACATTGTCCTAGTCTTGAAAATGAATCGATTAAACTTAAACAGTTTGTTTGACCGAATCTTATTGTATCGCAATAAATATGTGTAAATGGTTTCGATCCTATAGGGTTAGGTTTAAATTGCAACTGTATAGGAGTTCTCTCATATTTACTTTTTTGACATATCTCGCACGAGTTAATATAATTTTGAACATCTTTATTCATTTCTTTGCCTACAATAATGATGACACTAATGGAAAAGTTCACCAATACCGATCTTTATTCATATTTGGCCAGTAATATTTCGATTTGAGACTAATTAAATTTTCTCTTAATCCACGATGAACAGTTTTTGTTTCATGATATTGCTGTATTCTGAGTAAACGTTCTTCTTCGTCTTCTACGTCTTCTAACCATGTTTTCGAAATTTTTAAGTCAAATGATTTATAATCAAACTTGTTTTGTAATATTCGTATAAGGGGTTTTTCTAGTTCTTGAGATATAAAATATAATGTATACGAACATTTTGGTCGGATATATTCTTTAATAAATTTGAATAGATCTTTGTCTATTGAATTTATTTCAACTCTAAATCTAAGTTTTTCTCCAAAAATTTTAGTTTTTGTCACCTTATAATTCGGAGTAATTTTGAAAAATATTTGAAAATTTGACGAATTCAAACTTCTTTCTGTATAAGGAAGTTCTAAAATAGAATTTTCTACATTACTATGAATAGTTGAATCACTTGCGTCCTGTTCAAATAAATCACCTTTTAAAACTTCTAAATCACTATTTTCACGTTGATCCTTAACATTCAAGAGATCTAAACATTCATCTAACTCTTCATCGGTTATTTGATTCATCATAGAAATTACATCATCTTCTATTCCTTTAAATTCAATATTTTTGTTTTCTAAGCATTCTTGACGACGGTTGGTCATAGAATGTATGACAACTTTTATATTAGAATTCAGGAAAATATATTTTATCATTTTAAATACAATAGACCATTCCAATTGGTCTAAACCACAAGCAATGCGTGGTAACGCTAAATATTTTTCTTTATTAAGAATACATAATTCTTTCAAATTTAACAGTGACTGGAAAACATCTTTATATTCCGGTTTGTTATAATAATATTCTTTCGTAATTAAATAATAAATATTTCTTTCATTTATACGTAATGTTGCTACTTCGCCTATTAATTTCTTTTGAGCGATTAATTCGTCTACTCAACCGAATTTTTGTTTAAAATTTAAGGCTATACCTTTATTCATATGGAAATCTCTGGAAACACAATGCGCTAAAGCATATTTTTTTGGAACTTTAAATAAATTTTCTACTTTTTCAGTTATATTAGGGGCATTTCTGATATCATTGTTTTCATTTACTTCAATGAAATTTTTATAAGTTAATTCATCGGTTGATTCTAAAATAATTCTACTAAGAGCATCTGCATTATTAGTCGATCCTTTTTTATATTTGATATCGTAATCGAATTCTTCTAATTTAATTCGCCAGCGCATAAGGCGTGAATTTGGTTCTTTTAATGAAAACAACCATGTTAAAGGTTTGTGGTCTGAATAAATAGTAAATTTTCTACCATAAAGATACGGTCTAAAGTGATTACATGACCATACAATAGCTAATAATTCTTTCTCAATTGTACTGTATCTAGTTTCGGCATCGTTCAATGTTCTACTTGCGAAAGCTATAGGAAGATCGTTAGGAATGATACCCTGGGACAAAACTGACCCTAGTGCGAATCCAGAAGCATCTGTTGTTAAAATAAAGTCTTTTTTAAAATCTGGATATTTCAATATAGGATGATTCAATAAACTTCGTTTACAAATTTCAAAGGCTTCAATATATTTTGAATTATAAATATCTATTTTAGCTTCTTTCTTTAGACAAGTTGTTAAAGGTTTCGTTATTTTTGCAAAATTAGGAACGAATTTACGATAGTATCCTACTAAACCAAGGAATGACTTAATTTCCTTCTGGGTTTTTGGAATTGGGAATTTTGTAATAGCATTCAATTTGTTTGGATTAGGTTTAATTCCATCAGGTGTAATAATATGTCCTAGAAATTCAATTTCTGTTTTGAAAAAATTACATTTATCTAACTGAATTTTCAAATTATCTTTTTCGAAAACTTCTAAAATGTTGTGGATATCTGCTAAATGTTGTTCAATTGTTTCGGAAAATATAACAACATCATCCATATAAACATAACAATTTTTTCCAATATAATTTTTTAAAACGTCATTCATTAATCGTTGAAAAGTCGCTGGAGCGTTTTTAAGTCCAAATGGCATTCTCAAAAATTCATAATGTCCATTTTCGATAGTAAATGCAGTTTTTTCTATAGATTCTTCATCTAATTCAATTTGATGAAACCCGGATGCTAAATCAAGTGTTGTAAAATATTTTTTATTTCCAAGTTTATCTAAAATAGCTTCAATTTGAGGTAAAGGGTATTTATCATCAATAGTTTTATCGTTCAACTTTCTATAATCAATTGCAATGCGCCATTTCTTTTTACCAGATAAATCTTCCTTTTTAGGGACTATAACCACAGGAAAAGACCAAGGTGAAATACTAGGTCTAATTATTTTTTTATCTAACATTTCTTTAATTTGTCGTTGTATTTCCTCCCTATGTACTTCGGGATATCTATAAATTTTACAATGAACAGGGACTTCGTCCATTGTTCGAATATTATGTTTCACTCTATTTGAAAAATTTAATGGTTGATCCGGTAGTTGAAGTACTTTTTTATTCGTTTGAAAAATTTTAGTTAATTGGGTGCTTATCTCTGGTTGTAAATGAGAAAGGTCAATTGGAATTTTTGTCTGTTTTTGACAAACTTGTTGATAGCTATAAGGTATTTGACAATATTCATTTCTCAAAATTTGATTTTTAAAATCTAGGCTAAGGCCATATTTATTCATGAAGTCGGCTCCTATGAGTCCATCATAATTTTTATGAAATTTATAAACAACAAACGGATGCAAATCATTTAAGTGAAATTCAGAAAATAATGGTATTAGAACTTTTTCATTAGTAGTTTGTTTTTTATGACATGAAGTTAATGTCGTTTGTTCCTTGAAAATATTTTGAGGGAAATTATTGTAAGCAAATTTTGGGTCTATCAGACACACAGAACATCCACTATCTATTAAAAGTTTACATTTAGGATTTTGGAATTCAATGTAAGGAAGTTGATTAAAATTATCTAATGTCGAATTTATGTCAACGCTTCTGTTGAGGCGTTTCCTAGAAAATTTATTTTCGTAGAATTGTTAAAATTACTGACTTCTTGTTTTGAAGTAGAAGGAGATTCTAAATGAGTTAGCTCTTCAAATGTATAATGAGGGCTTTGATTATTCATATTAAAATTTCTTTGGGGATTCTGGTTATTAGTATAAAATTTCTTTTGGGGGTTTATTTGAAATTGGGTGGAATAATTGCCACGTTTTTGGGGGTAGTTTCTTGTCTGTATCGACATTCTTTCTGGAGGGGTTTGTATTCTTTGATTAGGATTAGGTTTGAAAACATTTGTATTTTGTTTAGGGGTATTTATATAATTTGTATTAGGGGTACCGAATACTTGTCGATTAGTTGGATAATTTGTACTAACATTACTTCGTTGGAAATTTATGGGTTGTGACGTAAAGCGTCGATTATTATAATTATTAAAAGGATTTTGATTAAAATTATTAAAATTATTTCTTGGATTCTGATAATTGTTTCTGTTAGTAGGAAAAAAATTATTTTGAGGAAAATTTCTCACATTCTGATTTTTATTTCGACGGCTCCTGTCGAGTAAATCGTATTGTGCCATATTAGAAATATAATCTTTTACTGCATTTATAGTTTGGTCAAATGTGAAATTATTATTGGTAATTAGGTATGTTCGTAATTCAATAGGTGAATTCGAAATAAGTACCATTTTACATATTCTCAATACATTTGTCTTGAATAATTGCTTTTCAGGATCAGGCATCATATCGGCATCTATTCTATAATTTATCCTGATTTTCATTGTAATGATAGTATCTATAAAATTCAATAAATCCTCATTTGGTTTTTTACTTAGAAACTGTAACTGATGTATCAAAACATCTAAATTAATTTGATCTCCAAACTTTACATAGAGAAATTGTTTTAAAAGTTCCCAATTATTTGGAACATCCGAAGTTGAAACATCTGCTAAAGCTCTATCTATTAATTTCGATTTTACGAAAGCAAAACAAGAATCTTTAACTATCTGCGGTTCATTTAAAAACATCATTAAATATTGTTCCGAGCTTTTAATGAATGAATGTGATTCATTTTCAATACCCGAAAATTTCGGTAGGAGAGTGCCAAATTTCTCCGCTAATGACAAATCTATTCTTTCCATAGCCATTTTGCGATTTGATTTTTTAGTTTTATGACCAGGAAAATGCTTGATTGACGTAATATTGATTATTTTCAATTATTATTAATTAAAGTTTAGAAATTCACGGTTTTTTATTATAAGAAACACAGGGAAAACTTTTTTAATTCGGTTTTTATAAAATAGAAAAACCTGGGAAAAACTATCTAAGTCGGTTTTTTGAAAGAAACCTAGGAAAAACTATTTGTACAAGTTTTACACACAAAACTTGGATAAAAAGTTGACTAATTTTGGACCAGATTAGGAAACTGGGGAAAAATTAAAGAGGAGTAAGGGAATTGCTCTCACTCACCAATGTTCTACGCTGTTGAAGGGTTGAAGTCGTCACGGTCGCTACTCCAGTGATCAGGGCTTCTTGTTTTCTACCACAATATGTATTAGTTCACTTTACACCTTAACAATTGAAATTGACAGTTTTTCGGAAAGTTTGTTTTTTCACGATTTTTCACAATCTATTCACGAAAACCGGCGTTTAATCCCATCCTCGTCGCCATTTATGAATTTGGGGTAAAAAACACTGTTTTTAAAAATTGAAACAGATTTTATTTACAGCGGAAGAAATTGATGGATGATATGATACAATTACATTCTTACTGACTCTAGTGTTGAGTAGGACATACAAGAGGCGCTTCATTTGTCCCGGACATGACGTCAAAATGTAAGAGTGCCTCGAAATTTAAAATTGTACTACTTCAATTTATTTGTCGCGGTCGAGCGAGAGCGAGGCAGAGGCAGATAAAGAAATTCCATTTTGTGTCGGAACCTTTGATGTGAGGGTAGTAGAATTGCCTAATTTCATAATAATTGTACTAAACAATCAAATGTGGTTCATCCTCCTAATATCTGTCCGTTAGATATGTTCTTGCCGAAACCCTCATTACATAAGCTAAGCATTAGCACTCTTACAACTTTCCAAGTTCGAGTGACAAACCTCCTAGAGAGCTTACTCATCAATACCGCAGTGACAAAAGCACGTCGCGTCTAACATTTGAGGCGCCAGGAGGCGCGCATAATTCGTACTATAATAACTTCAAATGGTTCAGTACGCCTCGCCTCTTTTGAAGTGGGACATTGTACTGGCTCAGGACAAAAAAGAGGCTACTCTTACAAACTCTTTTTCAAGTCGTGTCCTACCCAACACTAACTGACTCGTACTCTGATTCTCTGATTCTCTAATTCTCTAATTCTCCTCGACTAATTGAGTGGGAGGCTATTTATAGTTTTATAAACAATGGGAAGCGTCGCACGTGGCGTTATCAGTAAAAGCTACATCAGCAATTCTTAACACAGTCATATTTATATTCTTATGCGTTCTAATTATAAAGGTATTTAATTAATAGGGGGTATTATTACATGATTATATTCATCCTAAATCATCATCAAATTGGCATGTTCTTCCATCTTTTTCATGATGAATTCATATGAACTGCGACAAAAATGCATGAGTGTATACATATATCCAAACTATAAAACGAATACATGTCTTGATACTCCTATGGTAAACTGATAGATTCATGAAGGTATACGAAGATGCACGAATGTATACGAAGATGCTCGAATATCTAGGAAAAATACCCAAAACTGATATAAACTGTACATAAAGTAGTTGCTATGATAGTTTGATGGTAGTTTAATGATAATTTGATGATAGTTTGATGGTAGTTCGATGATAGCTTGATGATAGCTTGACGCATGTTTTTCCATCTTTATCTTGGTTACGTATAGCTTGATGCATGTTTTTCCATCTTTTTCTTGGTTGCGTATGTATGTATGTTGTATTTTCATCCTAAATCATGTAACGTTTCTTTTTAACTCAGGCAAGGGTTTGTTTATGTTTTGTTGACGATAAGGTTGTCGTTTGTGTTGACGTCGAATTTGAGGTTGGATCTCAGTGGTGCCAATCGACGCTAAATAATAATTGTTGTATTCGAAGAACCGAATAAGTTGGCAATAGTGTTGAATTGTGACAGTCTGAAATTTGTGAGGGTCTGCGCCAGTCAGGGACATGAGGTCGTCCATTTTGTGAACACTCGAAGGAGGAGCAGTAGGTTAGGCGTATTTTCGGAACTTAATAAGAATTGGTGATTTCTTCTTAGTTGGATATAGTTTCGAAAATCGAATTAGGAGTGAGGGTTACATTGGTTTGATTTGGGAAGATAACAGGTACCTTGCACTCGTCTCGAAAGAGGATCTAACGACCTTTCTGCAAATCTAAGAGTTGAACACGTGAACGATCTTGGCGACTTTGACAGGTATGTGTTAGATGTTCTATTCTCGTCATTTATAGTGGAATCAATTCAGGTCGTAATTATATTTCTATATCCAGAACATCGCTGTGTGCTTGAGGAATTATTTGGTGGAGGCACGACAAGATTTGGTTTCGAAGCAAACGTGTGCAGGACAACCCCGAACATCAGGGTATGTACGAATTCTATAACTGTTGCATAACAACGAATAATTGGTCTGATTAATATTATGATAACCGAATTTATTATGTATTGCGAAAATTCATTTGTTTCTTATCCGAGAGAAGTCACTGATGATTTCTTTTCTGTCATCAGGGTTTTTGTAACATCAGGAGTTTTTGTGTGCCAGCACGATTTTTATATCAAGAGGAATAGAAGTTTTTGTGGCAGTCCGAAGTTTTTGTGGCAGTCCGAAGTTTATGGTGGCAGGAGTTTTTGAGGCCAGCACGATTTTTTATATCAGGAAGAGTGTAACTGAGACATTCGGATATATACAAGGTGGTCCATAAGTAGCGCTGTGAGACAGCCAACGCAGTGTTACCGATCCCGAGTATATACAAGGTGGTCAGGAAGCAGCGCTGGGGGACATTCAGTCAAAAGTCGCAGACGGCGAGTACAAAGGGAAGGAGAACGGTATTGCGAGACCATCGAGGCAATAATACGTTCAGGCACAAGGAATAGCACGCAAGTTATAGAAAACATATACCGAATCATCTTATACCTACTATATATATAACTTGAACATATATTGTTATCAATTATCTAGGTTATTGTTATTGGAAAGCGGAAATTGGGGCAAGATTTGTAGTAATCGTATATGATCATAGAGGAGAAACGTGAATGCGCCTGAGCTCAAGCGACGCGTATTTGAATCCAAGAATAATATCTACGTACAATTTCCGCCACCCTTATGCAGGGTTTCATAATAGTTAAATTTTGCTGGATCTAAAGACTTGGGTTGTATGCTATTAGAATAAACTGTTTGTTATTAGCGTGAATATTCTTTTGGTGAATTTAGGAATTAGTACATTACGCAGGGGTATCTGGGAGACTTAAATTTACCTGGCGCCCATTTACTAGGTTCCCTTTTTAGGAATCCACTCCCATCTCCACTGGAGCTAGACCGCGGATCCCTGAGTTCTAGTAGCTCCGATCTTAACCACTGCGACTTGGGAACAGTCGTATATGGTTATAAATTGGCGCCCAACGTGGGGCTAGATAACGTGGGGCCCAGCCCGATGTAACGTAGGTCTGATTCAGTTGTATATATAGTATTGTTCTTTATATTTGACCCAATTTTTTTAAGGGACTTGCTTTATCGTGCCTAATTATTTCTAGTCATTTTGCTTCTTGGCCTATATCTGTCTTGTCTCGTCCTAATTTATTGAAAATTATTTTTATACCATTTTATTTTATCTCGAGCGATTGTCGGTCAGAGTCGAGTTTGGAAGTGTATTTGAGTAGAAGTTTGAATTGTGGTAGTTGTCTTGTGCTCAAATATTTTATTTTTGTGTAGATTGTTTTGAGCTTTGTACAAGAAAAATATTGGAGACCTTACCCTGGGTTAGATAGGACCAAGTAGAATTGACAATAGAATTTCGCAGTGGACATATGAAGTACATGGTCGGAGAATGCATGAAGATTGAGGGTAATTGCTGGATGGATGGAGTAATGAGAGTAGAAGAGGATTTCCGGGACGACTGTGATGGATGATAGGGCATTGGATGAGGTATGATTCTGGGTAATGATTGGATGAGAAGGGTATGCTTGTTGTGATTGAGGACGTAGGAATGATTGGGTATGAGTGGATTGCTTCCTCCTTCAGGGATACTTGATTGTAGTGGGCTCCGATTGGTGGAAACATTTCGACACCTGTCCACCTTCATTTATGAATCGTCTGGTCAAATAATATTTTTTTGATCATGTGTATTTTAATCCCTAAGTGAAATTTACTAGGTAAATTTCTTCAAGTGAGGGGGGATTTTGTAACGTTTCTTTTTAACTCAGGCAAGGGTTTGTTTATGTTTTGTTGACGATAAGGTTGTCGTTTGTGTTGACGTCGAATTTGAGGTTGGATCTCAGTGGTGCCAATCGACGCTAAATAATAATTGTTGTATTCGAAGAACCGAATAATTTGGCAATAGTGTTGAATTGTGACAGTCTGAAATTTGTGAGGGTCTGCGCTAGTCAGAGACATGAGGTCGTCCATTTTGTGAACACTCGAAGGAGGAGCAGTAGGTTAGGCGTATTTTCGGAACTTAATAAGAATTGGTGATTTCTTCTTAGTTGGATATAGTTTCGAAAATCGAATTAGGAGTGAGGGTTACATTGGTTTGATTTGGGAAGATAACAGGTACCTTGCACTCGTCTCGAAAGAGGATCTAACGACCTTTCTGCAAATCTAAGAGTTGAACACGTGAACGATCTTGGCGACTTTGACAGGTATGTGTTAGATGTTCTATTCTCGTCATTTATAGTGGAATCAATTCAGGTCGTAATTATATTTCTATATCCAGAACATCGCTGTGTGCTTGAGGAATTATTTGGTGGAGGCACGACAAGATTTGGTTTCGAAGCAAACGTGTGCAGGACAACCCCGAACATCAGGGTATGTACGAATTCTATAACTGTTGCATAACAACGAATAATTGGTCTGATTAATATTATGATAACCGAAATTATTATGTATTGCGAAAATTCATTTGTTTCTTATCCGAGAGAAGTCACTGATGATTTCTTTTCTGTCATCAGGGTTTTTGTAACATCAGGAGTTTTTGTGTGCCAGCACGATTTTTATATCAAGAGGAATAGAAGTTTTTGTGGCAGTCCGAAGTTTTTGTGGCAGTCCGAAGTTTATGGTGGCAGGAGTTTTTGAGGCCAGCACGATTTTTTATATCAGGAAGAGTGTAACTGAGACATTCGGATATATACAAGGTGGTCCATAAGTAGCGCTGTGAGACAGCCAACGCAGTGTTACCGATCCCGAGTATATACAAGGTGGTCAGGAAGCAGCGCTGGGGGACATTCAGTCAAAAGTCGCAGACGGCGAGTACAAAGGGAAGGAGAACGGTATTGCGAGACCATCGAGGCAATAATACGTTCAGGCACAAGGAATAGCACGCAAGTTATAGAAAACATATCCCGAATCATCTTATACCTACTATATATATAACTTGAACATATATTGTTATGAATTATCTAGGTTATTGTTATTGGAAAGCGGAAATTGGGGCAAGATTTGTAGTAATCGTATATGATCATAGAGGAGAAACGTGAATGCGCCTGAGCTCAAGACGCGACGCGTATTTGAATCCAAATATAATATCTACGTACAATTTCCGCCACCCTTATTCAGGGTTTCATAATAGTTAAATTTTGCTGGATCTAAAGACTTGGGTTGTATGCTATTAGAATAAACTGTTTGTTATTAGCGTGAATATTCTTTTGGTGAATTTAGGAATTAGTACATTACGCAGGGGTATCTGGGAGACTTAAATTTACCTGGCACCCATTTACTAGGTTCCCTTTTTAGGAATCCACTCCCATCTCCACTGGAGCTAGACCGCGGATCCCTGAGTTCTAGTAGCTCCGATCTTAACCACTGCGACTTGGGAACAGTCGTATATGGTTATAATCATCATCAAATTTGCATGTTCTTACATCCTTTACGTGATGAATTCATATGGAGTACGACAAAAAATGCATGAGTGTATACATATATCCAAACTATAAAAGGAATACATATCTTGATACTCCTCAGCAAAATTGATTGATTCATGACTGTATACGAAGATGCACGAATGTATACGAAGATGCTCGAATGTCTAGGAAAAATACACAAAACTGATATAAACTGTACATAAAGTAGTTGCTATGATAGTTTGATGATAGTTTAATGATAATTTGATGCTAGTTTGATGGTAGTTCGATGATAGCTTGACGCATGTTTTTCCATCTTTTTCTTGGTTACGTATGTATGTAGATTGTATTTTCATCCTAAATCATCATCAAATTCGCATATTCTTACATCCTTTTCGTGATGAATTCATATGGAATAAGACAAAAATGCATGAGTATATACATATATCCAAACTATAAAACGAATACATGTCTTGATACTCCTCAGCAAAATTGATTGATTCATGACTGTATACGAAGATGTATGAATGTCTAGAAAAAATACACAAAACTGATGTAAACTATCCATGAAGTAGTTGCTATGATAGTTTGATGCTAATTTGATGGTAGCTTGATGGTAGTTTGATGATAGCTTGATGATAGCTTGATGCATGTTTTTCCATCTTTTTCTTGGTTGCGTATGTTTGTATGTTGTATTTTCATCCTAAATCATCATCAAATTTGCATGTTCTTACATCCTTTTCGTGATGAATTCATATGGAGTACGACAAAAAATGCATGAGTGTATACATATATCCAAACTATAAAACGAATACATGTCTTGATACTCCTCAGCAAAATTGATTGATTCATGACTGTATACGAAGATGTATGAATCTATACGAAGATACTAGAATGTCTATGAAAATACACAAATAAATATGGTAAATTTTGTTCCTGTGTTCTATTGAATTTCTATAAAGAATGTGTATAGATTGTTATGATTGTGCTTGGACTGATCTATTACGACCGTAGAATTTCATGAATGGATACATATTCAGTTATAAAGTGAATGCAAAACGTATATAAAACATCTATAAAAATGTATATAGTGGATATAAAGAGTATTTAACGCGTATACTTATCAGCCTCAATTTTATATATCAACAGATTACATACCTACAGCATTTGTGAAAAACAATACACCCAACCCAATAATTTGAGCAGACACATTAATATACATAAGCAAATTGGCTTTGCTTGTTTCGTATATGGAAAGAAATTCACATGAAACGATGCTTTAAGGAAACACACAATCAAGAAACATGATAAATTCCATGACTATATGAGTATTGATCACATTAGGGAAAACTATTCAAAGAGTTTGCGCACCAACGGGATCCCAGGACACACACGAAAGGTATCCAACACAAAGTCTTCATAAATCTAATGATAATGGCTTGATATCAGTAATATAGTTGGCGAGCTATGCCTGCTGCATGCCAAAAAATGCACTGTAGATACTTTTGAAAGAATACAATATTTGGCAACTTCAAATAGCTGAAGTTATTTATTAGGAAAAGTATTATGATCATATCTAAAGAACTGCTTTTTAAAAATAAAAAATGTCAACTAAACTCTAATTTTTCATTACAAATTATCTCAAATTATTTAAGCATCGTTCATCAGAATAACTCGAAATTAAATGAAATGAAAAATGATCAACACTATCCATTATGTCAAGAAGACGCGCTAAATAATTGTGAAAAGCTGATTTGTTAATAAATTCAGTATCCATCGCAGTCTCTTTCTCTGCATCTTCAATATCATACGTCGTATCTTCCTCCACATATCTATTGCAATCCTGTGTATATTGCCAATTCATCGTCGTCCCTCCCTTCATAACCAAGTCATGCCCCTATATCAAACATGCTGATCGTTCTCAATACAGCATCTCAAGCATCAGCCAGATGATAAAGTTTCAAAATCACACCTTCTCATTTGATATCCACTGACCAGGCATGTTTTTCATATATTTAAATCTCAACAAGTTCCTCATCACAATAATATTTTTTCTTAATATCCCGACAATTGTGAGCGTGAAAAACTAATTCTCCTATCGATTTTACTGTAACCAACGACTTTATAGCTTAATCCTCCATGCTGACCATTTTTGTAAAGCTGAAATGAAAACGCCTTTATTTCAACTTTTAAAGATTCATGAAGGTATTCGTCATAAGCAAAAGATATCTGAAAGGGCCCGATTGAAGTTCCTTCTCTTTATCGTTGGAAGTAACAATTGAGCATCTATCCCACCATGTGAATCAAATGTTTAAAAGGACGCCAAGCTCTTGATGACTTACATATTCATGATATATTCGTTAACCAATTTTACAATGAAAAAATAAATGAGAGTTACACCCCACTTTGTTTACACGATTCCTGAATATTGAAAGAGAAATCGAACCACTCAACATGCAATAAATATGACATAAATTGTTTCCACCTAATATCATATACAAGAGATCACAACAATGGTTAGAAAAAACCACATGCCCGGGTTTCATAAAGGTATGCAGTCAAGTTAGCACCCCATCATTCACTAGGTCAGATAAATATGCCTTTGTACCCATGCCGGCGTTGAATTGGGATATTTGAAGAAGATGCTTATACCTGACTGTCTTCGAGTTCGCACTCATTTCTATAATTAACATTTCTTCTGGTTATTGCCAAATAAATATACGAAAAATAATTTGGCTACAATACAGTATCTGAAAAACTAAGATTTATTTTTGAAAAATACAATACGTCAAATCCGTCTCAATGTAAACAAAATCAAAAATTATTGCCCTTCTGAATAGGAGATTTTTATTTTATCATAACGAGACAATCCACTAATACGTTTGAGTATTTTTGCGTAAATAGGATTCATTTTCATCCAAATATTGTGACTATAGATGACAATACAATCAGTACAAATGAACAATCTTTCATGTAATCTTTCCAGATAGTGAGAATACAAAATTTCACATTTAGCATATTTTGTCTCAGTGCCAAGCAAATATTCAAAATTTTTGCCTTCAAATCTATGTTCAAAATGTCGAGTACCCAAAGTTTTTTTCGAAAACAATTGTGCTTACGTTGAAATGACAGAAAATATGACTCATATGCTCTGTTAGAGTATTCATAATACATCAAAAATGGAATTTATTCGTATACAACCACCCATATTTGTTGTTATGTTAGCTCACTGTCAAATCAAAAGTATACAACCCCACAATGCATTTAGGATAGCTTGATAAGCTTGCCACAAGTAGTTCTCGTTGTAATTGATTGCAAATTCATATTGGGCTCGATCATTGAAAAGGAAAACTGGTTGGCTTTTCTCGATATCCTCAAGCATGGTACCTAGCAACTTGCAATCTGATCAAGGAACTGAATTTTTCGACCATCAATTTCAAGAACAAGTTGTTAAAAAGCATCATATAATACGTATAGTGGCAAGAAGGCTTCAACAGTGGAGAGGGCCATAAGAACGGTGACAGAGGTGCTTTACAAAAAAATTCAGTGGAACATATCGATGGATCCTTCAAGATATATAATAATAAAAAACAATGAACTATTGGCATGAAACCCCCTGACGTTAATACAAAGAACGACATATATAAATCAGCCTACAGTCACATAAAAATAGCATGACCTTATAAATTTCAGAAGAATTGTACGTAAATTTAGACACGTTTTCACAAAAGGGTATCAATGGACTACTGAACTATTTAAAATCACAAAAGTCCAACTTACCTACCCAGTGAGTTACCTACTTTCCGGTAGACCAATAAGTGGTGCTTTCTATCAAGAAGAATTGCAAAAAACAAAGCAGCATGATGTTTATTTGGTTGAAAAAGTATTGTGTGGAGACAAGGGTGCGATTGCTGTGAAGAACAGTAATAATTTTCCAATCATCTAGAGATACTGAGAAATCTACATATATTCATATGAAAAGAACCATTTTTGCTAAAATCTAGCTTAGAAATCCTCATAGAAATTTACACATAAAAATCAACGAAATTGAGTCTGAACCCCCGTGCAGTCTCCTTTGAGAAAAGCTTATTCGTTAATAACTGTCGTTGCCCTTGAATATAAAGAATTTGAATAAAAACTTTCGACTATTTCACTCCGGATCATTAGGATGATTCAAATCCGTACACCCAGCTTGCTGACAAACACGCTTTCCATCGATTTTACTCGTTATGACAACAAATTTTCAAAACCGCACAATCACCCCCACAAAGTCTGCGTAAACCAAATAATCCCTGTATTCCCTTTCAAATAAACGATAAATGCCCCCCAATAATAATACGAAAAAAGGATCTAGTACCTCCGACCCATGCATCAAACTTCATATGATGAAAATTCTACGAATATCATATATCATAATTACCTGAAACCGATACGCACAATACAAAGGGTCATATACCTATGGTTGATACGAGTCTCATCCCCATTAACAATCCAATTCCAATACATGAGAATGGACAATGCGCGCAAAAGCTCCTGACTTCACGTCAGTGCTTCACAATGGGTCTGCTGAAAACCACAACATAAATTGTTTTTGAAAACACTGAACCCCCATGCAGTCTCCTTTGAGAAAAGCTTATTCGTTAATAACTGTCGTTGCCCTTGAATATAAAGAATTTGAATAAAAACTTTCGACTATTTCACTCCGGATCATTAGGATGATTCAAATCCGTACACCCAGCTTGCTGACAAACACGCTTTCCATCGATTTTACTCGTTATGACAACAAATTTTCAAAACCGCACAACCACCCCCACAAAGTCTGCGTAAACCAAATAATCCCTGTATTCCCTTTCAAATAAACGATAAATGCCCCCCAATAATAATACGAAAAAAGGATCTAGTACCTCCGACCCATGCATCAAACTTCATATGATGAAAATTCTACGAATATCATATATCATAATTACCTGAAACCGATACGCACAATGCAAAGGGTCATATACCTATTGTTGATACGAGTCTCATCCCCATTAACAATCCAATTCCAATACATGAGAATGGACAATGCGCGCAAAAGCTCCTGACTTCACGTCAGTGCTTCACAATGGGTCTGCTGAAAACCACAACATAAATTGTTTTTGAAAACACTGGAATCCCTTATATTGCTCGTCTGCGTAAACCGAAAGATTCATAAATAATCTATGGTATTCCCTTTCATATAAACGATAAATGCCGCCCCAATAATAATTCGAAAAAAGGATCTAGACCTTTAATTTGTTTATGTAAAAGAGTCCGTTAGTTACATGTGTGGGTGGTCTACAAGCCTGAAATGTACCATATGACGTTCGATTCTGGTTTCATCTTATTTCTATAACGTGAGTCGGTGCTAAGTGAAAATGCAGTTTCGAATCCCGATATTGGGACGCGCCACCTACGCTGAAAATTACAGACATTTAGAAAAAATGATAAAGCGATGTTCCCCATAACATACGCGCAAAAATTTACTTATTTGATGTGAGGAATGTATGCTTACATTACAACTTGAAGAATCACCCTGTATAACACTTTCCAGTATTAAATAATCGTCGTAGTAACAAATCGGATGGGAAACAATTTGTGATAGTAGAAATGAAGCTATTACTAGGGCGAGACGAGGTCGCTCAACTTAACAGATTTTTTCTGATCGATGTAAATGTCAGGAATTGAGGATATCAAATCCGTACACCCAGCTTGCTGACAAACACGCTTTCTATTGATTTTATTCATTATGACAACAAATTTTCAAAACCACACAATCATCCCCCAAAGTTATATTTCTCGACCGCATAAACCAAAAGATTCACAAATAATCCCCGGTATTCCCATTCAAATAAACGATAAATGCCTACCCAATAATAATCCGAAAAAAAGGGTCTAGTACCTGCGAATAATCCGAAAAAACGATCTAGTACCTTATGATCAAACTTCATATGGCAATTTCATTTTACTATTATGATAACCTAAAAGTCCCTAAGACCGATACGAGGCCCAATTAACAATCCAATTCCAATACATGAGAATGGACAATGCGCGCAAAAGCTCCTAACTTCACGTCAGTGCTTCACAATGGGTCTGCTGAAAACCACAACATAAATTGTTTTTGAAAACACTGGAATCCCTTATATTGCTCGTCTGCGTAAACCGAATGATTCACAGATGAAGATGCCAGGGGAAAAAAGATGAATGTCCAATCGAACTCGTTTTGAGAAAAATGGAATATTAACTTTCAAGACTCTGTGTTAATTGCACAATAAAAAACTCAATACAGCGTCACTGCCAAGCTATAAAATACATATTGCCTAACTAGTACACATTACGGTTTTTAATACTAATTTATTAGGTTAATTTATTATTTTACAATACTTACTACCGAACATTTTATGTAAAAAAGAAGAGGGTCCATATTTTGTTCAGGGGAAAAAAGGTGAGGGTTCAAAAAACTACAATGTGCTTATGAAAAAAGTTGTCAAAATGTATTACATATTATTAATGCATATAAAAAAGTAGGCCAGAAACTTGTATTCTTACTCAAAAACAAATTTGAAAGAAAAAAAAATAATTATTATTATTAGAATGTGGTAGACTATTGAAATACTCCTGTGCAGCTTCAGAGCAAAACATTTTGAGATGTTGTAAGTCTTTGAACTTAGTTGCGGAAATGGGCAGTTTACTAAAATACAATTGCCCTGGAAGATGAAATTCTCCTTTGTTCAATGACAGTCTCATGCGTTTTGCATCAATTACCACACTTTCTGACTGCGGTCCATTAAAAGACGCTCGATGCAAAATGAAGCGAGGGTGATGCTCTAATACTGATAGTTCTCTGACTGGGCGACTTTTGAAAGGGCACTGTTTCACATAGATATCAGAAAGGAGCTTACTCCAAGCCTTGAAAATTTTCTGATCATCACAAGAGACAACCTTAAATGGTGATGGTTTGGCCCTAGCACATTCCACGACACTATTCCACTCACTAGGTAGCTCCACTCGAGTTTTTTGGTTGATTAACCCCATGTTTCTGTCGCACTCTAAGTACGAATGTCCCCGAACAGGAAACACGAGTTTTATTGATTTTAGTCTTTTTGTGAAATGTACAATGTAGTGAATGAATCGAAAAGTCGTGTAGTTTTTATTTTGCCCCCCACACGAGTCGCAGAAAATGGTGAGCTCTTCTTCTTGAGGGTCTAAGTGGTTGTAGATAAAGTCAAAAAGTACAGATGACACATCGTCTGACCCCTTTTTTCCACAAATTTCAGGATATGTGTAAAACACTGCTTCTGCGGTGGACAACACATGAACATTAAACATGTAAAAAGATAACTGTCGACGATAATACACATCATTAGTTTGAATATTAGGAACTGGGAGGTTTTTTTCAAAATCCATTGCAATAGCTTCTTTTTGCGGATTCTGTTGTGCATCTTGCCCAGCAGCTCTCTTCCGATCATAGAAAGTTTTTGCTTTGCGTAAGTGTAACTCCTTTTTTGTTTGCAGGCACTTTAATTCATCACTTAACTCCTTGTACTCTTTCAAATCTGGATTGGTTTTTTTAATTTTGTAATTTAGTGCATCAATTTGAACCGATACTTCGTTACAAAAACTACAGGTGTCACTGCGAGGGTAGCCAAAAGATATGTTGAATTTTGAAATGAATATTTCTCTGTATTTCTCATACGAAACTTTGTGATCTGGGAACTTTTCCTTGTACATATTGTACATTTTTTTGACATTAAGATCGTCGGGCAAGTTCAGCTTCTTGGATTTAGCTAAGCTGTAGTGCGATTTCCTTGCTTGAAATGACTTGATGTGCTCGAAAACCGAATCAGCTACTTCTTCAAGAATTTTGTGGGGCCTGTTCTCGTGTTTACCACTTTTATCAAGCGGAGCCTTACCGGTAGTTTTGAGTGCTTCTTGTAGCGTCTGCACTCTTTTAGCAGTGATCCCATGAAGGGATAAAAAAGCCTTGTAGCATATAGGTATTTCACAAAGATCATTGTTCTTTAAGGCTCTGACCTTGTAGGTATAAGAATAGGAATGAAAGTCAGCATCGTTTTCTGGTTTTCTGGGACGATGTCTTGTAACTGGTTTGCATGCAATAAGTCCGCAAAGATACACTGACTGTTCATCATAAGTCTTAATCTGATTAAAGTCTGATATTAAAGTTCTTCTAATATCTGGGGTAACACTTTCAAAACACTTGAGTTTCTTGCAACGACAGTCTTCGCTGGTCTCATGACTGCTTAAACATAATTTCTTCGCAACATCAGTCATCCTACCGAATGATTTACGTTTCTTGCAACTAGCAGGTTTACTCACTGTTTCATTATCTCCTGACATTGTCACCACTATAATGATATCAAATCAATAGAACATCAGAGCGCCTGATAAAAGCTATGAGTAATGTTAACTAGATCACTAAGGACACAATGCTAATAGTTTTGACACATAACCTAAACAACAGCAACAAATACTGAAGTCAGCTATACAAGCAACAGAGTAGTCATATGGCAGCCACTGAATGTGGGGAACACAGATGACTCTCATGGAGTCTCATCTATTTTTCCCACATTCACTTGCACGCTCATCTTTCTTCCCCAAACCTACTAAACTTCAGACTGCAATATCTTTGTTCCCTCATCTTTCTTGCCTGAAACGGATAGCCTATCAGATTCTACAGGTTCAAGTCTATAAGAAATAACCTCTATCTCAAAACCGACAAAAATTGGACCCTCATCTTTTTTCCCCTGGCCTCTTCAGATAATCCATGGTATTCCCTTTCATATAAACGATAAATGCCTTCAATAATAATTCGAAAAAAGGATCTAGTACCTCATGCATCAAACTTCCTATGACTGATAGAATAATTTCTATTGCCTAGTTCCTAGATATCATGAAAGATCTATCTCAGAAGAATAATCAAAATTCGATTGAGGATTTAATAAATTCCTTTTGTAGAATTAACCCATCTGTTGAAAGTTATGTAATCTTAGAATGCATGTACTTTTATAAGAATAAAGTGTTTTATGATGTAGATTTTTCATGTCAATAAAAATATGTCCTTAAAATTGTTTTTTTGTGTACAAGTTTCATCTGACCTGTTCCCACCCAATCAATTGCTATCCAACATATTAGTCCAAAAATATTTTTATGATAACTGTCGCCCTTGAAAATAAAAAAGATACACAAAATTCTTTCTGCATTATTTCGTAATGGGTCTGCTGAAAAGAAATTATCGATTCAGATAATCCCCGGTATTCCCTTTCATATAAACGATAAATGCCTCCCCAATAATAATTCGAAAAAAGGATCTAGTACCTCATGCATCAAACTTCATATGACTGAAAGGATAATTCCAATTGCCTAGAGATGCTGAAAATTCAAATCATATTAATTACCTGAAAATGGGCCCCCCTGAGACGCACAATGCAAAGGGTCATATACCTGCGGTTGATAAGAGTCACCATTAACAATCCAATTCCGATACAGGATAATGGACAATAGAACATGCGCGCAAAAGTTCCTGATTTCACGTCAGCGCTTCAATCCCTCCCTACCAAAGCCTCAGCGGAGGGGGCGTGGCGTTGCGCAACTCACTGTTCAGCCGTCCAAAACAAATGACCTTGAAAACGCTGGCTCCGCGTTCATAAGGGTACAATTTTTGCATAATGGACCTTAGATTTCCTTATGGGGATTTACATGTAAAAATGGGGCATTTTGGCTTAGAACTCTTGTATGACATCTACTACGATTCCTTCCACTGTTGATGCTCCCTTGAAATTTCCCAATACCAAAGGCTTTCGAATATTTCTGTTTTTGTTGATTTTCTTGTAGGTAATCTTTGTCCATTCGTTATTATCATTGCTGTTAATTTCAACTTCTCCAGTATTAAATGTATCAGCATTTACCTCTATATTTATTCTGTAAAGATTCCGGTTTGCTTGCACCTGATTTTGTTGATAACTTCGTTATTTTAATTTATTTTATTTTATGATGCAGTTCTATTATAAGAATCCATTGATATCATTCCTAACTCTAAGAAATAATTTCGGATATGAATTGAAAATTTTGAAAAAAAGCGTGAAAGCTCCTGTCCAAAGGGCTTTCCCAATTATTTCACTATCTTCAACAATATTGAACCGATCTTGTTCAACATTGGAACATGGCTGGAATGTTAGATTTTGACAGCTCTCGCAGCCATATCAGCTGTGAGATACAAAATTCTACATTTAATTATCACGCTCGATTTGGAAATTATCTGTACGTTTTGAGTTATTGAGGAAATAACAATAAAATTTCGGGTGGGTATAACTACAAACCGTCCTTTCCGATTATAATTATTAATTGATTTAAAATACAAATTTTGGTGCGCAACGTATCCTGTAAGTCGCAAGCCGCTATGTTTTTTCGTTCGCAAGTTATCGTTGTAGCGGTAACCCATACAGTTAATGAACTCGCCCAACGTTGCTCGGTTTTCATTATTTTTTTCTGTCACTGCTACAATATAGATGCGAATATGTTCAAATTTGAAATATCGAACGTGCAGTTAGTAAGATACATAAAATATAATAATATAATGTTT
The DNA here is from genome assembly GCA_937662695.2 of Halyzia sedecimguttata. Lineage (NCBI taxonomy): Eukaryota > Metazoa > Arthropoda > Insecta > Coleoptera > Coccinellidae > Halyzia > Halyzia sedecimguttata. The sequence goes on from OW569411.2 coordinate 143,585,263, forward strand.
TCAAAATTTTTAAGTTACACGATCCTCACGAAATTTCGCATATATCTTTGTGTCGGCATTATACAACTAGTTACCTGTAATATATCGGGGGTCAATCATACACGTTGCTCTTTCTACTGCTTTATTCATAATGTACAAACTACTTATCTACTCTAATATACATACTCATCTCTAGATAGTCTAGGGGGGAAAAGAGCGCGAAATTCAAATATATTACACTTCCTCCTTTAATTTACAGGTAAATATATAAAAACTTAAATTTCATTCAATTGATCATAATTATTACATAATAAATCATTCATATCCAAAACGTACAACTGGTTTAATACCTCTTTTTGGGTAACGGTTAGCTATTGACAGCTCTACTTGATTTTCTGCAATATCATCAGTATTCGACTTATCCTCATTCTCAAAAATTTCAGAATTTGTTATATTCAAACTAGTATGCAAACTACTTTGCTTATTCTTGAAACTTAATTCATCATTATTCAATCTATTGGAAATTTCGGAACCGACACTAAGATCTGGCTGAATTGTTTTCCTTAATTGATTCGCATGCCTTTTCCACATTAGCCTCAATTCCGGAATTTCAATATTATATATACATCTACCAATTTTTCTATTTACTATTCCTTTAACCCATCTAACTCGATTTATCATTCTATAATCTTTCACTAATACTACTTCACCTATTCTATATACAATATTTTTCTTTCCCCTATAATATTTTTTTTGATTTCCTCGTGCTTTTTACATTGTTTTGAAATTTTTTCTGATATACTCTTTCCAAATCCCTAGTATTTTTATTATTAGGTAACATTATATCAAATCTATTTCTTAATGTACGGTTAAACATCAATTGTGATGCAGCAATGCCGGTGGTACAATGAGGTGTATTCCTGTAATCGAATAAAAATCTACTGAGAATGGTCTTCGTGTGTAACCTATTATTGCTAAATAAGACCTTTTTCAAAGCTTGTTTCACTGTTTTAACGCTATTTTCAGCTGCTCCATTCGATTCTGGATAGTAGGGGGGTGTGGTGACATTTGAAGAAAGAAAATTACCAAATTCTTTTGATGTAAAGCTACTGTCATTATCTGAAACTAAATATTTTGCTAATCCAAATCTAGCAAAAGTTTCTCTTAACGCATGTATCGTCATTTCCGAGCTGGTTGAAGAGGTTTCAAATACTTCCAACCATTTAGTGTATGAGTCAATTATGACTAAATAATACTTATTTTTTATTGGACCTAGATAATCTATATGAATACGCTCAAATGGTTCTTGTGGAGTTCTCCACTGATTCAGTTCAACTTTAGGAGGATTATGAAAAAAATTTACGAAAGCTTCACATTGTTTTGTTAATTTTTCAATCGAAGAGTCCATACCTGGCCACCAAAAATAGGAACGTGCCAGACTTTTCATCTTTACTGTACCCATATGGGTTTTATGTAATTCTTGTAGAATTATTGAACGTAAATTTGTGGGAATTACAATACGATGATTCCAATAAACACAATTTTGATCAATTTCATACTCAAATTTTTTTGAAAAATAGGGTTTCAATTCTTCTTCACTACAATAGCCAGCCTTCAATAATATAAGTTCTAATCTTTTTTATAATTTCATCTCTTTGACATTCGATTTCAATTCTTTCAAAGTCTAAATTCAATTCGGAATTAGAAAAGAAATAACAGTAATCTATTTCAACATCTACTTCATTTATATCATTATTACTATTACTAGGCAATCTAGATAACCAATCAGCCTGATTCTCTTCTGACTTGACATATTGTATCTCATACGAATAATTTGATAAAATTACTGCCCATCGCCTCAGTCTATTTGCAGAGAATTCTGGAATTCCCTTCTTAGGACTGAAAATAGTCAAAAGAGGTCGGTGGTCAGTGCATAAAGTGAAATGCGTGTTATATAGATATTGATTGAATTTAAGTACACCAAATATGATTGCATAAGCCTCCTTTTCTAATTGTGAGTATGACTGTTGGGCTTTAGTTAAAGTCTTAGAAGCGAAACATATTGGTTTTTCATCTCCAGAAGGTAAGATATGACTCAAAACTGCTGCTATGCCATAGCTGCTTGCATCAACTGTTAGCTTTAAAGGTAAATCTGCATTAAAATGTACTAAAACGTCAGCTGAACATAATAACTTTTTTATCTTATTGAAAGCCTTTTCACAATTTTCATTCCATTCAAAAGTATTATTTTTTTTAACAACTGATATAAGGGATATAAAATTGTCGACATGTTATTCATGAATTTGCCATAATAATTTATACTACCAAGAAAACTTTTCAATTGTGTAATATTCTGTGGTCTAGGAGCTTGGTCAATGGCTTCAGTTTTACTTTTACATGGATGCAACCCTATACTATCTATAGTGTAACCTAAATATTCAAGCTCATTTTCGAAAAATTTACATTTTTCCTTGCATAGTTTGAACCCGGACTCAGTCAATATACTAAACACTTTACGTAATCTACTCAAGTGTTCCTCAAAATTTCTACCTGTTATCAAAATGTCATCAAGAAACACAACCACCCCTTCAATTCCATGTAACAAAGATTCCATAATCTTTTGAAATTTTGCAGGTGCTGATGAGACACCAAAAGGTAACCTGTTATATCTGTACAAACCCTTATGCGTAGATATAGTAAGCAAATCCTTTGAGGACTCGTCCACACATACTTGTTGATAAGCCTGAGACAGATCTAATTTTGAAAATTTTGTTCCTCCTTGCAACATACCGAATAATTCTTCAATACGAGGAATAGGATATTTATCCACCTCTATGTATGGGTTGATTGTGACTTTGAAATCACCACATAGGCGTAATCCACCATTTTTTTTGAAAACTGGTACCACCGGTGTTGCCCAATCACTGTAGTCGACAGGTCATAATATACCTAAAGAATGCAATCTATTAATTTCCTTTTCAACTTGATGTCTAATGGCAAATGGAAGGGGTCTAGCCTTACAAATTTTTGGAGAAATATTATGATCTTTCAATTTAATATTAGCAACACCTTTATTAAATTTCCCTAGTTCACTTGAAAACAAATTTTTAAATTCCAAAAATAATTGTGATATTAATTTATTACCTTGATTCTCAGCATCATCTCCTAAAAAATTCAATCCAGTAAAATTAACATTAAATGCTTGTAAAAAGTCTCTTCCAAATATTGGAGGTCCACCTCCTTTAATTATATATATATCAATCATCTTAGTATAATTTTTAAATATGACTGCAGATTTGAATATTCCATTGGTTTTATTCTCGAACCATTATAAAAATAAAACAATTTATCCTTCTCATGGATTTTTTTTTCAACAAACTCTTTGAAGAATAAATCAGCTGACATTGCACTAATTCCTGAACCAGTATCTAATTCAAATTTCATCTGCGTATTTTCTATGTTTACATCGACATAATATGGTGGAATTTTATTGTAATCCAATTTATATAATTTCAATTCATCATCAATATTTTCCTGCCTTATTAAATTGTTATCGTTATCACAAATGAATTTATTATTAAATTTTCTTGATTTGACATTATGATTATTATTCTTCTTTTTAAAACAAACTCTTTCAAGATGGCCTCTAACATGACAGTAATTACAAGTGAAATTAGCAAAATGATACTTATCTTTTAGATGTCGGCTGTCCCCACAAGCTGAGCATCGTGTTCCCTTAATTTTCAAATTTCGATTGGCTGATTGTCCATTTCCGTGTCTGTTATCCTCATTTTGAAAGTACTGCGTCGGTCGTGACTGCTTTGCTGATCGCTGATTTGATGGAGTTGATTTCTTGTTCCCACTTCTTGAATTGCGCATATACAGCACTTCCTGCTTCACCTTCCTATCATAATTTTCTTCCTGGCCATTTTGTTCTTCAAAGGAAGTAAGAGCCGCCATTTTGTGGTTTGCCAACTCTACGGCTTCTTCGAATGAAATCGAAATTTTTTCCTCCAACAATCTATCTAACACTGGACCATCACCAAATCCACATATAAATTTATCTCGTAAAACAACTTCCAAATGTGTTCCGAACTCGCATTGTACAGCTAATTTACGAACACGTGCAGCCCACTCGTTCGTTGTTTCAGTAGGACTCCTTGTCGCATTATAAAACTTGATTCTTTCAGCAAACGGCGTACGAATCTGTGCAAAATGCTTATCAAAAATTTCTTCTAATTCTTGAAATGTTTTTTCCTCCGGTTTTATCGGATTACACTGGTCGAACATTAATCGATAAGAATCTTCATCCAACATGTTAAGGAATATTGCACGTCGTTTATTTTCCCCGATGTTATTTGCATCGAAATAATTATGCAACCTTGCCTTGTATATGGTCCAATCCGAAATCTTAAAATTGAATTCCTGAAGTCTTCCAAGGATCGAGGTACCTTCCGATGGAGAAACCGTTTTTTCTTCCGAGTCTCCTGCCATGTTATAAAATTTTTCACTTTTCCAATTTACTCGTCGCCACTGTAATATATCGGGGGTCAATCATACACGTTGCTCTTTCTACTGCTTTATTCATACTGTACAAACTACTTATCTACTCTAATATACATACTCATCTCTAGATAGTCTAGGGGGGAAAAGAGCGCGAAATTCAAATATATTACATTACCTTGTTTTAATTCGATCAGATCTGTATTTTTCGAAAACAAAATTTGTAATCGGAAACCGTTTGGCCGACGATACCCATGAGTCGAACATAACGTTTAAGATCATTTTCGGCAAAATAATGGAAAATTAAACACAATTGCTTAAAATGATTCCCTGTTCTCTATAACATGCGTGCAAAAATATGTCTTTTTCTTATTACTTACAACATCCCCCTCGCATACTCCGATAGTCTAAGTATCAGATTTACGTGTGTTCTGATTGAGAAACGTGCAGATCGAAGCTACGTTCCGGCCAGCGTTCGCACTTTCCCAACATTTTCAAATAATTGGCCTGGTCATACAAACCTCCCTAGGACGTCCCAGAGAGATCACAATAGGTCTTTTGCATGTAACACGAAATACCATATGTTTATATTTTTCTGAATCTACTTCAATAGAAGTTCATCAATTTCAAAAATTTGAATATTTTGGTATAGAAAATCAGAATATCAGGAAGCAAATTCAAATGAGGTAAAACGCTTCTGATAGGTAGAATCATTGCTATGATGGCTGACGAAATCAAATCTACCCTCGGCGAGTCCATCTATTTTTTACAGCAAAACAAAGAGTGCAACGGACACGAGAAGAGAGAGACGTAATAAAAATCTACCCTCTGTGAGTCCATCTACTTGTTACTAGCGATGGGACCTCTCGAGTGAAAATAATCGGACCTTTCGATTATTGTTACATCTCGAGATATCTCGAGATGTTCTGAAAAATGCCAGTGAATTCATTCGAATGATTTTCTGTCGTCAATTATGTGGCACGAAGATGAGACATCACTCGACTCGAGTAAGAATTGAATGAAATGAGATGAGATACGAGATATCTCGTACTTAATTCGTTCGTTTGTTTACGTTCCAAATGTTTTGATATTTCGAATTCCTTTGGCGGCACTTTAGATCCGATGGATCCGACTGGAGGGCGAGATAGGAGTATGATAATATATGAATGGTGTCCATATATATTGTATAGAGTGTGTAAGGCGCCATAAGCTAAATAAATAAATAAATGGTTTCTTTAACAATCGATAGAATTTATGGCTGCCATCTGGATTCTGGTCAGGTGCTTCTACAGCTAGTAGATATATATATATATATATATATAGGCAAATGAGTGAGTTTCGCTTTTATGGAAAGCTAACCACTAGACATAAATAATAATAGGACTAGTCCTATTATTATTTATGTCTAGTGGTTAGCTTTCCATAAAAGCGAAACTCACTCATTTGCCTATTCATTTCTGCGCATTGCGCACTAAAACCAGGGCGTTTTCACGTTCCTCGTGGCGTCTGCGAGGAATTCAAAATAGAATTCTGCAATTAGTCACGTTTGGAACAAAGAATGTACGCAGGGATCTATGTTTTGAGTTTTCCGCAACGGGAGCCTGGTTGGTTGAACGCTAGGTGTCGCTCTGTGTACTTTGTACTCAGAGGGTATACCTGGGGTTCGATAAAGCGGCTCCTTCGAGGTGTATTCTTCCATCGGCGGTTGACTTATGCACCACTGACGATTCCTAATAAGGATGAAACCGCGGTATGTTGCTAGTCAGCGTTGATGGAATTACACTTTGTGGATGACTCTTGACTGCGGTCCCTGCTAGTCCTATTATTATTTATATATATATATATATATATATATATATATATATATATATACATGTAGCGCTGAACCAACAGATGAGCAGGAAAGTTAGGAAAAAGCTTATGAAATATTTGCAAAGAATCAACCTCAAGGAAAGTGACCACCATTACAAACTTAAACTGCAAACACATGTTGAGAAACTGAAACAAAAATTAGCAGCCTTGGGAAATCGTCTCAGAAGATACCACAAAAGAACTCTGAGGTATCAGCAGAACAACCTCTTTGCGAACAACCAAAAAATGTTTTTTAGGAAGCTAGACGAACGATCAAGGATAGAAAAGAGCTCTGCCCCAAACCAAGAAGAAATGAGACAATATTGGTCATCTATTTGGTCTCATACAGTCTCACACAATACACAGGCGACTTGGATTGCAACTGAAAGGCAAATACACCAGAACCTACAAGAAATGCCAGCTGTAGCGGTTAGTCAAGAGGACATAACAAATAGCGTAAGAAGGATGAAAAACTGGGCCTCACCAGGCATTGATGGCATTCACAATTACTGGTGGAAGTCGCTGACCTCTACACACAAGACTATGGCCACTCTGATGCAGAAGGCACTCGTGAATCCCAACACAATACCCAAATATTTCACAAATGGCATTACCATCATGCTACCCAAGAAGGGAGATCTCTCGAAACCGGAGAACTATAGGCCAATAACATGCCTACCGTCAGCATACAAAATAATTACGTCCACACTTGCACACAAAATCAACACCCACCTCAACATCAATAAGATCATGGCATGGGAGCAGAACGGCTGCAAAAGCAAAAGCCGCGGGTGCAAGGAACTCTTGGTGATTGACAATGCGGTAACTAAACAAGAAAAAAAAAGGCAGAAAAACCTAGCCATGGCATGGATCGATTACCAGAAGGCCTACGACTCAGTACCACACTCATGGTTGCTGGAAGTTCTTGAAATTTACAAGGTGGAACCACGTGTAATCGAAATGCTGAGGGTTTTGATGACTACATGGCGAACAACACTTACTCTGGGGGGAACATCGACTCCGTATGAAACGGCTGAAATCGAGATCAGAAGAGGCATCTTTCAGGGCGACAGCCTAAGCCCATCATGGTTCTGCTTAGCTCTTAACATCCTCAGCAGCATGCTAAACAGGTCAATGTATGGTTACTCGATCACAGATCGAGCAAGGCTTTCTCATCTTTTCTATATGGATGACCTGAAGCTGTTTGCGAGGGGAAGGGCGCAACTGGAAGGACTCTTGGAACTGGTAAGGGCGTTCAGCGAGGACATCCGGATGAGGTTCGGCTTAGAAAAGTGTGCATCACTAATCATAAGAAGAGGAAAGATGGTGGAGGAGGAGAATATAAGGATGAGAAGTGGCGAAGAAATAAAAAGCCTAAATACAGAAGACAGATATAAATATTTAGGAATACAACAAACATTCGAAATAAAACAATCAGAAAACAAAGAACATGCTAAAACTGAATTAATGAGAAGAACAAAACTTATCCTCAAAACACAGCTCTCATCAAAAAACAAAATAATGGCGATCAACATCTGGGCCATTCCTTCGTTCACCTATACTGCTGGGGTGCTTTCATGGTCGAAGACAGACCTGCAACAAATAGATAGGAAAATCAGAACTACCTTCACACAATTCGGCCTTCTTCATCCTAACTCGGCCATAGAAAGAGTGTACTTACCTCGTAAAGAGGGGGGTCGTGGCTTGAGCTCCGTTGAGAATGCATGCTGGAAAGAAGAAAGAAATATTAGAAAGAGCTTCAATAAAACATACTTACCAGTTCACCAATGGATAGCATACCAAGAAGGGGTCCTACCTGTGGAGGAAGCGACCAGTGGAAACGGACCGGAGAAAGAAAATGTGCTAGATGAGCTCAGGCAGAGATGGCAGGCAAAACAACTACATGGGAGGTTCTATACAAGCTTACACCAAGATGATGTGGATATATTAGCGTCGAATACCTACCTCACACAGGGATACTTGTTCCCACAAACAGAAGGAACTATTTTTGCCATCCAGGACCAGGTGGTTCCCACACGCAACTACACCTACCACATCATTAAAAAGCAACTCGAGACAACCAAATGCCGACTTTGCAATGCCGCAGAGGAAACAGTGCAGCATCTGTCAGCAGGATGCTCCACTATCGCAGGAACCCAATACCTCTCCCGCCATGACAATATGGGGAAGGTGGTACACCAGCTGCTTTGCCTTAATAAACAGCTGATCCAACATTTCACCCCGCACCATTTGTATACGCCGGTGCCTGTACTGGAGGATGATAACACCAAGGTGTATTGGGATCTCACTGTAATCACTGATGTGGGGGTTGAACATAATAGGCCGGATATGGTAATCTGGAATAAGAATGAGAAGACTGCCACCATAATCGATTTTGCAGTTCCCCAAGATTACAACATGATGAAGACCTATGGGGAAAAAATTAGCAAATATGCTCCACTAGCCTGGCAGATGAAAGATCTATGGAAGCTAAAAAAGGTTGATATCGTGCCACTAATCATGAGCGTGAACGGTCTAGTGCTGAAGAAAACTATTACGCATTTGGAGAAACTACAGCTACCTCACAGCGCTATAACATGGATGCAAAAGGCGGTTATACTTGGGACCGTCGGCATAATTAGGCGAGTCGTCTCTCCGCACTGAAAACGGAGTCTCTCTTGGTGATTAGACCCGAGAGGCATCGGATGTACCACAGTCATGTGTGAAATTTAAAAAAAAAATATATATATATATATATATATATATATATATATATATATATATATATATATATATATATATATATATATATATATATATATATATATATGCTACCTCACAGCGCTATAACATGGATGCAAAAGGCGGTTATACTTGGGACCGTCGGCATAATTAGGCGAGTCGTCTCTCCGCACTGAAAACGGAGTCTCTCTTGGTGATTAGACCCGAGAGGCATCGGATGTACCACAGTCATGTGTGAAATTTAAAAAAAAAAAATATATATATATATATATATATATATATATATATATGTATGTCTATGCGGAAGTGCCTGGACAAAATCTTTCAGGATTATTAATATACGAAACAGAGAGTACCTGGACAGTTTTTCAGGAGACACTGGTATGTCTATACGGAAGTACCTGGACAAAATCTTTCATGATTTTTAATATACCAAACAGAGAGTAGCTGGACAGTATTCCATGAGATACTGTATCTGGTCTTCATGTTTTCTGGAGCAGTATAAGAAAAGAGTTATTGTTTTGTACATTCCTGGAGAAACTCTCAGTTCATTCGCCAATTAATAATAATAGTCAAATTTAAGCGAAACACCAAAACAGAGTGGTTAAGATCAATCCCTTTGTATCATAATATATCAGCTAAAATTGAAAAATTGGTCTTCACCATTCTATTTTGGTTACTCGCTTAAATATGACTAAAGTAAAACAAATGTTTCACGATTTACAGGAATTACAGGTTATATTTGTGTTTGAGTCCTCATGCTGCGGTTTCAACCAATAATTTAGAGTTCTTAAAACTAAAATTGATACCATAGTAACATTGATAAATAGATGGTGTCAGATAGTTTACAGACAATTTACCATAAATACATAACAGATATCTATTATTTATAAAGTGGTTTCCATCGCAAAGTTATGAAAAATTTTAAATTCTCTATCCGGCATTGACACAACAATCGTTGAAAACCTTAGACTATAGAAAAACATGTTGACATTTCACAATGAAGCACCAATATTGGTTATCAATATCGGCCCAATATAGTTTCTGTGTATTGACCCAATAACAACATGTTGACATTTTACAATGAAGCACCAATATTGGTTATCAATATCGGCCCAATATAGTTTCTATGTATTAGCCCAATATAGTTTTTCTACATTGGCCCAATAACAACATGTTGACATTTTACAATGAAGCACCAATATTGGTTATCAATATCGGCCCAATATAGTTTCTGTGTATTGGCCCAATATAGTTTCTCTACATTGGCCCAATAATAACATGTTGACATTTTACAATGAAACACCAATAATGGTTATCAATATCGGCCCAATATATTTTATATGTATTGACCCAATATATTTTATCTACATTGGGCCAATAACAACATGTTGACATTTTACAATGAAGCACCAATATTGTATATTGATATTGGCCCAATATAGTTTCTCTACATTGGGCCCATAACAAAATGTTGACATTTTACAATGAGGCACCAATATTGGTTATCAATATCGGCCCAATATGGCTTCTATATATTGACATAATATAGCTTCTCTGCATTGGGCCAATAACAACATGTTGACATTTTACAATGAAGCACCAATATTGGATATAAATATTGGCCCAAAATAAATTCTATATATTGACCAAATATAGTTTCGCTATATTGGACCAATAACAAAATGTTGACATTTTACAATGAAGTGCCAATATTTGATATCAATATCAGCAACATTTTGTTATTGGGCCAATGTAGAGGAACTATATTGGACCAATACATGAAACCTATATTGGGCTGATATTGATATCCAATATTGATGTTTCATTGTAAAATATCAACAATTTTTTATTGGCCCAATATAGAGAAACTATATTTGGCCAATATATAGAAACTATATTGGGCCAATATTGATATCCAATATTGGTGCTTCATTGTAAAATGTCAACATGTTGTGATTGGCCCAATGTAGAGAAACAATATCGGACCAATACATGTACCATATTGGCCCAATATTGGACCACTATCGGTGTGCTACCTGGGAGGTTACTTGGGATGTGCTATCATTTGTTTCCATTTTAGTACAGTTTTGAAGTATAGTAATAAAACACTGAACTAAAACAATGACAAATATCCTGTGTTTCTTACGCAGAAGCAAATCACAAAATAATTAATTTTTATTTTATAGATATTTTCAGAGTTTGGGAGAGAAAACCCAGAAAAAAACCGTTGGATAATGAGTATACCTCCCACAGTATCCTTTAATGATTACTTAAAACAATGACATGGAAGAGCAGATGTAGCTGTGTGAATCATCCCGTTTCTTCTTATGTATATGACGAATACACTTGTAAAGAAAGCAGAAAACTGTTTCTGACCTTGTGAAGAGAGGTTATCTTGGACATATATTTTGGCATTAATTTTGGAAATCAGGATAAATCTTGGGTTCATCAATATTAAAGGCATACATAGAAACACAATAGACACAAATGGGTGAACCCTGATCTAGATTCTACAAGAAGACCGTACGGCATTCTTCCTGAACTCCTCAAAGATGATACAGGAACGTCGTCTGATGAAGTTCAAAGATCTGAATGAGCCAGTAAATTTGAAGCAGATATAACAACTCCACAGTTTTTCAATAAAAAAATCGAGAAAAGCTCTGACGTGAAGTCAGGAGCTTTTGCGCGTATGTTCTATAATCTACTCAAGTCTCACACAACCTTTAGAAATACTGGATGAATTTGAATGTGAATGAAGGCAGCCTTGAATACACATCATACACACCCCCCTAACAGAGAAAATATAAGCCAAGAAGCAATTTCAGTTTTATCATGATCTACAAGGGCGTATTAAGAATAGAAAATGAAGCCTGCGATAAACCGCTTCATTCAAGAATTGATCTTGATATATATCTTAAAGATCCCTTCAGCATTAATTGGCCCGTTTATGAAGATCTTCTCTCACAAGCATTGTAAAAGACAATAGACCTGATCTTCATCTTCTGAAAGAACATTTTAAAACAGTTACTAAGACCAATTTGAGGTCTTCGCAACGTTCTTGAAACCTTGTGAAACCAAATTTCAAGAGAATCATAAAACCTTCAGTTTTATTGAACCTTTCTGATAAAGATAAAGTAAGACCACACAATCTTGAGGAATATCTACTGAAGAATGAATTCGCATTATATGATCCTAAATATTTCTTGAATAAGAAATAATAAATTAAATATGTATATGTATGAAGTTATAATATAACCTTTAATTTCATTAGTGTTTCAATCTGAGAACTAATTCTCATTCCATCAGTCATATTAAAATGTAGAACTACTTATGTATCGACTGATACATCTTGAAATAAAGCTGTCTTCAAATATTTCAATCAATTAAAATTTAATAAATAATTCAGAAAAAAACCTGAATGCAAAATGTCGTTAATGACAAGATTTCGTTTCAATTAAATTACAAAGTAAAATGAAAATCAAGCTGTTCCATAAATGAAAATATCCCTATAATATTCCAAAAATCAAATGTTTGTGTTGACCGCTCATAAGATGTCCGAGATGCGTTTTCATTGAAGATATGGCATATTGCGATAAAACATATCATACTATATTTAAAATCTTCATAAAGGAAATTGGTTTCCATGTATCATTTTAAATAACTCTCAGCTTTTCTTGAGAACAAAAGCTCCTAGGAAAAGCAATTTGCATAACACTACTGTATTGATTTTAAATAATGTAATGGGAATTCAATGATAATTCAGGAAAACTGTGTGATCAAATAGATCCATTGGAGATGGATCAATTTATCAGCATCTTCAGATCTTTTGTTTACTGTTTACTTTTGAAGGTTGACAAGTAGTACATTCATCTTTCGCTGTTTGAGGGTTATAAAATTTGGTTTGGTTATCTTGCTAATTATCTTCTGATTCTTACGATACAGTGGAAAGGGATGTGGCAAATTTATCAGTATTAGTATTTATGGAGGACATTCATAGAATTCACCACATCTAGCCATCAATTCTTGAAAGTAATACATTTTTTCAACATCTAAATTATGCTGGATGAACATTTCAGAATTGGCATTAGATTATGACTGGATTCAGAAATATACATGTGAACTATGATTTGTATAAGCTGTTTCGATTCTGATGAACTATTTTTCCGGAAATTTTATCACGGACTGATATTCTGTTGTGTGATTAACCTCGTTTTTATGGATAAATTCCAAGAAAAATGCATGTTTTAAATCTCCCGCTCTATACCTTATTTGCTGATTCTATGGCATAGAAATTAGATAATATTCTCACAGATACTATTTATTAATTTTCTACTTGAATGTTCGCCTCCTTGTAGTAGATTATTGTTGAGTTCCAAAACTTCTGGTCAGTACTGGGTACAAGGGCGTAGCCAGGGGGGAGGGAGTTGGGGGTTCAACCCCCCCACCACCCTGAAATGTTATTTTTTCTCTTAAAAAAAAATTTTTGCTGCAGAAAGTGACCCTAGATCCGGTCATGTTCAAACTTGAAACCTCACTATAAATTAGATTCTGAAGCCTCGTGCAGAATTTCTGTAATATTCGTCGAATAGTTTCTGAGATACATAAGTTTTATCAAATTTTTACACGCTAGTTCCGCGAGGAACAGCGTGCCATCATTTCGCCACAAGGTCTGTATTTTTGGATTTTTTTACGAAAATGGTCTTAAACGATTGGGCTCGACTCACTGATGAATAATCCGGGGTCAAACTCGATTCTGTCCGTTAGTAAGCACGATAACTCTCGAATGGATCGAGTTGAAATTATCAGGGCAGGTTTGGAGTTAAATATCTCAGTTGAGTTTGTTAATGGGCAACATCCAGCAAGTGGTTGGGGAATTATGGCCCTTTTTTCTTAAATCGTTTTTAATGAATGGAACTGATCGCTTAATCTATCTGAAATTTGGCAGCAAATTGCAGAATTACGGCCTTTATTCGCTGATTGATCAGATTGAAAATTTTTTTTTCGCTATAACTCGAAAAATACTGATTTGGCTGTATCGAAACTCGGTAGTTTAACGCCGACGCAAACACTTTTTCGGAATTTCGTGAGGACCGAACGACTAAAATAATTTAAAAATGGAATTTTTTTGGGGAATAGTGTTCAAAACGTGTTCCTTGGGCTATTTTGAAATGAATGCCATTTTCATTATGCGCATGAGCAGACGAGAAGTGATAACTACCGGATTTATCGTCTGAGAGGAATGGGGTTTTGAGGTGGAGGATTCTATTCATCCATAGAATCACCTTGTGAACGTCTGCGTATGCGTGGATTGAAGATCCGATATCTTCTTTACCACTGGTGTTGGAGAATCGGTGTTTTGTGTAAAGTATGTGATTCTGGAAGGAATGTTAGCCACGAGCGGATTGCGCATGCACAGAAGAGTACTGTTTTTGGGTTGTATGGGTTATGTTGGCAGTGGGGATGAATATACTCGTTCAAAATTTACTGATATTGATTTCAACCATTACAAATCGGATCGAATTGTAGCTTGGTGAGTAGTTGAGGAATACAGGTAAGAGAGGTATGAGCAATTTTGTGAAGAACTTATCACCAAAAAATTCTGAAAAATTGAGAAAAGCACTGACGTGATGTCAGATGCTTTTACGCGTATATTCTATTGTCTATTCACCTCTTAGGAACTTCTGAGAGATCTCCTTGGGTAAAGCCTAGGAAGGTCAGTAAAATCATAATGATGTCTATAGCTAGCGTGCCAAAGCAGATTGACCTCATTTTAATGTGACTTCACTTATTTCATGGTGAAGTCAATCTGCATTAGTGCGCTAGCTATAGATATGATTATGATTTTACTGACCCTCTCATGTCTTTCCCAAGGAGATCTCCCAGAAGTTCCTAGGAGCTTGTGCGACTAAGTAGGTAGAGTCAGTTATGTTCTGTGTTGTCTTTGGTACTGTATCCTTACGACAGCTCCACCCGCTTAGCATGAAGCACAACAATTCGAATTTGTCAACGGGAACTAGCGCGCAACAGAGTTCTGACTTCACGTCAGTGCTTTTTTAAATTTTTCATCTGTACGATTGACGCCAAATTTGTACATCGGCGCTTTGAAACTAGTAACCAAGTTTCAATTTGATCGGACCAACAGTTTTCGAGTTATTGAAAAAACAAAATTTCACATTTGCATATCTCTGAAATCGATTATCGTTGGGCCGATTATGCCTGTTAACGAACTTGTCCGTCATATTCGGATTCGCAACCTACCCTGAAAATGTCAAGTATTACCTTCGTCCGTTCGAATGTTATCGTGGCAACGGCCTGCCCGACGGCCGGCCAGACAGAATCAAATTTGACATCAGATTCTTCATCAGGAAGTCGTTTGAAACCATTTTAAGCAAAAAATTAGAAAATTACAGACATTTGGGCAAAATGATTATGCGATGTTCCCCAGAACATAAGAGCAATAATATGAACCAAGTATCAAACAAAAGGGACTATATGTCTAATTTCTTTATATAATTATTCAATGAACATAACTCAGTCATTGACACATTTTCAGGTACATTGTTACCGGATAAATTGCCTAGTTGTACAAGTTGCCTAGTTATGCAAGATTTTCAACAAGCATTACATAATTATCTGTATGTTCTTACAATGGGAGGCATAATATTATGAAGTCTTATACATCTCGGATGAAATTTACTGTTAAATTGGAGACACTGTGCGAGACATGTTCCCAAAAAAAATTAAATGTCTTGGGAAAATTTATCATACATTCAGTACGAAATTCCTATATACAAAGGCATATAAAATGATGAATGGGTTAGATGCCTAGATATCAACTAAATATTTACTTTAACAGAAATACCAAATAGGGAAGTTTCCAAATATCAACAGTTATAATAATGTCCATTAGATCAAAGCAAGAAGAAAACTATTCCGAAATCAACCGATGCTCTGTGATCCGATTCTGTGTTTACGTTTACGCGCTTTCCCGCTTTCTATTGGGAACTTCCAAAACTCTGGTGGCGGGATTCGGCAACTAACCAAGCTAGTAATGAGCCACGTGTTCGACTTTAATTGTTCAGTATTCGTCAATAAACTTTTGTTTGAAAGAAAAATTCAAGTTTAAATAGTGAATATTATCCTGCCTAATATGTCTTCGACCATAAACGACTATTGTTGTGTGCCTCAATGCAATTCATGGGCGAAATAAATGCCAAAATGTATAGGTTTGAGTTTTCACTTCTTACCTCCGGAAAACCAAATATAAATATTGGAAATGCGTTAGAAGGACAACTAATAGACCGAAGAGTACTTAACCTGGAACTACATCCAGATAATCTTTATTATACCTCAAACATTACACTTATTGTTAATAATTCTTTTCACATATTATATGTATCATATTTTGAAAAAATCATTTCAATTATTGGTAACTGTTTTACAAAAGCTCTATCTGGTTCAATTTGACACTATATTCTCATAAATAAACTAGAACATCATGCACCTGAACTTTAATTAATACATCAGTAATATGTTTACACTTCCTCCGTGCTCCGACTTTACAAGAATATACCATACCTTCTATTTTAAGTTTACCATTCTCCACATTAATGGGCCATCAATTTTATGTGGTACTGAATTAAGGGCACTACTTTGTAAACATAAAGAACAAATGTCTATAAAACTGGGACCACAATTTGTTTTGTCACACACGATTACATGATCTACATTTAGAACCTCTTCTCCTTCTACAAGGACTCTAGAATTAGAAGTTGAAGCTCCTATGTACTCCAGAAATTCTAATCAACTGAGTCCCTTCTTAATCCTTCGCAAATAGTAACTGAAAGAACTTTTAAATATAATGTAAGTTTGACAAACATATATGAATATACTTACTGGTTGTAGTCTTTATATCAATCAAGTGCCATAAAATTAGTTTTATAATGATCAATATTTGAATATATATCACAAAGTAATCCAACAATGATCTCAAGTCAATTATAATTTAAATTTTCCATGAAAATTTCGGTCAAACTTCGTCGACTGACCTGTCCAACACAAGATTGTTTACATTTATTACTAGCGTGGTTAGTTGCCGAATCCCGCCACCAGAGTTTTGGAAGTTCCCAATTCTAGAGCTAGAGATTGAATTGAAACTTGGTAGTCAGTCCCAACACAAGAACGCACAGAATTTTGTTGAAATCGAACTGTAAGTAAATTATGAAAAGAACATTATATTTTTCGAAAGGTTCCGGGCGAACGGCGAGTCCGTGAGAGATTCTGACTTGGGAAAGTGGAAATTGTAAAATGAAGCTATTTTGGCTATCCCGGAATGGACGGTATATTTTTAAAAAAATCCCGAAATATGTTTCCTAATGAAATGTTTATTACTCCATGAACTTATTGTTACAAAATCAAATTGTACAATAAAGGTTGAATTCGTCAGATTTATTTATTTCTTGAAACAATCAAAAAATGCTGTGAAGAATATTATATTAATTATTTCTTAATAATTCAAAAGTCGAAAAATTCTGTGAAACAATATAGCTCACATTGAACAAGCGTTTTATACGAAGCCTTCTTGAATATTTTCTGATTTGAAGTTAGTTTTACATGGCGAAGAATAAATTCATGAATTTCTTCGCGAAGTTCTTCATGAAGACATTGTCCGTGTAAAACACAAACTTCACGTGAAGTTTCTTCACGTAAAACTTCAAGAAGTTAGAACTTGTTCTATTTTATCGAAAAGTTTCGCGTGAAGTCAGGGGTACCAACATCTGGATCATCACATAAATGATCGGAAAAACCTGGTTAAGTACTTTAAACATAAACCATTGATTGTTGAGGTTGTTTTTGGAAGTTCTAGCTAAGACGGAAATACTCAGTAGGTAAGTTAATCTTTGACTCTAATACAATAACATCTGAAAAAGTAACCATTATACATGCATATCATAGATCTAATCTAATCTATGATGCATTTGCATATTAATATGAGAACAGCTGATTTTGTTTACAGTTTACAGTTGGTTTCACGGTTATTTGGCATTTCCTCTTCTTCTTCGTTTATATGTGCCTGGTATCTAAGACCATCTACACAGTGCAGTGGATTGTTTCCTTTTGTAGGAGGTTTGCTCGAGAGCGGATTTCGGATTAATATGCTTCTTGGTTATTCAGAATTGGAGCACGTCATAACAGACTTCCAAGGTTATTATGATGATGGGCAAGAAAAACAATTTAAATAGGAGTTAGACGTCACTAGGGACATTAGTATGAACACATATGACTCATTAAACTCCACGAAAACACCAACACATCAACTCAACTGGAAGATCATAGTAATATTTACTACAATCTTATGCCTGATATTGTTAAAAAATTTACCAGTACTTTAATAACCGTCACGTCGTTGAAAAATATGACTTCCCACAAAGGAAGTCAAGGGGAACGATAACTTGTTTCGCAATAGCAGCGCCAAATCTGAATATAATCCATTACTATTCTCTCTATTGTTAGTACCGTCCAGAAAAATATGGACAATATCTCCTCTCTCTCCACAATCGCAATTAGGTGATTCTATCACTTTTGTTTTAAAAAGATGGACAGGGCTCGCTACAACAGTGGGATGACCTTAACCTGCATATGGTTGTAATATATTTTCTCGGTAAATCTATATTGTTAAACCATGGTTTATTGTAGGGAAGTTTTTTATTCGTCATCTCTACATACATTAAGTAAGCCAACTTTCACCCATTGATCTTTCCACTTCTCCCATATAATTCTTCTAAAACTGGGCCAAAACTCTCTAATATCACCTTTGATGTGTCGTATTGAACGAAAAGATTACGCCGAAGAATAAGGTCATGAAGAAATTGGTGAATTTCTTCATGAAGAACTTCGCGAAGAAATTCATGAATTTCTTCGCCGTGTAAAACTAACTTTAGCGAACATTCAGAATTCAGTTCTATTTCAGGATATTTTTACTTGTGAAAAGTCTTCCTAAAGTTAGTTTTTCACGGTGAAGAAATTCATGAATTTCTTCGCGAAGTTGACCTTGAATTTATTCACGAATTTCTTCATGAAGTTTTTTTTTCTATCCTTTCTTGTACGCCAGGCAACTGAGATCATCACATAAATGATCGGAAAAGCGAGGTTAAGTTCTTTAAACATAAACCATTGATCGTTGAGGTTGTTTTTTGGAAGTTCTAGCTAAGACGTAAAGACTCAGTAAGTTAATCTTTGGTTCTAGTACAAGGGCGTAGCCAGGAATTAATTTCGGAAGGGGGGGGTTTTGAAATAGGAATTTATTTCGGGGAGAGGGGGTTTTGAAATTTTGGCAATTGACTTTATAAGGGCGGGGTCGCTTTCAGTAGCAAGTGTTTATTTGTTTTTAAGAAAAAAACAACATTTCGGGGGGGGTTTGAACCCCCAAACCCCCTCCCCTGGCTACGCCCTTGTTCTAGTACAATAACATCTGAAAAAGTATCCATTACATGCATATTGATATGAGAATAGCTGATTTTGTTTACAGTTGGTATCACGGATATTTGACATTTAACTTCATGAATTTCTTTGGCCGTGTAAAACGACACACTACATGAAGGCCGGCCCAGGTGGTCTAGCGGTTGAAGAACTAGCTAGGGTGCCGGAGGTCGCGGGTTCGAGTCCCGCTCAGGGCATGGATGTGGTGTTGGGTTGTGTGAATGTCCAAAAATAGATATGAAAGAGTTTGCGATATAAGGTTATAACTGTGTGGATGATCTCAGTTGCCTGGCGTACAAGAAAGGATAGAAAAAAAACTTCATGAAGAAATTCGTGAATAAATTCAAGGTCAACTTCGCGAAGAAATTCATGAATTTCTTCACCGTGAAAAACTAACTTTAGGAAGACTTTTCACAAGTGAAAATATCCTGAAATAGAACTGAATTCTGAATGTTCGCTAAAGTTAGTTTTACACGGCGAAGAAATTCATGAATTTCTTCGCGAAGTTCTTCATGAAGAAATTCACCAATTTCTTCATGACCTTATTCTTCGGCGTAATCTTTTCGTTCAATACGACACATCAAAGGTGATAGTAGAGAGTTTTGGCCCAGTTTTAGAAGAATTATATGGGAGAAGTGGAAAGATCAATGGGTGAAAGTTGGCTTACTTAATGTATGTAGAGATGACGAATAAAAAACTTCCCTACAATAAACCATGGTTTAACAATATAGATTTACCGAGAAAATATATTACAACCATATGCAGGTTAGGGTCATCCCACTGTTGTAGCGAGCCCTGTCCATCTTTTTAAAACAAAAGTGATAGAATCACCTAATTGCGATTGTGGAGAGAGAGGAGATATTGTCCATATTTTTCTGGACGGTACTAACAATAGAGAGAATAGTAATGGATTATATTCAGATTTGGCGCTGCTATTGCGAAACAAGTTATCGTTCCCCTTGACTTCCTTTGTGGGAAGTCATATTTTTCAACGACGTGACGGTTATTAAAGTACTGGTAAATTTTTTAACAATATCAGGCATAAGATTGTAGTAAATATTACTATGATCTTCCTGTTGAGTTGATGTTTTGGTGTTTTCGTGGAGTCTAATGTGTCATATGTGTTTATACTAATGTCCCTAGTGACGTCTAACTCCTATTTTAATTGTTTTTCTTGCCCATCATCATAATAACCTTAGAAGTCTGTTATGACGTGCTCCAATTCTGAATAACCAAGAAGCATATTAATCGGAAATCCGCTCTCGAGCAAACCTCCTACAAAAGGAAACAATCCACTGCACTGTGTACTGTGTAGATGGTCTTAGATACCAGGCACATATAAACGAAGAAGAAGAGGAAATGCCAAATAACCGTGAAACCAACTGTAAACTGTAAACAAAATCAGCTGTTCTCATATTAATATGCAAATGCATCATAGATTAGATTAGATCTATGGATATGCATGTATAATGGTTACTTTTTCAGATGTTATTGTATTAGAGCCAAAGATTAACTTACTGAGTATTTCCGTCTTAGCTAGAACTTCCAAAAACAACCTCAACAATCAATGGTTTATGTTTAAAGAACTTAACCAGGTTTTTCCGATCATTTATGTGATGATCCAGATGTTGGTACCCCTGACTTCACGCGAAACTTTTCGATAAAATAGAACAAGTTCTAACTTCTTGAAGAACTTCATGAAGTTTTAAGTGAAGAAACTTCACGTGAAGTTTGTGTTTTACACGGACAATGTCTTCATGAAGTAACTTCATGAAGAACTTCGCGAAGAAATTCATGAATTTATTCTTCGCCATGTAAAACTAACTTCAAATCAGAAAATATTCAAGAAGGCTTGGTATAAAACGCTTGTTCAATGTGAGCTATATTGTTTCACAGAATTTTTAGACTTTTGAATTATTAAGAAATAATTAATATAATATTCTTCACAGCATTTTTTGATTGTTTCAAGAAATAAATAAATCTGACGAATTCAACCTTTATTGTACAATTTGATTTTGTAAAAATAAGTTCATGGAGTAATAAACATTTCATTAGGAAACATATGTCGGGATTTTTTTTAAAATATACCGTCCATTCCGGGATAGCCAAAATAGCTTCATTTTACAATTTCCACTTTCCCAAGTCAGAATTTCTCACGGACTCGCCGTTCGCCCGGAACCTTTCGAAAAATATAATGTTCTTTTCATAATTTACTTACAGTTCGATTCCAACAAAATTCTGCGCGTTCTTGTGTTGGGACTGACTACCAAGTTTCAATTCAATCTCTAGCTCTAGGGCAATTCCTGAAATATCAGGGAAATAACCTCAAAACTTCAAATTACTATGAAGGCGGGATTATAGAACAGATAAAACACATTAAAATAAAATATGAATGGGCCCATCCATTCGCAGCTGGACATAAAAGATATGTTGGATTGGTTGGTTCATTCTTATTTTATTGTGTTTATCCGCTTCAACTCCGAAATCGTTAGGCCGATTTAGCCCATAAACGAACTTATCCGTCCCATTTTGAAATGAACCTACCCTGAATGTTAGAAGTCGATAAGATTCTCCGTACGCCCGTAATTGTGCCTATGGAACGCAGATTTTTTCCGAAACCGGATTCATCGTTGGAGACCATTTTCGGCTCAAAATATTGACATTTGGAAGAAATGATTAAGGGATTTTCTCAAAGAACATACGCGCAGAAGATACATCAGCATTAGACTTTCAGTTACCCACAGGGGTGCCTCCCATCATTACCAAGGATAACCGGGGATTTAACTCCCAAACTAATTTCATAAGGAATTGCTGTTATTCTATAATTTTCTTTAAATTCGTGCTCAACGAATAAAAGTAATAATTATAAGTTTTCACCCTTAGTAAATATTAATATCTGAATTGAGCCAAATATTTGCTTGTGTGGGAACGTACCAAACAACATAAATTCTCAGAACTTCAAGGTAAAGAAAACATAATAGTGGATACATATTTATTAGAACAATAGGTGGTTTCATGAGCTAAATTACTGTTACATGCACCTTTCTAATCCATTTCCCTTTTAGTTAGTTCAGTACAAATAAAAGATTTTATGGATCTTGGATTTCTATATTTTAAAATTTGTTTATTCTGTTCCAAGATCAGTTCACATTCTGGTAGAGTTGGATTCGTACCCTCTGATGAATGCCTTTCAGTGCTGTTACGTAAAACTTCCTTCTCAGGGGTACTCCATCTAATACGTTTACCTGAAAATAAATATTCATACAAATATACATATTGAACATTTAAGACAAGGCTCGAAAATAATTTCCCAGTCGATTTAAATCGTGATTATACGATTATATGGCCATTGCACTTATATCCGACTAATTTATTTCTTTGGGGATTACTGAAGAAATCCATTATGAGCTGTACAGGTCTTGATGAACATGGATACAAATTATCAAACGTGTTCCTATGTAATGCCAAATCTACTCGCCAATATGATATTTCTTTATGTTCTGGGGAACATCGCGTAATAATATTCCCAAATGTCTACAATGTTCGAATTTTTTGCCGAAATTGCTCTCAAACGACCAAGTTCGACTTCCTGATGAAGATTCCGATGTCGAATTTTATTCTGACCGAGACTATTCAGTACCTAACTCAAAAACCAAGTAACCGATCTATACTGTTGGAGATATTTGCAAATATTGGAAATGTCGCACGTTCGGCATCTGGAAGGGTGACCGTTACCACGATAGCTCATTTCGTTAATCGGCCTAGTGGTTTGGTAAATATGCTCGTTAAAAATTTTCTCCTATATCCTCTCAATATCTCAAAAAGTACAAATCCAATCCAATTCAAACTTTGTTGTAGTTGTAGAATATCAACCCTGAAATGTATGTGGAGCTTTGCAGGCATCGCATAATTGAAATATTTTGACAAAAATAATTTACAAGAATCACATCGAAATTTTTTTCCCAGATCTCAAACAATACAGATCCAATCGAATTGAAACTTGATAGCTAGTTGAAGAATAGCATTTTCAAGACTTGTGAAAGGATTAATGAGGATTGTATTTCCAGAATATTAAAAAAATATTGAAAGAAATAAATTTTTTTTAAAAAGCATCAAGTTGAAGTCAGGAGCTTTCACGCGCGTGTTCCATTGTTTATTACATGAGACGTGAATAGGCGATAAAACATACGCGCAAAAGCTCCCGACCTCACGTCAGTGCTTTTCTCAATTTTTTTGATACCATATTACATTAGATTTGTAATCTATTTTAGTCTAATTTTCAGAAATCAAGAGTCAGAATAGAAGTGTTTAGAAATAAATTGGCTCAAAACATTTTAATAATGCACTTGCAAACTATGAAACAAAAAAAAATTAAATTCATAATTTTTGAAGTGTATATGAAGAAATATCTTGATCACTAGCCAGCAGGCAGATATGTTGTTTAGATAGACAGTTTTGCTCATCCTAATACATAACAAGTAAACAAGAATGTTCATTAAAAACTTGGTAAATGGGTGTTTAGTAGATTACCAGACATTGAATCAACAGGCAAATTGTATGAGTAGTCAGTCTGTCTATCTAAGAAAATCAGATATATAAAACTTCCACAAATTGCCAGTTACCTTTTTTTCCTGCTTTTTCTGCCAGAACTGCATTTCTCTGACATTTTACCCACTGCATTATTAAATGTGGTGTTCGGTTTTTGTACAATTCCTTATTTAATTCAAAAAATTCATTAACTTTTGCTCTTTGAATAATTGTTCCGTTGATTATTTCATCATCAAAAAACTCTCTAGCTAGAGATTTCTCGAAAGAGTTCCAGCTCCGACGGGTTTGTCTCTTTCCTGCAAAAAATGCATAAGCTTATGTTTGTGAAGATATAGCAAGTGATAAAATACCAACACTATGATATCACAGCATTTTCCTTTTCAGTTATCATTTTTACATGTTACCAGTTTACATTTTCATAGTTATCAGTTTACATTTTTGGCATAATATCATGGGTACAATTTGTATTGGAACCAAGTACCTAATTGAAATGAAAATATATGGTAGGGCAGACTGAATAGATTTTGTTCAAATGTATCTCTTTTTCCCTGCTAAAATCAAGGACAGCCTACATATTCCTCATCCAAAACAAAAAAAATACTTACCCAATATAGAGTCAAGTTCTGCTTGAGTAACAGAAGAATTATTTACATCTGGAACATATTCTTCATCGGATTCATCTTTCAGGCATCTTTCGTGACTCAGAGACTTTCTGCTCCTCTTATTGTTGTTGTTTTCATCTGGAATATATTCCTCGTTGGAGGATGCTCTGTCGGGATCTTGCAGTTGAGAAGAGGTTCTAGATTTTTGGCTATCATGTGTATTATTATGAACTGATGAAAAGTTTTCTAACAATTTAGAAACTTTAGTTATGTCATCAGTTTTTTGAGTCATTACATAGTAATCTTCATGAATATGCCTTTTATGAGACATAAAATCAGAAAATCTTCCTTCCAGTCTCTGATCAACATGTGATTCTGCAGTTTTAGTTGCTAAATGCTGCCTGAGGAGTCTTGTTATGAGAAGTTCGGGATTTTCAATTTCAGATTCATAAGAAAATTTTCGTATGAGTTGACAAGCCTGGAATGTATTCTGGGTGAGAGTATTAGATGGCACTCCAAATAAATATCTATTGCGATATATTTTAAAAAGCACCTTCTGGCAGTAAAAACAGCAGTGTTTTTTTTGAGTAGTCTTCTTGTTATTTTGTTCCTATCAAAAATATAGAAATCAAATTAATATCAGTTCAATATAATCATTTGTTCAAAAATCCATTATTTTCTATTCATATATTCAAAGAAAAAATGAGCCGAAATTTGGCGTCACCGTTTTTCGAAAATATTTACTATATGTTTTATTTTCCTATTCCTATTTTAGCGTTGAAACGGTGACGTCACACACGAAATGTTTTGAATATATACTCCGTAAATATTGAAAGCAAGATTTTTTTTTTCTATCTATTTATGTGCTAGGCAACTGTAGGCCATCTACACAGTTATAATCCTTATCTCGCAAACTCTTTCATATTATTTTTTGGACATTCACACAACCCAACACGTCATCTATGCCCTGAGCGGGATTCGAACCCGCGACCCCGGCACCACAGCAGGTCTTTATCCCCACTGCACCACCTGAGCCGGCTCGAAAGCAAGATCTGGTATACTTCGAATCACAGAAACGCAGAATAAATTGATAGCTACCATTGAAAACTGTCAAAATCGGAAAAGGGGTTATTTCACTTCACAATATTCACTTCGGCAAACATTGAAATTGTGATGTCAGATCGAATATATTTTCAAAATTCGGCTATACTCACATCATCACTTTTATTATTCTGAATGGTATCTCTATCATTCAGAATTCCACATTTAGACTCATTTTCCATAAAAGGTGAAATCATACTTTTTGAAACCAGCTGGGAAGATTCCTGCACACCTTCACAAGTTATTTGAAGATTTGGTGTATTTTTGGCCACTAATATTTCATTGCTTTGAATGATAATAGATGGGCTGCTTCCTACTGTATAGATGAGTTCATTATTTTTCACATGAGTACCTGAATACGGAATTGTGAAATAATTTCAATTTATATTTCCTATCTATAATATTTCTAAGCAACAAGTACCTCTATTTTCATTATTTTTTGAAAATTTATTTCTTTAGTTTTTGTATTGAAATATTGAATTTGATCGATGAAATTAAACATCTCTACTTTATTGTATGACTAGGTGCAGAAAATCAGGCAAAGGAAATTATAAAAACCCTGTTTTAAATTAGAGGCATCTAGTATAGACCAGGGTCGAAGCCTTTAAAAATGATAAAAAGTGAACAAAAATTATAATAGATTGAAACCCTTTGGAAAAGGAAGAGAATATAACAAAAATTATAGGAAAAATAATTTACGGGCGATCTGAGGTCGGGAAGGGGAAGAGGGCGAGTTTTTAAGGGTAAAAAACGGTTTATCTCGATTTCCGGCAAAACTACAAGTCCTATGGGGAAAAGTTGAATGGCAAAGTTGTAGGCAACAAAAAGATCTACAACTTTTGTTTGCACACTTTTTTCACATAACCTCAAAATTTATGTGAAAAATTCAAATAACCACGTTTTTGGTTTTTAATTTTTATCTCTTACAAAAAAAAATATTTTTTCACCAAATTTGGTAAAAACTTACTTTTTCATGTCCCAAATACACTATAATTTTTTGGATTTGAAATATTTCTTTTTTCACCTTAATTTGACTTAATATCGAAAAAGCACCCAAATTTTCAATCAAAAATTCTCACGTCAAAATATCTGCTTTTTTAAAAAAGTACGTGGGTTTTTTGTTCATTGGAGTCTCTACTTTCTGATGGTGTAAAAAAATATACATTACTATGGTAAATTTTCTTGGAAAATGCTAAGTTAATAAAGTTAATATTTAATAACATATCCACAATATTTTGAGAAAGTTGTCTCTAAATTATATGTGTAGATGCCTATTTATTGGTCTTTTGAGATAACTTGTATACCTGAGTGACCTACGGATAATTTTAGCCCATCAAAAGTTATTTCATAGAGAAGTGAGGAAGGGGCTATGAGGGTCTGCGCCTTACTGCCTGTTACTTCGTAGCATTTTCTGGGAGAATTTACCATAGTAATGTACATTTTTTTTAGAACATCAGAAAGTAGAGATTTTAACGAATAGAAAGGCCACCTACTTTTTTAAAAAAGCAGATATTATGACGTGAGAATTTTTAATTGAAAATTAGGATGCTTTTTCGATATTGAGTCAAATTAAGGTGAAAACAAAAATATTTCAAATCCAAAAAATTTCAGTGTATTTGGGACATGAAAAGGTAAGTTTTTACTAAATTTGGTGAAAAAATATTTTTTTTTGTAAAAGATAAAAATTTAAAACCAAAAACGTGGTTATTTGAATTTTTCACATAAATTTTGAGGTTATGTGAAAAAAGTGTGAAAACAAAAGTTGTAGATCTTTTTATTACCTACAACTTTGCCATTCAACTTTTCCCCATAGGACTTGTAGTTTTGCCGGAAATCGAGATAAACCCTTTTTACCCTTAAAAACTCGCCCTCTTCCCCTTCCCGACCTCAGATCACCCGTAAATTATTTTTCCTATAATTTTTGTTATATTCTCTTCCTTTTACAATGGGTTTCATTCTACTATAATTTATTTCGGTTTCCAAAATTATCGACCCTGGTCTAGTATGGAAAAGCTCAATATTAATTATCAATAGAATGCTATAATGAGCAACTCGAAATGCAATTTTAAATGAAGCAGAAAAGCTACTTGAGTAGCTTGGTTTGGTTTGGAATCTCTGTAAATATACATTTAGTGGATTACCTGTTGACTCGTACATTGTATCTTGAGATATCTCACTTCCTGAATGATAAAACATGTTGATTTTCCCATCTTCTGGTATAATTATAGGATGAGTCAAAGCTTCTACCAGGATACCTGGAGAAACACTCATATTGAACTCAGGATCTGAAAATGAAACAAATCTGCATACATAATCCTTTGATCGTGATAGGTTATGAGGTCATTTAAATATGTCCATTTTCTGATATAAAATAAAACTAGTATAGAATTAAAATACCTCAATTATATCAAAATGAATGAATGTATATAGAGTTGAAAAAATATTTGCTAATGGGAAATAGGTGGAGTTTTCTGAGATGAAAATTTACAGATTGACTGGTTAGAGATCCTTTTAAACCTGATGGTGTGCCATACAATGGCATATCCCTTGTATCACAGATCTTGATAGATCTATATAAACCCCAAATCAAGGGTCGATGGGGAAGACGATGTTAAGCATGTACTTATACATATGGTTAAACTCTAAATCACCTCAATATTGGTCATTCATTTGGTCCTTACCTTTTTCTTCATTATACATAGTCAACGTCTTATCGTATACTGTATCTTGAAGTATCTCAATTCCTGAGTTATCGTTCATATAAAATTTCTCATATTTTGGTAGATTCATAGGTTCTGTGAGAATTCCAGTAAAGTCACAAATCTGGGACTCGGGATCTAAAATTGAATGAAGAAGTTGATTTATGCATTTATGAAAATTTTGAAATTGATATGATCGTACTGACAACTGATCCTCCTAGGTCTACCGAGGAGACCTGACACAAAAATTGAGCTGAACTAGTTAGAGAACTTATGAGGCCAGATGGTTCCTAGTAGGCCCTTGTAACTGGATAGATCCAAATACACCCCAAATTAAGGGGCTATGTGAAAAAGATGAAAAATGTTTCTTACCTTTATCTTCATAATGTGCATTAGTCATATAATCCATTCTTTCAAGAATCACTATTGGTAGATGTAACTCAATATTTATAAGTATATTTATATTTTGCAACACATGACAGGAGGTATTTTTTGCGATGATGTGAGCATCATAATATTTTCCATAATACTTCGCTCGCGTTGTGGACCCTCGTTGTAGGACTTTCGGTACCACTTGAAGAATCCCATCTTCGAGGTATTTCACCAGGTAGAAAACATCATTTGCAAAATCTGGCTGTGGACACTCACAATTCACAAAAGTTTCAACTTGCAACTTACAACTGTAACAAGCAGTGAAGCAGTTCAAGCTTCTAATCTACCGGGGATTCCTTTAATCCGAAACAGAAGCCGTTACTCGTTAAATTTAGAGCTGTGGCAAACCGTATGTATTCGTTACTGAGTAACGAATACTCGATCCAGTACCGAGTAACGAAACGTTACCGACGAATATTTCTCGTTACTCGCATTATTTCGTTACTTCGTATCTCGTATCATTCCGTACTATTCGTTACTCAGTAACGAATACATACGGTTTGCCACAGCTCTATTCCGTATCGTATCTGGTATGATACGAGAATAACGAGATACGATACGAGTCGTATGGGTTTGTTCCAGCATAATCCTACACGGTTTGAATTTCTCGTTACTCGTATCAGTCGTATCGTATTATTTCGTATCATATATAGGTTAGGTTTGTTCTCTATTTGTTCTAGCATCTAGCAACAGTAGCAACGCAATGTATCGTTGCGTATATTTACTGATTTTTCAGTTTTTTCTGTATTCGTATTAAGTAATGATTAATTGATTATTCATTTAAACCTTTCCTACTGTTAGTACTTAGTATGTTTCCCGTATGTACGCGCATATTCTGCGAATTTAAAACGTAACGTGAACTTAATGAAATATAAACAAACTGTTTGGTGATTCCTGAGATTCTCCGTTCAGGTTTTTTGGCGCTCTTGTTCACCTGAACAGACAGAGGGCTCATAATTATTTAAGTGATAATGAATAATGATCACTTAACTATTAAAAAATTCGGAAGTTACAAACATTACAGTTATGGGACGGTATGGTGTTTGTGAAACAGTAACAACATATGAAAGATATTTTTATCATGCTCTTATGATATTATAGTAAAGCAGTTCTTATGAGATTGGATAATCAATTGGTTATTAAATATTGTTAATTAATAATTATAAAATAGTAACAGTTTTTGTTCATCATGTTATATAATTATTATATGACTTTAATATAAAATAATTATTATATATTAACCTATACGTATATTTTACAATAATATTTAATATAACGTCTTTAGTTTAATTCTGGATCTGAATCAGTCATTAATTCAGATGTATTTTCATCTGTGAGGAATGTGGATGCAATAATTTAGAGCCGAAACAACGATAGCACACCAATTATTTGAACAAAATATGAACCAAAAATTAGAAAACTCTTATTTACCACTTCTAGATAATTATTAGATTTCCTATGGAAAAGATAATCCCTTTAAAAGTGCCTATTAGTATTGAAGGTAAAGATAGCTCACGAAATTAGTAAATAATCGTCGATCGGTCATAAATAAATTTAGCACCCTAAAATTTAAGGTTCCGACACAAAATGAAATATCTTTATCTGTTAATATTTATATCCTTTTACAATGTTTATACTATGCAGAGTGCCGACAATAGAAAGAAATAATCTCTTTAAAACGGAGAGAAGTGTAGCAGAACAGTAGACTATATGCAAAAACAATAGATCTCCTGTTGGCTGTTAGGAGTAGGACAAGACTATTGGCAAGGCTGACGATAACTCTCGAACGGAAGGAGCTAAAGGGTTGTAATTTTCTTAATTTTCAGGATATTTTTGAAGGATGAACATTTCGGATAAGTTTATTATCGGGCAAAATCAGCCCAATAGTTTCGGAGTTTTTCAATATGCTGCATGATTCAAATTTGATATTTTTGTGATGCCGTGATGCCCTATTGCCAATGAATGATTATGAATTGAACCGAAATTCTTGTAATATATTCCTAGGTTCTTTTTCGTCGATAATGGTTGGGAACCGTTAAATATGGAATACCTGTAAATTGCAGCAAAACTTCTAACGATTCGAAATACTAAGAAAATATAGGTAATCATAAAAGTAATAAAACATAGACAAATCACCAACAGATATCTCTCTAATGAGATGCATCCTATCCTCTATTCGTCCGAAAAATTTATTACTTGGAAATTCCCTTCCAGAAGGTCCAGTACGAAGTGATATTCTAGGTTACTTGGTGATATTCAATCATTATCATTCGGAAAAATATCCAGTTTGGACGGATTATTGGTTAGTTATTATCTTGCAGTGCATCGTGTAAAAACAGTATTGGTCGTTCAGTGAATAATTGCTCTAAGGTAAGTACACTCATTGACTTTGATAAGTTCATAAGCATAATCAATGCTCCTCGTACATCTCATGTTACCCGATATCGGGCAAAATCGGTCCAATAGTTGCGTTTTTTTATTTACGGTGCGAATTTCAAAATTAATTTTCTTAATGATTCAGTGTTATCGATGATTTTTCTTTAACTTTGAGGAACGAAAACATAGTTGAAATTTACAGTGTAAATTTGTGGAACGGGTATCTCACGTAAATTCGTAATTGACCGAAATCGGTATAGTAGTTTTGGAGTATGAATTTTTTCTGAATTTCATTACCAGTACGAATTTTTTTTCTCACTTCTGACGAACAATTTCAAGAGTTTCCAACTATTTATTCGAAAAGCGTTTGATAAGTATTGTCAACCTATAATTTTCATGCCACTTTGAGATATTCAAAGTAATCCGACTTCACGTCAGTGCTTTTACACATTTTTATTTTACAGTTCAATCCACCTACCTGCTAAAATGGATAGAAAACGAAGTAAGCTATGGGGTTTTTTTACCCAGACCAAAGATGATCAGGCAAAGTGTGACATTTGTGGTTCACTGTACTCAGTGAAAGGAGGCTCTACCTCAAATATGAAGAAGCACCTCATGACAAAACACAGGCCAACATACGAAAGCATCAATTCAGGCTCCGGGTCAGCTGCTGCAGTTGTGGAATCTTCAGTAGTATCTATAGCATCAACTTCAGCAAGTTCTGAATTTACGCAACCTCCATTTAAAAAAAGTGCAACTAATTCGCAACAAACAAAGATAAGCGAATTTTTGCAACGACCAGTAGGTGTTTTGAAAGAAAAAAAAATTAACAACTTAATTTTCAAAATGATAGTAAAGGACCTGCAGCCTTTTTCCCTAGTTGAGGACGAGGGTTTTAAAGAACTCGTTAATTATCTAGAACCTGGCTATAAAATGCCTTCGAGATACATACTAAGCAACACCATATTGGATGTGGAATATTCAGAAGCTAAAAAAAAATTAAAAGAGGAATTGGATATGGCTAAATATGTGTCAATCACCACGGACGGCTGGACTTCAAGAGCCACAACTTCCTACCAAGCTGTAACAGCCCATTATTTAATAAATTGGGAGTTGAAGTCGGCTTTATTAGGCTGTTTTGAATGCCAGGAGCGACACACGGCTGAATATATTAAAAATGAACTGTATAGGTTGCTATGTCATTGGGGCATTGAAAATAAAATTTCTGTCTGCGTTACAGACAACGCAGCTAACATGAAGGCGGCTATACGGTTGATACATTATGAGCATTTGCCGTGTTTCGCTCACACTTTAAATTTAATAGTGCGTGCAGGGCTCCAGGACTCGGATATCGGGGACCTATTAAAAAAAATAAAAGCTATTGTAGAACATTTTCATAAGAGTCCAATTGCTACTAAGAAACTTATCGCAATGCAGGAGCAGTTGAGGCCTAATGAAAATGCATTGAAGCTGAAAATGGACGTAGTGACCCGATGGAACAGTACCCTGGATATGATTGAGAGGATCTGTATACTTCAGGAACCGTTAGAAGCTTCTCTGGGATTACTACACAATCCTGTTCAAAGTCTATTGGAAGCTGAATGGCAGGCACTACCCGAAATAATAAAAATTCTGAAGCCTTTCAAACAACTAACCGAAGAAATGTCTTCAGAGACCAAAGTAACGGTCTCTATGATCCTGGCATCGACGGAAAGTATACATACAATTTTTAGAAATTTCGATACAACCATAATCACAGACATAGGAAAGAAGCTGGCCAGTAAAATTAAAGTGGAATTTAATAACAGATTTAAGAACTGTTATAGGCACCCAGTATTATCAAAGGCAGCACTTTTAGATCCGCGGTTCAAGAAGCTGGCATTTAGATTTGATGCAACAAGCTATGAGTCCGCCAAGGCTGCATTAAAAAATGAGCTGCAAACTGAGCTCAACTTGAATCCAATAGAAGCCAACAAGGACCCATCAACATCAGCTACAACTGGCGACTCCGATGCTGATACCGACTCCATATGGAAGGACTTTGATACATTTGCAACGGCAGCATCCACTTCCAATCCTGTAGGTAGCAGCAGTGTAATTACCATGAGGCAATACCTAGAAGAACGCTTCATTGGGCGAAATGAGTGTCCTTTGAAATGGTGGCAGGCCAGGACAATTTTATACCCAGAGTTATCAAACCTGGCTGAAAAATATTTGTCAGTGATGGCAACTTCGGTGCCATCTGAACGAATATTCTCTAAATCGGGCCAACTGTTGAGTGACAGGCGCAGCTCCATTAAACCAAAAAGAATGGAAAAGATATTGTTTTTAAACATTAATAAAAGATTCCTGCCATAATCTAGTATTAAATATATTTTCTTTATATTGTATGTTTTTTACTGAAATGGCACGATGATAAACTTTCAGATTTTAAATGTTAATTTAATGCCCATACCAAAATTGCGGTACTCTAGGTTTAATTTCATTCTAAGGATGAAACTTGTTTGTTGTTGTTATATGATTTCATTGTTATGTTTAATTTCAAATTGAGAAGAAAAGAGTCTTGTAATCCTTTTAATTTTGATAAATAATTTCCAACCCCTATTGCAGCTTAGTAATTTTAACAGAACCCCAATTAAAGAAATAATTTTCATGAGGGTATTATTTCTACAAATTTTCATTACGAATATTGCGATACCGAGCCTAGAACAATAGTACATACATATTCTTTCATAAAATCAAAATGCGCCACCCAGGAATGAATCCCGACAATTCCGTGTCCCGTACGCAATACGATAGATACCAAGATACCATAACCATACAAAACTGGGGGAAACGATAGTACGATACCGTATCGTGATGCGAAATGATACGATGTAACGATAGTAACGACTCGATACGATACTAACGAGATACGACTCGATACGGTTCTAGCATGCGATGCGGTATCAGAAGTAACGAGTAACGATACGAAAGTAACGAATACTGATTGATAAAGTAACGAGTACATACGGGTATCGAGATTTTCGTTACTTTTACAGCTCTAGTTAAATTAGAATAGAAAGCGGGAAAGCGCGTAAACACAGAATCGGATCACAGAGCATCGGTTGATTTCGGAATAGTTTTCTTCTTGCTTTGATCTAATGGACATTATCAAAACTGTTGATATTTGGAAACTTCCTTATTTGGTATTTCTGTTAAAGTAAATATTTAGTTGATATCTAGGCATCTAACCCATTCATCATTTTATATGCCTTTGTATATAGGAATTTCGTACTGAATGTATGATAAATTTTCCCAAGACATTTAATTTTTTTTGGGAACATGTCTCGCACAGTGTCTCCAATTTAACAGTAAATTTCATCCGAGATGTATAAGAATCATTATATTGTGCTTCCCATTGTAAGAACATACAGATAATTATGTAATGCTTGTTGAAAATCTTGCATAACTAGGCAACTTGTACAACTAGGCAATTTATCCGGTAACAATGTACCTGAAAATGTGTCAATGACTGAGTTATGTTCATTGAATAATTATATAAAGAAATTAGACATGGGTATAGTACCTTTTGTTTGATACTTGGTTCATATTATTGCTCTTATGTTCTGGGGAACATCGCATAATCATTTTGCCCAAATGTCTGTAATTTTCTAATTTTTTGCTTAAAATGGTTTCAAACGACTTCCTGATGAAGAATCCGATGTCAAATTTGATTCTGTCCGGCCGGCCGTCGGGCAGGCCGTTGCCACGATAACATTCGAACGGACGAAGGTAATACTTGACATTTTCAGGGTAGGTTGCGAATCCGAATATGACGGACAAGTTCGTTAACAGGCATAATCGGCCCAACGATAATCGATTTCAGAGATATGCAAATGTGAAATTTTGTTTTTTCAATAACTCGAAAACTGTTGGTCCGATCAAATTGAAACTTGGTTACTAGTTTCAAAGCGCCGATGTACAAATTTGGCGTCAATCGTACAGATGAAAAATTTAAAAAAGCACTGACGTGAAGTCAGAACTCTGTTGCGCGCTAGTTCCCGTTGACAAATTCGAATTGTTGTGCTTCATGCTAAGCGGGTGGAGCTGTCGTAAGGATACAGTACCAAAGACAACACAGAACATAACTGACTCTACCTACTTAGTCGCACAAGCTCCTAGGAACTTCTGGGAGATCTCCTTGGGAAAGACATGAGAGGGTCAGTAAAATCATAATCATATCTATAGCTAGCGCACTAATGCAGATTGACTTCACCATGAAAGAAGTGAAGTCACATTAAAATGAGGTCAATCTGCTTTGGCACGCTAGCTATAGACATCATTATGATTTTACTGACCTTCCTAGGCTTTACCCAAGGAGATCTCTCAGAAGTTCCTAAGAGGTGAATAGACAATAGAATATACGCGTAAAAGCATCTGACATCACGTCAGTGCTTTTCTCAATTTTTCAGAATTTTTTGGTGATAAGTTCTTCACAAAATTGCTCATACCTCTCTTACCTGTATTCCTCAACTACTCACCAAGCTACAATTTGATCCGATTTGTAATGGTTGAAATCAATATCAGTAAATTTTGAACGAGTATATTCATCCCCACTGCCAACATAACCCATACAACCCAAAAACAGTACTCTTCTGTGCATGCGCAATCCGCTCGTGGCTAACATTCCTTCCAGAATCACATACTTTACACAAAACACCGATTCTCCAACACCAGTGGTAAAGAAGATATCGGATCTTCAATCCACGCATGCGCAGACATTCACAAGGTGATTCTATGGATGAATAGAATCCTCCACCTCAAAACCCCATTCCTCTCAGACGATAAATCCGGTAGTTATCACTTCTCGTCTGCTCATGCGCATAATGAAAATAGCATTCATTTCAAAATAGCCCAAGGAACACGTTTTGAACACTATTCCCCAAAAAAATTCCATTTTTTAAATTATTTTAGTCGTTCGGTCCTCACGAAATTCCGAAAAAGTGTTTGCGTCGGCGTTAAACTACCGAGTTTCGATACAGCCAAATCAGTATTTTTCGAGTTATAGCGAAAAAAAAATTTTCAATCTGATCAATCAGCGAATAAAGGCCGTAATTCTGCAATTTGCTGCCAAATTTCAGATATATTAAGCGATCAGTTCCATTCATTAAAAACGATTTAAGAAAAAAGGGCCATAATTCCCCAACCACTTGCTGGATGTTGCCCATTAACAAACTCAACTGAGATATTTAACTCCAAACCTGCCCTGATAATTTCAACTCGACCCATTCGAGAGTTATCGTGCTTACTAACGGACAGAATCGAGTTTGACCCCAGATTATTCATCAGTGAGTCGAGCCCAATCGTTTAAGACCATTTTCGTAAAAAATTCCAAAAATACAGACCTTGTGCCGAAATGATGGCACGCTGTTCCTCGCGGAACTAGCGTGTAAAAATTTGATAAAACTTATGTATCTCAGAAACTATTCGACGAATATTACAGAAATTCTGCACGAGGTTCTGTAATAGTTTTCCAACTTATTATAGACCAATTAATTATATTATATTATTAATGAGGCGACTATTACTTCTTGAAGTTCTTTTATTGAATGAGTTCCTTACATGTTAACATTCTTATCAATATTCAGGAGAGAGGGGATCTCAAGACACTGAGCATGACAGGTATTTAGGTGACGATGTATCCGCAACACACAATGCATTAATCAGTTTCCTGACATCCTCCCTCTCAAGACAATCATACCATGATTATAAATGTATCTAACTTCTAACTATATATACAACATATTTACAATTCCTAGAAAAAATAAAACATTAATTTCCAAGTAGTCAAAAATCCTTTTTTTTTTTTTTTTTATAGATTCCCAATTCCAAACCAATCAGGCTTCCTAATTAAATTTCTATTACGTAAATTATAATTATTTTCATCAAAATCTTTACCATGTATATTAGATCTAGCTATCATCTCATCATCAAGTTCACTTCCAAAATTATTTACTCTATTTTCTATAATCAAATGTTCTCTAGTTCTCCTATAAATATTATTTTGATTGTCTTTAATTAAATAAGAACGAGGTTCCTTACATTGCCTTACTATTAAACCATCATGCCAAACATTCCTTATTTTGAACCTTACTTTATCATTTACTTTTCCTTCCACCAAATTTCTTGTATGAACATCATAATATTGTTTTTGTTTATTTTGCCTAGCTTTGAAAATATTACTGAGTTTTTTATCTATAAACATTTTAGGTTCTAATAAGGAGGTAATTGAAGGTAAGCTATCTTTGAGTCGTCTATTGAAAAATAACTGCGCTGGGGACAAACCAATTCCAGATATAGGGCTATTTCTATATTTCAGCAAATAAAGATTGACATTACCATTCTCGTATGAACTTTTTCTTAACATTCCTTTACAAATACCCACAGACTTTTCTGCCATACCATTGCTCCTGGGGTAATTTGGGCTAGAATGTGTAATTTTTATATCATATTTCTTAGCAAATTCTTTAAAAATATATGAATTGAAAGGTATATTATCACTAACAATTTCATCTGGAAATCCATAAGAAGAAAAAATTTCCATAATTTTATTAATAACTTCATTAATTGACTTATTGTTCAATTTTTTGAACTCTATCCATTTTGAAAAATAATCAATTGTTGAAATAAATGATCGACCTGCAAAGTCGAATATATCGATCCCTATTTTGCTCCAAGGTCTATTTGGTATCTCATGATTCATTAATGGCAATCTTGCATTTCTTTTACTAAAACGTTTACAAATTTCACAGTCAATGATTAAATCGTAAATTTCTTTACTCATTTTCGGCCAATATAAACACTCATTAGCACGTGCCCTACATTTATTAATTCCAAGATGCCCTTCATGTATTCTTATTAACATTTCTTTACGTTTTGACATGGGAACAATTAATCTATCTCCGTAAAATAACAATTCATTAAACTCTGTTATATCATTTTTAATACTATGATATGCTTTCAATTCCCCTGATAATATTTTTACATTCCTCCAATCCTTTATCAAACAAATCTTTAATTGATTTAAAACATTATCTTCTCTAGTAGCAATTCTCAACTCCTCAAGTTTAGCATCAGAAACAGGTAATGATTTTGACAAGCTATGCACAACCAAATCTTCAAATTCCGAAAATGACTCATCTTTTATACTTGCTCTGGACAAAGTATCAGCAATAAACATCTTACTTCCTGGCAAATAAATTACTTTAAGATCATACTTCAAGAGTCTGTAAAGCAGTCTCTGAAGTCTTGAAGAAACTTTGTTTATATCTTTTTTAAAAATATTGACTAGCGGCTTATGATCGGTATGGACAATTACATTTCTACCATACACGTAATAATTAAACTTTTCTACAGAAAAAACTATGGCACATAGTTCCCTTTCAATATTTGCATATCTTTTCTCTGCATCGCTAAGTGTGCGAGAGGCAAACGCTATGGGTTTTCCTTCCTGTAACAAACATGCACCAAAGCCGTCCAGGCTTGCATCACATTGAACAGTAAGCGGTTTATTCATGTCATAGTGTGTTAAAATGGGCGCTTTAATTAATAAACATTTTATTTTATTTATTGTATCTGTGTGTAGTTGCTCCCAATTGAAAATTTTATCTTTCATAGTGAGCTCTCTTAAGGGTGCTGTTAATGATGACAAATTTGGAAAAAATTTACCTAGATATTTGATCAACCCTAAAAATCTCAAAAGTTCCTTTTTGTTTGAGGGATTTTTCATTTTTGTAATTGCTTCGGTCCTCTCAGGATCTATTTCAACACCTTTATGTGACACCAAAAACCCTAACAATTTTATTTCTGTTTTCTTGAACTGAAACTTATTGGCATTAAATGTTATTTTGTTATTTTTAGCTATTTCCAAGATTTCTTTCAATTTTCGATCGTGCTCTTCTTCTGTCTCTCCCGCTATAATTAAATCATCAATGTAAACACTATTATTTAAAACATCACCGAAAATTTCTGTATTCATTCTTTGACATATTTCGGCAGCTGTATTAATTCCAAATGGCAAACGCTTGAATCTGTATCTACCATATGGCGTAGCAAAAGTACACAATTTTGAAGAGTTTTCATCTAGACTTATTTGGTAGAATGAATCTCGTAAGTCAACGACAGAAAAGAATTTTTTTACCACTCAATTCAGCTATTATCTGATCTGGCGATGGGATTTGAAAGTGCTCTCTCTTTAAATTATTATTAAGATCAGAAGGATCTAAGCAAATTCTTAACTTTCCATCTTTCTTTTCGGTAATAACGATATTGTTTACCCAGTCAGAAGGTTCTGTTACTTTGATTATGACATCATTTTGCTCTAACAAATCCAATGAAACTTTAAATTTATTCATCAGATTTTTTGGAATTCTCCTAGCTGCGTGAACAATGGGTATAGCATTTTCTTTTAAATAAAGCTTCACTGGTTGTCCAGGAAACTGACCTAGTCCATCAAAAACAGTTTGATACGAACGAAAAACTGAATCCCTGGAATCAAAGATTGTCTTTGCTCCCAACGAGTCAATCTTTTGAACAAGGTTACAGTCTAGACATGTTTTAAGACCTAGTATTGGTTTGTCCGCGCAATCAACAACATAGAATTTTATTTCGTATTCTTTTTTTCTTATTAGACATCTCACCTTCAATGAACCCCTTATACTCACAGTACTGCCTCCAAAAGCAACAAGACTAATCTTATCTGGTGAAGTTCTGGCACCTGGCATAATTTCTCGAAAGATATTTGTTGGAAGGATATTACATTCAGCTCCAGTATCTAGTTTAAAACAAATGTCATTATTATTGATTCTTAGAATTTCAGTTAGAATATTACATCTGGTCTGACTCTTATTTTGAAATTGTTCAAGGCTATCAATGAAAAAATTATCTTTTAAATTACTATCAGTGACCACCGTATTAATAGATTTTCTCTTAAATTTCAATTTTCGTTGTAATCCTGTGTTCGGTTTCTTAAGTAAACAACCTGTTTCAAAATGATTAAATTTTTTACAATAAAAACATTGTTTGCCATATGCAGGACATTTGCCTCGACTATGATTAGAATTACACTTTTTGCATTTATACAAGCAGGAAGAATTTGATATTTTATTATATTGAAAATTATTATTAGCTGAACTATTTGAACTTTTATTATATTTATTATTATTATTAGATAAACTTATCTTATTTCTTGAAGAACCAATTGTGTCAACTCTAGGGATTTCATTCTTCAGCGCCATTTCATCTGTATGATGTCTGCTGGCTTCAGTTATTAGGCAAATATCCACAGCTTTTTTCATTGAGAGGTTTTCACACTGCAGAAGTCGTTCTCTTACAGAATTATCAGTAATACCCATTACGATTTTGTCTCGGACCATTTCATCTTCTGACTCGTACTCGCAATTCTTGACTAAGGTTTTCAGCTCAGTAATGTAACTGCTCACCGGTTGTCCTTCTTTCTGGTTACACATCAAGAATTTGTATCTCTCGTACACAATATTTCTCTTCGGTCGACAGTATTTTTCGAAGGCATCCAATACTTCTTTCAACGTAGTCTTATCCAAATTAAGTTTGAAAGTATTGAAAATTTCAACACCTTCGTCACCAATTAAGTTCAAGAAAATTGCAATTTTTACTTCATCCGTTGAATCCTTCTTCTCGCCTGCCAGTAAAAACATTTCGAATTTCTGTTTCCACGAGGTCCAATTCTTGAATAAGTTACCGGAAAAGTCCATCATTGAGGGTAATCTTAATCCATCCATGTTTAAAACAATAGTAAAGCAACACCTTTACTATCTTCTTCACTTCTGACACCATGTAATAATGTTCCAACTTATTATAGACCAATTAATTATATTATATTATTAATGAGGCGACTATTACTTCTTGAAGTTCTTTTATTGAATGAGTTCCTTACATGTTAACATTCTTATCAATATTCAGGAGAGAGGGGATCTCAAGACACTGAGCATGACAGGTATTTAGGTGACGATGTATCCGCAACACACAATGCATTAATCAGTTTCCTGACAGTTCAGAATCTAATTTATAGTGAGGTTTCAAGTTTGAACATGACCGGATCTAGTTGTAGATATATTGGACGAGTTCAACATTAGTATGCATGACCAGTACCACGAGATCTTCCAAATGGTTAGTGGCAGCGTCTTTTTCAGCGACAATTTTCAGGGAAGGTTGCTCATCTGAAGCTGACAATTCAGTTCGGCATAATCAGTCCAGCGGTTTCAGAGATATAACCATCTAAATTTTTCGTTATTTACCCTACTCTAAAAGTACTAATCCGATTTAATTCAAGTTTTGATATAACCAGTAGAATGCCAGCGTGCAAATAGGAATTAATTTCGGGGGGGGTTTTGGGGGTGTAAGGGTCACTTTCTGCAGCAAAAATTTTTTTATTAAGAGAAAAAATAACATTTCAGGGTGGTAGGGGGGTTGAACCCCCAACTCCCTCCCCCCTGGCTACGCCCTTGTACCCTGTACTGACCAGAAGTTTTGGAACTCAACAATAATCTACTACAAGGAGGCGAATATTCAAGTAGAAAATTAATAAATAGTATCTGTGAGAATATTATCTAATTTCTATGCCATAGAATCAGCAAATAAGGTATCGAGCGGGAGATTTAAAACATGCATTTTTCTTGGAATTTATCCATAAAAACGAGGTTAATCACACAACAGAAAATCAGTCCGTGATAAACTTTCCGGAAAAATAGTTAATCAGAATCGAAACAGCTTATACAAATCATAGTTCACATGTATATTTCTGAATCCAGTCATAATCTAATGCCAATTCTGAAATGTTCATCCAGCATAATTTAGATGTTGAAAAAATGTATTACTTTCAAGAATTGATGGCTAGATGTGGTGAATTCTATGAATGTCCTCCATAAATACTAATACTGATAAATTTGCCACATCCCTTTCCACTGTATCGTAAGAATCAGAAGATAATAAGCAAGATAACCAAACCAAATTTTATAACCCTCAAACAGCGAAGGATAAATGTACTACTTGTCAACCTTCAAAAGTAAACAGTAAACAAAAGATCTGAAGATGCTGATAAATTGATCCATCTCCAATGGATCTATTTGATCACACAGTTTT
Source organism: Halyzia sedecimguttata (assembly GCA_937662695.2). NCBI lineage: Eukaryota > Metazoa > Arthropoda > Insecta > Coleoptera > Coccinellidae > Halyzia > Halyzia sedecimguttata. The sequence goes on from OW569411.2 coordinate 143,627,738, forward strand.
CCTGAATTATCATTGAATTCCCATTACATTATTTAAAATCCATACAGTAGTGTTATGCAAATTGCTTTTCCTAGGAGCTTTTGTTCTCAAGAAAAGCTGAGAGTTATTTAAAATGATACATGGAAACCAATTTCCTTTATGAAGATTTTAAATTAGTATGATATGTTTTATCGCAATATGCCATATCTTCAATGAAAACGCATCTCGGACATGAGCGGTCAACGCAAACATTTGATTTTTGGAATATTATAGGGATATTTTCATTTATGGAACAGCTTGATTTTCATTTTACTTTGTAATTTAATTGAACCGAAATCTTGTCATTAACGACATTTTGCATTCAGGTTTTTTTCTGAATTATTTATTAAATTTTAATTGATTGAAATATTTGAAGACAGCTTTATTTCAAGATGTATCAGTCGATACATAAGTAGTTCTACATTTTAATATGACTGTTGGAATGAGAATTAGTTCTCAGATTGAAACACTAATGAAATTAAAGGTTATATTATAACTTCATACATATACATATTTAATATTATTATTTCTTATTCAAGAAATATTTAGGATCATATAATGCGAATTCATTCTTCAGTAGATATTCCTCAAGATTGTGTGGTCTTACTTTATCTTTATCAGAAAGGTTCAATAAAACTGAAGGTTTTATGATTCTCTTGAAATTTGGTTTCACAAGGTTTTAAGAACGTTGCGAAGACCTCAAATTGGTCTTAGTAACTGTTTTAAAATGTTCTTTCAGAAGATGAAGATCAGGTCTATTGTCTTTTACAATGCTTGTGAGAGAAGATCTTCATAAACGGGCCAATTAATGCTGAAGGGATCTTTAAGATATATATCAAGATCAATTCTTGAATGAAGCGGTTTATCGCAGGCTTCATTTTCTATTCTTAATACGCCCTTGTAGATCATGATAAAACTGAAATTCTTCTTGGCTTATATTTTCTCTGTTAGGGGGGTGTGTATGATGTGTATTCAAGGCTGCCTTCATTCACATTCAAATTCATCCAGTATTTCTAGAGGTTGTGTGAGACTTGAGTAGATTATAGAACATACGCGCAAAAGCTCCTGAGCTTTTCTCGATTTTTTTATTGAAAAACTGTGGAGTTGTTATATCTGCTTCAAATTTACTGGCTCATTCAGATCTTTGAACTTCATCAGACGACGTTCCTGTATCATCTTTGAGGAGTTCAGGAAGAATGCCGTACGGTCTTCTTGTAGAATCTAGATCAGGGTTCGCCCAATTGTGTCTATTGTGTTTCTATGTATGCCTTTAATATTGACGAACCCAAGATTTATCCTGATTTCCAAAATTAATGCCAAAATATATGTCCAAGATAACCTTTCTTCACAAGGTCAGAAACAGTTTTCTGCTTTCTTTACAAGTGTATTCGTCACATACATAACAAGAAACGGGATGATTCACACAGCTACATCTGCTCTTCTATGTCATTGTTTTAAGTAATCATTAAAGGATACTGTGGGAGGTATACTCATTATTCAACGGTTTTTTTCTGGGTTTTCTCTCCCAAACTCTGAAAATATCTATAAAATAATAATTATTTTGTGATTTGCTTCTGCGTAAGAAACACAGGATATTTGTCATTGTTTTAGTTCAGTGTTTTATTACTATACTTCAAAACTGTACTTAAATGGAAACAAATGATAGCACATCCCAAGTAACCTCCCAGGTAGCACACCGATAGTGGTCCAATATTGGGCCAATATGGTACATGTATTGGTCCGATATTGTTTCTCTACATTGGGCCAATCACAACATGTTGACATTTTACAATGAAGCACCAATATTGGATATCAAAATTGGCCCAATATAGTTTCTATATATTGGCCAAATATAGTTTCTCTATATTGGGCCAATAAAAAATTGTTGATATTTTACAATGAAACATCAATATTGGATATCAATATCAGCCCAATATAGGTTTTATGTATTGGTCCATTATAGTTACTCTACATTGGCCCAATAACAAAATGTTGCTGATATTGATATCCAATATTGGCACTTCAATGTAAAATGTCAACATTTTGTTATTGGTCCAATATAGCGAAACTATATTTGGTCAATATATAGAAACTATTTTGGGCCAATATATAGAAACTATATTGAGCCAATATTTATATCCAATATTGGTGCTTCATTGTAAAATGTCAACATGTTGTTATTGGCCCAATGCAGAGAAGCTATATTATGTCAATATATAGAAGCCATATTGGGCCGATATTGATAACAAATATTGGTGCCTCATTGTAAAATGTCAACATTTTGTTATGGGCCCAATGTAGAGAAACTATATTGGGCCAATATCAATATACAATATTGGTGCTTCATTGTAAAATGTCAACATGTTGTTATTGGCCCAATGTAGATAAAATATATTGGGTCAATACATATAAAATATATTGGGCCGATATTGATAACCATTATTGGTGTTTCATTGTAAAATGTCAACATGTTATTATTGGGCCAATGTAGAGAAACTATATTGGGCCAATACACAGAAACTATATTGGGCCGATATTGATAACCAATATTGGTGCTTCATTGTAAAATGTCAACATGTTGTTATTGGGCCAATGTAGAAGAACTATATTGGGCTAATACATAGAAACTATATTGGGCCGATATTGATAACCAATATTGGTGCTTCATTGTAAAATGTCAACATGTTGTTATTGGGCCAATGTAGAGAAACTATATTGGGTCAATACACAGAAACTATATTGGGCCGATATTGATAACCAATATTGGTGCTTCATTGTGAAATGTCAACATGTTGTTATTGGGCCAATGTAGAGAAACTATATTGGGCCAATACACAGAAACTATATTGGGCCGATATTGATAACCAATATTGGTGCTTCATTGTAAAATGTCAACATTTTGTTATTGGCCCAATGTAGAGAAACTATATTGGGCCGATATTGATAATAAATATTGATGTGCTTCATTGTAAAATGTCAACATGTTGTTATTGGGCCAATGTAGAAAAACTATATTGGGCCAATACATAGAAACTATATTGGGCCGATATTGATAAACAATATTGGTGCTTCATTGTAAAATGTCAACATGTTGTTATTGGCCCAATGTAGAAAAACTATATTGGGCCAATACATAGAAACTATATTGGACCGATATTGATAAAAAATATTGGTGCTCCATTGTAAAATGTCAACATTTTGTTATTGTCCCAATGTAGAGAAACTATATTGGACCATTATATAGAAACTATATCGGGCTGATATTGATATCCAATATTGGGCCAATATCAAAATGTTGACATTTTACAATGAAGCACCAATATTGGTTATCAATATCGACCCAATATAGTTTCTATGTATTGGCCCAATATAGTTTCTCGACATTGGGCCAATAACGAAATGTTGACATTTTACAATGAAACACCCATATTGGTTAGCAATATCGACCCAATATAGTTTTTATGTATTGATCCAATATAGTTTCTCTACATTGGGTCAATAAAAAATTTTTGACATTTTACAATATTGGATATCAATTCAGCCCAATATAGTTTTTATATATTGTCCAAATATAGTTTCTATGTATCGGACCAATATGGATTCTATATATTGGCCCTATTAAAAAATGTTGACATTTTGCAATATTGCTAGGTTCCTAATATCATTAACATCATCTTCAGCATTAATTCATATTATTGGCCCGATATAGAAATCCCAATATTGGGGTAATATTGGCGGCAGTACCCACATTCAATATTGGCCAATATAGTTTTGCCGATTTGGTGCCAATATTGGCAATAACAACAAGTTACAATATTGGCTAGATATTGAAACTCTAATTTTGGGCCAATATAGGAGGCAATTCTAATTCGCAATATTGGCCCAATATGAAAATCGTAATATTCGACCAATATTGGATGCAGCATTAATTCATAATATTGGTCAGATATAGAAATGCCAATTTTGGGGTAATATTGGAGGCAGCACTCACATTCAATATTGGCCAATATAGTTCTGCCAATTCGATGCCAATATTGGCGGTAACAACAAGTTATAATATTGGCTTGATTATGAAACTGTAATATTGGGCCAATGTTGGAGGCAATAATAATTCACAATATTGGCCCAATATTGAAATCTCAATATTCGACCAATATTGGATGCAGCATTAATTCATAATATTTGCTAGATATATTCAATATTGGTATATATATTGGCCAATTTAGTTTTGCCAATTCGGGGCCCATATTGGAGGTAACAGCATGTTACAATATTGGCTAGATTATGAAACTGTAATATTGGGCCAATATTGGAGGCAATCATTTTGGAACTCCTAACCTAGACTTTCCAGCGAGTTCTCTGAGATAACTGCATTTGTGAAAACTGAATAATATTCTAAATCGAGTACGACCGGGAACGATGTTCCTGACTTCAAAGTTAGTGGGACTGAACATAAACAAAACATTGAAATTTCAATGAAATTGTTAATTATTTTGTGGAATGTTAAATTATGAAGTGCGACAATGGAAATTATTTGTGCTTTAATTCATGAAGAAAAATGAGAAGTTTGAAAACAAATTTCGAAAAATTTTCAAAACAATTTTGGAAAGTAATTCGAAGAAAAATTTATTGGAGAAAATAATATTTTTGAAAAGAAAAGTGGAATCCAACCTAAACTAACAGTAGCCTAATCTAACACAACATAATATATTTTATTTCCACTTTTCTGGGAAAATAATCATTTGCCTGGGATGGAATTTAATATGAATATTAATATTAATAAGCTACCAAAGGCTAGAGTTCCAATAAAGTACAGCATGGGTATGTTTGCTGATGACACCCACTATATGCTAGTCCCCTTCTATTGCAACAGCTATAGAAGACTCGAAGAAAGTACTGAAGTCTGTAGGCGACTGTGTAACTGTGTAACCACAATCTTATTTTGAATATTGATAAGACACAATGTTTATTCTTTTATTGTGAAAGATCCAAACTGCACTTTCCTTTGTTAATCAACTTTTTAGGTAATGGTGTAGTGGTTAAAGAAAGTGTCACTTTTTTGGGAATTGTAGTCGATAGACACCTGAAATGGGGACCCCATATTGAACATCTCAGGGGAGACTAAATTCTGTATGCTTATGCTACATGCTCTTTATGTTGAGAAAGCAAGAAGATTTTGATCTGCTTAAAATTGTATATTTTTCCAGCTTTCAGTCTATTCTGTCATATGGAATAATTTGTGGGGAAATTCTATTTATGTGGGTGATTTGTTTGTCATTCAAAAACAAGCATTTAGAAAAATGTTACTTTTAGGATATACGGAATCATGCAGAGGTTTCTTTAGAGGCAATAATATTCTCACCATTTATGGTTTATATTTTTCTTTATAGATTATTATTTTTTTTCTGTAAAACAAGCATTATTTTGAGCCTTACAAAAATTTGAATACTACCAGAAGAGTTTTCCCTTATTCTGTTCCAGCTCATAAGACCACTTTAACAGAAAAAAATGTGGAATATTTGGCAATAGGTCTATTCAACCTTCAAAATATTCAACCTTCTAAAATAAGGAATATTTCTGACCCTTGGAGATTTAAGAAAGCGCTATATCCAGTGATTTTAAATTGTGAGCCCTATATTAAAGGAGATTTTAAGGAATTCTGCAAGGGGTAGTTGTATGATTTGTACCAGTTGTTTTCTGACCGATTCCATTTTTACTTTGTATGATAGTATATGTAATCTTATGGGATCAATACATATTATTATTATTATTATTATTATGTAGTATGACAAAGTCATATGCTTGTGGGGCAAACTCAGGTGATTGAATATCAAATTTCTGAGCATTCCGCATTGAAATTTACTTCTAACCTCAATTTCATTAATGATCAGAGGAAACGATCAGTCAAGAGGGGAATAATAAATGATGAGTCCACCGATTTTTTCTCCCACGAACTGTCTCTATTGAGTTGGGATGATATTTTTACAAATTGAGATCCAAATCAACTTTGTATATTTCATAATCGATTTTCTCAGACATTTAAAATGTCTATCAATATCAATGTCCTGAAAAAGTAGTCCAGCTTATAACCCCCTCCTGAAAATAAAGTCCACCTAATACCATGTGCTGAAAACTGTTGTCCAGGTGCTTCCGTATAGACACGAAAATAATACCTGGACGTCCAGCTAATGGACAGTTTGTCCAGCTATCATCCAAATGCACCGAAAAACGTCCAACTAGGAACGCAGTGACATATATATATATATATATATATATATATATATATATATATATATATATATATATATATATATATATATATATATATATATATATATATATATATATATATATATATTTACATCCTTCCAATTTCCGGGCGCCCGTTCATCAAGCATCCGGTGGGCGTCCTCCAATTTTTTTTTATCATTATCTTATGTCTTATATAACCACTTAAAAGTATTCACTGATAGAATTCGATTTAATCTTTTCACTTTTTAGATACAGAGAATTGTTTACAGTCTCACACCCCTCAGCGTCATTTCACTATCCGCTCCACTAGCGTCCAAAGTATACACGTAAACTTTCATTCTCTCGATTTGTCGGCGTCCTCGTTCGAATATCATTTCCCAGTTGCTCGATCACTGGGCGTCCTGCGACGTTGCCAGGAGTAAAAGGAATAGTTCCAATGCAATAGGACAGGAATGTGACTCACGTTGTTTTGGTTTTACCAGACGTGTAGAGTCACCGTGGAAAGATTTCAATTATTGATTTTTTGTTTGGATTTGCGGATACTCCCTCAAACTACTATCATGATTCTGATTCATTTTTTTGTTGGGTTTTATCATTGCTGAATGCAATAATCTACGTATTTTAGAGTACTCTATTTTTTTCAAGTGATGAGTCGAAAGCACTAGGTTCATTATTTTTGAGGGTCAAGCTAAACTATCTCTTTAATTTATCAGTATACACAATATGTTTCGAACGGAATGACCGAGAGACTCAATGTTTTCAGGATAAACGCTTAAATCGAATGGAAAGGGCTTACGTCTTAAGTGAGAAAATCCGTTTATTACTTTCGAAGCCATTTAAAATTTAATTAATAATACTAAATGGAGATGAAATGGGATAACTAGCGAAACAATTAGCTACTTTCAAATCTCAGGCCAAAAAGAAATCTGAGTTTCTGATTCAAAATTATTATTTGAATCTGAATCACTGAAGGAAAGTCGAGCGTGATCATCCATGTTAATATTCATTACATTCCTGAAATCGATTTCGTAATGCATCTGTTATCAGAGGAAGGTTGGTTTGATAGGCTTCAATTTTTATGTATTGCAGAGGTTTCAAGGAATAATGTTCATTCCTCTTAAAAACACATTTGCCGATTTCTTCGAATCGAAGTTGCAGGTGAGAAAGTGTACGGGAGTCTCTCATAGAATGTAGGTACTTCTCATAGAAAAATTCAAATATTTGAACTCTCCAGGAAATGAAGTAACACAAATTTTGAGTTTCCGATTCAAATATCTTGAGCTGTCTGTCAGAGCATCAGTGGTAATTAGAGTTTAGTGGGTTCAGTCTACAGAAAGTCCAATCATTTATTCGCAATTTAGGGCAGGAGGTGGTCTCCCACGACGAGAATAGCTGTCAGGCGACAAAAAATTTATAGTGGACAAGAGTGTAGTTACTTTTGTAGTACCCATGGTAAAATTCCATTCTGTATGTTCCTCCTTCTGTGTACACGATAGCTCACGAAATAATTGAGGTGCAGAATGTGTTAAATATTGGGATATAAAGGATTGAGGATAAGTTTATGAATGGTAAAATTCCATGTTTTCGAAGATTTTTTGCCCTTTGTAATTTAATTTCTTCAAAATTTCCGAAGCTACAAATCTGATCAAGTTGAAATCTAACCCCAATATATGACCTTATGCTCTTGAAAAGCAATCCTGCTTTTTGCGTGCTTGTTCCGCGAGGAACAGCGTGGTATCTTTTTACCACAATATCTGTATTTTTGGACTTTTTGACGACAATGATTTCGAACGATTGCGGTCACTCCTTAAACACTGTGTTGGAGAATCTGAGTTTTGTGTGAGGCGTGTGTTTTTGAAAGGCCTTTTAGCCATGAGTTGATTGCGCATGTGCAGAGGAGAAGTGACTGTTTTTGGGTTTTATGGGTTGTGTTGGAAGTGAGAATGCAAGCACTCGTTCAAACTTCCGTGAGGATTGCATGACTGAAAAATTGAAAGAATGTTCAACTATTTTACAGAGTATTGATCATAACGTGGTCTTTGAGTTGTTTCAAAATGCATGCGTCTCTTTCGGGCATTATCGTTATGCGCATGAGCAGACGAGAAGTGATTTAACTACTGGGGTATGGGGTTTTGAGGTGGAGGATGCTACTCCTTCTGGGAGGAGCGGAATTTGGTGTGGGTGGTGTGATTTTGATAAGACCTTTAGCCACGAAAGCATTGCGCATGCACAAAGAAGAAGTGATAGTTTTTAAGTGGTATGGGTTATATTGGAAGGGGCATTTGTTCGAAATTTCGTGCGGGTCGTAGGACTAAAGAAAATGAAGAAATATTCCACTATTTTGTGGAATAGTTTCCATAACATGGTCCTCTGATTATTTTTGAATGCATGCGCTTCATTTGGTCATTATCGTTATGCGCATGAGCAGACGAGAAGTAATTCAACTAATGAAGTTGTCGTCTGAGGGGAATGGAATTTTGAGGTTTAGGATTCTATAACTCAATTGTAACCTTTTGTGAGGGTCCGCACATGCGTGGATTGAAGATGCGTTATCTCCTTAACCCCTGCTGGTGAAGAATAGGAGTTATGAGTGACGTTTGTTTGAAAGGACTTTGAACTATGAGTGTATTTCACTTGAGCAGATGAGAGGTGACTGTATTTGGGTTGTATAGATTACGTTGGGAGTGGTTCACGACTAGTAGCCATGGGTCTGATTCTTTGCCAATATTGTGGCGATTAGAAAGCAAATTCATGGCAACTCTGTGAACGGTCTAGTCCGTTCCATCAAAATATTGACCTTTTTCGTTGAAACGTCCGTACGGTGGCCTTGTGGCCAACTTTAAAACTACGCATTTTTGGTGAAGAGTGAGGTGGCTGTTAATGGTGTTGTTTGTTCTAGAACGCAAGTAAATTTTCTTACGTGATTATGGGATTCTGGCGCTAAGCCAACATATGAGTCTTCTGTTTCCTCTTTTTTTAGACGAATTTACATACAAGGTTAGAACTATCTAAATGGGGACTACAGGGATATCGAAAACCGTTAGAAATACAAGGTGGCTCAAATCTCAAATGGTTCTCGAGATTTTCCAAAAAACTAAATATCGAGATTTCCCTTTTCTCTTTAGAACGCATTCATTCCTGGGGATAACTTCACGAAATACGGTTTGTAGCCATTATCCAATATAGAGATCCTAATGGTGTCGTCAGATATCTTCTATTTTCCATCGCTTCAGAGACGCGATAGTCTACTTTCATTTTTCTTATGTAAGCCATATTGGTTTTCCCCGTGGAGAGATAGGGAAAAAAAAATACGAATCCAACATTGTATAATACCCTACAAAAATATCGTGTCTAGCTACGCAAGTTCGAACTTCTTCTTATTTTTTTGTCTAAGTAGTAGGCTGGTGCCAGAATTGTCATATAACTCATAACTTTATTGACAGTGTTATGTGAAACCATCCTGTTTATCCTATTAATTACCAGATGCGGTGAACAGTGGATTCGGAGAAACGTATTTGAAGAAGAGACGAAAGCACTTGCGTTCCTAATGGGGTCCCCTAACTGCTATATGTTTTTAATTCTGATCTACGATAAAACCACATTGTTGAAATTAACCAAATTTTGAAAGGAAATTGAAGAAATATGAAAAAGGATAAACATGAAGTCAGTACTCTTATGCGCAGTTGTTCACGTTGACGAATTTGAATCAAATTATGAGAGCAAGCCGTAGATCTAGTCAGACTGTAATGGAGACCATTCACTGTCAGGTTAATAAACAGTGCCTAAGCTACGATAAAGATACAGTACCAAAGTCAACACAGAAAACAACTGCATCTACTCAGTCGGACAAGAGCCCATGAACTTCATAGGAATCCCATTGGAGAAGACTTCGGAGGATCATACTTATGTCTATAGCAAGCCCGCCAATGCAGGTTGACTTCACTATGAAAATATGAAATATTTAAAAACGCTAAAAAAGCTTTCATATGAGGTCAATCTGCTCTGGCGCACTTGCTATAGACACGATTATGATTTTACTGAATCTCCTAGGTCTTTCCCAAGCAGATCCCTTGGAAGTTACTAGGAGCTTGTGTGACCAAGGAGAGTCTGTTGTCTTTTCTATCAACTTTGGTATAGTATCCTTATATCAGTTAAGGCATTGTTTATTGACAGTAAATGCTCTCCAGTACAGTCTAACTAGATGGCTCGCTCTATCCACTTAGCTTGAAGCACTCATAATTTAATCCGAATTTGTAAAAGTGAATATGCTCTCCAAAGAGTAAAGATTTCACGTCACTTTGAGTCGAATACCGGATATATAATATTCTTGTTTCGGTCTTGTCGTCAACAGCTATTCTCTTATCTATAAAGAAAACATGGGTATTGATGTAGATCTGTGTTTTTCTGTATTATCGGTATCCGATTTATACCTTAGAGTTCAATTTGCCTTGATACTATCTCGATTTGCGTTATATATCATGTCTGACCATGTTGTATATGTTAAGGATATAAACTATTATTGGTTAGTATCTTCAACCGATTTCTACATAATCGATTTTAATATTATATTAAACATATTTATTATTTGATTATAAGAATGTATCGTGTCAAGTAAAACCTATTGTGATATTTGAGAAACCCTTATTATAGAATGCTAAGGATGAATTCGATTGAATTCGAGACTTTTTTTAGCGAGGAAATAATAATAGTGTTCAATTCTGTGCATGCGTCCGTCTGGTCGTTAGTACGATAACTCTAGAACGAAATGAGTTAGAGAGTTGAAATTAGCAATGTTGGTTTGGAGCGTAAATATCTCGTCTAATATCGTTAATGGACGAAATCCACAAAGCGGTTTGGGAGTTATGGCCATTTTTAGTTAAATAATTTTTATTAATATTTCTGAAATTGATCACTCAATCCATCTGAAATTTGGCACCAAATTGTAGAATTATTGCCCTTACGAGTATATGCAGGCGAAGTTTTGTCATGATCAGATAACTCTAAGCTGGAAAAAACAAATTTTGAAAATTAGGAAATTTTATTCCACAATAACTCGAAATATACTAATCAGATTGAATTGCAACTCGCTAGTTAGATGAATACATAGACGCAAACACTCGTTCAAAATTTCGACTAAAAAAAATTTTTTGCGGAATTTAGATTATTTTTGCGCGCGTGTTCCGCAAGGAACAGCGTGCTATCATTTCGTCACAATGTCTGTATTTTTCGAATTTTCTTTCGAAAATGGTCTCAAAGGATTGGGTTCGACTCCCTGATGTAGAATTCGAGGTCAAATTCAATACTGTCCGTCCGGTCCGGCCGGCCGGCCGTTAGCACGATAACTCTCGAACGGAATGACTTAGAGCATTGAAATTTGCAGGGTAGTTTTGTAGCGTAAATATCTCAGACAAGTTCGTTAACGGGCGAAATCCACCTAGCGCTTTTGGAGTTAAGGCCGTTTTTAGTCATAACGTTTTTTATGAATATTTCGGGAACCGATTACTCGATCTTTCTAAAATTTGGCATCAATTTGAAGAATCATGACCTTCATATGTCTGTGAAGTTTTGTTCTGACCGGACGGCCCTAAAGTGGCAAAAAAAATGTCGAAAAACTCGAAAAATACTGAATTGATTAAATTAAAACTCAGTAGTTCGATGCAAAAGACCAAAGCAAAAACTTTTGCAAAATTTCGTGAAAATCACGTGACATTAATTAATTAATTCGAATTTACCATGGTAAATTCGAATTAAGAGTGTCCAATACAGGAGAATGGACAACACAATTTACCATGGTAAATTCGATTAAGGGTGTCCAATACAGAAGAATGGACAATAGAACATACGCGCAAAAGCTTCTGACTTCACGTCAGTGCTTGAACTAATTTTTTTTTCGTGATTTTTTTTAAATTTTCTACGGGTACGGTTCTTAATATTTTTTTATTCGTCATTTTTTTCAAATTTTCTAGGGGTACGGTTCTTACAAAATTTCAAACACGTCTTTATGTTGATTTTCTACTACTAGTTACCAAGCTTCAATTCGATCGAATATTTATTTTTTGAGTTATCAAGGAAACAATATTCCAGATGGGTATAACTCAAAAACCGTTAGACCGATTATGCCCAAAAACGAACTCAACTCTCCCTTTTGGATACGCAACCTACCCTGAAAATTGCAAGTCCCTATCTCCTTTCGTTCGAAAGTTATCGAGGCAACGGTCACACATCTACTGAACTCACACAAGAATGCTCGAATCTCCAACAATATTTATCCGATCGTAATATAACTTGAAACTTGGCAGTGGGGGTAGGTTATGAAGGCTTTTGCAAAATTTCAGCGATTTCAAACAATTAGTTACTGATATATAGAATTTTTTTTTATTTTCAATGATTTATTAAAAAGTTTCTACGCATGCTATCCTCACCAAATTTTGCAACCATTTCTGCGTTGGCATTCTACAACTAATACCATGTTTGAATTCAATCGGTTGGGTATTTTTCGAGTTAATGAGGAACAAAAAACCACCAAATGTCAGAAAATTTCAGATGGCTATGTCTCTGAAACCGTCTGGCCGATTATGCTCATAAACAAACTGAAATGTCGCGTTCTGGTGCACATCCTAACCTGAAATCTTGAAGCCGCTATCTCTTTCCGTTCTCAAGTTATCGTGACAACAAAAATATTTTTTAATAATTTTCTAGCCATACGATTCGCACAAAATTTCTTAAACGTGCTAAGGTTCATATTCTTCAACTACTCATCAAGTTTCAATCTGATCGGATTTATATTGGTTGAAAACAAAATTATCACTCGGAAACCACTGGGCCGATTATGCCCATTAACGAACCTGTCCGTCGTATTGGGATGCGCCACCCACCCTGAAAATTTCAAGTCCCTAGCTTATTTCGTTCTCAAGTTATCGTGGCAACGGCCGGAGGGCCGGACGGCCGGCCGGACAGAATCAAATTTGACCTCAAATTCTTCATTGGGGAGTCGAACTCAATCGTTTGAGACCATTTTCGTCAAAAAATTCGAAAGTTACAGACATTTGGGCAAAATGATAACGCGATGTTCCCCAGAACATACGCGCAAAAATACAAACTTGGTGAAGTTTATTCTGTAAATTAACATTTTTGCTTGTAATAAGTGGTTCGTATTCGAAAACACAGATTATAGTAAAACGTGGGTACAAGTATTATGCGACAATATAGATGAAATTGAGTAATACTCTCAAGAGAATTGTTCATCTTGTAATGAGAACAATACAGCAAAACCTCATAAAAATCTCTTCCAAAATAGAGAAACGCTTCATTTTAGGAGAGCGAATGAAGGAACTTGTCGATGTTGAAAAAAGGCAAAACCAGCTGGGTTGTGGACATTTAGAAAACGGAATGTAGTAGAAAGACGTGAAGGAACATGAATTATTCACTCGTTCTACTCAATTTTATATACGAACACTAAAAATGTAATCGCATTTTGAGTGTCCGGCTCGAGGTTTCGTAACTATATTTCCAATTATTCAATAGAGATAGTTTCGAAACCACGTTCATTATGATCAAGGAAGAAATAATAATCCCCGCAGCGATTTTCATTCGAAATAGTCTCAGAAACTTCTTTCCTTCACTCAGATGAATTGTTTGCATCATTTATAATTTGTGGTAGATAGTATATTTTTTATTAACCATTCCATGCACTGCAATAAGCGAGGCGAACTTAGCGATTGAGACAAACCCCAAGAGAGCTATCAAGGAGAAATTTTTTAATATTATTGCATGCACAACATAATAAATAAAATTTTTTTGAGATAAAGTGAAGTTTAAGGTATGAGAACTTCACATTCTGAATGAATCTTTCAATAAAATCCTTTTTTATAAAAGCACAACGAAGATGAAGCAGAATTAATAAAGGAGGGCATTAGTCCATGCGGTTGAAAATAATATTTCACTTCTTATATCTCAAAATCCCTAAACAAAAATTTCGCAGATATTATCCAATGCGATATTCTAGAAGAAAATAACCAAAGAATCCCAAACGACAGCCATCAGCATAGATGCAGGTGTTCATGATGTCACCCCACCATTCAGCAACCTTGAGATTCCAGAACGAATTCAAACCCAATATTCAATAGAATTAAATGCACCAGCGACGATTCTCCACGTTGTCAGATCGGGCGGACGCCCACAAATCGAGAGACTGGAAAAAACTATACGGGAACCAATATACGCCAAATGTACGCAGCGCCTCTATCGAGCCAGGTGTTGTACTAAAAGTATACAGCAGTATACAGGCCTCGCATGTCCAATCGATAACCAGGCGTCCACGACAAATTTTGCCATACGACACTTAGAGTCGATCCAAGACCCATGAGCATCTTAACATTGAATTTCAACAGAGCGTCCATATACGGACGCTTCGGGGTAGCCGGACGCCCGGAGAATAGTAATTTCATAATGTATGGACGCCCAGCAGGTAGTTGGATATATATATATATATATATATATATATATATATATATATATATATATATATATATATATATATATATATATATATATATATATATATAAAAATGATAGATATCGGGAGATGGTCTGTATCGGTACAAAAGAAAACTCAGTTACTTCCTTGTTCTTCTCAATTGTTCGTCAAAACAATTGTTGACATCATCAGGAGACACAAACTACAAAAAAAAATGTTCACACAATAACAATTATATAAAAAAAATCATCGCTTGAAAAACTTACGACTGTTAGAGCTTCCCCTCAAACATAATCTGAATTATGACAAAACATAGGTCTTTCTTCTAAAGATAGTCAGAATTATTACACAAAAGTTGCATTTACCAATAATTCGGGAAACTTCAATATCTGTTATCGCTCGAAAATATGACGATTGACAAAACGCAGACAAACATGCTAAGAAAACAAATCAAATCTGTCCGACTGCGCGAAAGCATCCGAGCCGGTTTAAGTGAGTGAGATGGGCAATATGCATGACAAAACAAAGACAGAGGGCTCCAAAAACAAAGAAATTAATTTTGAAAGCGAAAAAAGCATTGTAGGGACATCTATCCGTGGAAACATTACAATCTTTGAAGAATACTACAATAAATATTATTTAAACCTTCTGTATCGGACTTGAAATTAATAGCATGTTTCTCCTTTTTAATATGTAGCATCTCGAGAAAAAGCCTGCTCTTGTACCTTGACTCACGCTCCAATATCGTAACACCCTCGAAATTAAAGATATGGCCCATTTTTTGGTGATGATCAGCTAGAGCACACGAATTCTTCCCAATACGGCAATCACTTTTATGTTGCGTGATGCGATTTTTCAACCATTGTTGGGTTTGTCCAATATACTGTGCCGGACAACCTGTACAAGGTATTCTATATACCGTGTTTGTGATGCCCGAGAGGCATCGGATGTACCACAGTCATGTGTGAAATTTAAAAAAAAAAATATATATATATATATATATATATATATATATATATATATATATATATATAGGAAGAAAAAATTATTTGGGTACTCGGCAAGTTATGGTGAGGGCAAAGATCAATAAACTATCGTCTTCAACATCTATATTTCAAACCTTCTGCGGTTCTTCTTCAGGATGCTGTAAAAATACATAAGGTACGTGAAAACAATCGAAAAACAATGAATCTTATACTAACAAAAGAAAAATGAATAAATAACTCACATCTGACAGGATTATTGTTAAAATGACAAGGATTGCATCGGAACAACCTCTGCTCAATTACAATATTAATAATAATAAAATTCGTTCAAGCAAACAGTCGATGTGATTAGGTTAAAATTTTTAAAAACAACAAAAGGAACACAGAAAACAATCAATCAAGTGATGGCACTGACATTATGTTCTTCTTCATGATAACAATCCAGTGACAATAAATAGTCATATACGACACTCAAATTCTTTAGATCAGTTTTCTTATTCACATTATTTTCATTCTCGTTTATGTAGCACATTTCTAAAAAGGTTCTTTTATTATAATTCGAACTAACACACAAAATCTCGACTTCATCAAACTTGAACAAATGATCCAATGAGGAAGAATGGCTCGCCAACGCACATCTCTCAGGTCGCAGTCTGACATCACTCTTATGTACAGCGATACGTTTCTTCAGGCATTGGGACGTTTGGCCAATATAGACCGAATCACAGCCTCCACATGGAATACGATATATTACATCTGACCTAGACATAATCTGAATTCTATCCTTAACGTTACTGAAAATGCTGCCCACTGTCAAGGGATTATATTTCGCAATTTTGATGTTTTCTATGTCTTTCAGAATATTGGCCAATTTACCCGTTAATGGTGGAATGAAGGGCAGGCTTACGTATCTGTCTCTTTCAACTGGACCAGCCGCGACGACTTCATCCATCCGTGATGTCTCTCCAACTCGGTCGAGGGTCAAGGAATGGAGACAACTCCTCAAAAATATGCCAGGGTAACCATTCTGTAGGAAGATATCGAACAATCTCTGCTCGGAAGTCTCCAAGAAGTCTGGATGGCAAATGTTTTTAATTCTCCTGAACATACCCTTGATGAGATTGGTTTTCACATTCCATGAGTGGTTGGACCTGTAGTGTATATACCGACCTGAGGAGGTCGGTTTCTGATACCAATCAAGCTTTATTTGATTTTCGGCACATCTCATAACCCTCGTGTCAAGAAACGGAACACCTCCGTCAGTCTCCTCTTCTACTGTGAATTTGATATGTGGATCAAAACTATTAAGACGGTCAATGTTTCGGGGGTCATATCCTCAGGAATGGCAAGGAGAAGGTCATCTACATATTGGTAGACCAACGGTACGTCGAAGGAAAGCAAGGATATGCAATATTTCAGAAGTACTGTCATGACAATTAGTGCAAGAATGGGGCTGAGTTTGTTACCCATAGCACAACCAAAAATCTGTGCAAAAAATTCCCCCCTGTAAACAAAGTAACTGGAGTCAAAAAGGAATCTAATGATCAATAAGAATAGGGGCATTTCAATGTTAGTGACCTGACTAATCCTGGACCATTCAGACCGAACGATCCGTAACACCAACTCAAGTGAAATATTTGTGAATAAACTGACAGCGTCCAGGGAAACAAGTTTGTAACCGAGAGGTAATATGAAGTTGTTAATTTTGTTACTAAATTGAAAAGAGTCAGCCACAGAAAACGTTGAGAAATCCGAGAATGCATCTGTCAGAATTCGTGTCATAAACTGACTGAGTTGGACAGTTGCCGATC
Source organism: Halyzia sedecimguttata (assembly GCA_937662695.2). NCBI lineage: Eukaryota > Metazoa > Arthropoda > Insecta > Coleoptera > Coccinellidae > Halyzia > Halyzia sedecimguttata. Next base: position 143,645,281 of record OW569411.2, read on the forward strand.
CGATGGTGGAGACAATGGGTCTCAATGGGACGTCTGTCTTATGAATTTTGGGAAGTCCGTATATTCTCGGAGGTACTGCTTTATAAGTAGTTAAATTTCTAGCAGTAACTGCATCAATAAGTCCTTGATCCTTCAGTTGTTTGACAAATTTATTGTTCTTAGTCTGGATTTCATTTGTGGGATCTTTTCTCAATACTTTGTAAACTGTCGCATCTTGTAAAAGTAGATGCATCTTATAATCATACTGATCCACAGAAAGAACAACTGTGACATTGCCCTTATCTGCAGAAGTGATTATCAACTCATTATGTGATCTAATATATTTCCTGGCCTTAGCAATCAGGTAATGTTCAAAACTGCCTGGCCCACGACTGGTATGTACAAAGTTCGTAATAGCATTAGTGCATTTGGCTCTCAACATGTTCTGTCTGGAAATAGGGGCCAGCCCAACAATGTTCTCTACGTCAGCTACAATATTCTTGATGGATATATCCCTAATAGGGAGAGGCATCACACCAAATTTAGGTCCCAAACTCAGGATGGTCTTAACTTCAGCAGGAATGTGCGCATTTGTGAGATTGCAAAACCACTCCTCCCTTACACGGATAGATTGAATCCTCCGATCCTTGAGATCCAGAAATTTCTTATTGAGAAGTCTTTTGTTGTTCGAGAATACTGCTTTATATGATCTACTCTGTGAAATGAAAAACCGTTCAAGGATATCCCCCGGCATGAGTACTGTCAATCTGGTTTTCAGTTGAGTAAGGGTGGAAGAAAAATGACAAACTTTCTTGATTGTGAAGGAAATCTCCATATTGAGAATCCTGGTTGATATTTTATTACCAAAAAGACTAACCTTTCTATTGGTTGTCGCATCAACTGATAAGAGACCGGTCAAACACCTAACATTTTGAACGATATGTCTGGGGAAGATTCCCGCTGCTCTGCAACGAAGCAAGAAGTTCCTCCTGCTGGTCATCCTTGCCAATTTGGTGTTAAGATGGGCCCATTGTCTCATCCTCTCAGACGCAGCTCTACCGAAGTTCGATTCCACGTCATCAAAGAAACCCATGTCTGTATTATGTAATGAAAATAGTTGCCGTAAAATTTCAGGAAGAAAAAATTATTTGGGTACTCGGCAAGTTATGGTGAGGGCAAAGATCAATAAACTATCGTCTTCAACATCTATATTTCAAACCTTCTGCGGTTCTTCTTCAGGATGCTGTAAAAATACATAAGGTACGTGAAAACAATCGAAAAACAATGAATCTTATACTAACAAAAGAAAAATGAATAAATAACTCACATCTGACAGGATTATTGTTAAAATGACAAGGATTGCATCGGAACAACCTCTGCTCAATTACAATATTAATAATAATAAAATTCGTTCAAGCAAACAGTCGATGTGATTAGGTTAAAATTTTTAAAAACAACAAAAGGAACACAGAAAACAATCAATCAAGTGATGGCACTGACATTATGTTCTTCTTCATGATAACAATCCAGTGACAATAAATAGTCATATACGACACTCAAATTCTTTAGATCAGTTTTCTTATTCACATTATTTTCATTCTCGTTTATGTAGCACATTTCTAAAAAGGTTCTTTTATTATAATTCGAACTAACACACAAAATCTCGACTTCATCAAACTTGAACAAATGATCCAATGAGGAAGAATGGCTCGCCAACGCACATCTCTCAGGTCGCAGTCTGACATCACTCTTATGTACAGCGATACGTTTCTTCAGGCATTGGGACGTTTGGCCAATATAGACCGAATCACAGCCTCCACATGGAATACGATATATTACATCTGACCTAGACATAATCTGAATTCTATCCTTAACGTTACTGAAAATGCTGCCCACTGTCAAGGGATTATATTTCGCAATTTTGATGTTTTCTATGTCTTTCAGAATATTGGCCAATTTACCCGTTAATGGTGGAATGAAGGGCAGGCTTACGTATCTGTCTCTTTCAACTGGACCAGCCGCGACGACTTCATCCATCCGTGATGTCTCTCCAACTCGGTCGAGGGTCAAGGAATGGAGACAACTCCTCAAAAATATGCCAGGGTAACCATTCTGTAGGAAGATATCGAACAATCTCTGCTCGGAAGTCTCCAAGAAGTCTGGATGGCAAATGTTTTTAATTCTCCTGAACATACCCTTGATGAGATTGGTTTTCACATTCCATGAGTGGTTGGACCTGTAGTGTATATACCGACCTGAGGAGGTCGGTTTCTGATACCAATCAAGCTTTATTTGATTTTCGGCACATCTCATAACCCTCGTGTCAAGAAACGGAACACCTCCGTCAGTCTCCTCTTCTACTGTGAATTTGATATGTGGATCAAAACTATTAAGACGGTCAATGTTTCGGGGGTCATATCCTCAGGAATGGCAAGGAGAAGGTCATCTACATATTGGTAGACCAACGGTACGTCGAAGGAAAGCAAGGATATGCAATATTTCAGAAGTACTGTCATGACAATTAGTGCAAGAATGGGGCTGAGTTTGTTACCCATAGCACAACCAAAAATCTGTGCAAAAAATGTGCTATGGGTAACAAACTCAGCCCCATTCTTGCACTAATTGTCATGACAGTACTTCTGAAATATTGCATATCCTTGCTTTCCTTCGACGTACCGTTGGTCTACCAATATGTAGATGACCTTCTCCTTGCCATTCCTGAGGATATGACCCCCGAAACATTGACCCTCTTAATAGTTTTGATCCACATATCAAATTCACAGTAGAAGAGGAGACTGACGGAGGTGTTCCGTTTCTTGACACGAGGGTTATGAGATGTGCCGAAAATCAAATAAAGCTTGATTGGTATCAGAAACCGACCTCCTCAGGTCGGTATATACACTACAGGTCCAACCACTCATGGAATGTGAAAACCAATCTCATCAAGGGTATGTTCAGGAGAATTAAAAACATTTGCCATCCAGACTTCTTGGAGACTTCCGAGCAGAGATTGTTCGATATCTTCCTACAGAATGGTTACCCTGGCATATTTTTGAGGAGTTGTCTCCATTCCTTGACCCTCGACCGAGTTGGAGAGACATCACGGATGGATGAAGTCGTCGCGGCTGGTCCAGTTGAAAGAGACAGATACGTAAGCCTGCCCTTCATTCCACCATTAACGGGTAAATTGGCCAATATTCTGAAAGACATAGAAAACATCAAAATTGCGAAATATAATCCCTTGACAGTGGGCAGCATTTTCAGTAACGTTAAGGATAGAATTCAGATTATGTCTAGGTCAGATGTAATATATCGTATTCCATGTGGAGGCTGTGATTCGGTCTATATTGGCCAAACGTCCCAATGCCTGAAGAAACGTATCGCTGTACATAAGAGTGATGTCAGACTGCGACCTGAGAGATGTGCGTTGGCGAGCCATTCTTCCTCATTGGATCATTTGTTCAAGTTTGATGAAGTCGAGATTTTGTGTGTTAGTTCGAATTATAATAAAAGAACCTTTTTAGAAATGTGCTACATAAACGAGAATGAAAATAATGTGAATAAGAAAACTGATCTAAAGAATTTGAGTGTCGTATATGACTATTTATTGTCACTGGATTGTTATCATGAAGAAGAACATAATGTCAGTGCCATCACTTGATTGATTGTTTTCTGTGTTCCTTTTGTTGTTTTTAAAAATTTTAACCTAATCACATCGACTGTTTGCTTGAACGAATTTTATTATTATTAATATTGTAATTGAGCAGAGGTTGTTCCGATGCAATCCTTGTCATTTTAACAATAATCCTGTCAGATGTGAGTTATTTATTCATTTTTCTTTTGTTAGTATAAGATTCATTGTTTTTCGATTGTTTTCACGTACCTTATGTATTTTTACAGCATCCTGAAGAAGAACCGCAGAAGGTTTGAAATATAGATGTTGAAGACGATAGTTTATTGATCTTTGCCCTCACCATAACTTGCCGAGTACCCAAATAATTTTTTCTTCCTGAAATTTTACGGCAACTATTTTCATTACATAATACAGACATGGGTTTCTTTGATGACGTGGAATCGAACTTCGGTAGAGCTGCGTCTGAGAGGATGAGACAATGGGCCCATCTTAACACCAAATTGGCAAGGATGACCAGCAGGAGGAACTTCTTGCTTCGTTGCAGAGCAGCGGGAATCTTCCCCAGACATATCGTTCAAAATGTTAGGTGTTTGACCGGTCTCTTATCAGTTGATGCGACAACCAATAGAAAGGTTAGTCTTTTTGGTAATAAAATATCAACCAGGATTCTCAATATGGAGATTTCCTTCACAATCAAGAAAGTTTGTCATTTTTCTTCCACCCTTACTCAACTGAAAACCAGATTGACAGTACTCATGCCGGGGGATATCCTTGAACGGTTTTTCATTTCACAGAGTAGATCATATAAAGCAGTATTCTCGAACAACAAAAGACTTCTCAATAAGAAATTTCTGGATCTCAAGGATCGGAGGATTCAATCTATCCGTGTAAGGGAGGAGTGGTTTTGCAATCTCACAAATGCGCACATTCCTGCTGAAGTTAAGACCATCCTGAGTTTGGGACCTAAATTTGGTGTGATGCCTCTCCCTATTAGGGATATATCCATCAAGAATATTGTAGCTGACGTAGAGAACATTGTTGGGCTGGCCCCTATTTCCAGACAGAACATGTTGAGAGCCAAATGCACTAATGCTATTACGAACTTTGTACATACCAGTCGTGGGCCAGGCAGTTTTGAACATTACCTGATTGCTAAGGCCAGGAAATATATTAGATCACATAATGAGTTGATAATCACTTCTGCAGATAAGGGCAATGTCACAGTTGTTCTTTCTGTGGATCAGTATGATTATAAGATGCATCTACTTTTACAAGATGCGACAGTTTACAAAGTATTGAGAAAAGATCCCACAAATGAAATCCAGACTAAGAACAATAAATTTGTCAAACAACTGAAGGATCAAGGACTTATTGATGCAGTTACTGCTAGAAATTTAACTACTTATAAAGCAGTACCTCCGAGAATATACGGACTTCCCAAAATTCATAAGACAGACGTCCCATTGAGACCCATTGTCTCCACCATCGGATCGGCAACTGTCCAACTCAGTCAGTTTATGACACGAATTCTGACAGATGCATTCTCGGATTTCTCAACGTTTTCTGTGGCTGACTCTTTTCAATTTAGTAACAAAATTAACAACTTCATATTACCTCTCGGTTACAAACTTGTTTCCCTGGACGCTGTCAGTTTATTCACAAATATTTCACTTGAGTTGGTGTTACGGATCGTTCGGTCTGAATGGTCCAGGATTAGTCAGGTCACTAACATTGAAATGCCCCTATTCTTATTGATCATTAGATTCCTTTTTGACTCCAGTTACTTTGTTTACAGGGGGGAATTTTTTGCACAGATTTTTGGTTGTGCTATGGGTAACAAACTCAGCCCCATTCTTGCACTAATTGTCATGACAGTACTTCTGAAATATTGCATATCCTTGCTTTCCTTCGACGTACCGTTGGTCTACCAATATGTAGATGACCTTCTCCTTGCCATTCCTGAGGATATGACCCCCGAAACATTGACCGTCTTTAATAGTTTTGATCCACATATCAAATTCACAGTAGAAGAGGAGACTGACGGAGGTGTTCCGTTTCTTGACACGAGGGTTATGAGATGTGCCGAAAATCAAATAAAGCTTGATTGGTATCAGAAACCGACCTCCTCAGGTCGGTATATACACTACAGGTCCAACCACTCATGGAATGTGAAAACCAATCTCATCAAGGGTATGTTCAGGAGAATTAAAAAACATTTGCCATCCAGACTTCTTGGAGACTTCCGAGCAGATATTGTTCGATATCTTCCTACAGAATGGTTACCCTGGCATATTTTTGAGGAGTTGTCTCCATTCCTTGACCCTCGACCGAGTTGGAGAGACATCACGGATGGATGAAGTCGTCGCGGCTGGTCCAGTTGAAAGAGACAGATACGTAAGCCTGCCCTTCATTCCACCATTAACGGGTAAATTGGCCAATATTCTGAAAGACATAGAAAACATCAAAATTGCGAAATATAATCCCTTGACAGTGGGCAGCATTTTCAGTAACGTTAAGGATAGAATTCAGATTATGTCTAGGTCAGATGTAATATATCGTATTCCATGTGGAGGCTGTGATTCGGTCTATATTGGCCAAACGTCCCAATGCCTGAAGAAACGTATCGCTGTACATAAGAGTGATGTCAGACTGCGACCTGAGAGATGTGCGTTGGCGAGCCATTCTTCCTCATTGGATCATTTGTTCAAGTTTGATGAAGTCGAGATTTTGTGTGTTAGTTCGAATTATAATAAAAGAACCTTTTTAGAAATGTGCTACATAAACGAGAATGAAAATAATGTGAATAAGAAAACTGATCTAAAGAATTTGAGTGTCGTATATGACTATTTATTGTCACTGGATTGTTATCATGAAGAAGAACATAATGTCAGTGCCATCACTTGATTGATTGTTTTCTGTGTTCCTTTTGTTGTTTTTAAAAATTTTAACCTAATCACATCGACTGTTTGCTTGAACGAATTTTATTATTATTAATATTGTAATTGAGCAGAGGTTGTTCCGATGCAATCCTTGTCATTTTAACAATAATCCTGTCAGATGTGAGTTATTTATTCATTTTTCTTTTGTTAGTATAAGATTCATTGTTTTTCGATTGTTTTCACGTACCTTATGTATTTTTACAGCATCCTGAAGAAGAACCGCAGAAGGTTTGAAATATAGATGTTGAAGACGATAGTTTATTGATCTTTGCCCTCACCATAACTTGCCGAGTACCCAAATAATTTTTTCTTCCTGAAATTTTACGGCAACTATTTTCATTACATATATATATATATATATATATATATATATATATATATATATATATATATATATATATATATATATATATAGTTATAAAGTGTCATTCTCACCTCCAAAATAGATACTCCTTTTGCGTTGTCACTTCATATATAACGTAGTCACCTCCGAAATCGGAGGTGACAACGTTTCGACTTGTTTCTTAGCTTGTTGGACTCAGGAGACTTCAGGGATCAACATATCAAAAAATCGATTTGAGGTCACTACGCACCCCATTTCTATACAGTACAATCTTTTAGTTCGAGAGTATATCACGGGCGCTAGTGTGCCGAGCAGTATACGAAGGAAATACTCTAGGATACGCGCCAAGCGTAGTGGCCTCCAGAAATGGCAACGTTGGTTTTCACGCGCTCTCGAACCATATGCTCCCAGGCGGCATTCTCAAAGCAATTTTTTATGGCATTCTTTCGTAGGTTATGAGGGAGAACTATTCAGAAACAATAACATTGACTTCTTCATCGAATTGAAAGATTCTTTTTCTCATCGTATGTGTTTATCCGTTGGATATTTTTATGCCAACCATGATATCAATTGATGCTAGGAAATGAGATTTTATTGTTTTGTTCATAATCTAGAGATGAATCAGGTGTAATATTTTGCATGATAATTCTAATAGTTGTTATTAATACAACAAGTTAGTTAAATGAATGTTTATTGATGAAGAGAAAATTAACCCAATCCTTTTAAGCCTTCCGTAAGTAAGATAACTCTCGAACGAAATGAGTTAGAGAATTGAAGTTTGCAGGGTAGGTTTGGGCCGTAAATATCCTGGCCAGTTTGACTCATTGGCAAAATCAGGCTAGCGGTTTCGAAGTTATAGCCATTTGAATTATCGCTTTCACAACTTGAAAAATACTGATCTGATCAAATTGAATCTGTGTAGTTATTCAGAATGAATATAATAAAACATTGACGAGAAATTAGTACTCCCCGGCACGCTTGTTCACTTTGACAAATTTGAATTGAGTGCTAACTCAATGAATAGAGCTTTTGTCTCGCAACTGGAGGTGCCAAGTTCAATCCCGTGGCTAGGAGTGACATACGGTAGTGGCTACCATTCACTCTTGGTTAAAGAATCAACAGTGTTGTTCCTTAGGTGGCGTAAAAACAGACTTGCAAAGCCTGCATAGAATACAACTGATGATAACTAAAATAATATAATCATAATCATTTCATTAACAAGCACGCCAAAACAGATTGACTTCACTATGGAAAAGTTGATAAAGGTAGGTCAGTCTGCTTTGACACGCTTGATAGTGACATGATTATGATTATAGGATTTCACTGTGACAGGTTGGTCTTCCCTCAGAAGTTCCTAGGGCGTTTTTCGAATTAGGAGAATCAGTTGCGTACCGTGTATGCTTTATTATTGTATCCTTACGCCTGAGCCACGTGATTGAACCCGGGACCTGTGGTTCCGAATAGGGAATCTAATCCCGCACCAAAATCTCAATCCCGCAAACGCGCGGGATAAAGTTATCAATCCCGCGGATCCGCAAAAATGCGGGATTGTTAACAATATATGTAATATTTGTACTCAAACTATTAAACATGCTAATAAATATTGGTTCAAGCACTAATGTGTCAGGAGCTTTTGCAAGTATGTTCTATTGTCCATTCTCCTGTATTATTGTATAATAGCTGTATAATACAGGTATTCTACAACTAGTTACCAAGCTTCAATTCGATCGAGTCTATATTTTTTTAGTTATCGAGGAAATAATAAACAGTTGGACCGATTATGCCCGTAAACGAACTCAACTCTCCCATTCAGATACGCAATATACCCTGAAAATTGCAGGTCCCTATGTCCTTTCCTTCGAAAGTTATCGAGGCAACGGTCACCCATCCATCTACTGAACTCACACAAAGCTGCTCGAATCTCCAACAATATAGATCCGATCGTGTTCAAACTTGGAACTTGGCATTAGAGTTTGATTTCTTAAAAATTTTCTAGTGACACGATCCTCACGAAAATTTGCAAGAATTTTGCGTTGCCATTGTAAAACAAATTACCATGTTTGAATTTGATCGGTTTTGTATTTTTCGAGTTATTGAGGAAATAACAACCCATTTCAGATGGGTATAACTCCAAAACCATTTGGCCATTCTCTTTCAATTCTCAGTTTATCGTGACATAAAAAATACTTCTTAATAATTCGTTTTAAATTTTCTAGTAATACGATTCTCACGAAATTTCACAAACGTGCTTAGGTTTATATTCTACAACTATTCACCAAGTTTCAATTCGATCGGATTTGTATTGGATGAAAACAAAATTATTACTCGGAAACCATTGGGCCCATTATAACCATTAACGAACTTGTCCGTCTCATTGGGAACCCAATCGTTTGAAACCATTTTCGGCAAAAAATTACGGACATTTGGTCAAAATGATAGCGCGATGTTCCCCAGAGTATACGCGCAAAAAGGTCTTATGCAATTGAAATCATACTTTAGTAGTAGCATATGAGGTTTTTTATGTACCAATGACCAACAACTGTCTATTACTGTCGAGCTTTCTCTGAGGAGTAGACGAGGATAGCAAGCAGGCGAGGCAATAGACAGTTTTTCGCCAAGGTGCATACTTAATTTTTTCGTCGACCTCTACATACTTTTATTAATTTTGGACCCCTTAAATAATTTCACAATAGCAAATGACAGTTATTCTCATATACACTTATGTTTGTGCGAATAGTATCATGCCATATTCATAGTGACCACAGTGAATTACAGTTATTCTAACAGGCACTTATGTTTGTATTGAATCGTATCATGCCGTATTCATAGTGACCACAGCAGACGAAAAAGTACTTTTTCTTTTTCTAAGTAGGACGTTTGCGCTTTCATCGTCGAATACGGAATATTAATATTAAGTCCCGCAAATCCCGCACGGAATATCCCGCAATGTTGATCCCGCAGAATTTCAGCGGGATCCCGCATTCGCGGGACCTAGCAATTGCGGGATTGGATTCCCTAGTTCCGAGTCAAACTCTCTACTAACTGAGCTAGAAGCACGCATCATTAAATTAAAATTAGTCAACGTGAGTAAGTGCCGTAGAGTACTGACTTCACACCAATGCTTTTTTATATTTTTTTCCGAATCATTCGATCCAACTGAAACTGAGCACCAGTTTGTAGAATTACGACCTGAATATGCAGTTTGTATATATCAGGAACTAGGGAGAGAGAACAAGAATTAGAAAGTTTTGTTATCATAATAACTAGAAACTTACTTTTGTGATCAAAATGAATCTCAGTAGTTAGTAGTAAATATCCACCAAAAGATTATTAATAAAAAATAAATTGGTACTAGCACTGACGTGAAGTCAGAAGCTTTTGCGCGTATGTTCTATTGTCTATTCTCCTGTATTGGACACCCTTAATCGAATTTACCATGGTAAATTATGTTGTCCATTCTCCTGTATTGGACACTCTTAATTCGAATTTAAGTGTCCAATACAGGAGAATGGACAACATCATTTACCATGGTAAATTCGATTAAAGGTGTCCAATGCAGAAAATTTTTTCGTCATTTTTTTCAAATTTTCTAGGGTTACGGTTCTTACAAAATTTTGAACACGTGTTTATGTTGATTTTCTACTACTAGTTACCAAGCTTAAATTCGATCGAATATTTATTATTTGAGTTATCAAGGAAATAATATTCCAGGTGGGTATAACCCGGAAACCGTAAGACCGATTATGCCCAAAAACGAACTCACTCTCCCATTCGGATACGCAACCCACCCTGAAAATTGCAAGTCCCTATCTCCTTTCGTTCGAAAGTTATCGAGGCAACGGTCACCCATCTACTGAACTCACACAAGGCTGCTCGAATCTCCAACCATATTTAACCGATCGTGTTAAAACTTGAAATTTTGCAGTAGAGTTAGTTTCTAAAGGCTCTTGCAAAATTTCAGCAATTTCAGATGTATAGTTACTGATATATCGAATTTTTTTTTCAATTTTCAATGATTTTTTAAAAATTTTCTACAAATACTATCCTTTCTAGAAATTTTGCAAGAATTTTCGCGTTGGCATTCTACAATTAATAACCATATTTGAATTCAATCGGTTCTGTATTTTTCGAGTTAATGAGGAACAAAAAACGACCAAATTTCAGATGGCTATAACTGTAACACCGTTTGGCCGATTATGCTCATAAAGAAACTCAAATGTCGCATTCAGATGCACAACCTAACCTGAAATCCTCAAGCCACTATCTCTTTCCGTTCTCAGGTTATCGTGACAACAGAAGTATTTTTTAATAATTTTTTTAAAATTTTCTAGTGATACGATTCTCACAAAATTTCACAAACGTGCTTAGGTTTATATTCTACAACTACTCAGCAAGTTTCAATTCGATCGGATCTATATTGGCTGAAAACAAATTCATTACTCGGAAACCGTTGGACCGATTATGCCTATTAACGAACTTGTCCGTCGTATTGAGATACGCCACCTACCCTGCAAATTTCAAGTCGCTAGCTCTTTCCGTTCTCAAGTTATCGTGGCAACGGCCGGACTGCAGGCCGGACAGAATCAAATTTGACCTCGAATTCTTCATTGGGGAGTCAAACCAAATCGTTTGAGACCATTTTCGAAAAAAATTCGAAAGTGACAGACATTTGGGCAAAATGATAACGCGATGTTCCCCAGAACATACGCGCAAAAAGCTATTAAAAATAATCAATTCGTGAATCGTGAGTGATAGACGAGAGTTTATAGCTCTAGCATTCAACTGGGTATATTCTGCTAAGTGCTTGTTACATGCCCAATGAGGTGAGCAGTTTTTGATTTGTTGGCCCGCTTGTTCCTTGGAATAATCAGAATGATTAATAATATATCCACGGTCAAATAAAGCACGATCACTCTCGATCGAAATGAGTTAGAGGGTTCACTTTTGCAGAGTAGGTTTGGGGCAAAAATATTTCGGTTAGTATCATTAGTTGGTAAAATTCTTTGAATAGTTTCGGAATTATAGCCATCCGAAATTTTGTTTTTCTAATAATTCAAATTATACTGATCGGATCTATTGAAACCCAGTTGTTATTTGAAAAATACAGACAAATAGACGCATGAAATATTTCGTTAGCATAAAGAAAAAAATATTAGAAAGCGCTTATGTGAGGCCAGTCTATTTAGCGTGCTTGTTTATGACATCATTCAATTCTGATTTGACAACATGAACAACCGCGCAAAAGCACACCTACCTTACGTCATTTTTATTTTTTTATTTTTTCATATATAGCACAATCAAGGAAAGAGGAAAGACCACAAGAAAAATGATTTCTTCAATTGGCTCTCTTGACACATAAATTTCAATACAGACTTATTTCTCGGTTGGTTTGTATTAGATATGACTAAAATTTAAACGCTCAAATATATTTTCTTGGCCTATAAAAATGAAAATCATTCGGATGAATTTGTTCGTCCTGTTGCGTAAATAATATATGGAACATGAAATAACTGGAAAGTCAATATACTTCAGTGAACTTGATCGAATTCAAAGCCATCCAGGAACTGAAATCATCTGAGGCTACTGGGCTTCCAGGAAAGAAAATAATTTTTCCAATATTTCCACCAATATAAATCCGATCGAGTTTAAATTGGAAACTTGGCTGTAAAATAAGTTTCTGGAATGCTTAAGAAATTTTGCATGCAACATATTTGTTTCGTTATTTCTCAGCAAACTACCGAGTTTCAATTCAATCAGATCAGTAGTTTTTGAGTGTTTGGAAAAACAAAATTCAGATAGCTCTAACCTCTGAAACTATCTAACGGATTTCGCTCATCCGGTATATTTGGACAGAATTAAGTTTGACCTCGGATTTTTCATAAGGCAATCGGAACTAAACGTTAAAGACTGTATTTTGATCAAAATGATAGACAGAGCCAGGAAAAGAAGCGCGCCAAAAAGGGAATCAAATACGACACCGCAATTCTTCAGACCTACTCAGGAAAGTAAGCAGCCAGACTATACCCAGACATCATGAAAGGTCTATTCACTTGAATATAATGATGAATGCAAAAGATGAAAATTCAAGTCTAAAGAAAAATTTTTCTCCGAAATTCTTCCGAAATGTTTCTTCATTCCCACAATTGCGCGGAGTTCGATATGAAATAATTTTTCTAGGTCAACCCTGCCCTTGTCAGATTGATCTGTGATTTTGTCTCGGGAAATATTCATGAATTACAAATAGTCTCACAAATATATGCACTATAAAAAAAACAGAGTAAAAAATATTGAGTTTTATTGATATTTTTCCCTCATAGAATATTTCTCCCCGAAATTCGGGGAGTTATTAAGAATATTCAACAATAGAAATACAAAACCTATTGAATGTAACGGTATTTTCAAAAGAGGAATGCGTCGCTTATTCTAGTGATCCAAATAAGTGATAGATTTTATTTTTCGTTATACTATTGATGTGATTTGAAGATGTGTGTACCTATTCGTAGGCTTTCAAAATTCGAAAATATTCATCAATGGTTTTCGAATGAAAAACAAATGAATGTCGAATAAATTTACTTCTGCGATTTTTCCAGAAAAGATATTGGCTTGGAAGGCCATAGTCCATAAACCAAAAAGTCTAATGATTGCTCGCTCAGTGGATAGAGTGAACAGGAGATCCAGTCAAACGCTAATGGTCACCACTCACTGTCTGGTCAAATATGGAGAGTGCTGTGCCTAAGCTGGCGTGAGGATACAGTAACAAAACCAGCACAGAACACGACTGATTATCCTATCTCGTATAAGCTCAGTGAGTCGAACTCAATAGTTTGGGACCATTTTCGGAAAAAAAATCCAAATATACAGGCGTTGTGGCAAAATGATAGCACGCTGTTCCTTGCGGAACACACGCACAAGAGGAAGGTTTGCGTCAGGGGACCCTCGTTATTAACGAAGTTGCTTACGCCAATGGACGTAAGCAACAATTGTAGAATGCTACAAATCCGAATATAATTTGATAAAGATCATTCAAATAATGTTATTTATTAATTCGTCACGAGAAATAGGACACAAACGACTCATATGTTTACTCAGTGGATAGAGGGAACAGGAGATCTAGTCAAACGCTATTGGTCACCACTCACTATCTGGTCAAATATCAAGAGTGCTCTGCCTAAGCTGGCGTGAGGATACAATAACAAAACCAGCACTGAACATGACTGATTATCCTATCTCGTACAAGCTCCTAGGAGCTTCTGACGAGTCCATTCGGGGAAGACCTAGGTGTTTCAAAGTTTGACAAGAGTGCCAAAGCCCCTGTACACAGAGTTTCCCCACTTTTTGATAACATGATTATGCTGACCCACCTAGGTCCTTTCCAAAGTGAACATCCTCAGAAGCTCCTATTGGAGCTTGTGAGAGTTATGAGAATCAGTCGTGTTGTGTGTAGGCTTTGTCACCATATTCTTACACCAGCTTAGGCAGAGCACTCTCTATATTGAACCAGATTGTGACTAGATCAATCGTTCGCTCTATCCACTGAGTTCAAATTACTTATCATCCAATTCATATTAATCAACGAGAACAAGCGTCCCAAAGAGTACTGACTTTAGATTAGTGCTTTTCAAGTTTACTTGTCGCTGAAAGTGCTCTCTTTCATGCTGCCGGCCCGCATAACCGCGAACAAACCGCTTGCTCATGCACAGAACGAAGATTGCCCGAAAGGGGCACCATGAATTCCAAAATTGGCCCATGGGGCACTGCAAATCGGCAAGAACGCTATTTCTCTGAAACTGACGTGCACGCGCGCACATAATAACCTTTCCCCTCAAACACTCAGAATATTGGTTCAGCACCAGACCCATGACCGCTAGATGTAGAGCACTACCAATCTAACTTGTACAACCTAAAAACAGTAAATTGTCCTTTGCGCATAAGGAGTCCATTCGTTACTGCCTTCTCAAAATCAGACTTCACACAAAACTCGAATTCTCCAGCACATAAAGTCCAGGAGATATTGCAACTTTAATCCACGAATGTGCGGACATCTCGAGGGGATTCTATAGAAGAATATAATCCTGCACCTCAAAATACCACTCCTCCCAGAAGAAGACTCCAGTAGTTTTCTCACTTCTCATCTATTCATGCGCAGATCGAAAAATATCCAAAAGGGGCAGCGTAAAATTCAAAATTAGCCCAAGGACCACGTTATGAACACTCCATCTCAGAAACTACGCCATTTTCTCGAAACAGGCTTGCACACACATAATTGACACGAGGAAGTAATAATGCTCTCCAGTCCTCCCCTTACCGCTCCCCATTCAGTCAAATTTTGGAAACAAAATTTAAAATTCCTCACATCGCTCATCCACTCATTCAATATCCACCATTCTTACACTTTTCAGTCCGTGTAAGAAACGACGACAATGTCAAGTTTCTTCAAAAGTTTCTTCAAAACCATCCTGTTCATATGCAGAACTCCCAAAGTAAGATTTTACAATTTTTCATTGAAATACAATTCCACACATCATTCATCCCCTTTTTGAATCGTTTCTGTAGTTACGCTTTTTCGATCGGTCCCGTATATACTAGGGATCGGAATTTTGTGTGGAATTTCGACTATTCGAATATTTGTATTTGTTCACCAACAATAATATGAAATTTAGAATAGTCAGACTAATCAGATAGATGTAGTGCGTAGTATCGGAGATATTAAAAAAAAAATTAAAAATTGGTTCAAGCCCAGTGGACAGGAGCTTTGGCGCTCTTGTTCAAACTTTGACAAATCATATTTCTGAATTCATTGGTCTCTGGGAATGATATAAATGGATTCTTTCGATAGAACTGCATCATGAAAGAAATTGAAATCAAACAGACTGATTCTCCCCAATAATGAACTTATCCGATATATTCATTCCTCAAATCTACTCTGAAAATTATATTATATAATAATAATAATAATGGTCTTTATTGATACAAATCACTACAATGAATGATTATACAGGGTCTTTCACGAGGAACCTCACCCATATTTATACGGGAAACTACAGAACGTATTTTCATGAAATTCAGCACTTATAAGTATTTCACCATGCTGATGAAATCTAAAATATTTTCAAGGCATGAGCACCTCCGGTTTTTCCGGAATGACGTCAACTTCCGTTTTTCAAATTAGAACACCATTTTTTCATTGCAGAAATAGATTCCTTAGAAAATTTCAAGTTATTTTAATGTAACATTTTTCAGTTTTGGTTGGAAAATTCTCTCTGAGCGGGAAAATTCGAAAAAAAAATCGAAAATAGAGATCCGCTGAAACAAGAATAACTTCGAGGTTTTTGGATGGAAAATTTTCATTTATGGGATTTTTCAAGATGTAAGATTGATGTATCCACTTTAAAAATCGGAATCGCGATTCATGATACAGGGGGTGAAAAAATCGCTTTCAAAGTTAGGGATGACAAAATCGTGAAATATCAATTTTTTCAAATTAGAACCCCATTTTTTTATGGCAGATATTGAATCTGCGTTAAAAAATAATGTGAGTGTATGCATCACACCCTTGCCCTAAAGTGGATATTTCCTGAGTTATTCACAAAAAACTGTTTTTCGTCTTGAATTTTCAGCTATTCCTTTTACCTTCACGCCAAAAAGATGAAATTTTCAAGAACTGTTACTTAAACCATGTTTTAGATTTTACTACCCTAATATGCAAGAGAAAAAAGTTACAGGTTGTTCCTAAATAGATGGCGAATTTTGATTCGAATTTGTATCGGAAACCTCTTTATTTCAACTAATCGGCCATCGGTTTTCTCTCCAGTGATAAATGAATAATTCCTTATGAACCATATGCAAGAACTTACCATGTTTTACATTCTTTTTTTTTAATGATAGATATCATTAATTACATCTGCCAAATTCCTCTTTATTCAGTAGCATTTTGTGTTTACTATTAATTTGGTGATAATTCGTATTAAGTTATAAAATCGATCACTATGCCTAATTTTACCAATGAAGATTATTTAAATCTCATTCTACTTCATGGAGAATGTAATAAAGTTGTAGATAGAACGATTCGACTGTTCATTGAGAGGTTTCCTGACCGACCCAGACCAACGAGAGATACCATTAACAGAACCATGACAAACTTGAGAAATGTCGGATCTTTCGTTAAGAAAACTATACACAGAGAAAAAAGTGTAGTAGAAGATGAGAACAACGAAATTACAGTTCTTGCATATTTTCGTGTGAATCCTCAAAATTCTCTCAAAGATGCCGAGATTGATCTGGGATTATCTCAATCGAGTGTTTGGAGAATATTAAAAAAACATAAAATGCACCCATATAAATTCAATAGGGTACAGCATTTGAAGGAAACTGATTTCGTCAGGAGAACAGAGTTTTGCGAAGCTATGATGATTCAATTTCAAGAGAATGAAAACTTTTTGGACTGTATAATTTGGACAGATGAATCTAAATTCACAAAGAATGGTTCTTTCAATAGGCATAACAGTCATTATTGGGATGAAGAGAACAACCACCACTTCAGACAATGGAACTTTCAAGAGACCTGGAGTTTCAATGATTTTTGCGCCATCAAAAATAATGCAATTCTCGATGTTCACATTTATGATGGGACTTTAACTGGTAAGATAGAACACTACACATGTTTGCATTATTTAAAGAATGTTCTCCCTTAGGAGATAGATATTCTGACATATTGACTCAAATAATTGAGCCGCTAGTACAGAACCATAATGACTTATGGTATCAACAAGATGGCGCGCCTCCACACAATTCACTCAATGTGTCAAATATCCTCTACAGGCTATTTGAAGATCGATGGTTGGCGAACAATGGTCCACATCTTTGGCCACCACGTTCTCCCGATTCAACTCCTTTAGACTATTATGTTTGGGGTAGGATAAAAAATATTGTCTACTCAACTCCCCTGACTGATAAAGAGGACTGCATAGAACGAGTCAGAAATGCGTTCAGGTTTGTTTAGATTTTTAGATTCATAGTTTTGAAACTCAATTTGGTTTTTAAACACTTTTGCAGATCTCTTCCTCCCGATGAAATAAGAAGAGCAACGCACGAAGCATTCCTGAGACGTATAAATAAATGTCTAGAAATTAACGGTCAAAACTTTGAGCATCTTCTCTAGTTATAACTGCGAGAGTTTGCCATGGTTCTCCTAATAGTAACTTGAAGTCGGTTTCAAGAAGGGGTGAAAAATCTACAGCAAATAACAGTTCCTGAAAATTTCATCTTTTTGGCGTGAAGGGAAAAGAAATAGCTGAAAATTCAAGACGAAAAACAGTTTTTTGTGAATTACTCAGAAAATATCCATTTTAGGGCAAGGGTGTAATGCATTCACTCACATTATTTTTTAACGTAGATTCAATATCTGCCATAAAAAAATGGGGTTCTAATTTGAAAAAATTGATTTTTCACGATTTTGTCATCCCTTACTTTGAAAGCGATTTTTTCACCCCCTGTATCATGAATCGCGATTTCGATTGTTGAAGTGAATACACCAATCTTACATCTTGAAAAATCCCAAAAATGAAAATTTTCCATCCAGAAACCTCGAAGTTATTCTTGTTTCAGCGGAGCTCTATTTTCGATTTTTTTTTCGAATTTTCCCGCTCAGAGAGAATTTTCCAACCAAAACTGAAAAATGTTACATCAAAATAACTTGAAATTTTCTAAGGAATCTATTTCTGCAATAAAAAATGGTGTTCTAACTTGAAAAACGGAAGTTGACGTCATTTCCGGAAAAACCGGAGGTGCTCATGCCTTGAAAATATTTTAGATTCTATCAGCATCGTGAAATACTTATAAGTGCTGAATTTTATGAAAATACGTTCAGTAGTTTCCCGTATAAATATGGGTGAGGTTCCTCGTGAAAGACCCTGTATATCATAGGGCGAGATTTAGCTCACACAATCTTGGCTAATATAAACATGGTGTATACTGTGAGATCGATACCAAAAACATGTGTCTATTCTTCCATCTAACCCTCTAGAATTAATTTAATTATGAAAATATCAATTAAAACTTAGACAATATTGCAGATTTGTTTTTACTGGAGATATTCTGAACCCAATTTGATTATGCATCTTACCAAAGAATATATTTCCATCATCATATGGATTATCCAGGGGCATTATATTATCACCTTTAAAGTATAATATCATATCATCCTCATAATTCTACGATAGCTAAGGTTATTTCATTGGTCATTTTGCATTCAATGATACTTCGTTTTCTAGAACAGGAGGTGTAGTTTATATCAAGAATAACGAACCAGAAATAATTTTGACATTTATCTCTCATACAAAAATAAGATGACATGTAAGAATACAGATCATATAATAGTTCATAGATAGAATAATTTGGTACATCATTCTGTGAAAACGTAGTACGATTCATTATTGAAATTTCGAATAATCGTATCTCCGAAAGTATTAGCTTGTTGAGTTGAAAATGATATTAGTGTATTTTCATGGTGAAACTGCATCTTGAAAAGAATTAGTTTGAAATTTGTAATATAAAAAAAATATTTTTTTTCGTTAGGTACTCTGAAACCATCAGGCTGATTTTGTCGAATAACGAACTCAACCGAAATATTTATCTCCCACGCCTACTCTGAAAATTTCAACTGCCTAGCTGATTCTGTTCGAGAGTTATTGTAGAAATAGAATTGAAAAATTTCTATTTTATTTTGACACTTTACGGCAACCCGATCAATAAAAAACTTCGCAGGCACATAAAGGTCATCATTCTACAATTTGGTGCAAAATTTCAGACAGATCGAGTGATCAACTTCGGTAATATTATTAAAAAATGTTTTACTAAAAACGGCCATTACTCCGAAACCGCTTGGTTGATTTCACCCGTTATATTCACGCTCCAAACCTACCCTGCAAATTTTAATCCTCTAGCTTCCTTAGTTCGAGAGTTATCATATTAAAGGACAGCCGGCCGGACAAAATCGATTTCAACCACGGATTCTTGATCGGTGAGTCGAACCAAATCGTTGTGTGTGATGTGGGAAAGCCCTGTGGACAGGAGCTTTGGCGCTCTTGTTCAAACTTTGACAAATCGTATCTCCGAAAGTATTGGTTTCTCAAACTTGGGAATAATATCAATGGATTCTTATGATAGAACTGCATCATAATTATAATTGCAGAGTTAGAGGAAGAAATCATGTTTACAGCTCTTATTTGCCAAATCAGTGTGATTCCATATAAATTTTCAGTTCATTTTTGATGCAACCACCGAATTTAATCCACAATTAAGCTAATCGAAGCTTCGTCAAAACCACCATGAATATGTTAGATACCGTCCGAATACTGAAGGCAAGCAGCGTCGGGTGTGGTTAGTACTTGGATGGGTGACCGCTTCGGAACACCTTTTTCCAATTTGGTCACTGTACGTCAATTTTCAAGAATTTTCGTAATTAAATTCAAAACGTAGGTCTATGACTCAGATCATGTTGGATTTACATACATCAGAAAAATTATAATTTGAGTATTCTATGAAATCATAGAATCAAGAATAATTATTGAACATTTGAAAAATCATTCTCCGAGGGTATCAGTTTGTCAGAGTTCAGAATGATATCAATGGATTGTTATGATGACACTCAATCTCAAAAAAATTGAATTTGAAATTTGTAATGTAAAGAAATTTTTTTTTCGTTACTCCGAAACAGGCCGATTTTGCTCAATAACGAACTTAACCGAGATACTTATCTCCCAAACCTTTTTGAAAATTTCAACCGTTCGAGAGTTATCGTGGTTACAGAATCGATTTTGACCACGGATTCTTGTTCAGTGAGTCGAACTCAAATGTTTAGGACCATTGTCAGTCGAAAAATCGAAAATTATAGACATTTAGACAAATTGATAAGCACACTGTTCAGGAACAAGAGCGCCAAAAATAATGACTATGACTCGTGTAGGAATACCTATTCTGATAAACGTGCATACAAACATTTTTGATTTGTATACCAATATCCGTGTGTTAAGCACTTGATTCAGAAATGACGATCATCTTTTAAGACAAAGCCCCATTATCGAATGAGATCCCGCCATGAGACAGTTTCAACTCAATGTAATACGCGCTCAATATTATTGTACAATATTTTGATTTGTGCAATATAAATTGATCGTGTGTGGGCGGTATTGAGAGGTTGCGCAATAGCGCAATATATTGCACAACCATCAATATCGCACCAACAAACATATTGTACAATAATATTGACTGTCTAAGGGCCACTGTCAATATATTGTGCAATCCACATTGCACAATAATATTGAGCGTGTATGGGCCACTTAAGGGTAATTTGGCGCTTATGCAATGTGCACATATCTTTCAAATTATACATAGTTGATCCGTTACATCTGATACGAGATTCGATATTCATTGACCTATAACCCAAACACCCTCTTACTTCCCCATATGAAGTATCGAAGATGGAAATGTATACCAGATTCCAGATTTAAACTCTCTATAGATCAAATCTATATTGTTCAAAATATTAGGAAAAATATTGTTTGCTGGAAGCTAAGTCGTGAGTTCAGTACCTGAATGGGTGACCACTATAGCTATAAATTTGCGCCAAAGTAGACTGACCTCACGTCAGAGCTTTTTCAATTATTCCTCTTTCAATGAGACCAATTATTTTTTTGGCGCGTATGTTCTGGGGAATATCTCGTTATCATTTTGCCCAAATGTCTGTATTTTTTGCCGAAAATGGTCTCAAACGATTGGGTTCGACTACCTGATGAAGAATTCGAGGTCAAATTTAATTATGTCCTGCCGGCCGTCCGTTGCCACGATAACGACTTGAAATTTTCGGGGTAGGTGGCGCATCCCAATACGACGGACAGGTTCGTTAATGGGCATAATCGGACGAATGATTTCCGAGTAATAATTTTGTTTTCAACTAATACAAATCCAATCGAATTGAAACTTGATGAGTAGTTGTAGAATACACATCCAAGGTTGCTTGTGAAATTTTGTGAGAATCATATAAACGAAAAATTATAAAAAAAGTATTATTTATGTCACTATGACCTGAGAACGAAAAGAGATAGGCTAGGTTGTGCATCTGCGACTTTTGAGTATGTTCTTAGGCATAATCGGCCAAACGGTTTTGGAGCTATACGCTACTGAAATTTGGTTGAAATTTGCTCAATAACTAAAAAAATACAGAACCGATAGAATGCCAACACATGAACTTTTGCAAAATTTCGTGAGAATCCTATGCCTAGAAATTTTTTAAAAAGTCATTGAAAAAAATTCTATATATCAGATACTGTTCATCCGACATCGCTGAAATTTCGCGAGATCCTTCAAAACCGAATTCTACTGCCAAGTTGCAAGTTTGAACACGATTGGATCTATATTGTTGGATATCCATGCAGCCTTGTATGGGTTCAGTAGCTGGAGGAGTGAATGTTGCCTCGATAACTTTCGAGAGAAATAAGATAGGGACTTGCAATTTGCAGGGCAGGTTGCACATCCCAATAGGAGAGTTATATTCGTTATTGGGCATAATCGGTTTCAGAGTTATACCCACCTGGAATATAATAGAAATGAAGCTTGGTAACTAGTTATAGAATATCGACATAAAGACGTGTGTAAAATTTCGGGAGAACCGTACCCCTAGAAAATTTTAAAAAACTTGCGAAAGTCAGGAGCTTTTGCGCGTATGCTTGATTAAGAGTGTCCAATACAGGAGACTGGACAAAAGAACATACCTGCAAGAGCTCCTGCCTTCACGTCAGTGCTTGAACCAATTTTTGAATGAATTATTTTCCTCTTATGGAATTATTTATTAGTCAGTCACGGCGTATTGGTACTCGAAAGTAGTTGTCTGAAAAATTTCAGGAAAACTATCAAAGAAATAAGGACAGTCTTTTTCGGCGTTTTCATGTGATAAAATCTGAGTAGTTTGATTTCCCAATAACTTTTTTTGACGTTTTCTATTTTACAATTCCTAAAGAATTTCGTAATTCAATATTTTACTAATTCTTTATAGAGAATCGATGATATGAAGGTAGTTGAATCAGATATTTGCAAAGTTATAAGTATACTAGATGCAGTACAGCTAACTTCAGATATTTATATTCCAGGAAAATGACAAGAATAATTCCAAGATAGATCTTCACGTAAAGATGAGCAATTAGGTCTATTTTTTAAATGGAAAATAAATAAAAGTAGAATCATTAACTTTCGTTCAATCATTTTAGTGTTGTGAAGAAAAATAATGCCAACATTTTCCGTTCAGAGTACTCATTCAATTCCAAGAATGCATTTCTCTCAATCAGTAAATTTTTACATAATGGGATATTCTATACCGAAAATATGAGCTACTGTAAAGCCTATGAATCTTTTGAATTCACCTATTGATAGTTAACATTTGTTAACAACAACAACGTTACAAACTTCGTGGACAAAATATTATAAATTTTAACGAAATTTTTTATCGGAATCAAATACTCAAGAATGCCATAAAACTTGTCAATACTAATTGCATTGAATCCAATGCTATGATTTGCAGTTTATAATGATAGATTTTCAGTTTTCGAATCGATGTTCATTTATTCCTAGCTAGATCATGAAACTTATACATTAATTCTTGCCTGCTAAATTTGAAGCATGTTGGAATTCCCAGGGTATGTTTATACCTCATCCATTTCATGACATTAACTGCTCATAAATCTAACGGAGGAGTAACAGCTGCATTCCATATATAAGATAATATCAAACCCTCGCACGTTGTGGCCTCCGAAGATCTGACAACCTTGCAGGAGGTAATAGCGTACTACCAATACAAAATATATGCGGAGGATACAACGTCTGGTTCGTATAAGGAAAATTTTTTTGGAGAAAATCATTTCCCCTCTTTAGGAATCCTAATTCTTTATCTTCCCCTCTTTATCTATAAACAAGAATTATTTCGATAGGACATCCCCTTCACCCGGAGGTCAGGTCGCCTTATGAACTTAACGGAGGTGAGAACGAACTACGAATGCATATATATATATATATATATATAAAAATGATAGATATCGGGAGATGGTCTGTATCGGTACAAAAGAAAACTCAGTTACTTCCTTGTTCTTCTCAATTGTTCGTCAAAACAATTGTTGACATCATCAGGAGACACAAACTACAAAAAAAAATGTTCACACAATAACAATTATATAAAAAAAATCATCGCTTGAAAAACTTACGACTGTTAGAGCTTCCCCTCAAACATAATCTGAATTATGATAAAACATAGGTCTTTCTTCTAAAGATAGTCAGAATTATTACACAAAAGTTGCATTTACCAATAATTCGGGAAACTTCAATATCTGTTATCGCTCGAAAATATGACGATTGACAAAACGCAGACAAACATGCTAAGAAAACAAATCAAATCTGTCCGACTGCGCGAAAGCATCCGAGCCGGTTTAAGTGAGTGAGATGGGCAATATGCATGACAAAACAAAGACAGAGGGCTCCAAAAACAAAGAAATTAATTTTGAAAGCGAAAAAAGCATTGTAGGGACATCTATCCGTGGAAACATTACAATCTTTGAAGAATACTACAATAAATATTATTTAAACCTTCTGTATCGGACTTGAAATTAATAGCATGTTTCTCCTTTTTAATATGTAGCATCTCGAGAAAAAGCCTGCTCTTGTACCTTGACTCACGCTCCAATATCGTAACACCCTCGAAATTAAAGATATGGCCCATTTTTTGGTGATGATCAGCTAGAGCACACGAATTCTTCCCAATACGGCAATCACTTTTATGTTGCGTGATGCGATTTTTCAACCATTGTTGGGTTTGTCCAATATACTGTGCCGGACAACCTGTACAAGGTATTCTATATACCGTGTTTGTGACTAAACCGGTGGGAGTTTTGTCCTTCAGTCTAGAAAAGAGACTCGCAATTTTCGTTAGGCTATATTTTGCTATTCTGATTTCAGAAAAATCCCCAAAAAGATTTGTTATCTGGTGGGTAAGAGATTTTACGAAGGGTAGTTTCCTATACTTGAGTGTCTCGACGATATCATCGGTGGGACCGTCATAAAAACTTCTGCTATAAATTATTTTCTTCAAAATAGGCTTGGGATAACCATTGTTTAAAAACAAAACGAAAAGTTTGTCAAGATTTTGCCTTATGAATCTTTCATTAGAGATATGGAGGACTCTATTCCTCATTGCCAATACAGTGTTGAGTATTTGATTGTTGGGGTGACTAGAACTGAAGTTCAAGAAACGTCCGGATGAGGTGGGCTTTTGATACCAATCAAGAACGATGGTGTTCTCGTCGTTTCTAATAACAACAGTGTCCAAAAAAGGTAGTCTGAAGTTGTTTTCTTTCTCGAGTGTAAATTGTAAATGCCTATCGAAGCTGTTAAATGTATCCAGAACAAGTTGTGTGCTATGTTCAGGTATACTGCAAATTAAATCGTCTACGTATTTATAAAAGAAAGGTATCGTAAAGGGGATGGTGGGAATGACCTGGCCAGCAAATAATCAAGGACTACGGTGGCGACAATTGGGCTGAGTGGAGAACCCATAGGTGTCCCAAAAATTTGTTTATAAAAGGCACCGTTAAATCGAAAATAGGTATTATTGAAGACAAAATTTATCAGGGTCATGAAATTGATTTTTGAAAGAGTGGTATGACCGGCAATTTTGTCCCAATCCGAGTCTAATATTTTTTGAATTAATTCCAACGGTATGTTGGTGAACAAAGACACCACATCCAAAGAGACAAGGATATATCCAACTGGCAATTGAATTCCGTCCACGGAATTAACGAACGAGAAGGTGTCCTTTATATTATAAGAATTTCGGTCCCCAAAGGCATTGTTCAGTATCGTAGATAAAAACTTGGAAATGTTGTAAGTGACCGAATCAATTGAGCTGACAATTGGCCGAAGTGGCACATTATCCTTATGGATTTTCGGCAGACAATACAAAGCTGGACAAGATGCATTATGGATGGTCGAAAACTTTAAATCACTGTCGTCGATTTGTCCTTTCGCATGAAAAAATTTTAAAAGGTCATTCAATTTTTTTTGAGTATTCGTGGTGGGATCATTTTTCAATTTTGAGTAAGTTTCAACGTCATCCAAAAGGATGGTAGCCTTCTCAATGTACTCATCCTTATTCATAATCACGGTACAACCTCCCTTATCCGCCTGGACTATTACAATTTCAGGGTGAGACCTCAAAAAATTTTTAGTTTGTTGAAATCTCTTCGCTTTTCATTTATGAATGATGGGATTTTATCACTCTATAAACAACACCTATGGTACTCAAACTGCTAGAATGCTGAAAGAATGGGCTAATACCAACAGAAAATTAGCCAACAAGCTAAACCGTCGAATTTTCCTTCTTCGATGCAGATCTGCCACTGTGTTTCCGAAACATATTCAAGATAGTACTAAGAGTTTGCACAGTTTGCTCTCCGGCGATAATGACATAAAATGTAACAACCGTATTAATAGCTTTTTAGACATGATATGTAGACGCACATTGTCTTTTGAAATTGAACTAACCTGTAATAGCATCTCGAGAATTAAGCAAAAAATTCAATCGTTGAAATCCAGAGCAGGCAATATTCTGCCAGTTGACGTTTTCACAGCGTATGATCAGAGTTTACTGAGAACTTTTGAAGCTTCCTTCAGAAAGAAAAAATTGAGTAATTCCAGAAAATTCACAAAATTGACCCAAAAACATGTCAAAAATAACGTTTTATTCATTGACAATTCGAAGTGGATTAGGAACCTTTCTAATGTTGACATACCTGGGGATATATCTGATTTTCTGTCACTAGGACCGAATTTCAGCGTAGATTGCACTAACTCAAAGGTTTTGATAAGACAATTTATTACAAGTGTTGAAAACATTTTAACAGAAATTCCTTCAGCACATACGGACATCCTCAGGGTCAGGGCAACAGGTTTACTAACAAATTATGCTAATAGAACTAGAGATTGCAAAGCCTCCGTTTTGGCGAAGAGATTTCAACAAACTAAAAATTTTTTGAGGTCTCACCCTGAAATTGTAATAGTCCAGGCGGATAAGGGAGGTTGTACCGTGATTATGAATAAGGATGAGTACATTGAGAAGGCTACCATCCTTTTGGATGACGTCGAAACTTACTCAAAATTGAAAAATGATCCCACCACGAATACTCAAAAAAAATTGAATGACCTTTTAAAATTTTTTCATGCGAAAGGACAAATCGACGACAGTGATTTAAAGTTTTTGACCATCCATAATGCATCTTGTCCAGCTTTGTATTGTCTGCCGAAAATCCATAAGGATAATGTGCCACTTCGGCCAATTGTCAGCTCAATTGATTCGGTCACTTACAACATTTCCAAGTTTTTATCTACGATACTGAACAATGCCTTTGGGGACCAAAATTCTTATAATATAAAGGACACCTTCTCGTTCGTTAATTCCGTGGACGGAATTCAATTGCCAGTTGGATATATCCTTGTCTCTTTGGATGTGGTGTCTTTGTTCACCAACATACCGTTGGAATT
This sequence comes from Halyzia sedecimguttata, assembly GCA_937662695.2. NCBI lineage: Eukaryota > Metazoa > Arthropoda > Insecta > Coleoptera > Coccinellidae > Halyzia > Halyzia sedecimguttata. Next base: position 143,672,750 of record OW569411.2, read on the forward strand.
AATTCAAAAAATATTAGACTCGGATTGGGACAAAATTGCCGGTCATACCACTCTTTCAAAAATCAATTTCATGACCCTGATAAATTTTGTCTTCAATAATACCTATTTTCGATTTAACGGTGCCTTTTATAAACAAATTTTTGGGACACCTATGGGTTCTCCACTCAGCCCAATTGTCGCCACCGTAGTCCTGGATTATTTGTTGGACCAGTTCATTCCCACCATCCCCTTTACGATACCTTTCTTTTATAAATACGTAGACGATTTAATTTGCAGTATACCTGAACATAGCACACAACTTGTTCTGGATACATTTAACAGCTTCGATAGGCATTTACAATTTACACTCGAGAAAGAAAACAACTTCAGACTACCTTTTTTGGACACTGTTGTTATTAGAAACGACGAGAACACCATCGTTCTTGATTGGTATCAAAAGCCCACCTCCTCCGGACGTTTCTTGAACTTCAGTTCTAGTCACCCAACAATCAAAAACTCAACACTGTATTGGCAATGAGGAATAGAGTCCTCCATATCTCTAATGAAAGATTCATAAGGCAAAATCTTGACAAACTTTTCGTTTTGTTTTTAAACAATGGTTATCCCAAGCCTATTTTGAAGAAAATAATTTATAGCAGAAGTTTTTATGACGGTCCCACCGATGATATCGTCGAGACACTCAAGTATAGGAAACTACCCTTCGTAAAATCTCTTACCCACCAGATAACAAATCTTTTTGGGGATTTTCCTGAAATCAGAATAGCAAAATATAGCCTAACGAAAATTGCGAGTCTCTTTTCTAGACTGAAGGACAAAACTCCCACCGGTTTAGTCACAAACACGGTACAAAACCTTGTACAGGTTGTCCGGCACAGTATATTGGACAAACCCAACAATGGTTGAAAAATCGCATCACGCAACATAAAAGTGATTGCCGTATTGGAAAGAATTCGTGTGCTCTAGCTGATCATCCCCAAAAAATGGGCCATATCTTTAATTTCGAGGGTGTTACGATATTGGAGCGTGAGTCAAGGTACAAGAGCAGGCTTTTTCTCGAGATGCTACATATTAAAAAGGAGAAACATGCTATTAATTTCAAGTCCGATACAGAAGGTTTAAATAATATTTATTGTAGTATTCTTCAAAGATTGTAATGTTTCCACGGATAGATGTCCCTACAATGCTGTTTTCGCTTTCAAAATTAATTTCTTTGTTTTTGGAGCCCTCTGTCTTTGTTTTGTCATGCATATTGCCCATCTCAGTCACTTAAACCGGCTCGGATGCTTTCGCGCAGTCGGACAGATTTGATTTGTTTTCTTAGCATGTTTGTCTGCGTTTTGTCAATCGTCATATTTACGAGCGATAACAGATATTGAAGTTTCCCGAATTATTGGTAAATGCAACTTTTGTGTAATAATTCTGACTATCTTTAGAAGAAAGACCTATGTTTTATCATAATTCAGATTATGTTTGAGGGGAAGCTCTAACAGTCGTAAGTTTTTCAAGCGATGATTTTTTTTATATAATTGTTATTGTGTGAACATTTTTTTTTTGTAGTTTGTGTCTCCTGATGATGTCAACAATTGTTTTGACGAAATATTGAGAAGAACAAGGAAGTAACTGAGTTTTCTTTTGTACCGATACAGACCATCTCCCGATATCTATCATTTTTATTAGTAAGTTTGGTCGATAAAAAATATTGTATTTTCATATATATATATATATATATATATATATATATATAGTAAGGTAGGTAAGGGTTCTAAATCGGATGAATAAGCTCAAAGTGGACTCATCTATTTATTGTCAACGTTTCGGCTATACTTCATAGCCTTCTTCAGGACACTGTAAAATATGGTAATTTTAAATTTAGAGACTAACACTTTACAACGAATAGAAGAACTAAAAAACATCTTCCACTCACCAAATACTTGAGGGTGAAGCTCTTAAAACATAATATACTAATGTTACAACAAGTAACAACGTGCCAATCATAGGCTACGATTTTTATTCCATCGGGCAATTAAACAACAACAACTCAACGTGCTTCAGAACAACAATGAAATTTCAGCTCACAACTATACAGGAAAATCAAAATACAAGTAATTACAACTCCGATGCTGCATAATACCTCAAATTATCACAATTTTTAATTATCTACTTGACTGACAAAAAGGCAGAGAACTATTAAAAGACATAACCTATGACACCTCGGCTCCCTCTCACAAAACCGAAATGACAACAGATCTTCTTCTTCACTCAACAGACCTGGCTGGTTTCTATGTTAATCTAACACAGGGTCGGAGTGAGCTCTACAATTCATCAAGTAAGAATATATACTACTAACATTTTTTGTATCTGATCTATGGTTCATAGATGATTGATCCCTCCTTATATGATATACTTCCAAGAAGGATCTCTTTTGAAGGTTTCTCTCCCTTTCCAAAATCGATGCTCTGCTAAAATCCATTACATGATTTTTTTCCCTAACATGCTCTGCTAAAGCACAAGTTTTATCAACATTCTTTATATCGCTCTTGTGTTGACAAATTCTTTTCTTAAGTTGTTGGGACGTTTGTCCAATATAAGTTAAGTCACAAGAGGAGCATGGGATTTTGTACACTACATTACTTAATTTCTCTATGGGGGTGGAAACTTTAGTTGATGAAAATAAATTTTTAAGGAGAAAATCATTTCTGATGGCAATTTTTAGATTATCTCTTCTAAATAGTTTAATTAACGGAGCTGTTACATTTGGAACAAGAGGCAAAGAAGTAAATTGAGGGAGCTCACCATTTTCATTAATGGTTGTGGGTTGTGGTTGACTTTCATGGGATCCTACCTCCCTAATTGAAACGTTGACAATAAATAGATGAGTCCACTTTGAGCTTATTCATCCGTTTTAGAACCCTTACCTACCTTACTGTTAAACATAACACGGAGTTAACTTTTGTCGTATATATATATATATATATATATATATATATATATATATATATATATATATATATATTCTTCTGATCTTGAGCATTACAATTTGTTTTTTACTAACAATAAATCATGTGTATGAAAAAAGTGTTAGCAGAGGTTAGTGTAACGGGGTACCATATAATTTGATATATGATACTAGAGCTTAGGGAAAAAACCTCAGCAAAAAAACCCTATCTCCCCGTTAGTGTTGGGATTTATGAAAATTTAAATTGTTAACAAAATATGCTGAAATATTAAATATTGAAGGGCATCTTTTTCTTTATTATCGCTTCTTCCTTCAACAAGCAGAGAAGATTCTCCAAGGTACCCGAAACCCAATCTGAAAAAGGAAAAGACTACGGGAGAGAACGAACAAATTAAAAATGGAATATTCTATATTTCATTAAATAGATTTTAAACTCGCTACCCATTCTAAAAAAGATTCAGAAACATTATGAATAGCCCTAAAACCATCTTTGAATCTATATATGCGACAATTATTAACTAAATGATCTATGGTTTCCTCTGCTTCCCTGCATTCACAACTAGGACTCTCAACTGAATTCCACCTGAAAAGCATGATGTTGCAACGACCATGACCGGTTCTTGGACGATTCAGAATAGACCATATTCTCCTTGGAAGATCAAACCCCGGAACTCTATTTGAAGGATCAGAAATTCAATCTTTGTTGAATAAATTGCAAGAAATCCATTCAGACCGCCAAACTTCCTTGCCACTTTTATTCGAATTAAGAAAACAGTTGGACCATAAAGGGTTTCGTGACTTCAATCTGGGAATCTTATTGCCTGGAATGTAGGAGATAATCAGAAATGAATTCGGAAAAGAATGAAATTTATTCCAAGAATTTGAAACAGCAGTCTGCCTGCGAATGTGGGGCGGGACAATGTTTGACAAGAACTGGCAACCAATGAATAGGTGTAGATCTAATAGTTCCAGTGATGATTTGCATAGATGAATTCACTGTGCATCAATTTTTTGAGTATGAGCACTATTAAACCAGACAGGGCAACAATATTCAGCGGCAAAAAACCAAGGCTAAGGCTGCCATTCGAAGAGTAGCTGCATCAGCACCCCATGAAGTACCTACTAATTTCTGCAGAATATTATTTCTCGTTTTCAACTTCAGACGCAAGTCATCCAAATGAGCTTTGAAATTCAAAGATGAATCTAGTTTCACTCCTAGATATTTAGGATAAAAATTATGTCTCAAGAAAGAATCACCGAAAGTTACACTCAATGTTCTATATTTTTGGTGATTGTTCCAATGAAAGCAAGAAACTTCAGTTTTATTTTCGAGTAAACGAACCATTTTGCCACACTTTAAATGAGTTTAAAGTTTAAAAATCAAACCATCTTTCCATACCGTGTCATATGCTGCCGACAAATCCACAAATGCTGTTCCTGTTTTCATTTTACTATTGAAACCTCTTTCGATATAAGTAGTTAGACTAAGAACCTGATCACAACAATTTCTATTTTTCCTGAAGCCCGCCTGGCAATTCTGTAGAACGTATTCTACAGACGATTCAATCCTAAAAAGAATCAATCTTTCTAAAATTTTAAAAGGAACACTCAACAGACTAATGGGTCGATAAAGGCTTGGATCAGAAGAATCCTTTCCACGTTTTAAAATTCCTATGACTTTTGCTTTGCGGAATTCTTTTGGAATATTTCCTGTATTCAGAATATTATTATAGAATGATAATAACCTGGGCAAGGCTTTTTTGCCCAAGTGTTTGATGAATTCAGGATAAATTCCGTCAAATCCTGCTGCTTTTCGAGATTTAGTGCATTTAAGTGCTGCTTTTAATTCATCCAAGTTGAAGATATTCGAGATACTGTCTACAGATGAAGATGATGTCCTAAATTTGTGCAAATTATACTTCATATTCTTGATTTTTGATTTTGAAATTTCAACCGAATTGGAAACATCAACTAGTCGACGAGCAATCAATTCAGGATCAATTTTGGAAGATGACAATGTTAGAGGAGTAGCCTCCCCTAATTTTCTCAAAACATCCCATGTACTCCTACTCGAATGTGTGAAATTCATATCGGAAACTAATTAATTATCTCCATTCAATAAACTTTGTATCAAAAGACTCCGTTGTGAGAAAATAAGTTGTCATCAGTGGCATACTCTTTGACACTCTTAAGGATAAGTGTCAGGTGAGAATTGCAAAACGAGTATTCGTTCGTGATGATTACAAAAACGCATGATAATCGTTCGTAATGTTGACCTCAGAATAGGTCCCCTGCCCTCTTACATCATTCGCTATGAGTTCGTATGCCGTCCACACTGTTTACGCTAAATTACACGTAAACTTACTCTACACGTTACACCCGTCTGGAGCCGGCTTTAGAGCTTGAACCTTAGACCGATTGTTTTGGGACAGCATTGGGGAATTTTTAGGTCTCGCTCAACACTGATTGAATCTCTGGATTCAGAAGCCATTTTTAATACACAATTCGCGTAACTTCCGTATCGATATTTCGTAAACTTAAACCTCATTTCTCACTCCCAAATCACATTGGGGTCACTAATTTGAGGTGCTACTTATACTAAATATATATACAAAAATATATTCCTTCGGACTATCACACGAAACTGAGAAAGTATACAATCTGGAAATTAATTCTCAATTAATACAGAATGTGATGATGATGCTGAAAATTCAACTTAATTTTCAAAAATATCGATTATTATAGAATATTCTGATATTAAATTATAACGTAAATTTCCATGTTTTCATTCTTTTATGCAATAGAAAGTGAAGCATATACCTATCTATGGGAGATGATAGCCTTACATAAGGGTCTTGTAGCGCTCTGCGAACATCTGAAGTCCTGCATAATCATCACTTGGATTGGCCAAACCTGGTTTTGAAAAAACCCTTCTAGTCTCATGATCAATGACATTTTCTTCTTGAATTCCAATATAGAAGGGTTTTCTAAAAAAATGAGTGATAATGTTTAGAAATTACCATAGGCACTTCATCTTCAAGAGATCCATGCAGCTACAGAGGAGTTTGTTTGTGGGAAGGGACTTTTGAAAGGTTATGTATTATTTTCAGTTTGTGCGTTTTTCTCCTCTTGTCTCTTCATTTTTCTGGTTTAGTTTCGGAGAGGTCTTGGAGAAACCTCTCCGTTAGGTGAAGAAGGAATTCATATTGAAGAAGGAAATGCCAACCAATATTTAATATTTCAGCAAATTTTATAAACAAATTCAATTTTAACAGAGATTGGGTTTTTTGCTGAGGTTTTTCCCTAAGCTCTTGTATCATGCGTCGAGTTGTATGGTACCCTGTTACACTAACCTCTGCTAACACTTCTGAAGCTGTCAGTCAAAAGAGTATTCTGACTATTTTTTTTTCCTCATTCCAGTTCGAGGGAAATCAAATGGATGGATATTCTAGAACATAACAGTATAACTTCAATTACGATTTCACCGGAAGAAAATCAAAAGTGAGTATGAAAAAGCAAAATTGATATTTCCATATAGAATGATTCATACAAAACATATTTTATTAATGGATAATTGAGTTAGATATCCAATGTTAGAAATTATCATGTAAAAGTTATGCTGAGATCTCGAAAATCACTGAAAGGAAAAAATAATCGTTTGAATTGTTGACCTTTGTACAGCTCATCAACTGGATTTCGGATTATTTCGATTTTTTGTGGGTGTCCTATCACTATTACTCTCTTCAAAAGCAGAGTATCATATCCAATATAAAAAATTGTTTCCAGATCAGTTGTAAAAAGTCAATTATAAATTTTTTGCGTGCATGTTCTAGGGAATGGCGTGCTATCATTTTACGCAAACGCTAGTCGTCCGTCCGGACGGTCGTTGCCACGATAACTTCCGAACGGAAAGAGATAGCGACTTGAAATTTTTAGGGTAGGTTGCGCATTCAAATCTGATGGACAAGTTCGTTAATGGGCCTAATCAGCCGAACGGTTCCTGAGTACAAAGTTTGTTTTTGAAAAATACAAAACCGTTCGAATTGAAACTTGGTGGTTAGTTGTGCGGAATTTCGTTCGAATCATATCTCTAGAAAATTTTAAAAAATCATGAATAGGTGCGCATGAAAAAATATTATGTATCTCAGAAACCATCCTTCTGATATTGCTCAAATTTTGCAACAGCCTAATCCTAATTCTTAAGTCAAGTTTAAAATTTTAACACGATCAAATCTATGTTGTAGGAGTTATAGATGAAATACTGGGAACTGAGTATCGTTGGGCGAGTTCATTTTCTGACAAAGGACGTTTAGAAACTTACTTAGGGAAATTTGTGTAAATGAGGGGATGTCCCGAGGAAAAAAGGTGGAAAAAGAGGGGATTTTGAGGTTACGGGGGAAAAGGGGATGGTTGAAATTGCCAATAAGGCTATAGTGGTGTTCCATATAATTAAAGAAAAAATCCGAAAGTCACGTATTTTTTCTAAGTGAATTGGGACTTTTCAGAATTTATTTTAAACTTAAAGAGTCGTTTCGAGGGGGGTCAAAGCACGCGACCGAAACTTTGGAACGGTAAGAAGCGAAAGCTGAAGTTGAAATTTCAATATCTATTACCATTTTTGAAGGATTTACGAAAGAAATTTTGTTCAGGTCTGGACCTCAAATCGCGACAAAATCGATAGACGAAGAGTAGAGTGATATGGAAGTACGCTCCAGGAGGACAAGTAGGATTTGATCGCGGTTTCTCTTTTTGAAATTGAGGTAAGGAAAAGTGATATTTTTCGGAAGAATTTCAATTTCTTTCGACTCATCAAAAAAATCAACATCTGTCAGGTTCGATTAGAATAGGCAATTCTTGAATTTCACCAAATAACTATCAACAAAATAATTCTCTCGATTTTCGTTGAGCGTCTGAAGAAAAGGTCTGATATAGACTCCGAAACGTTACGCTATAGTTGTTTCTTCGTTGATGTTGTTTCGTTGTCGTTTGTTAGGCAACATTGTTCAATTGATTGCTTCTGACAAATATCCTGTGTTTCTTACGCAGAAGCAAATCACAAAATAATTAATTTTTATTTTATAGATATTTTTCAGAGTTTGGGAGAGAAAACCCAGAAAAAAACCGTTGAATAATAGAATAGGCAAGTTTTTGAATTTTTCACTCGAAATATGCCGATACGGACTGTTTTCGAACGGGACGTTAGTCGAAAGGTGGAGATTAGGGATAAATACCGTCGAATAATATCTAACATGATGATATCTTACAGAAATTATAAGGCTGAAAAATTCGACATCACTGACGTGAAGTCAGTACTCTTTGGCGCGCGTGTTCACGGTGGCTAATTTGAATTGAATGATGAGTACTTCAAGCTCAGTAGATAGAGCGAGCCGAAAATCTACTCAAAGGATAGTGGACACCATTCACTGTCGGTTCAAAAATTAACAGTGCTGTATCTAAGCTACCATCAGGATAGAGTAACAAAGTTGGAAAAGAACACAACTGACTCTCCTTAGTCGCACAAGCTCCTAGAAGATTTGGGAGGGTCAGTATAATCCTAATCATGTTTATAGCACGCGCGCCAAAGCAGATTGACTTTTTACACTTTTTCTTTCATTGTTAAGTCAATCTGCTTTTGCGCGCATGCTATAAACATGATTAGGATTATACTGACCCTCCCAAATCTTCTAGGAGCTTGTGCGACTAAGGAGAGTCAGTTGTGTTCTTTTCCAACTTTGTTACTCTATCCTGATGGTAGCTTAGATACAGCACTGTTAATTTTTGAACCGACAGTGAATGGTGTCCACTATCCTTTGAGTAGATTTTCGGCTCGCTCTATCTACTGAGCTTGAAGTACTCATCATTCAATTCAAATTAGCCACCGTGAACACGCGCGCCAAAGAGTACTGACTTCACGTCAGTGATGTCGAATTTTTGGGAGGGTCAGTATAATCCTAATCATGTTTATAGCACGCGCGCCAAAGCAGATTGACTTTTTACACTTTTTCTTTCATTGTTAAGTCAATCTGCTTTTGCGCGCATGCTATAAACATGATTAGGATTATACTGACCCTCCCAAATCTTCTAGGAGCCTGTGCGACTAAGGAGAGTCAGTTGTGTTCTTTTCCAACTTTGTTACTCTATCCTGATGGTAGCTTAGATACAGCACTGTTAATTTTGGAACACACAGTGAATGGTGTCAACTATCCTTTGGGTAGATCTTCGGCTCACTCTATCAACTGAGCTTGAAGTACTATCATTCAATTAAATTAGCCACCTTGAACACGCGCGCCAAAGAGTACTGACTACACGTCAGTGCTTTTTTTTTCACGTTACTTTAAAAAATATAGCTATCAATACAGTTTGGCTGTTAGCTTTACCGTAGATCGAAAAAAATTGCGGTTGTGGGACCTCCGTTAGGAACGCAAATGCCTCTTCTCCAAATCCGAACGTATTTTAATATAGATCTACCGAGTATAATTATTTATCAATTTTCCTCATGGCTACCATACAGACATTTCAACTCGGAAACAACGCTATTTCCCCCAAACTCACTAGTGTCCGTGCACTGAATTGACATGAATATTCTTTTAAAACCTCACAATATCGGCCCATTACTCCCAGTATAACCCAAACAACCCAAAACCATTCACTTCACGTCTGCGCATGCGCAATATACTCTTGGCTGCAAGTCCTCCCAAAATTACACACCTCACAAAAAACTCCGATTCTTCAACACTAGTGGTTCAGGAGATATCGCTTCTTGAATCCACGCATGCGCAGACCCTCACCAGGGGATTCTATAGAGGAATAGCATCCGACGCGCCAAAACCCAAATCCTCTCTGACGACAGCACCAGCAGTTAAATCACTGATGGTCTGCTCATGCGCATAACGAAAAATGACTGTAAGGTGTAACATCAATTTCAAAATTAGCCCCAGGGCCACGGTACGGACACTTCAACTCGGAAACAACGCTACATTCCCCAAACTGACTTGTCCTTGCACTGAATTGCTATGAATATTCTTTCAAAACCTCACAATATCGGCTCAGCACTCCAAACATAACCCATACAACCCAAAAACAGTCACTTCTCTTCAACGCATGCGCAACCTACTTGCGGCTGCAAGTCCTCCCAAAATCACAAACCTTACAAAAAACCCAATTCTCCAACACTAGTGATTCAGGAGATATTGCATCTACAATCCACGCATGCGCAGACACTCACCAGTGGATTCTATGGAGGAGTAGCATCCGCCACCCCAAAATCCCAATCCTCTCTGACGAAAACACCAGCAGTTAAATCACTGATGGTCTGCTCATGCACATAACGAAAAATGCCCTTAAGGGGTAACATCGATTTCAAAATAAGCCCCAGGGCCACAATACGAACACTTCAATTCGGAATAAACGCTACATCCCCCAAACTGAATTGTCCGTGCACTGAACTGCCATGAATGTTCTTTTAAAACCTTACAATATTGGCTCAGTGCTCCCAACATAACCCATACAACCCAAAAACAGTCACTTCTCTTCTGCGCATGCGCAATCTACTTGCTGCTGAAAGTCCTCCCAAAATCACACACCTTACAAAAAACTCCGATTATCCAACACCAGTGGTTCAGGAGATATCGCATCTTCAAACCACGCATGCGCAGACCCTTACCAGGGGTCTATGGAGGAATAACATTCGCCACCCCAACACCCCAATCCTCTACGACGAAAACACCAGCAGTTAAATCACTGATGGTCTGCTCATGCGCATAACGAAAAATGCCCGTAAGGGGTAACATCAATTTCAAAATTAGCCCCAGGGCCACGGTACGGACACTTCAACTCGGAAACAACGCTACATCCCCCAAACTGACTTGTCATACACTGAATTGCCATGAATATTCTTTTGAAACCAAGCAATATCGGCTCAGCATTCCCAACATAACCCATACAACCCAAAAAGAGTCACTTCTCTTCTGCGCAAGCGCAATCTACTTGCGGCTAAAAGTACTCTCAAAATCACACACCTTACAAAAAACTCCGATTCTCCAACACTAGTGGTTCAGGAGATATCACATCTTTAATCCACGCATGCGCAGACCCTCAACAGGGGATTCTATGGAGGAATAGCATCCGCCACCCCAAAATTCCAATCCTCTCTGACGAAAACACCACGAGTTAAATCACTGATGGTCTGCTCATGCGCATAACGAAAAATGACTGTAAGGTGTAACATCAATTTCAAAATTAGCCCCAGGGCCACGGTACGAACACTTCAAATCGGAAACAACGCTACATCCCCCAAACTGACTTGTCCTCGCACTGAATTGCTATGAATATTCTTTTAAAACCTCACAATATCGACTCAGCACTCCCAACATAACCCATGCAATTCAAAAACAGCCACTTCTCTTCTGCGCATGCGTAATCTACTCGCGGCTAAAAGTCCTCTCAAAATAACACACCTTACAAAAAACTCCGATTCTCCAACACTAGTGGTTTGGGAGATATCGCATCTTTAATCTACGCATGCGCAGACCCCCATCAGGGATCTGGATTCTATGGAGGAATAGCATCCGCTACCCCAAAACCCCAATCCGCTCTGACGAAAACTACAGCAGTTAAATGACTTCTCATCTGCGCATGCGCACAACGAAAAATGCCCGAAGGGCAGCTTGAACCTCAAAAAAATAGGTTTCGGCAATTTAAGCAAAGTATTCCGCAAAATAGTAGAAATTTTTTTATTTTTTCATGTCACGTGATCTTCACGAAATTTTGCAAAAGTGTTTGCATTGGTCTTGTGCATCTAACCACTGAGTTTCAATTTAATCAGATTAGTATTTTTCGAGTTATCGTGAATACAAAATTTTAAAATTTTTGAAATTTTTTTTTGCCACTTTAGGGCCGTCCGGTCATTACAAAACTTCGCAGGCATATAAAGGTGATGATTCTACAATACGATGCCAAATTTCAGAAATATCGAGTGATCAGTTCCGGAAATATTCATAAAAAACGTTTTGACTAAAAACGGCCTTAACTCCGAAACGGCTCAGTGGATTTCGCCCGTTAACGAACTTGTCCGAGATATTTACGCTACAAAACTACCCTGCAAATTTCAACGCACTAAGTCGTACCGTTCGAGAGTTATCGTGCTAACGGCCGTCCGGACCGGACGGACAGAATTGAATTTGACCTCGAATTCTTCATCAGGGAGTCGAACCCAATCGTTTGAGACCATTTTCGAAAAAAAATTCGAAAAATACAGACATTGTGACGAAATGATAGTACGCTGTTCCTTGCGGAACACTCGCGCAAAAAGGGTAAAAGTAATAACATTCATTCATATACCCCTTTCATCGCATATTCTACATACAGCTATTGTAGTACATGGTTAATATGTTGACTAATCAGCTGAAGGTTCCGGGCTCACTTCCCGTAGCTGTAACTTTTCTTTTTAATCTTTTTGTGCGCATGTTCTGGGAAGGAGGATGCAATCATTTTCCCCAGATATCTGTAACGTTCGAAAATGAATTCAAACGATTAGGTTCGACTCTCTGATGAAGAAATCGAGGCCAAATTTGATTCTCTCCAGCCAGTCGCTAAAAAAATTGAAAAAAAAAATTATTAAAAATATTACGTATCCCCCGATTACTTGAGAATGGAAAGAGAAAGCGTTTTTTAGGGTAGGTTGCGAATTGGAATGCGTCATTTGACTTTGTTAATAGGCAGTATCGGCCAATCAGTTTAGGAGTTAAATTAATCTAAAGTTTACTCAAAAAATACTAAACCGATCCTAAAAGAACATGGTAATTAGTTGAAGATTGCCGACGCGCAAATTACTGCGAAATTCCGTGAAGATCGTATCACTAGGAAATTTTAAAAGACTCATTGCAATCAATTGAAAAAAACTCTATATATCAGTGATCATCGTGAAGTCAGGAGCTGGAGACTCTCGAATTTACCATGGTAAATTTGATTTAGAGTGTCCAATACAGGACTAAGGACAATAGAACATAAGTGCAAAAGCTCCTGACTTCAAGTTAGTGCTTGAACCAATTTTTTTAAGCACAGTTGACTTCAAATAAAATTTGAAACTACCTTCGATTCACTTACACAAATTGCCAGTTAGCATCACTAGCGGACGAACAGAAATATGAAGGATTGAAAAAATAACACGGAATGATGAAATAACACGGATGAGGAAATTATATGTTCAGAACGGAATTTCTACATAAATTTGTGCAAATAATAGTGCATTATCCAATGAAGAGAAGAAGTGTGACTTTCCATGGCATTCACTTCGTTCCACGGGTAATAAAAGACAAGCATTGAAAAGTCTCTTCTCCTCCAAATGGAATTTGCTATTTTCTTCAAGCGGTTCTAATTCTGTATTGAAGACGAAATAATCTAATTATATTCTGCTTTTTGTTCGATCTATTCCCGATTAAAGACGTCAAATTATAGTTAGTCACGGTTGTTATGTTCATATATGTAGTGCGGTTGGCTCAGTGGTAGAGTAATTGACTTGGGAGCGGAAGCCCCAAGTTCAATTCCGAGGCTAGGAAAGAAATTTTCTTGTCACGGTAATCGCCACCATTCGCTGGTGGGTCAAAAATTAACAGTGCTGTGCCTAAGGTGGCGTAAGAACACAGTAACAAAGCCTACACAGAACACAACTGGTTCTCCTTACTCGGTCAGGCTCTTAGAGCTTTTGAGGGGTCTCCTTGTGGAAGATCCAGGAGGATCAGTATAATAATAATAATAAATAATAATGTGGTTTTTGCGGTTGCTATGCAAAAATAAATTTTCACAGAAATAAATATGGGCGTTAGTTTTGGTTTCATCTCAGCACTTTTTCCTCCAGCGGAGCGAAAAGGAAACGCAAAACTGCGGAAGAGAAATTGATCTCCACTGTTATCGTGTCAATCAAAATATGAAAATGTTATTGCACGTTTGCAAAAATGTTATTTATTTAGCCTTCTTTTCAATTTCCTCTCACAATGAGTGAACTGTGAAAGTGCGAGAGGCAATTCAACATATGTGATATTCTTCATAAAAAATGCCTGCCTACTTAAGGAGCTTCGAAGTGAAGTACAATATAGTATTATTACTAATTGTATTTATGTCATGCCCCATTTTTGCAAGTTTTTATAGGAAGTCGGCGGAATTATCTCCGTCTAGGTACAGGAATTTAGAAGGTAGGGATTTGCGTAGGAACGTAGAAGAGGGTTGATTCTATGGAAGTGCATAAATTTCGTTGCCCACTTCGGAATGTGAGTATTTTTAAAAATTCAAGAAAAACGTAAATTTTTCCGGAGATTTCTCGATATTTTCGACCAACCAAAAAATTCGAGTACTGTCAGATAGGAACGGAATGGACGAGTTCCGACATTTTTTACGCTTAATGGATCGGACCATTCTCGAACGGAAAACATGGCAAAAAGTGAAGATGAGAAAAGAAAATCGTCTAATAATACCTATCCTTGTACAAGACTGTAAAAACCCTTTTTCGCGATGTAGGGCAAAAATATAGGGCGCTGTATGCGTTATTTTTTGCCCCAACGAACGGCATTTGAAGTGCCATTCGTCCGTTGTCACAATAAATTTCAAATAGAAAGAGATAGCGACTTACAATTTTCAGGTCAGGTTGCGCATCCTTATTTGACGATTGAGTTCGTTAATGGGAGTAACCAGTCAAACGGTTTTGATGTTATAACCATCCGAAATATTGTTTCCTCGATAACTCAAAAGATGCTGATCCGATAGAATTTAGACTTGGTAATTAGTTGTGGAATTCCAAAGCGCAAATTTTACGGAAATGTTAATTTGATCGTATCATTAGAAAACACAAATCGTGTTTATAGCACACGCGCCAAAGCAGATTCACCTCACGTCAATGCTTTCTTAACCTTTTTCTTTCATTGTGATGTCAATCTGCAATTGGCGCACGTGTTATACAGGGGTGTTGCGGATGCTGATTATTTCACATCCACGGATGCGAATGCGGATGCGGAGTTTTGAAAGCTCACATCCGCGGATGCGGATGTTTAAGATATTTTCTAAATAAAGTCTATTAATGAAGAATTAAAACAATGATAACTTAATTATTAACATTTTTATTGTAAGTAATAAGTATCTATTTTTATATTAAACACCTACTGGTTCTTTTATTAGTAAGTGAAATTAAAAGTAGGAGCATTATACTTAATAAACAGTAGTATTGCCGCCTTTCCTGATTCAAGGCGATTACGCTATCGGCTATAATACCTTAAATTCTTCTCGATGAACACTCCACCAATTTAGAGGATTTTCATCCATATTTATTCTTTTTGTAGTACGGTAAGCAAGTAACTCCTCTTTGAGTACAGCTTCATTACTACCTTTTTCGGGCATTTCTGTACTCTCGTCTTCACTTGACGAATCTATCATCATAGCAAGGTCGTTTTGTAAACATGGCTTTCTGTTGAAACCTGATGTCCCTGGTCCTAGTTGTTCCATATCATTTTCCGTGCAATCAGATACTTTGAGTCTTTTAGCTCTTTTGGTATTGGTATTAAGAGATACGGAAACGTCATTCTCAGTACCTATATATCATATTTAAAATGTCATCTTTAATCCTTTCTTCAGTCACCGGTGTAAAAATTTGTGGTGCATCCGCATGAAGATCCGCATTGATCAATGCGGATGCGGATGCAGATGCAGATGTCCAGCTCTATGCGGAAGTTCCACATTTTCGGATGCGGATGTGAATGTTTGCAACATCCCTAGTTATAAACATTATTTTGATTATACTGAACCCCCTAAGTCTTCCCCAAGGAGATGCCTCAGAAGCTCCTAGGAGCTTGTGCGACTAAGGAGAGGCAGTTGTGTTCTTTAAAAAATTTGTTACTCTGTTCTTACGGCAGCATAGACACAGCACTATTAATTTGTGACCTGACAGTGAATGATGTCCACTACCCTCTGGGTAGATCTCCGGCTCGTTCTATCCATTGAGCTTGAAACACTCATCAGTCAAATCAAATTAGCTAACGTGAACACCCGCGCCAAAGAGTACTGAGTTCATGTCAGTGCTTTATAACACGCTTTTATTAGCTTGGGTTGTATCTGACTATGTATGTAACGGAATCTTTGAACTTAATTTTCACCAGTATCCAGAAGTCTGATTAATTTGAAACTTTGCATACGTATCAAGAACCGATGACAATGCAATAATTTGATAACAGTTTCCCATTATCCTTATTATCCACAAAAATTGATTATTATTTATAGCATATTATCTCATACCGGGCACCTCCGCCAATTTGCAACGTGATGTTTCAGGTCCAGTTCATATTGATGCGATATCGCATGAGCGACAAGCGCAGACAGATACTCCGCCGTATTCACAAAGCATTCAATCTCCGTTAAGTCCTAACTGAGGTCCTCAGTTAAGAATAAATTTGAATCGCAACCTCAGTTAAAGTATTTAACGGTGGTGAAACTGGCCTGTTTCACGTTGATTTTCACTTTAGCTAACTGAGGTTCCGATTCAAATTTATCCTTAACTGAGTACCTCAGTTAGGACTTAACGGAGATTGAATGATTTGTGAATACGGCGGACTATCTGTATCTCATGTACAAAATCTCACAGAGTGGAGCCTGTCTATCGCAAGGCGATTTGTCGCATGCGATATATCATTTTGGGCTCATATTCTAACAGTTCTAACATGTTCTAACAGTTTCCCATTATCCTTATTGGGACCGCCAGGATTAATAAAATTTTGAATGAAATGATGGGATTGCGAAATAATTTGTGAGACATTTCAATACCACATGTCAACAAATAACTAATTGATAAATCGAACTAAAAAATGAAAAATAAATAATAGTTTAAAAAAACTAAAAAAACACGCTTTTATAGCTAACCGAACTAAAAATTAGAAAATAATTTTTAATTTCAGAGAGTTTATAATACAGTAGTAGAAGATCGAACAATCAATCAGAATTTATCACCTCAAAATAAAATTATAATAAAGTTTAAGTTATTAACAAAAGAATTCAATTCAGAGTAAAAAGCGTGGGGTGCATTTTACTACTTTTCATAACTCTCTTCTCATAGATAGTTGCCAATAGAATGGTTGCTACATTTACTTTATCAAGCACCCCACGCTGTTTACTCTGAATTGAATTCTTTTGTTAATAACTTAAACTTTATTATAATTTTATTTTGAGGTGATAAATTCTTATTGATTGTTCGATCTTCTACTACTGTATTATAAACTCTCTGAAATTAAAAATTATTTTCTAATTTTTAGTTCGGTTAGCTATAAAAGCGTGTTTTTTTAGTTTTTTTAAATTTATTATTTTTTCAAGTTCCTTCAACATATCTGGCTATCGATACAGTCTGGCAATTAGTTTTACCGTATATCTAAATAGATCAAATGTGGTTACGGAAACCCCTTTGGGAACGCAATAGCTCGCGCCTTTTCTCCAAATCCGAACGTAATTTAATATGAATCTTCCGAATATAGTTATTTCTAAATAGGCCGCATGACAACGATATAGACAATTAAACTTGGAAACAACGCTATTTCTTCGAAACTGACTTGTCGGTGCACAGAATTGCCATGCAATTTCTTCTTCCTGTACCTCCAAACCCCGATACTCTCAGACAAAAACTCCAGCAGTTGAATTACTTCTTGTCTGCTCATGTGCATAACGTTAATGCCCCTAAGGGGTAACATGAATTTCAAAATCAGCCCCAGGGCCACACTACGGATACTCTAACTCAGAAACAACGCTATTTCCCTCAAACTGACTTGTCCGTTCACTGAATTGCCAGGAATATTCTGTTAAAATCTCACAATAGTAGCTCAGCACAAGACCCATGACTGATAGTCTTAATCCATGAGCACTTGACGTAAACCACTCCCAACATAAGCCATACAACCAAAACACAGTCACTTCTCTTCTGCGCATGCGCATTCCACTTGCGGCTGAAAGTCCTCTCAAAATCACAAATCCGATTCTCCAACACTAGTGGTTCACGAGTAATCGAATCTTGAATCCACGCATGCACAGACTTTCACCAGAGGTTTCTATGGAGGAATAGCATACTCCACCCCAAAACTCCAGTCTTCTCAGACGAAAACTCCAGCAGTTAAATCACTTCTCATCTGCACATACGAATAACCAAAAATGCACGATAGTGGCAGCATGAACTTCAAAACATTGGTTCGAGCCCTGTGGATAGGAGCTTTTTGGCGCTCTTGTTCAAACAGACAAATTATATCTCCGAAAGTATTGGTTTCACCGAGTTGGGAATTATATCAATCGATTCCTACGATAGAACTGCATCATGAAAGAAATTAAAAGAAATGGTTAAAAAATTATCTTAAAAAAAAAAACAATCTACAATCTTCAATGCTTGAGTGCTTAAAAAATTGTCCTTAATTTTATTTATCAAGATTGAAGGAGCAATCTGCAATGATTCAACCTCATGGAATGGGTTGTTGCAATTGACACTCGGTGCATAGTTTTCACAACTCGAAGTACCTAAGGAAAGTATCATCGAAATGTCTAGAGCAAGGCTAGAGACAATCACAGCAGATTCTCCATTTATTCCTAATATTTGAGTAGGTAGTGGATTACGAACAAATTATTTCAATAGTTCAAAATATATTAATAAAAATGGGTTCAAGCCCTGTGGACAGGAGCTTTCTGGCGCTCTAGTTCAAACAGACAAATTATATCTCCGAAAGTATTGGTTTCTCAGAGTTGGGAATTATATCAATGTATTCATATAATAGAACTGCATCCTAAAAGAAATTCAATTCAAATAATAGTTTATTTATCAAGATTAAATGGGTCAAGGTCAATTCGTGGTCACTTTGGTGATGGTATTCGTGACCTCTTTAGATTGAATATCAACAATTTGAGAGGACACCGTTTTAAGTTGTCGAGGGAGAATTTTGGAACCACCCAGCGGCAGAATTTTCTCTCAAACAGAATCTTCGAGAGGTGGAATCGTTTGCCGAGTTGCGTGGTCGATGCTGGGACTGTCAACGGATTCAAGAATGCCCTGGACCTTTACGATGCAGGTTCTACTCGTGAACATTTTTTGTAATATGTGAATATATTAGTTTTGAGTTTATAGGAGATTCCTCTACTCTTGTTCATTAAATAATAATAATAATAATAATAAAATAATAAATGAGCAATCATGAGAATGAGAAAAGCACCATGGAAGAAATCAAATTAAATCTGGCCAATTTTGCCCAATAACGAACTTAACCGAGATATTCATCTCCCTAAACTACTCTGAAAATTTCAACTACCTACCTCATTCCGTTCAAGAGTTATATCTATGTCTATGGATGAAAAGCAGTCTCACTACTCTCAGATCTCTTACTTCATGTTCAGTTCCGAAATGTAAGAATTTTCTGAGAAAAACTCATTTCGGAGCAAACAACTGAGATTTTTCTCACTTCGCTCACAATTCTTCGATTGATTAGATAAGGTCTCAGGAACATCATTTGACATTATGACAATTCATATTCATACATAGAATAATATCATTCTGTGACACCGTTGAAATACGATTTATTATTGAAATTTTGAAAAATCATATCTCCGAAATATTAGCTTGTTAGAGTTAAAAATGATATGAGTGGATTCTAATGATAAAACTTTTTATTAAAAAAAATTTAATTTGGAATTTGTTTCGTAAAAAAAAAATTTTTTTTTTGTTACTCCGAAACCATCTGTCCGATATCGCCCAATAACGAAGATATTTATCCCCCAAACCTACTCTGAAAATTTCAACTCTCTAGCTCATTTCGTTCGAGAGTTATCGTGCCTACGGCCGGCCGGCCGGACCGGCCGGACAGAATGAATTTCGACCACGGATTCTTGATCAGTGAGTCGAACCAAATCGTTTAAGACCATTTTCATCGAAATATTCGAAAATTACAGACATTTGGGCAAATTGATAAGCACTCAGTTCCGAGGTCTAGAGCACCAAAAAACTATCCTCTTTTCGTAATTAGAACTTTAATAGTTCATATCACTAACACATTTTTTTCTGTATTATGAACCTTAACTCAAGAAAAAATGATTGATACACGAATGTTGATCCATATTCCACCAGGCTCCCGTTGCGGAAAACTCAAAACATAGATCCCTGCGTACATTCTTTGTACCAAACGTGACTAATTGCAGAATTCTATTTTGAATTCCTCGCAGACGCCACGAGGAACGTGAAAACGCCCTGCTTTTAGTGCGCAATACGCAGAAATGAATAAAGCAAATGAGTGAGTTTCGCTTTTATGGAAAGCTAACCACTAGACATGAATAATAATAGGACTAGCAGGGACCGCAGTTAAGAGTCATCCACAAAGTGTAATTCCATCAACGCTGACTAGCAACATACCGCGGTTTCATCCTTATTAGGAATCGTCAGTGGTGCATAAGTCAACCACCGATGGAAGAATACACCTCGAAGGAGCCGCTTTATCGAACTCCAGGTATAACCTCTGAGTACAAAGTACACAGAGCGACACCTAGCGTTCAACCAACCAGGCTCCCGTTGCGGAAAACTCAAAACATAGATGTTGATTGATAGATGTTGATGTTTGAGTTATCCGCAACGGGAGCCTGGTTGGTTAAACGCTAGGTGTCGCTCTGTGTACTTTGTACTCAGAGGTTATACCTGGAGTTCGATAAAGCGGCTCCTTCAAGGTGTATTCTTCGATCGGCGGTTGACTTATGCACCACTGACGATTCCTAATAAGGATGAAACCGCGGTATGTTGCTAGTCAGCGTTGATGGAATTACACTTTGTGGATGACTCTTAACCGCGGTCCCTGCTAGTCCAATTATTATTCATGTCTAGTGGTTAGCTTTCCATAAAAGCGAAACTAACTCATTTGCTTTATTCATTTCTGCGCATTGCGCACTAAAACCAGGGCGTTTTCACGTTCCTCGTGGCGTCTGCGAGGAATTCAAAATAGAATTCTGCAATTAGTCACGTTTGGTACAAAGAATGTACGCAGGGATCTATGTTTTGAGTTTTCCGCAACGGGAGCCTGGTTGGTTGAACGCTAGGTGTCGCTCTGTGTACTTTGTACTCAGAGGTTATACCTGGAGTTCGATAAAGCGGCTCCTTCGAGGTGTATTCTTCCTAGTGTTGGGAATAATCGAGTACTTTGAATAATCGGGTACTCGATGTTCGAGTGGTCCCAATAATCGAGCGATCACTCGAGTGGATTTTCGCTCGATCTCCCGATCTACATCATTCTCACATATAGCACTTATCACCTCGAATTGGAGTCAGCAAACGCGAACCGCTCATAACTGTCATAATAACTCTTTAGGACGATGCCGCCAGAGATAAGGGGTGGTATATTTATTAGACAATATACATGAAAGGCCTTTTTACTTTTTTAGGTTCTAGTTTTTAGTTTTTTTTGTCATTCGGCAGTCGGTGCCTAGCGTTCAACTATCAATTGAAATCTGCTCAGTTCAGTCAGTGTTTGAAGGCGCGATCGAGGAGTTTAACGTTGAGGAATTATTGTAGGAGCAATATGCGACCCGGGTCAAAAAAACAATCCGCTGTATGGAATTATTTCACGAAAAATAATGACAAGAAGTTCGCGACTTGCAATGTATGCAAAAAAATTATGTCTTTTTACGGCAGTACTACAAACTTGAACCAACATCTGAAGCGCATACATCCGACAATAAAATTACAAACTGAGCCGCGAAGAAACGAAAGTGAAATTGATTCTTCTGGAGCTAATGAAATTAATCAAAATTTAGGCGTTGCTGCCATTGCTGGAACTTCCAGAAATGCAGACTCAGCTGTAACGTTGAAGCGACCAGCTAAACAATTGAAACTCTTTGGTTCTTTTTCTGGAAATGTTCTTTCGGAACAAAAAATAGCAAAAATTGACGCAAGTTTGATAAAACTAATCACGAAAGATTTTCAACCGATTTCAATCGTAGAGAATGAAGGATTTCTAGAATACTCAGGTGAGATGCAACCCTTGTACAAAGTCCCGAATAGAAAAAAAATTACTTATGAAATGTTACCCAAGTATTACACGGAAGCAGTGGAGCATTTGAAAAATGTTTTGAGTGACGTGACAAATGTGGCAGTTACTACCGACATGTGGACATCGGATAGCAACAAAAGTTACATAACTGTAACGGTTCACTTTATACATGACAATAATTTATTTTCTAGGGTACTATCCACCAAAGAACTCATAGTGAATCACACCGGAGAAAATATTGCCGCGCACTTAAGAGAAATATTTAACGAATGGGACATATTTAATAAAATCATTACAGTTGTGTCAGATAATGGTGCTAACATAAAAAATGCCATCAACGAGGAATTACATATGTATCACCATCCATGCGTCGCACATACGTTGAATTTAACGGTGCAAGACGTTTTAAAATGCGACGAAACTTTGAACAATATTTTAAAAAAATGTCGATCTCTTGTAGGGCACTTCAAGCATAGTGTAAATGCAGCGTATAAGCTGAAGAGTGTACAGGAACAATTAAATCTTCCTGTCCTTAAAGTCAAACAAGATGTGCCCACTCGTTGGAACTCTTGTTATCTAATGATAGAGAGATTATTCCAGATAAAAGATGCTCTTAGCGTAACTGTCACGAATCTTCAAACGTCAGTTGAATTTTTAGGACCTTTTGACTGGAAAATTTTAAAGGACTGCCTCACCTTACTTAAACCTGCTAATGACTTGACCATCATTTTCTCAGGCGACAAGTATCCAACTATGTCGCTTGTCATACCATTGATTAGAGGATTGCAAATGTCATTGATCGAGGTGAAACCCGAAACAGAAGTCGGAGAAATTCTTAAAACAAAATTTTTGGAATTTGTTCAACGTCGATTGGGACATTTTGAACAGAACCGAATAGCCGCCAAGGCCACCTTTTTGGACCCACGGTTCAAGAAATTGGGATTCGGAAATAGAGATAATGCCAATAACGTGGAAAGGCTTATAACGGAAGAATTAAGTGCAATGTTTTTCCGACAAAACCATGAAATTGTAGATCCTGGACACACTATTGAGATTAGCGATAATCAGGCCGCTGATAGTGATATCTGGAGCCACTTTGACAGAACCGCTGCTCAATTCAACACCTATTCTACGCCTTCGTCAACCTCCACAATAATGATCAAGCAGTATTTACAACTCCCATTATTAGACAGAAGGAAAAATCCTCTGGAATTTTGGAGTGAATATAAAAATTTATTTCCCGAGGTGTATGAATTGGCCAAAAAATATTTATGCATACCTTGTTCTTCAGTTCCATCTGAACGAGTTTTTTCTAAGACGGGACAAGTTACAAATATGAGGAGAAACAGACTTTCACCAAAAAATCTCGATAAAATAATATTTCTGAACGCATCCCGATGAGAACTCGAGAATTTACGATACCAAAAATTATGTATTTGTTTTAATTATACAATCATTAGTTTATTTCTTTTACTTAGTTATATATTTCTTATTCAGTAAAAACTCTAATTTTGTTATATTATTGTCTAATTCAGCCAATTATTAAGCCAAATACTTAATAACAACCTCAACGTCCTCCCCAACAGACATCCGCGACCCGCCAATACAAGTTATTATTCGCTGGAATATCGGTGTTCAAGCGAAGTAATTCCGCGATTATTTGTCGTTACTCGAAACATCGAATAAAGCTTGTGTCATTAGCACAACTCGATATCTTCGAGCGGTTTTTTCTTGATAATCGAGTAGCGTCGGTTATTTTGATAATCGAGTACTCGAGCGATTTTCAACTCGAGCGATCCCAACACTAATTCTTCCATCGGCGGTTGACTTATGCACCACTGACGATTCCTAATAAGGATGAAACCGCGGTATGTTGCTAGTCAGCGTTGATGGAATTACACTTTGTGGATGACTCTTAACTGCGGTCCCTGCTAGTCCTATTATTATTCATGTCTAGTGGTTAGCTTTCCATAAAAGCGAAACTCACTCATTTGCTTTATTCATTTCTGCGCATTGCGCACTAAAACTAGGGCGTTTTCACGTTCCTCGTGGCGTCTGCGAGGAATTCAAAATAGAATTCTGCAATTAGTCACGTTTGGTACAAAGAATGTACGCAGGGATCTATGTTTTGAGTTTTCCGCAACGGGAGCCTGGTTGGTTGAACGCTAGGTGTCGCTCTGTGTACTTTGTACTCAGAGGTTATACCTGGAGTTCGATAAAGCGGCTCCTTCGAGGTGTATTCTTCCATCGGCGGTTGACTTATGCACCACTGACGATTCCTAATAAGGATGAAACCGCGGTATGTTGCTAGTCAGCGTTGATGGAATTACACTTTGTGGATGACTCTTAACTGCGGTCCCTGCTAGTCCTATTATTATTCATGTCTAGTGGTTAGCTTTCCATAAAAGCGAAACTCACTCATTTGCTTTATTCATTTCTGCACATTGCGCACTAAAACCAGGGCGTTTTCACGTTCCTCGTGGCGTCTGCGAGGAATTCAAAATAGAATTCTGCAATTAGTCACGTTTGGTACAAAGAATGTAGGCAGGGATCTATGTTTTGAGTTTTCCGCAACGGGAGCCTGGTTGGTTGAACGCTAGGTGTCGCTCTGTGTACTTTGTACTCAGAGGTTATACCTGGAGTTCAATAAAGCGGCTCCTTCGAGGTGTATTCTTCCATCGGCGGTTGACTTATGCACCACTGACGATTCCTAATAAGGATGAAACCGCGGTATGTTGCTAGTCAGCGTTGATGGAATTACACTTTGTGGATGACTCTTAACTGCGGTCCCTGCTAGTCCTATTATTATTCATGTCTAGGGGTTAGCTTTCCATAAAAGCGAAACTCACTCATTTGCCTTATTCATTTCTGCGCATTGCGCACTAAAACCAGGGCGTTTTCACGTTCCTCGTGGCGTCAGCGAGGAATTCAAAATAGAATTCTGCAATTAGTCACGTTTGGTACAAAGAATGTACGCAGGGATCTATGTTTTGAGTTTTCCGCAACGGGAGCCTGGTTGGTTGAACGCTAGGTGTCGCTCTGTGTACTTTGTACTCAGAGGTTATACCTGGAGTTCGATAAAGCGGCTCCTTCGAGGTGTATTCTTCCATCGGCGGTTGACTTATGCACCACTGACGATTCCTAATAAGGATGAAACCGCGGTATGTTGCTAGTCAGCGTTAATGGAATTACACTTTGTGGATGACTCTTAACTGCGGTCCCTGCTAGTCCTATTATTATTCATGTCTAGTGGTTAGCTTTCCACAAAAGCGAAACTCACTCATTTGCTTTATTCATTTCTGCGCATTGCGCACTAAAACCAGGGCGTTTTCACGTTCCTCGTGGCGTCTGCGAGGAATTCAAAATAGAATTCTGCAATTAGTCACGTTTGGTACAAAGAATGTACGCAGGGATCTATGTTTTGAGTTTTCCGCAACGGGAGCCTGTTTGGTTGAACGCTAGGTGTCGCCCTATGTACTTTGTACTCAGAGGTTATACCTGGAGTTCGATAAAGCGGCTCCTTCGAGGTGTATTCTTCCATCGGCGGTTGACTTATGCACCACTGACGATTCCTAATAAGGATGAAACCGCGGTATGTTGCTAGCCAGCGTTGATGGAATTACACTTTGTGGATGACTCTTAACTGCGGTCCCTGCTAGTCCTATTATTATTCATATATATATATATATATATATATATATATATATATATATATATATATATATATATATATATATTTTTTTTTTTTTTTACTTTCACACTCATAGTGGGTTGTTCTGTGTATTACTCGAGCGCAAGCGCCAAGAGCAACTACGTATGTTAATGGGGGTATATGATCTTTCTCACGATGTTCACAGTTCCCAGTATGACTGCCTTCTGCATCCACATAATTGTGTTGGAAGGCAGTTTCAGTTGTTGTAAATGTTGGGTGGTTTTTCGATGTACAAGACCATTAGTGCTGATGACCAGTGGCATTATGGTGACTTCATCTAATTGCCACATGTCTTTTATCTGCAGTGCCAACGGTTCATACTTGGCAATTTTTTCTCCGTAGCTTTTTGCGAGGTTACAATCTTGGGGCACAGCGAAATCTATGATGGTGGCAGTATTTCGCTGTTTCTCCCACAACACCATATCTGGTCGGTTATGTTCTGCTCCTCTGTCCGTTATGACAGTCAGGTCCCAATAGATTTTGTAACTCTCGTTCTCCAGAACCGGCTGTGGGGCGTACACATGATGTGGTACGAAATGTTGGAGGAGTTGTTTTTGTAGACAGAGTAACTGGTGAACGACTTGCCCCATGTTGTTATGTCGTGTCAGATATTTAGTGCCCGCTATTGTGGAGCATCCGGATGCAAGGTGCTGGACGGTTTCTTCAGCGCTATTACACAGCCTGCATTTTGTAGTCTCTACCTGTTGCTTCATGATGTACTTGGCATATGTTCGAGTTGGCACAACCTGGTCCTGTATAGCTAGAAATGTTCCCTCCGTTTGGGGAAACAAATATCCTTGGATATTATTTATATATATATATATATATTATTTATATATATATATATATATATATATATATATATATATATATATATATATATATATATATATATATATATATATATATATATAAGAAAATAGAATAACGCGGATAAGTTTATTAAAATGGAAAAGTATAACGGGTAATTCCGCAAAAGGAGCAGAGATAATAATTCTGCTGGTACCTGCCGACACGTGTTTCTGCTAGTTGGCTTCTTCAGGACAGGGCAACCAAGAAACCACGAAAAGGTGGAAAGATAACTGAAAAACAGGCGACACCACAACAGGAGCGAGCAACCAATTTGTGCCTTCAGCTCTAGGACCTCCAATTCGGAGGTAAACTATGGCATCGGCACGAATGAAGCATAAGCCACCTGTGCGATGCGACCCAAACCCGAGGATATGTAATAAGAAAATAGAATAACGCGGATAAGTTTATTAAAATGGAAAAGTATAACGGGTAATTCCGCAAAAGGAGCAGAGATAATAATTCTGCTGGTACCTGCCGACACGTGTTTCTGCTAGTTGGCTTCTTCAGGACAGGGCAACCAAGAAACCAAGAAAAGGTGGAAAGATAACTGAAAAACAGGCGACACCACAACAGGAGCGAGCAACCAATTTGTGCCTTCAGCTCTAGGACCTCCACTTCGGAGGTAAACTATGGCATCGGCACGAAGGAAGCATAAGCCACCTGTACCAGCAGAATTATTATCTCTGCTCCTTTTGCGGAATTACCCGTTATACTTTTCCCATTTTATATATATATATATATATATATATATATATATATATATATATATATATATATATATATATATATATATATATATATATATATATATATTATAAATTTTAGGGACAGTTTTCTTGGGTATTGTTGCACGTTGTGTTTGACTAGTAAAACAATATTTACTTTTTCATTTTATAATCCAACATATGTTTCGGCCTTGATTGGCCTTTTTCAAGGATGTATAATATAACAATCTAATACTAATTTTTGACAAATTACAACTGTCAAAATTGAAAACAATGTCATGATTCAAAATATCAAAAAATTTTATCACTTCAAGATAGCGATAGCTGTGTAAGTTGATAAAATTAAGAAACTGGGATCTATATTTTCATTTTCTATCATTTTATTAAATTGAAATATATTTGTGCCAAGTTTTTGGTGTCAGTTTTATCGTTCATAGCTTCTTTCTCTCTTTTGATATGAATCATTTCTAATATATTTCGGGTTTCACAATTTTTTTCTCTATCTAAAATATGAAAGTTTTCAAAATCCATTTTATGCCCTTCAATTTGTTCGTGTTTTTTAAGTGCTGTGGTATTTTTACAAAACTTATGGCCATTGATACGTTCTTTTATATATTGTGATGTTTGACCTAAAATTTATATAAGAAAGAAGCACAAGAAAACTCAAGAACTAATAATATATATATTATATATGGACATATACATGGATTAAAACTGAGATCGAAGAACTATGTGAACTAGAGGAAATGGCTGCAATTCAAGTGACAGAGCAGGATGTACGAGCTACTATCAGTTGTATGAAAAACTGGACCTCACCAGGCATTGACGGAATTCAAAATTATTGGTGGAAGACCCTCACGTCAACCCATAAGGTGCTTGCACGACTCATCTGTAGAGCGCTCATAAACCCCGATACTATACCAGTGTATTTCACTCACGGCATCACTCATCTGGTGCCAAAGAAGGGAGACCTAAGACAGCCAGGTAACTATAGGCCGATCACCTGCCTACCCTCGGCATACAAAATTATCACTTCAACTGTGGCCTTTAGAATAAACGGACACATCAAAGCCAATAACATTATGGCTTGGGAACAGAGTGGATGCAAGAGGAAGGGACGAGGAAGCAAGGAGCTCTTGATGATCGACAACATGCTAACCAAACAAGCAAAGAAACGACTGAAGAACATTTCGATGGCGTGGATCGATTATCAAAAAGCATTTGACTCAGTCCCCCACACATGGCTACTTGAAGTACTCAAGATCTATAAAGTAAACCAGCAGGTGATCGCGTTGCTAGAGCATCTGATGACAACCTGGCGCACTACTTTGAAAGTCCACAATAAGACAGCTTCCTACGAAACATCTGAAGTAGAGATAAAGAGAGGTATTTTTCAAGGAGACAGTCTGAGCCCATTGTGGTTCTGTCTTGCCCTCAATATACTGAGTAAGATGCTCAATAGATCCACATATGGCTACTCCATCAATGAGCAGATTAGAACCTCACATCTATTTTACATGGATGATCTGAAGCTATATGCTAGAGGCAAAGCACATCTGGAAGGATTGCTTGAGCTGGTGAGAGAATACAGTGAAGATATTACGATGACTTTCGGACTGGAGAAGTGTGCGACGGTTAATGTGAAAAGAGGAAAGATGGGGAGAGGAGAGAACATAATTCTGTCTGATGGACAGGAGGTGGCTGGCCTAGGAACTGAAGACCGATACAGATACCTAGGTGTCCAGCAGACCTTTGAGATTAAACATCGAGAAAATAAAGAAAACACGAAGAAAGAATTGCTTATTAGGGTTAAGAAAGTGCTGAGAACCCAACTCTCAGCTAAAAATAAGATAATGGCAATTAACAGCTGGGCCATACCAACATTTACTTACACAGCAGGAATTCTCTCATGGTCAAAAACGGAGCTAGAACAAGTTGATAGAAGCATCCGGACTTCGTTGACACAACATGGTATGTTGCACCCGAACTCAGCGGTCGAACGATTATACTTACCCCGAAGAGAGGGCGGACGAGGAATGACGAATCTTGGAGGCGCAGCCCTGAAAGAGACAGAGAAAATCAACGACTACTTCCGCAAATCTAACTTAACTGTTCAGCAGTGGGTAGCTTCTTGTGGCCGAGTCTCCGTCTAATGAGGAAGTATCTGGAAATGAAAACCAATTAGAAATACTACGCCAAGCTTGGAAAGCCAAACCCCTACACGGAAGGTTTTACGCTAGCTTAAATCAAGCGGAAGTCGATATACAGAGCACCAGTACCTACCTGACCCAAGGCTACCTATTTCCTCAGACGGAGGGTACCTTTTTCGCCATACAAGACCAGGTCGTTCCGACTCGGACATATGCCAAACACATAATGAAACAAGCTGTAGACAATACTAAATGCAGATTGTGCAATGGCGCAGAAGAGTCGGTCCAACACCTCTCGTCTGGATGCTCGGCGATCGCTGGCACTAAATACCTGGCAAGACATAATAATATGGGGAAAGTTGTGCATCAGATGTTATGTCTTCAAAAACAACTCCTACAGCACTTTACACCGCACCACTTATACAAACCACAGACGCTAATGGAGAACGAGCATACAAAAATGTATTGGGACCTGACTGTCATCACAGATAGAAGTGTCGAACATAACCGACCGGACATGGTGGTGTGGGATAGAGTTACAAGGACCGCCATCATAATAGACTTTGCGGTACCTCAAGATTACAACCTAATAAAACTTACGTTGAAAAAATAACGAAATATGAGGCACTGGCAAAAGAAATTAAGGATATGTGGTGGCTGGAAAGCGTAAATATAAAGCCTCTCATCATCAGCACGAATGGTCTAGTCCATCGTAAAACGACCGAACATCTGAAAGAACTGAACTTGCCACAGAATACACTGATGTGGATGCAGAAGGCTGTTATACTCGGTACAGTGAACATCGTGCGGAAGGTGCTTTATCCGCATTAACAGAAGGAATTGCTCTTGGCGTTCGCGTCCGGGTAATTCTGGAGAAATCCACAACAGTGTGAATCTAAAAAAAAAAAAAATATATATATATATATATATTCTTTTGACTGAGAGCTGTATATGTGTTAGCAGAGGTTGGTGTAACGGGGTACCATAAAATTCGACGTATGATACAAGAGCTTAGGGAAAAACCTCAGCAAAAACCCTTTCTCCCCGTGAGTGTGGTGATTTGTAAATATTGTTTACAAAATTTGCTGAAATTTAAAAATATTGATGGGGATATATTTCTTCAATGTGGATTCCCTCGTCAAAAAACGGATAGGTTTCTCCAAGGTACCTGAAACTCAACCTGAAAAATGAAAAGAAACGCAGTAATCCGTCGCTGGACGGTACCTGTCTCAAGTCTTTTACTTACATTAAATTACCTTATTACTTATTGAGTAGATTGTAAATTTGCATTGAATGAATAAATAAAAAAAATTTGTTATTATTGATTGTTCTTCTTCCAATTAATAAATTTCAATTCGATCAAATTGTTGCTTTAGAAAACTGAACGTCAACAACTCCCAGCATCTTGACATAGCCTAAAAATTTAAGTCTTCAAGTTTTTTCCTCTGAATGTTATTGTGTTCGTTTCCAGTTGGTCAGTCTTACAGAATTAGTTGGACCCACAAATTATTCATCAATGACTATAACCCAGTCCTTAGGGACCGTTTTCGGCTTGAAATTCGAATATAACAGAGCCTTGGGAAAATAATGAGCTATTGTTTCAATAGTTAGTATTGCTGTGAATGTAGAGGTATTACAATAAATAAGGTATTTTTTCGAACTTTTACCCAATTAATGCTGACGACTTTCACGTTTTTAGAATCTGTATAAATCGCAGATGTTTTTAGATTAATGTTCTACAAGGTTTCCTCAGACTTTTTTTACACCAGTATTGATTCAAAAATCACTTGCCATGTTTTGTTATTTCAAACATGGACAAGTTTATGTCTTTAAATTTTGGGCCGCCATTTATATCCCATAAATAACTTCGTGATTATAAAGACTAATGTTCACTTAAAAATCCTAGCCAGAAAAATAGCAACAAAAATGATAACACCTCATAAAAATGATTGATTTTCCATGGAAAGTAACGAAAATTGGTTGAAATTTTGAAAAAAAATCATATCTCTGAAACCATTTGGTCCAGGAAAATGAAATTGATTGTTCCGTATTTGCAATAACCCCGTATATTCCAAAATTCACCCTATGTATTGACAAATTCAAGAATCGAATACTTGCTTTCCAAAAGAAAATATACGAATTGAAATTCTCTAATAGCTAGAGAAGATGACATTTATAAATAGTCACACAGACAGATTCTGTGTTCTCATTCTATGAATGCATAGAACTTACGATATATCATTGAAACTTTGAAACATCATAACTCCGAAAGTATTAGCTTGTAAGAGTTGGAAATAATAACGATGGATTCTTATGATGAAACTGCATCTTAAAAATATTTGAATTCAAAAGTTGTTTGGTAAAAAATTTTTTTTTTTTCGTTACTCCTGAAGTATTTAGCCGATTTTGTCCTATAACAAACTCAACTGAGATATTTATCCCTAAAACCTACTTTGAAAATTTCAACTGTCTAGCTCATTCCGTTCGAGAGTTATCGTGTTGACGGCTGGCCGGACAGAATCGATTTCAACCACGGTTTCTTGATCAGTCAGTCAAACCAAATCGTTCAAGACTATTTTCAGCCGAAAATTCGAAAATTACAGGCATTTGGGCAAATTGATAAGCACTTTGTTCCAAGGAACAAGAGCGCCAAAAAATAGGTTTCGGAATTTCAAGCAAAATATTCCGCGAAATAGTATTAATTTTTGAATTGTTACATGCTTTGTGATCCTCACGAAATTTCGCAAAAGTGTTTGCTTCTGTCATTGGTATCTTACCAATGAGTTTCAATTCACTCAGATCAGTATTTTTCGAGGTATTGTGGAAACAAAATTCACAAAAGTTCACACGTATATAAAGGTCATGATTTTACAATTTCATGCTGAATTTCAGATAGATCGAGTGATCAGTTCCGGAAATATTCATAAGAAATATTTTTATTAAAAAGGGCCGTAACTCCGAAACTGCTTTGTGGATTCTGCCTGTTAACGAACCCGTCCAAGATATTTACGCTCCAAACCTACCCTGGAAACGTCAAGCCTCTCTCTCCTTTCGTTCGAGAGTTATCGTGCTAACGGCCTTCTGGAGTAGCCGGACTGGCCGGACGGACAATTGAATTTGAACTCAGATTATTCATCAGTGAGTCCAACTCAATCGCTCGAGATCATTTTCGGAAAAAAAATTCGAAAAATACAGACATTGTGGCAAAATGATAGCACGATGTTCCTTGCGGAACACGCACGCAAAAAGGCGGCTTGAAGGTTCATGCAGTATTTCTTGGAGTTACGTTAGGCATGAATAGACATGCGTGCAAAAGTTCACGTCAGTGATTTTCTCGTTTTTTTTTGTGCCCTTGTTCACCTGAACAGAATGCCTATCACTTTGTCCAATAGTCTGTAATTTTTGAGGCCGAGAATAGTCTAAAATGATTAGCTTCTACTCACTGTTCTAGAATCCGAGGTCAAAGAAAGGCTTATGTTTACCTCTTGATATGCCTAGCTACCAAATCTTTACATGTGGTTTCTTTCCGGGTTTTCTCTCCCAAACTCTGAAAAATATCTATAAATTAAAAATTATTTATTTTGTGTTTTGCTTCTGCGTAAGAAACACAAGATAGGTGTCAGAATCAATCGAACAATGTTGCCTAACAAACAACAACGAAACAACATCAACGAAGAAACAACTATATCGTAACGTTTCGGAGTTCATATCAGAGTCCTTCGCAAGACAATCAACGAAAATCTTCAGAATTATTTTGTTGATAGTTATTCTGAAATTTCAGAATTGTTACATTGACAGTATTCGAATATCATAGTAACATACTTTTACTTTGCATAGAAATTTCCAAGTTCCAATTCCTTTTTCAATAAAGTCAGCAAATAAGGTCAATAACAATTAAGCAATTTGCAAAATTGCATTCTCTGTTGAACAAAATACAAGTTGTCTTCTTAATTCTCCTTTTGATTTAATCAGGTTCTGTCATCAGAATCTTCGTATTACTCCAATTCATCATGTGATCTCCTTGGATTGTACATACATGTTCTGCTATGTTTGATTTCTTAATGTCTCTATTCCTGAAGTTGTTCTTATTTTCTAACTTTCTTACTTCTAGTGGTCTTGATGTCTCTCCTGCGTACAATTTACCACAAATATAAGGAATATTATATTTACAGTTTTTTGATTTAGGTTTTTCATTAATGGGCTTTGTCCTTGTTAATAAAGACCTAACAACATTTTGTGTTTTGAAGACGCTTCTTATATTGAACTTAGAACTGATTCTTCTGATTTTTTCAGAAAGGCCACGAACATAAGGGATCACAACAGATTGGGTTTCTATCTCGGTTTCTGTTTTTGTTGATTATTCTGTTGTACTTGTTTATTTGCTCTTCTATCTAAAATCATGAAAGATGTATTCATGAATTGCCACGGATATCCATTATCTTCAAAAAATTTGTTGATGAAATCAATTTCATTATTTCGAATGTCAAGAGTAGAACTAATTAGGTTAGCTCTATCATAAAGTGTATTAATAACACCCCTTCTCACACCAAGTTGATGGTTTGAATATAAATTTAAATATCTATTTGTATGTGTCTGCTTCCTGAAGACACTCTATTCGAAATGGTACGGATACTTTATTATCGAAATATCTAGAAAAGAAAGCTGATTATTTTTCCCTATTAAAATATTACCTGCAGACAAGGGGAACGCTGCAGTCATTTTGGATTCAAATGAGTATCATAATGAACTTTTGGATATTGTTAACGATAAGAACAAATATACCAAAATCAATAAAGCTCCGACTTCTATAATTAATTCTCGCAAAAATTAAAGGAACAAAATAATTTTCGAAATTTTTTGGCAATTTTCAACAGGCTGTATTTCAGTGAAAAATTACCGTACAGAAAATAAAAGAACATAACTTTTCAAGCTTGAAGACTCTAGTTTACGAATTTCTTGGTTAAAAATTTTTTGGAGCCCCGGTAATAATGCGATTCTCGGATAAAGCACAAAGAAAAAATTTTCTAAATTTCTTACATTTTTTTTTTCACTCTACGGACTTGGAAAAATTTTTTCGACCTAGACCAATGCATAGGTCGTATAGCCTGTTCATTCAGCTTCAATATGATTTTTGCAGGAGTCAAATACGACCATTTGTCTTCGAGATATCGCATTTTGAATGCAAAAGGATCCTTTTACACTCAACTGCCGATATCTCTGAAACTGCTGGTCGCCCAGCAAGCGGACAGGGAGTTTCGTTTTCTGCAGAAAATTTCCGATAAAAAAGTTTGTCATGGTTGATTGGAAAAATATTTTTTCCACTTGAAACGTTAACGTAAAAAAAGAGCAAAAAAATGCCATTTTCCCTTTTTTTGGTTAATCGGCTGTATTTTCGACAATATTAGGGGAAATGCTTAGGTTAGAAGAAAATTTTACTGTCTAATGTACCCCAAAGGCCCCCCTAAATCAGTAGATCGATCGGTTCAGCGGTTTCCTTGGACCGATTGATTGAAATTTTGAAAAAATTAAGGGAACAAGATTTTTGTTCCTTAAACTTGACCTAATCTTTTCAAAAATCAATAATTTCATTTTTTTTACAATTTACTCAATTTTGAGTCTTCTAAAGATTGATTAGCAAAATAAAAATCCAAAAAATGATTAGTTTTAAAAAAAACTGTTGGTTGGCTTTTTTTACCAAGAAAGTCGAAAAGTTTAAGTAACACGTAATGGCTCTGTAGAAAACGTAAAAAATGTATCGCTCAGAATTTCGCACAAGTACCGTGGGCACCTTAGGGGTATCAACTTTAATTTTATTCAATAAAAATTTTTTTAAGGAAAAAAAAGGGTTTGAATGTGTCCATAGCTTTACCGAGGTGGCGAGGTGGCCTCTTGTTTTTTTTTATTTTTTTAAATTTTCCAAAAAAAAATTTTTTTGAATTTTTTAAAATGGAAAAAAAAATTTATTTTTAATTTTTCGATATTTTCTAAAGGAAATTTTACAGAATCTTTTTAATCGTAAAAAAAAATTTTTTTGGAAATTTTCGAAATTTAAAAAAAAATTTTTTTGCATTTTTATTTTGCTAATCAATCTTTATAAGACTCAAAATTGAGTAAATTAAAAAAAAATTAAATTATTGATTATTGAAAAGATTAGGTCAAGTTTAAGGAACAAAAATCTTGTTCCCTTAATTTTTTCAAAATTTCAATCAATCGGTCCAAGGAAACCGCTGAACCGATCGATCTACTGATTTAGGGGGGCCTTTGGGGTACATTAGACAGTAAAATTTTCTTCTAACCTAAGCATTTCCCCTAATATTGTCGAAAATACAGTCGATTAACCAAAAAAAGGGAAAATGGCATTTTTTTGCTCTTTTTTCACGTTAACGGTTCAAGTGAAAAAAATTTTGTTTTTAATTTTTCGATATTTTCTAAAGGAAATTTTACAGAATCTTTTTAATCGTAAAAAAAAATTTTTTTGGAAATTTTCGAAATTTTAAAAAAAATTTTTTTGCATTTTTTTTTTGCTAATCAATCTTAAGAAGACTCAAAATTGAGTAAATTAAAAAAAATGAAATTATTGATTTTTGAAAAGATTAGGTCAAGTTTAAGGAACAAAACTCTTGTTCCCTTAATTTTTTCAAAATTTCAATCAATCGGTCCAAGGAAACCGCTGAACCCATCGATCTTCCGATTTAGGGGGGCCTTTGGGGTACATTAGACAGTGAAATTTTCTTCTAACCTAAGCATTTCCCCTAATATTGTCGAAAATACAGTCGATTAACCAAAAAAAGGGAAAATGGCATTTTTTTGCTCTTTTTTCACGCTAACGGTTCAAGTGGAAAAACATTTTTTTCAAACAACCATGACAAACTTTTTTATCGGTTTTTTTCTGTAGAAAACGAAACTCCCTGTCCGCTTACTGGGCGACCAGTAGTTTCAGAGATATCGGCAGTTGAGTGAAAAAGGATCCTTTTGCATTCAAAATTCGATATCTCGAAGACAAATGGACGTATTTGACTCTTGCAAAGAGCATATTGAAGCTGAATAAACAGGCTATACGACCTATGCATTGGTCTAGGTCGAAAAAATGTTTCCATGTCCGTAGAGCGAAAAAAAAAAATTTTAAAAATTTTGAAAATTTTTCCTTTGTGCTTTATCCGAGAATCTCATGATTACCGGGGCTCCAAAAAAATTTTAACCAAGAAATTCGTAAACAAGAGTCTTTAAGCTTGAAAAGTTATTTTTTTTATTTTCTGTACGGTCATTTTTCACTGAAATACAGCCTGTTGAAAATTGCCAAAAAATTTCGAAAATTTTTTTGTTCCTTTAATTTTTGCGAGAAGTGTAGTTCCAACGAAATTAGAAAATGATGACTCGATGATAAAATATTCAAAATTTAATACTTATGATATCATAGAAAATGTTCGATGTATGTTTGAATACCACCTATATTCAACTAGAAGATGTTTTTTATCGACAGGATTTTGGAATGGTAATGGGTTCGCCTTTGTCATGAGTAATATATTCATGGAAAGTTCTGAAGAAAAATTTGTGGATACATATTTGTTGAAAAAAAAGCTTGGAGGAGATATGTTGACGATATATTCGTAATTTGGCAACATGGCAGAGAAGAGTTAAGCAAATTTATTCGATTTCATAAATTCAAAGGACAATAAAATTCGCTTTGGAAATACAGAAAAATAATCAGCTTTCTTATTTAGATGTTTCGATAATTAAGTATCCAAAACATTTCGAAACGAGTGCCTTCAGGAAGCAGAAACATAGAAATAGATATTTAAATTTCTATTCAAACCATCAACTTAGTGTGAAAAGAGGTGTAATTAAAACACTTTATGAGCTGACCTAATTTGTTCTACTCTTGAAATTCTGAATAATGAAATTGATTTCATCAAAAAAATTCTTGAAGATATCCCAGGCAATTCATAAATACAACTATCATGAATTTAGATAAAAGAGCAAATACTCAAGTACAACAGAATAATCAACAAGAACAGCAACCCAATCTATTGAATGTGATCCCTTATGTTCGCGGCATCTCTGAGAAAATATGAAGAATCGGTTCTAAGTTCAATATAAGAACCGTCTTCAAAACACAAAATGATCTTAGGTCTTTATTAACAAGGACAAAGTCCATTATCGAAAAACAAAAATAAAAAACTGGGTATATAATATTCCTTATATGTATATGTGGTACATCGTACACAGGAGAGACATCAAGAGCACTAGGAGTAAGAAAGTCAGAACATTAAGATCAACTTAAGGAATAGAGATATACAGAAATCAAAAATAGCAGAAGATGTATGACCAATCCAAGGAGATCACATGATGGTAACACAATGATTCTGATGATAGAACCTGATTATATCAAAAGGAAAATCAAGGATCATTGTATTGAACAGAGAATGCAATTTTGCAAATTACCCAATTGGTATTGACCATATTTGGCTAAATTTATTAAAAAAGGAGTTGGAACTTGAAAATTTCTATGTAAAGTAAAAGTATGTTACTATGATATTCAAATACTGTAAATGTGACAATTATCGAATTTCAGAATAACTATCAACAAAATAATTCTGAAGATTTTCGTTAAGTGTCTGACGAAGGAGTCTGATAAATACTCCGATACGATACGATATAGTTGTTTCTTCGTTGATGTTATTTCGTTGGTGTTTTTTAGGCAAATTGTTCGATTGATTGCTTCTGACAAATATCTTGTTTCTTACGCAGAAGGAAATCACAAAATAATTAATTTTTATTTTATAGATATTTGGGAGAGAAAACCCGGAAAGAAACCCTTTTGATAATAAGTATACCTCCCACAGTATCCTTCCATGATTACTTTACAATGGGAGTTGACATCTGATTTATCGTCAGGCACGTTTTTAGATTGTTTGAAAAGATTCCTGAGTAGAAGGAGTTCAATAAAGACACTCAATTCCGATAGGGGAACTAATTTCATAGGTGCTCATCGATATCTCAACGAGCTTAAAGACCATATAAATTATCATCTCTATTTAGAGTCAGTCAAGAAAACGCTCCTGGAAAATCAATTTCTTGGAAACTCAATACACTCCTAGCACCTCACATGGGTGGGATCTAGGAAAGTAACATAAAGTCCATGAAAAATCATTTATATAGAGCTGTACGCCTCTAGATCATCTCTTATGAAGAATTTACAACAGCTCTAACGCAAATAGAGTCTTTTTGAAATAGTCGTCCCCTATGTGTGTATGTTAACAATGATCCGCCACACCCTGAGATGTTCACACCGGCACATTTCACGTTGAATGTTCTCCAATCTCTACCCGCCGCCAATATCTCTGACATAAAAATTGATAGATTAGATAGATCTCTTTATTCCAGTGTAACACAGCTACCTATAAAGGGCTCGTAGTCAGTATTGGCTGTAACTAGCAGATGGTAAATTTTGTATACTTCATCCTCCATAGCAACGATTCAGAAGCGTTTCACCTCATTTGAAATTGCTTCTTGATTCACCGATTTTCAATACCAAAATATTAAAATTTTATAAATGATGAAAGTATATGAGGGCTTATATGATGATGTGGTATTGAAGTAGATTCAGAAAAACATAAACATATGGTATTTCGTATTACATGCAAGAGACCTATTGTAAGAATTGTTGTACATTTCAATAAACTTATCTGAATCTATTCACCAGGAAAAATCAACAGTTTTCACCAACGCAACATACTGGTCTTATGCATCGAGATTGTTTTCGTTGAATTATGATCACTATTTGGCTATGAAAATCGTGAAATAATAATTAGTGATACATCTTTTCAAGAATCCTATATATCGCAAAAATTTTTACACAAGCTGGACACTTATGTAAAAATGTACTTTAATTTTAAATGAAACAATTCAATACAATGTATGATAATCCTCAAGAGTTCCCTTATCGCATTGATTAATTTGAAAAAGCAAAAACCATCAGAGAGTAAATGTGTCCGTAGAATACCTACAATGAAATGCCTGAGAGCGGAAAGAGAGCTATTATTCGGTATCCATGAATGTCTATGGAGAAATATCGTATTTTTCGGCACAAATACTCCAGATCTTTGATGCCAAACGAATACTCGGTCTTTGGATCACATTCTATTTAAGAACAGGTCTTTTTTTCTGAATAATAATAGCAATTTTTTCTCAAGTTGTTTAGCCATTACGGAATCCATGATTTAACTATCTCCAAGCGAATCTACTTGTTATTTGAATATATTTGAACAAATTATTCGTTTAAAACGATTTTTGACATTGCCTTCAATGCGTCTCGATTTGTCAAATTTTTACCTCGGTCAACAACGGAAACGAACGAAAGTGTCGTTCATTGGAAAAGTCAGCAAACATTCTGTGTGGTTGTAATTTCAAGAGAAAAGTCACTTTTAGCGATCTCAATTTGAAGAAACCTGAATCAGTCGTACTGAATTCGTTTAGTCATTGTTCTTTCCATTCCTACTCAAATATCCTCCTGACCTTCGCCAACCTGGCCACGCATAAAGGCTTATTTTTTCACCTTTAGCAAAAAACGACGTATTTGTCCGACTTTAATATCTTTTTTTAAATAGACGCCACGTTTTTCGGCGGAGACGGAAGAAAGTACCGCATAGAACCGCCCTTTCTCTCTCTGACGGTACATCCGTTTTCGTCCCATTTTCACGAACGTAAACGGAAAAAATCTTCGAAACATAGCCTGGTTTGAACAAATTTTATTTGATCTCCTTCGGTGGTCGGTCCTTATGTCAAGTATTCTTTTAGTATTATAGTATTCTTATAGTATAGTACTAGTGGCCAACAGTCAGATTCAGATGAGCCAGTAGATCTACATTTTTCTGGTGGATCTACATTTTTCCGGTAGATCTACATCCTTAAAGTAGATCAATTTAATGGTCAGATAAATCGAACCGGTAGTTCAACGCCATCCAACGGGTTCTGTTGTGTTGAAACCTATCGAAATATGTCGAGCGATTTTTGAGTTCCTATAAACCGAATATAGTGCCACCTGCCGGATCATATCGTGAACCTAAGGCCTTCCGCAACACGATCACAAAGTTCATGAAAATCGGCATAGTCATTTTCGAATTCCTGTGAACCGATCATAGCGCCAACTACGTGTATATGGGGGGTATATCGTGGAGCTGAGACCTACTCAGGCACACACAGTAAGTTCCACCGAAATCGGTCCGGTCGTTCTTGAGTTTCTATAAGCCGAATAGAGCACCATCTACCGGGTTCCTATTGTGACTCTGAGACCCACTCAAGTACGCACACAAGGGTTAATCCAAATTGGTCGGGCCGTTTTAGAGTTCCTATAAATTGATTGAGGCGCCACCTACAGGATGCTGTTCTTAATCAGAGACATGCCGAAACAAAAATACAAAGTTTCATCAAAATTGTTCCTGCCGTTTTCGAGTTCCTATTCATCGATTAGAGTGCCACCTACAGGGTCTAATTGTGACTCTGAACCACCTCAGGATCCACCGAAATACATACATGCTAAGTTTCATCATAATCGGTGAAGGCACCCTGTATATCAGAGTTATCCTTCCGCAACGGTTTCACAATGTTGAGAATTCCCTTCAAGATAGATATCTCGAGGTGACATTTTACTTAAAACGCTTCCATTCGAAAATGATCGATGCCGTGAGAAAAAGAACACCTTGTAGTAATGGTTTATGTTCAACGATGTATGCCTCGAAAATATATTTTTCAACACAAATGAATGGAATTGTACGACTGTGTCGTGAAAAACAGCAAGTTGAGATTGACGTTAAAAGAAAAACATCCAGTATAAAGATTTCGGCCAAATACATTATGAGAATCCATCCAAGGTAATGCTTTGTTTGAGGCACAAATCGATACAATCGCGAAAAATTGTGTCGTGAGAAAAAGTACAACCTGTATAGTAATGGTTTATTTCCGGCGAAGTATGCCTCGAAAGTATATATTTTAAAACGCAGTTTATGGTATAGAAGCCCAGTCAAATGCATACTTTCACTTTCGAATTCCTATAAACCGAATTATAGTGCCACCTACCGGATCGTATTGTGAACCTAAGGCTTATCGAAACCATAGCCCTCAATAGGAATAGCCCGGAACACAGTCTAACATCGCCGCAATTTATCGTCTCTTAGCTCTTAGCTCTTAACTTCTTCAAAGCGGTAGCGCGAGATATCGTTTATTTCTAATTAACTATAGTGAATTCTTTGAATAGGTTTTCTTGCTTGGAATCCCAGTATCAATAAACAATAGGAGACCTTACTTGGTCAATAATTTGAATAATTGCATTTCATACTACACAATATTATTGGGATCAAGTTGAAATAGGAACCTGGGTAGTTGTTATTCAATTCATGGTTCAGCAAGAACCACGAGAAGTTTTAGGGTTAACTATTGCCGAAAAAATCATAAACTTCAAAAAAATTATCAAAATAAATATATATTCCCATACATAACAATTATAAGACTAATGAGGTAGGCTAGTGAAAATTGTGAGAATCATATTAGAGTTGGTCATTTATTGGTTCTTACTATAATGGTGAGTTTCTGCGATCTCCGAATCTTTCTGATAATTTTCCATTTCAGTAAGATTGTATTATCATTTCCTTAATAATAGAGACCTTTTCAATCTGTGAGAGAATAGCATATGAGGTAGTCAAGATTGCATGTTTACAATTATTGAACATAATTGCGCGTATGTTCTGGGGAACATCGTGCTGTCATTTTGCCCAAATGTCTGCAATTTTCGAATTTTCCACTGAAAATGGTCTCAAACGATTGGGTTCGACTTCCTGATCAAGATATCGAGGTCAAATTTAATTATGTCCGGCCGGCTGGCAATCCGTTGCCACGATATTTTATTTATTATTATTATTTATTGAAGATAAGAGCCAAGTTAAACAAAACTATGGGGCTCAGAATACATATAAATCATAAGGCAGTTACAGCGCACAATTTTACAAACTGAATTGGTTGAAGCGGTCTAAATTGTTTTTGAAGTTATTGACACTGTCACTGTTCACTACCACAGGCGGAAGGTGATTCCAGGTGTTGAAGATGCGATTTGGCAAAAAGTTTTCTCTGGCTGCATGTTGGAAATTTTCGCGGTACAGCTTGAATTGGTGGCCACGCAGTCGCTGATCGGAATTTAGATGATACAAACCTGACAGTTCAACGCCGAACAGACCCCTTAATGCCCTATAAGTTGTTATTAGGTCACCTCGCAAGCGACGGTCCTCGAAACGGGGTAGATCCAGGATATCGAGTCGATTCTCGTAACTTGGACGATAGGATCCGAAGGCCATTCTTGTGGCTCGCCTTTGTACGTTCTCTAAAGAAGTTCTGTCACCAATCAGTCTCGTATTCCAAACAGGACCAGCGTACTCGAGTATAGGTCGTATGTAAGTTGTGTATAGGGAGCGACATGTGTTTAAGCTGCACCTTCCAAAAACTTTCTCTAAGAGGTAGCATATTCTGGTAGCCTTGGAACAGGTTAACCGTATATGATCCGACCAACTTAGATTTTCCATTACCACAACGCCCAGATCAGTGTGACTGGAGCAACGAGAAAGTGTGACACCATTAATATTGTATTGCTGTTTAGGATTTCTAGTTCCCATGTGTAAGACAACACATTTTTCTGGGTTTAGGGGTAACAGCCAGTCATTGCACCATTTTTCGATGATGATCAGATCCTGCTGAAGGGAATCGTTGTCGGCTCCTGGAGTAGCATACAGTTTCGTGTCATCAGCAAACATGGAAACACAGGATTTGAGCAACCCAGGCAAGTCGGATGTATAGAGGAGGAACAAAAGTGACCCCAACACCGATCCCTGGGGTATACCGCTCATCACAGGTCTTGGAGTGGAAAAATATTTACCAACCCGAACACAGAATTGACGCTCAGTAAGGAAGGCTTTGATCCAAGAGAGGAGGCTGCCTCGGATTCCGAGATGATCTAACTTCGCTAGCAGTCGTCTACGTGGTACCTTGTCGAAAGCCCGTGCAAAATCAAGGTATATAACATCCACCGGTGCACCAGAATCAAGCGCTCTCGTCCAATCGTCAAGACATCTGAGGAGATTAGTTATGACAGATCTCCCTGGTAAAAAACCATGTTGGTTCTCAGGGATTTTGTGATTTTCGAGAGCAAATTTGAGGATCTCTGCCGTGATCATCCTTTCACATATCTTCGCTGCGACGGATACCAGACTTATGGGTCTGTAGTTAGATGCAGATGTCTTGGAACCTTTCTTGAAAATTGGTGTAACGGATGCGCTGAGCCAATCTTTTGGTAATGTTGATGTGGCAAAAGAACTGTTGAATATGATAGACAGAGGTAGGGCAAGAGTTGAAGCACAATTTTTCAGGACATATGGCGTTATCATATCTGGACCTGGAGCTGACGAAGTATCCAGATTCTTCAAATGTGTTTCGACGTCAATTTCAGGGAAGTGAACTATTTCGAGTTTCGCAGCAGATCTGGGCGATGATATGGTCGGTAGGGGACCAAGTGGTTCCTCAGTAAACGATGAGGAGAATGCATCGGCCAGAACTTCGGCAGACTGTATCTCGTTAACACACAATTCTCCAGAAGCATCGCGTACAATTGGAGTAGAAACTTTCGTGTTCAAGGAGTTGCGTACATACTTGTAAAAGTTCTTTTTAGAAGCCTGTGTATTCAGGAGTGATCCTTCATAATCCTGTCTAGCTCGAGTAAGTCTGGCTCTCAGATCGGAGGAGAATCTTCTATGGTGTTCGTAGTCGATTTCAGTTCTGCTGCGTGTATACCGTTGCCAGAGTGATTTCTTCATTCGGATCATCTTCTGAAGGTCAGCAGTGATCCAAGGTTTCGAAGGAAAGACAGTGGTTTCAACCACTCGAGTGTGCTTAGATAGAAGCATACGCAGTACGTCGGAGAAAGTGTTCCACATATTGTCAACTGATAGGTTTTGAAACATTGACTCCCAGTCTATCTCTTGAAGGTCGATATTAAGTTCAGGAAAACTGATGATGTTTTTTGTTTTATTTTCTCTATATGCAGGAATACTTGGTGTAAACTGGATGGTAGAAGATAAAGTGACGTGATCGGACAACCCAAACGGAGAATGATACAAAACTTCGGAGAGAAGATTCCCATCATTGACCAAGACTAGATCAAGAAGTGAAGGATTTTGTGCACCGC
This sequence comes from Halyzia sedecimguttata, assembly GCA_937662695.2. NCBI lineage: Eukaryota > Metazoa > Arthropoda > Insecta > Coleoptera > Coccinellidae > Halyzia > Halyzia sedecimguttata. The sequence continues at coordinate 143,717,393 of OW569411.2, forward strand.
GATATCGTGTAGGGCGATCCACCAATTGTAGCAGGTTTGACTCTGTCAACATTTTACAAAAATCATATGAGGGTGAAGAAGGGGAAGGTAAACCAGAAGCGGACAAGGGCCATTTAACATCTGCAAAGTTGAAGTCGCCAACAACAATCAAGGAATGCTTTGAACCGGACAAAGTTTTTAGGTGATCAAAAACAATTGAGTCGTAAGTTGATGGACGGGGCCTGTAGATGCATCCCAAATTCAACGGAAAAGTGGCGCTGGAGACTGTCAGAAATACATTGTCTATTCCAGGTGTTTGTAGGTAATTCATTGAAACTGAGAAAACAGAGCTGATTGAGGAATGTACGTAAATGCAGGCTCCACCATGACCAACCGTCGTAACACTGTCACATCTGTATATAAAGTAGTCAGGAATAGCATATAGGGAGTCAGGAACAGTAGGCTGAAGCCAAGTTTCAGTGAGAAATATAAAGTGTGGTTTATTCAGCTGTACAAAAGTTAGTAGTTCGTTAAATTTAGAATGTAGTGATTGTATGTTCGTATAAATGAAGTTCCATTCTCTGAGTGACTCTTTTAAGTTCAGTTTTTTTGAGTGGGTGGTATCTTAACAATTGTGGGTTCACCACGTACATATTTGATGGTTATATCACCTTCCCCCCTGCTCTGCCTCATCTTCAGCTCATCCCGCAACTCCCTCAATCGATCCCTCTGTAGTGGAGTGATATCGTCCGAAATCCTCACATTGCGAAATTCGCATGTCCTAGTAGTGATTTTTTGTTTCTAAGGATATTATTGACGACGTGAGGGCTGGTGAAACTTATCCTACAAGCATCAGCACCGAGGGTGGCACTGTCCACAATAAACCTCGACGACCCAGAGTACACCGCATCGACGCATTCACTCAGAAGACCGGAATCTCTCAGCTTATCACCGGAGGAAACAAGACCACGAATAATGATGTTGTGAGAACGCTTAACTCTCTCCAACATCTCGGATGTAGGTGCAGAGTTTTGCGTTAAGGTACCGTACGACTCCCCTAATTTTGTCAAGTTGTTGGGCAAAACTGTGACCTTGGTGTCTATAGAGTCGCAAAATGAAGTAATTTCCTTAATTTTGGCCGTATTATCCCCAATTAGATCTTTATGCTCCGAAAGTGTGTGGGAATGTTGTTCAAGCTTCTCCTCAATTTTATCAAACTTAAATTGAAGTGCGGCCTGAGTGCCGTAATAAGGTAAAAGGCAGTAACTGCAAATACTATGATTCTCAGATAATCGCAGTTTAAGTTTTTGGGTGTTTTTTTCTTATCTTTAATTCAATTTTATTGGGACAAGGATTAAGAATTACTACTAAATATCTGTTATTTCAATATTGAATACAATTTTTGCTAAAGGAAATATGTTAGTTACTGCTATTTACCATACCATTAACAGCTGACCTTGTAGTTACTGGTGTTTGCCAGAGTTTGTTTTTGCGTTAGTTGATGAGATAGGATCACCAAACCCAGTGTAATAGTTGGGAAAGTTACTACTTAGGCCGGTTGCGCTAATATCTCATTTATGATGAAAATGTCAGTTACTGCCTTTTACCTTATTACGGCAGAGTTACTTTGATCTCACCAATGTCAGCTGTGATGTTAGACTGAAATTCCTTAAGAGTAGTGAGATCTGATGATATAGAAGCAATAGCCTGCATAAGATCTTGAAAATGTTTCATTGTTATCGGCTGATCGAGATTTTGAGTAGAATTTTGACTAGAAGTGGAATGGCTACGAAGTCTGCTTTTCGACATACACGATTGACATTTCCATTGGTTTTGAGATATTTTCATGTATTCAAGATCATTCGCGTTTAAATTGATACAATCTGCATGGAAAATCTTCTTGCAAACCACACACTTCAGAGAATCCGTGTCCGCGGCCGGTCTTGCGCAGGAAGAGCAGACAGGCATTTTAATTTCAAACAGCAAAAAACCTTAAAGAACCAAAATATGCGTTAAGTATGATATAAAAGGAAAAATAAAACGGGCTTACATGCTTCACTCTCACGGGTCTATATGAGAGACTTTCAGAATAGACGAATACAGGTAGACCGCGGATGAGGAGGAAATTAGGTTAATTGGGAAAGAGACAGAGGAAATATCATACGCACGCAACAAATCGCAGACGGAATAAAACCAGAAAAGTCATCGGACAATCTTCCCTCAGTGATGTTCGGGTACTAAACAAAATAAATACTACCGGCGTACGTACACGTACAGCTAGGAAGTAATCTAAGCAAAAGAGGTTTTGTATGCGGTCCAGATAGTGGGAAGACGAAATGCGTAATAAACTGAATTGGCTATATTAGCTAACCTACAAATTTATGACGAATTGATATAATTTGCAAATGTCTTACCACTTTTCCTCTGGATAAAAAGGACTACCTTGAAGTTCACAAGTAAACAGCACCCCTTATGTTCACTTCAGATTGAAATTATTGATTTTGAACGGTGAAAATGGGCAAAAATATATAAAGAACTAAAGCGAGTGTTTACACTGTGTGTTATATTTGAGTATGAAATTAGTAATGTGAAAGAACGGTAAGAGATAGCGACTTGAAATTTTCAGGGTAGGTGACGCATTCCAATACGACGGACAAGCTCGTTAATGGGCATCCCAACGGTTTCCGAGTAATAATTTTGTTTTCAACCAATACAAGTCCGTTCGAATTGAAACTTGGTAAGTGGTTTTAGAATGCAAAACTAAGCACGCTCGTAGAATTTTGTGTGAATCGGATAACTAGAAAATTTAAAAAAAAATATCAAAAAATATTGTTTATGTTATCATAACCTGAGAACGGAAAGAGATAGCGACTTAAAATTTTTGGGTAAGGTTGTGCATCTGAATGGGATATTTGAGTTTTTTTATAGGTATAATCGGCCAAACGGTTTGGAGTTATACCCATCTAAAATTTGGTTGCCAATTATAATTGGTTGTGACGCCAATGCACACAATACTGTTTGGGGAAGCACAAACAATAACGCTAGAGGTGAGTGTCTACTTGAATATCTTTTAGCTAACAACCTCGAGACTCTAAATGTAGGGACAACACCCACTTTTGTCACGAGAGCAAGAGAAGAGGTCCTGGACGTAACAATCGCTAATGTTGCTGCCAAGAAAAACATCACTTCCTGGAGAGTGATGAACGAACCATCACTCTCTGATCATAGGATCATCGAGTTCAGGATAGAGGGAGATAGCACCTCGGTGTCCTCAATCCGAAATCCCAGGAAGACGGACTGGTTTCTTTACAGGACCCGTCTGAAGGAAAACCTAGAACAAATCGGGACAACTGGGGCAAAGCACCTTTATGACCTGGAAAAAACAGTCGAGCAGGTCAGTGAGGCAATAATGGGGGCTTTTCACTCCAGCTGCGCATTGACCAAAGCTCGACTAAGTAAGGAAGCTCCTTGGTGGAATAAGAACCTGTCAATCCTCAGAAAGGAGGTGCGTCGGCTCTTTAATAGGGCTAAACGAGACGATAATTGGCAGGGGTACACTGAGAAACTCACTGAGTACAACAAAGAGATAAGGAGGGCCAAGAGGCTTAATTTTCAAGCATTTTGTGAAAATATCACTTCCACTCACACAGCAGCCAGACTGCAGAAAGTCATGGCAAGAGGGGGAACTAACCCAACAATGTCGCTCAAGAAGCCAGATGGGTCATACACTGAAGGAGAAGAGGAGCGATCGACTCTTCTTCTCAAAACACACTTTCCAGGTAGCGAACCCGTAAGTAGTACTGAAACAGCAATGGAGCATACCAAGAACGCCCGCAAGGATGATTGGGATATTGCTAAGGAACTATTTACAAAGCAACGTCTTGAATGGGCAATAAGTACCTTTCAGCCGTACAAATCCCAAGGAGTGGATGGAATTTTTCCGGTACTCCTGGAGAAAGGGATGGAAGAAATTCTACCCCATCTGCTGAAGATTACTAGAAGCAGCTTAGCATTGGGCCACACACCTAGAAAATGGAGAAGGGCTAGAGTAACCTTCATTCCAAAAATAGGGAAAAAAGACGGGACTGACCCTCGATCATTTAGGCCCATTTGCTTAACATCATTTTTACTTAAAATAATGGAGAAAGTAGTGGATAACTACATAAGAACGGAGAGTCTGGAGAATAAACCACTTCACAAATGTCAGCATGCCTACAGGGCGGGTCGATCAACAGAGACTGCCTTGTATCAACTGACTGAAGTCATCCACAGAACTCTGAATAGTAAAGAAATCGCAATGTGTGCATTCCTGGACATATCTGGGGCCTTTGACAACACAACGCACGTGTCTGTCAGAGAAGCACTTAAAAGGCGGGGTGTCAACAATACCATAATAAAATGGATGTATGACGTGCTGACAACGAGGACAGCTGAGACATTGGGGGGAAATCAACCCATCTCTGTCAAAGCCACTCGCGGGACACCTCAAGGGAGGGTATTATCTCCCCTCCTATGGAGCCTGGTAGTAGATGAACTACTACACAGGCTAACGGAGCTTGGCTTCGAATGCGTAGGCTATGCTGACGACATAGTTCTAATAGTGAGAGGCAAATTCGAGGGCATCTTATGTGACTTACTACAGGAGAGCCTCAGAATTATTGAGCAGTGGTGCCAGTCGGTGGGGCTGAGTATTAACCCAACCAAGACCACAGTAATTCCATTCACCCGGAAAATAAACCTTCCAGCCATAAAATCCCTCTCATTAAATGGCGAAGTGATTGACTGGAAGACTGAAGTTAAATATCTGGGAATAACTCTGGATAGAAAGCTTCTGTGGAACAAGCATGTGGATATCACTGCAAGTAAAGCAATAAGAGCTCTGATGGCGTGCAGAAATCTATCCGGTAAGACTTGGGGCTGTAGCCCTAAAATACTGCGATGGATGTACGTCATGATTGTGAGACCAATAATTACCTATGGGGCAGTAGTCTGGCATGCCAAAGCAGATCAGACAACTACTAGGAAAGCGCTTGACAAAGTGCAAAGGCTAGCTTGTGTGTGCATCACGGGAGCTATGAGAACGTGTCCAACCAGGGCACTTGAGATCATCACAGATCTCTCACCTCTGCATCTAGTGATTGAGAGGTTAGCCCATGAGGCCACCCTCAGAATATCTAAGGAAGGTACAGGAACTGAGAGGATTAAATGTCAGAGAGCCTGGACCTCTTTGACTAATTACATCCCATCAGTGAACCTTCCTAGTGATGCAATGGTCAAAAAAGTAAGCATTGAGAAGAACTTCACCACGATGATAAGTAGAAAGGAAGAATGGGAAAGGGAGTTCACCACCCAGACTTTCAAAGAAAATACCATAAAATGGTACACAGATGGCTCAAAAACCACGAAGGGAGCTGGCGCTGGGGTATATGGGACAGGCACCAAGTGCGCACTGTCGGTAGGCTCCCGTTTGAGTATCTTCCAGGCAGAATTACTCGCAATCGAAAGATGTGCAGATATTAACCTAGAAAGAAAATATCATAAATGCGACATAGCAATCCATTCGGATAGTCAATCTGCTATCAAAGCACTGAGCTCCCATGCCATCGATTCAAAGTTGATATGGGAGTGCCGAAGAAAACTAAATGAAATTGGCAAGAATAATAAGGTCTTTTTAGTCTGGGTCCCCGGTCACTCGGGAGTCAAGGGGAACGAAGAGGCCGATACACTTGCCAGAAAGGCAGCACGAACTCCTTTTATCAGCCCAGAACCTTTCTGCGGTATAGGAAAATGCACCTACAAGAAAGAGTTTCTGGAGAAGGAGGAAACCAAAAGAGAGACACTCTGGCGGAATCTTCCAGGTTTGGTTCATTCCAAAAAGTTCCTTAGGAACTTTAAAGAAGTGAGATCCAAAAGGTATCTGGATCTCTGTAATTATAAGTTACACCTGGTCACTGGCTTCCTCACAGGACACTGTCGCCTCAGGAAGCATTTGATGAGAATAGGTTTATCAGATACTGACGAGTGCAGATTCTGTGGGGAGGAGGAATAAACTCCTCTTCACCTTGTTACAGAATGCCTCGCCATAGCAAGTCAGCGAAAGGAATGCTTTGGACAGGAAACTTGTAGGAGTGAAGACGTAATATCCTTGAAGCCTTCCCAGATATTGAGGTTCATTTATACTCTGGAACTGGAGGGCGAGCTGTAGATGGCGTAATGGTGAGAACAGCTCTGATGGGGGGAACAATAGATCTCAAGGTCGCGGTGCAACGTAACCCCTTATCAATAATAATAATAATAATAATAAAAATTTGGTTGTTATTTCCTCAATAACTCGAAAAATATAAAACCGATCCAATTCAAACATGGTTGTCGGTTGTAGAATGCCACATCAAAAATTATCGCAAAATTTATGAGGATGGTATAACTCCAAAATTCTTTGAAAATCATTGAAAATTATTGAAAAAAATTGTTTATATCAGAAACTATTCCTCTGACATTGCTGAAATTTTGCGAGGGCCTTCAAAACCTAACTCTACTGCCAAGTTTCAAGTTTGAACACGATCGGATTTATATTGGTGGAGTTTCGAGCAGCCTTGGGTGAGTTCAGTAGCTGGATGGGTGAACGTTGGCTTAATAACGTTCGAATGAAAGGAGATAGGGACTTTTAAATTTCAGGGTAGTTGGAGATCCCAATCGGAGAGATAAGTTCGTTTTTGGGCATAATCGGTCCATCGGTTTCGGAGTCATATCCACCTGGAATATTATTTCCTTGATAATTCAAAAAATATATACTTGATCCAATTGAAGCTTTGTAACTAGTTGTAGAATATCGACATAAAGGATTGTGTAAAATTTTGTGAGAACCGTACCTCTAGAAAATTTTTCAAAATTACAAAAGAAAAATGTGGTAACCGTACCCTTAGAATATTTTTCATAATTGCGAAAAAAAAATTGGTTCAAGCACTGAAGTGAAGTCAGGAGCTTTTGCGCATATGTTCTATTGTCCATTCTCCTGTATGGGACACTTTTAATCAAATTTACCATGGTGAATTATATTGGACAATAGAACATACGCGCAAAAGCTCCTGACTTCACGTCAGTACTTGAACCAATGTTTTTTCTCAATGTGCTTCCTGCTCGAAACATCAGTAGTACAACAATTATATCAAATACATAAATTGTAACATGCATTTATTATATGTATAGTGAATGTATTTATCTAGCTATATGCACCCACCTCAACGCACACGGACGAAGAGGTCGAGCAAGTTTATGAACACGTATCAAAAGCCAAAGCGGAAACTCCTTGCGAACTGACTATTGTTATGGGAGATTTCAACGCAAAGGTGGGCATAAGGACCCACACTGACCCAAAATGCATTGGAAGGTTCGGCCTTGGAATAAGGAACCCTAGGGGGCAGATGATGATTGATTTCATGGCGAGAGAATGTCTCTTCTGTGCGTCAACTTTCTTCAAAAAGCCCCCTCAAAGAAAGTGGACTTGGGTCAGTTCAGACGGAACTGTCAAAAATGAAATAGACTACTTAATCACGTCTGACAACAAAATATTTCAAGACGTTGCCGTACTCAACCGATTTAACACCGGGAGCGACCATAGACTTTTGAAGGGCAAAGTAGTGATAAACTACAGAATTGAAAGGAAGAAGAAAGTAGTGAAACTCCCGAGACCTACAGCTGCTGAAATAGGAGAAAAGCTGACGGAATATCAGTCAATTTTAACTGAGAAAATCGGACCAACAGATGACTTGGGGGCCCTCACTGTGAACAAATTGAACGAGAAAATTACAAAAGACAGTCAGTTAAGAAAGTGTGTGGAGTACAGAAGCAAACAAATTCGAAAATTTCACTTGAAACCAAGGCACTAATGGAAGAAAAGCGACAAATGAGTCGATAAAATCCAGATTACTGCGAACTGGACAAGAAAGTGAAAAAAGCTGTCAGAAGAGAAGTTCGAGCTTTCAACACAGAAATGATAGAAAGAGAAATTGAGAAAAATATTAACATGAAAATCCTGAGATCGAAACTGGGCAGGGGAAAGGATAAAATTACGAGTATGAAGGACTCCGCTGGCATCACGGAGTACTCCAAGTCAGAAATTGAAGGCATTGTGCAGAGTCTGCACTGCAGACATTCTATGAAAACCTCTACAAGACAAGTATACCTAAACCAGCCCAAAGACGGATGGGCAAAGTGCTGAATGCTGGATCTGAAGACTTGCCAGAAGTGACTAGAGAGGAGGTGCGAGCAGCCTTGCAAGAGATGAAAAATCGCAAAAGCCCGGGTGAAGACCGCATTACTGCTGAAATGCTGAAAGGTGGAGGGACGCATTTGGAAAACACTCTAGGGATTTTGTTCAATAAGTGTCTTGAAAACTGCGAAATTCCAGAATCATGGAAAAATGCTGAAGTATCGATTCTCTTCAAGAAAGGCAACCCCAACTGCATAGAAAACTACAGACCGATTAGCTTACTCAGTGTGCTGTATAAACTCCTCACGAAGATTATAACGAAGCGTCTAACAAATAAGTTCGATATGTATCAACCTGATGAGCAAGCGGATTTTCGAAAAGGCTTCAGTACCGTTGAGCATATTCATGTGATGCGTTCACTTATTGAAAAAAGCAATGAGTACAATTTCCCACTATACTTGGCTTATGTCGACTACCAGAAGGCTTTCGACACTATAGAAACCTGGGCCGTACTAGCTGCAATGGACGATGCGCGAATAGACCATAGATACTCCGAACTTCTCAAGAACATCTATCAAAATGCAACACTCCAAGTGAAATTTAATGGTGACTGGGTGACGGAAAAAATTGCTGTCAGTAGAGGCGTACGTCAAGGCGACACAATCTCACCTAAGCTATTCACAGCTGCTCTCGAACACGCGCTAAAGAAACTGGATTGGGAAGAGAAAGGTGTTAACGTCGATGGGAAATTCCTTAGCCATCTGCGATTTGCTGACGACCACATTATGTTCAGCAGTGACCCTGAACAGCTCCGCGATATGCTCCAACAGCTGAATGAGGCCTCGAAATCCATCGGTCTCCAAATGAACCTAGCAAAAACGAAGGTTATGGGTGAAGACAACCAAGCTATAAGAATTGATGGCACAATTTTAGAAAACGTCACCGAATATGTCTACCTCGGCCACACCCTCAAGCTGCGCAAAGAAAACCAAGCCGCTGAACTGAGAAGGAGAACAACGCTTAGCTGGGCAGCATTCAAAAAGCTCAGCCACATCCTAAAAAGCAAGACTGTTCCCATAAATCTTAAAAGAAAAGTGTACGAGGCATGCGTGCTACCTGTGGTGACATATGGCATCGAGACGGTGACAATGTCGAAAAAAAGTGCTGAGCAGTTACGCGTCACTCAGAGAGCAATGGAGAGAGCAATGCTCGGCATCAGCCTACGTGACCGCGTCCGCAACGAGGTTATTCAAGAAACAACTAAAGTGACGGATATAGTACACAGATTCGCTACGCTGAAGTGGCGGTGGGCGGGGCACGTGGCCAGAAGTCATGCTGACAGATGGTCACTGAGACTGCTGAACTGGAGGCCGCGCACGACGAGCAGGAGCACCGGTAGACCACCCCTCAGATGGCGTGACGATATCAAGCTGCATGTGGGTGCCACCTGGATGCAGACTGCGCAAGACAGGCGATCGTGGAAGCAGTTGGAGGAGGCTTTCGTCCAGGAGTGGAAGGCGAATGGCTGAAGAAGAAGAAGAAGAGTATTTATCTATGTATGGTATGGAGATAGTACTACTATATGAACAATGCAATCTCTTGTAGAATGGTTCTTTATGGATAATTTAAGGGTTTTATGAAGCACCTGTCGATTTCTGAATAAATCCACATTAGTTTGATTCGTAAGTTTCTATATGACGTATATAGGAAGTTTGATCAACTCAATTAAGAACATAGGTGATAAAACGGTACTGAAATCTAGATCTAGAAGTTCTTATTATTGAGTTGCTAAATTTTTTCATTGACGCATATTTCGTTCCACGAATAAGAGGCATTCCAGTCTACTGCATAATACTGCGACATCTTTTGCGATTTTCAACATGAAACGGGTTAGGATTTTGGATCGAGATATGACGTGTGTCTTGAAATTATGGTTGGAATTGTCAGATTAATATCCATATCGTAACTTTTGAAATAAATAACCTTTACCATTACATTTTTAATCGATGAGATGACTTGCAGAAATATTACAGAATGTTTTTTTCACTAAAGAAAATAATTGAAATCGTCCAAACTACAACAATATTCAGGGTCGCAGATGTAATAAAAAATTATGTTCGTTAAAAATTTGAAAGAATAAAATTAACGGTTTTTGAGGTGTTCTAGTAGAAGACTTCATTCGATGGGTAAAACTATACAGAATCAGATTATATATTGGACGTGAAAATTGAAAGCTAAATTCCTGAATCCTGGACTGTATGTTTTTGTTTGTTTTATATGAACGTTTTGATGGCTGGAGATGATGATACGTGCCAAATTTTAAATAATTTGTTCCACGGTTTGGTAGTTAGAGCTGACTAAAGGTTCTCAAAAAATCAATAAACCACCTCTTCTCTCAGAAACGAAGCCTTAGCCCATATTTAATTGTAGTTTTCTGGCTCCCCTAGTTACCATCTATTCACCATCAAACTATGCAATCTTTCGCGGAACATCCTCTATAGGAAATAGTAGAGTGCATTATCGAGTGAATCGAACGACATTCGTCTGATGTAACAAAAGCTACGGTACATCAACGTAATACACGTAATGCTGAAATCTGGTAAACCTCACTCGCCCATTAGTAGCCGAGGGCTCTATGAAACTTTGGTGATTGTCGACTGTGCCTGAAACAGAAAAAGCAATTACATCTCAGGTTTTTATTCCCATCTGTCGGTTTATCTCGCTCTAATTGCGGTTAACTCAAATCTAATTCAATTAGGTAAAAATGCCGGTGGTGAGAGGATCCTTTGATGATTAATTTTCACTCGGAAGAAGTTATCTGCTTATCGAGCTTGGACGACGGCTTTCAGTTATGATTATTGACGCTGAAAATCATTTACCGATATGCGAATGGAAATTTCCTTGCCGCAAATAATACAACTTTTAATTCTCAATCTTTCTGCCAAATATTTGTATTGAATCAATCTGTGTAAACAGCTTTTCTCAAAATAAATATTCGATGAGAAGTAGTGTGACGTGTATGAATGATCTCAGTCGACGCGTGATTTTGACCATGTTATTCTTGGCATCCCCAAAATTTTCATTAATATATTTGGGGGTGTCAATCAAATCGCAGATATAGGATCACTTGACCTCCCGGCCAATCACAATGATAGTAGGGGCGGAACGGGATTTATTAAAAACTAAATAACTATTTCCTAACATCCAAAAGAGTTTCCTGAAGAATATTTACTTTAGCTTATGTTCGGAAATTTGTGACTCAAGTGGGATTAATTATATTAAAAATTTAATGCTTGTGGCTTTTACTTGATGCAAATCCATATTAACTCAATGAAAAATTATATACGATTTACACTTATTTATTCAATATTGTGACGCGTTTCGTCGACACAGCGTACAGTATGATGTAGTCTGATGAAGTCGCTGTGTCGACGAAACGCGTCACAATATTGAATAAATAAGTGTAAATCGTATATAATTTTTCATTGAATTAATTATTTTAAGTGTTATGAAGAAGTTTAAGATGCAGTCGAAATCTTTTGTGTCAACAGTATTTTTTCCTGTACTTCTGATACTAACGATCGTAAAAATCAACCAACACAAAATTGAATAAGATGTGAGATATATTTGTCAACCAATTCCGTCGCCCTGTTGTTCAACAAAAAACCTTTGCAATAGATGCAAGCCTTATATTCAAGAGACGTAGAGTAGATTCAATAAGCTTTTTTAAGATCTATCAATATCTGGTTCCTCTTGCTAATTTTTGTTTGTTAGACTTGTGTTCAGTAAGTCGTTGAAGTTAAGCTGAATAACTGTACAAATATTTAGCAAGTTTAATCTGGAAGTGTAGTATTTCTGAACAGTGTTTCGCCCAAAAAAAAAGAATTGAAATGTCCTATACTCAACAATATGAAGGTGTATTATTTAGTTTATATAGTTTTATTACAATATTTTCTGTCCAAAATATTAATCGACTGTCACGCATCTGAACTGATATATTTACTCTCTCTAACCATTTTAATTTGTATATTTTATTGATTGTATGATTGAGAAAGGAACAAGCCGTTCCGAAACGTTGGCAAAGTCATAGTTAGTTGTCTACATTTTATGTCCAAATTCCTGCGATAATTTGTTTATTTGTTGAACATGGACGTGAACACTACAGACAAAATATTAATATTCCACTTTATCTGGATCCATTATTGCACTGTAAATGTTTCTTCGTTCAATAAATGAATTCCATCGTTCTTCAAATATTCTACTCCCTTCTTTAATTCTGATGAGCTTTCAAACGGAAACACTCTTTGAAGAGGAACACAATATTATTCGGCGGTTTAACACCTCAATGATGAATAATTTTGAAAATTTGAGGTATGTAAGACATTTTAGCCATCCATTATTTATCTTTCAATATAGCTACCTGCCTTGAATTATTATTTTTTCCCATACCACTTTCATCTGATTTGAAATTTCTTTTAAAATACTTGACTATATAAAAAATCCTTTTATGAATGAATTGAACAAATGAACATATAGGAAGTGAGTGCAAGGATATTCAAAAGGAATGTCACCCAATTTTTAAAATAGAAATTTTGTTCGATTGCCATTGTCTAATGATGCTATAATTTTCTTTAAAATTGATTCCAATTATGAGACATTCTCCAAGAAAGAATCTTCTGGCATAAGTAATTTTCCAGAATTTCTTACTCCTGTACTAGGTATATTGGATAGCATCCCAAACATATTGCATTAATGAATAAAAGGAATTAAATAAACATGAACTATGCAACTTTGAAATGACAAAATATCATGGTAGATTCCAATATGTTAAAGCTACCATATTTTTTAGAATTCAAGCAGCAATGCTTGTTTAGACATTTCCTCAAAATATACCCACTGATAGCTCAACATTCCTTGACGGTAAATATTTCCTTCTGAAATCTGCATTTGTTATCTGGAAATCTTTCATTCACTCGACAAACTGATCACAAAAAAGATTAAATACTGACCAGGCATATATTCAAAATGCTCTGAATAGATCAACAGAATTCATTTGTGTATCTCCTTCCTGATACATTTTATCCTTAAGATGAATGATTATCTTGACTATATTTCCAAAATTGTTTAGTAGATGGACATCAAAGGCCCTTTTAATATGTTCTTTCGATACATCTATAGTGCATGTAGCCAATCGTTTGAAAGAGTGTTTCAGGTTCAATTTTTGAAGATTTAATTTTGTGATTCCACATGTCTTTGACTGAGAAATGAAATTTTAGGAGATATTGTTGACAAAATGTCTGCAGTCTTAGATAATTTGGAAGTGATCACTAAGCCATCTTCAAGATAGGTACTACAAATTCTGCGCGTACGTTCTGGGAAACATCGCGCTATCATTTTGCCCAAATGTCTGCAATATTCGAATTTTTTTCCAAAAATGGTCAAACGATTAGGTTCAACTCACTGATGATGAATTTGAGGTCAAATTTGATTCTGTCCAGCCGGCCATTGCCACGATAACTTGAGAATGGAAAAATATATGGACTAGAAATTTTCAGGGTAGGGGACGCATCCAAATATGACGGACGTTCGTTAATGGACATAATTGGTCAAATTGGTTTTCGAGTAATAATTTTTTCATCAACCAATCAAGATCCCATCGCATTGAAACTTGGTAGCAGAAACTATTCGCCCGACATCGCTGAAATTCCGGTTTACGAGTACTAAGTTTGTTTTCAACCAATACAGATCCGATCGTAATGAAACTTCGTGAATAGTAATATAATACTGACACTTAGACGTATGTGAAATTTTGTGAGGATCCTACAAATACAAAGTTTCTAAAAAATATTATTTATCTCAAGATAACTCGAGAACCGAAGGATATTGCGACTTGCAATTTTTAGGATAGGTTTGCGCACCCGAATCCAACATTTGAGTTTGTTAACAGTCAAAATCGCCTTAATGGTTCTGGATTTCTTCCTATTCTGTTTTTATCGCCTCAATAACTCAAAAATACGAATCCGATACTATTTAAATTTGGTAAGTAGCTGTAGAATGCGGACGCACAAACTTTTGTCGAATTTCCTGATGACCGCATCACTAGCAAATAAAAAAAAACCTTCTATAAAATTGTATATCCCATAAACTATCCATTCGCCATCCGATATCACTGAAATTTTGCGAAAGCCCTCAAAACCTAAATCTACTGCCAAGTTTCAACACGATCGGATTTATATTGTTTGAGAACTGAGCAGCCTTGTGTGAGTTCAGTAGCTGGATGGGTGACCGTTGCCTCGATAACTTTCGAACGAAAAGAGATAGGGCCTTGCAATTCTCAGGGTAGTGTTGCGCATCCGAATGGTATAGTTAAGTTGGGCATAATCGGCCCAACGGTTTCGGAGTTATACACTTCTGGAATATTATTTACTCGATAACGAATACAGACCTGATCGAATTAAAGCTTGGTGAATGGTTATTGAATATTGATATGAAGACGTGTTTGAAATTTTGTGGGAACCGTCCCACTAGAAAATAAAAAAAAATCACGTAATAATATTATGTATCTCACGATAACTTGAGAACGGTAAGAGATAGCGACCTACAGTTTTCAGGATAGGGTACGCATATGAATGCGACATTCATGTTCACTAATTAGCGTGATCGGCCAAATGATTTTGGAGTTATACTTATAACGACAAACGACTGTTTCCAAGTCGCAGTGGTTAAACTTGGAGCTACTAGAACTCGGGGATCCGTGGTCTAGCTACAGGGGAGACGGGAGTGGAACAGTGGAGACGGGAGGGAACCTAGTAAATGGGCGCCAGGTAATTTAAGTCTCCCAGATACCCCAGCGTAATGTAATAATTCCTAAATTCACCAAAAGAATATTCCTGCTAAAAACAAACAATTCATTCCAGTAGCTTACAACCCAGGTCTTTAGATTCAATAAAATAAAACCACGGTGAAACCCTGAATGAGGGTGGCGGAAATTGTACGTAGATATTATTTTTTTATTCAAATACGCGTGGCTTGAGCTCAGGCGCATCCACGTTTCTTATCTATGATCATATATGATTACCACAAATCTTTTCCCAATTTCCGTTTTACAATAATAATAATTTATGTAATTGATGATAATAAGTTCACGTCATATATAGCAGATATGAGATATGTTTCGAAGATCTATTTCCTATAACTTGCGTGCTGATTATCCTTATTCCTGAGCGTTGTATTACGCCGATGGTCTCGCAATACTGTCCTCCTTCTTTCTATGCTCGTAGTCTGCAACCCTCGATTGAATGTCCCACAGCGTTGCTTACTGGCCACCTTGTATATACACTCTGATCTGCAATCCTGCGTTGACTGTCTCACAGCGGTACTTATGGACCACCTTATATATACTCGAATGTCTCAGTTTCACTCTTCCTGACATAAAAACCCTGATGACAGAAAAGAAACCATCAGTGACTTCTCTCTGATAAGAAATAAATGAATTTCCACAACAAATAATAATTTCGGTTTCCAGAATATCAATCAGACCAGTTATTCGTTGTTATGTAATAGTTATAGAATTCGTACATACCCTGATATTCGGGGTTGTCCTGTATAAGTTTGCTTCAAAACTAAATCTGGCTGTGCCTCCACCAAATAATCCTTCAAGCACACAGCGATGTTCTGGATATAGAAAGATAATTACAACCTGAATTGTTTCCACTAGAAATGACGAGAATAGAACATTTAACACATACCTGTCAAAGTAGCCCAGATCGTTCACGTGTTCAACTTGGAAAAGGTTTTAAATCTTCTTTCGAGACAAGTGAAGGTTACCTGTTATCCTTCCAAATCAAACCAATATAACCCTCACATTTAATTATATTTTCGAAACTATATCCAATTAAGAAGATTTCAGTAATTCTACCAGAGTTCCGGAAATGTGCTTAACCTATGCTTCCTTCGTCGAATCTTCAGAAAATGGACGATCTCATCTGACCGGCGCAGACTCTGCCAAACTTACAGACTGTCACAATGAAACAATATTGCCAACTCATTCGGCTCTTCGAATACGATAATTCTTTGTGCGTCGATTGGTACCACTGAGACCCAACCTCAAACTCAATGTCAACACGAACGACAACCTTATCGCACGCAGAATGTAAATCAACCCAGGCCCGGGTCAAAACGAACGTTACAAAATCCCCCTTGCTCGAAAAAATGTTCCTAGTAAATTTCACTTAGGGACTAAAATACTTAGGATCTAAAAAAAACTATATTGACACGACAACTCTTAAATGAAGGTGGATAGGTACCAAAATGTTTCCACCACTCAGAGCCCACAAAAATCAAGTATCCCTGAAGGAAGAAGCACTCCACTAATACCCAATCATTCCTACATCCTCAATCACAACAAGCATACCCTTCTCATCCAATCATTACCCAGAATCATACATCATCTAATGCACTATCATACATCACAGTCGTCCAGGAAATCCTCTTCTTCTCTCATGACTCCATCCATCCAGCAATTACCCTTAATCTTCATGCATTCTCCGACAATGTACTCCATATGTCCACGGCGAAATTCTACGGTCAATTCTAAATGGTCCTATCTAACCCGGGGTAAGTTCTCCAACATGGTACCTAACTCAACACAATCTACTCAACAATAAAATATTTGAGCACAAGACAATTACAACAATTCACTATTCTGCTCAAATAAACTTCCGAATTTGACTATGACAGACTATCGCTAGAGATAAAAAAAATTGTATAAAATTATTCTCAATAAATTAGGACGAGACAAGGCAGATACAGGCAAAGAAGCAAAATGACTAGAAATAATAAAGCACGATAAAGCAAGTCCCCTGAAAATAATATCAAGAACACAACTATTTACATCAATTTTGGTGTTAATTTGTCAAATACAGCTATTCAAAGACCACGTTGGGCGCCAATTTATAACGACAAACGACTGTTCTCAAGTCGCAGTGGTTAAACTTGGAGCTACTAGAACTCGGGGATCTGCGGTCTAGCTACAGTGGAGACGGGAGTGGATTCCAAAAAAAAGGGAACCTAGTAAATGGGCGCCAAGTAAATTTAAGTCTCCCAGATACCCCAGCGTAATGTAATAATTCCTAATTTCACCAAAAGAATATTCACGCTAAAAACAAACAATTTATTCCAGTAGCTAACAACCCAGGTCTTTAGATTCAATAAAATAAAACTACTTTGAAACCCTGAATGAGGGTGGCGGAAATTGTACGTAGATATTATTATTTTATTAACACGCTTTTATTAGCTTGGGTTGTATCTGACTATGTATGTAACGGAATCTTTGAACTTAATTTTCACCAGTTTCCAGAAGTCTGATTAATTTGAAACTTTGCATACGTATCAAGAACCGATGACAATGCAATAATTTGATAACAGTTTCCCATTATCCTTATTATCCACAAAAATTGATTATTATTTATAGCATATTATCTCATACCGGGCACCTCCGCCAATTTGCAACGTGATGTTTCAGGTCCTCAGTTAAGAATAAAAAAATTTGAATCGCAACCTCAGTTAAAGTATTTAACGGTGGTGAAACTGGCCTGTTTCACGTTGATTTTCACTTTAGGTTACTGAGGTTCCGATTCAAATTTATCCTTAACTGAGTACCTCAGTTAGGACTTAACGGAGATTGAATGATTTGTGAATACGGCGGACTATCTGTATCTCATGTACAAAATCTCACAGAGTGGAGCCTGTCTATCGCAAGGCGATTTGTCGCATGCGATATATCATTTTGGGCTCATATTCTAAGAGTTCTAACATGTTCTAATTCTAACAGTTTCCCATTATCCTTATTGGGACCGCCAGGATTAATAAAATTTTGAATGAAATGATGAGATTGCGAAATAATTTGTGAGACATTTCAATACCACATGTCAACAAATAACTAATTGATAAATCGATCTAAAAAATGAAAAATAAATAATAGTTTAAAAAAACTAAAAAAACACGCTTTTATAGCTAACCGAACTAAAAATTAGAAAATAATTTTTAATTTCAGAGAGTTTATAATACAGTAGTAGAAGATCGAACAATCAATCAGAATTTATCACCTCAAAATAAAATTATAATAAAGTTTAAGTTATTAACAAAAGAATTCAATTCAGAGTAAAAAGCGTGGGGTGCATTTTACTACTTTTCATAACTCTCTTCTCATAGATAGTTGCCAATAGAATGGTTGCTACATTTACTTTATCAAGCACCCCACGCTGTTTACTCTGAATTGAATTCTTTTGTTGATAACTTAAACTTTATTATAATTTTATTTTGAGGTGATAAATTCTGATTGATTGTTCGATCTTCTACTACTGTATTATGAACTCTCTGAAATTAAAAATTATTTTCTAATTTTTAGTTCGGTTAGCTATAAAAGCGTGTTTTTTTAGTTTTTTTATTCAAATACGCGTCGCTTGAGCTCAGGCGCATCCACGTTTCTTATCTTTGATCCATATATGATTACCTCAAATCTTTCCCCAATTTCCGCTTTACAATAACAATAATTTATGTAATTGATGATAATAAGTTCACGTCATATATAGCAGGTATAAGATATGTTTCGAAGATCTATTTCCTATAACTTGCGTGCTGATTATCCTTATTCCTGAACGTTGTATTACGCCGATGGTCTCGCAATACTGTCCTCCTTCTTTCTATGCTCGTAGTCTGCAACCCTCGATTGAATGTCCCACAGCGTTGCTTACTGGCCACCTTGTATATACACTCGTGATCTCCAATCCTGCGTTGGCTGTCTCACAGCGGTACTTATGGACCACCTTGTATATACTCGAATGTATAAGATATATATCGCAGGTATAAGATATATTTCGAAGATCTATTTCCTATAACTTGCGCGCTGATTATCTGTTGCGGTAACTCTTAATTTGGAGAGATGAATGAACTGTAATTTTATGAAAGAATAGAAAATAAGCAAAATAAACAACAAGAGGACACTAGCGAACTCACCTAGGATTTCATGCAGTCGAAGTCCTGAGAGTACTCTCTATGTGTAGGGCTGTTTTCTCCAGACTAAGTCCAAGAGGTTTATACACCAAATGGACAGGATTTTAAAGCGTTTCACACAATTGTATTAAATCACCAAACTAGAGATTAAGAGTTTAGTTCAAGAAAATATTAGCCTTTTATAGCGAAAAAAATGTAGCGTGATATCAAATCGAGATCAGAACAAGTATTACGCACAATTTGTTAATTAGCGCATATTTGAACACCGTATGCCTGAAACTGACTATCTCAGGAGTCAACTAGTGCCCCTTGATATTATTCATAAATATAAATGTTTGAAATTAAAAATGATTCCAAAATAAGAGATTCGCCAACATTTCCTGCCCGGCAAAAATGCGAAAGCATTTTTAAACGCTAAAACTATCAAAAAAAAAAATTAATGAAATTGCGTATATTAAAGAGCAAATATACATTAAATTGATAATAGAGAAAATAGAATAAATATAATGAAAAGAAAAAAAAATAGTCGCCATTATCGGGTAATTGACAGAGCTAAACAAGAGGCCTAGTTAAGATTCCGTCTCGATTTTGGACCTCAGCCACTCGTGAAACTCCATCGCTTCCTTTAAATAGAGCTCGTATTCGAGCCAGACGCCACTGATTAGGGGGAACATTATCAGCTTTTATTGAAACCATTTTTCCCACATCAACAGGAGTGATAGGATCGAGCCATTTACCACGTTGTTGTAGCGTATGCAAATATTCCTTTCGCAATCGTGACCAACAAATTTTGATGAAGATTTTGTAGAAGTTGCCACCTAGATAAACGATTGATGGGTACAGATGTTATGTCAGGAACAGGTATTGCCGTAAGTGGTTCCATTGTCAGGAAATGACCAGGGGTTAAACTATTCAAATCATCTGGATCTGAATTTAGAGGGCACATAGGTCTCGAATTCAGAATAGACTCTACTAAAGTTAAAAAGGTATAGAACTCTTCATATGTTAGAATTTAATCTCCAATAACTCGATAAATATGTGTTTTTACTGATTTTACAGCGGCTTCAAACAGGCCACCAAAATGACTACCAGAGGGTGGATTAAAATGAAAATTAATCGTTTCTTTTTCAGCAGACTTTTGCATCAAATTAATCAATTCACGATTTGCACCCACAAAATTTGTACCATTGTCGCAGTAGAAGTCGGTATATCGTCCTCTTCGGGCAATGAATCTCTGAAGAGCGGCCAAAAAGGATTCTGAGGACAAATTGTTCGCCTATTCCAAATGAAGTGCATTTGTTGAGTGGCACACAAAAAGACAGATGTAAGCTGTAGAAGTTTTTTGTCCCCTATATTTCTTCATAGGAGTAATAGTGAATGGACCAGCATAATCGGTTCCCGTATGTAAAAATGCTTTAATCATGGAAAAGCTTGATCGGGGCAAATCACCCTTTGGTGGTTGGCATACCTTAGGTTTCGATTTAGAACAAATTACACATTTTGATAAAACAGAATTGATTGCGCGTCGCGGTGATAAAATCCAAAACCGTTGAATTAACAAAAATTGTAACTGACGAGGTCCTATGTGAAAGTACTTTTTGTGATAATAAGAGATTAAATTATTCGTTAAAAGACTATTTCTCGGTAACAATATAGGATATTTAGCGCTATGGTGAAGATCAGAAAATTTTATGCGCCCCCCCACACGGAGCAAACCATCATTATGAATAAAAACATTTAGTTTTCTTAAAGGTTTTGATAATTTGTCAGTTGATAGAACATCACTGAAAGCTTTATGCTGCGTATATTTTGAGAGAATTAATAGTACATCGTTCAACTCAGAAGTTAGTAAAGGGCCTTTTCGATATTCTTTTGGATGTGATATATTGTGGATAAAACGAAGCATATATGAACCAATGCGTAAAATTGTTGAAAATTTGGAGTAACAGGTAAGTAATGTTTCACAAAAGTGAATAGTTTGAGGTGTTGCTATCAAAGAAATTTTTCTCTCTTCACAAACTATATCATTAGAGTTGAATTCCTCAGAGTGTTCAGTAGCGGTAAATTGAGATTCTTGACAGCAGGATAAGAAATCAGGACCTTTCAAACAGATGGCGCTCTTAATAAGATCCGATGGAAATAGACATCGGCTACCCAGATCAGCTGGGTTGTTGCGAGAATCAATGTATCGCCAATTAACATCAGGAAGTTTCTCTTGTATATATGCGGCCCTGTTCGCTACAAAGGTTTTCCACCGGTATGATGGAGAACGGAGCCATGCAAGGACGACCTGAGAATCCGTCCATGCATAAATATTGTGGAAAGAAAACTTATCAGAAAAGGTTTCCAGTATAAAAGTTTATAATTTAGCTAGCATAACTGCCCCACACAACTCTAATCGAGGGATGCATATTTTTTTAAGCGGAGCTACTTTACTCTTGGAAATAATAAACTTTGTAGAGATGGTGAAGATTTCGGCCATGAAGATTTCCGCCATACAAGGTGATAGACCATTACCCATACTTAGTCCTTCCTCTTGAGAGTATACTCTGCCATTAAAACTTAAGAAATTCTGTTCAAGGCACAGTCTGCTGAGTTGGAAGACGCTCTCAGTTTCGGTGTTTGATAAATTTGATTTATCTTAGATCCCTTTGAAAATCTGAAGAGTCTGGGACACCGGCACCGTGGTGAACAAATTGGATACATCCAATGAGGCCAATTTTATGTTGTTTGGTCTATCACCTTGTATGGCGGAAATCTTCATGGCCTGGTTTGAGAATACTTTTGTTTTTTGTGCTGATAATCCATTCAGAGAAAGAATTCTTTTCTGGCATCGTTATGTAGATGATATATTTGTTGGATGGATTGGAGACCTGGAGGAGTTAGTGGAGTTTTATAATTGGGTGAACGTAAGACATGTCAACATAAAGTCCACTTTAGAAATGGAAGTTGATAAAAGTATAAATTTTCTTGACCTCAGGATTTCTAGGACAGATGACAAAATCCATTTTGATATATACAGAAAACCCAGCCAAACGGACCACAGCATCAATTCGATTTCATGCCACCACCATACTCATAAGCTAGCAGCTTACAGGTCATATGTGAACAGGTTGTTCAGGTTACCTTTGGGTGAGGAAGAGTTTAAGAGGGAGGTTTCCACGATCAAATACATAGCTCAGGAGAATGGTTTCAATGTCGGCATGATCGATAAAATCGTTAACAAGAAAAAATACAGACTACTGAACCCTGAGGCCAATAGAATAGAAGGAGCACAGAGCTTTGTCAGTCTCCCCTTCTTCGGGAAGATTTTTGATCAAATTTCCAACGTCTGACAACAACAAAAAGATATTAGAATTTCTTTCAGGGCAACAAATACTCTCCAGCAGATACTAGTCAAAAACAAAGATCCTATACCACTTTTATAGAAGTCAGGTGTCTGTAAATTAAAATGTGGTGAACCCACTTGTAATGCAGTGTACATAGGTAGAAGTGGGAGAAGCCTTATGACTAGGATTAGGGAACATCTGATGAGCCAGAGAATTGCACACAATAACAAATCAACCTTTGGGAAACATCTAAGAGACTTGGGACACGCATTCGACCTTAACACTGACGTAGAGCTCCTCCACCATATTGGTTATGGTCTGAAACAGGAGGCTTGGGAGGAATTAGAGATTTTCAGGCATAAAGAGAAGGACGGGAGGAACTTGTGAATGTTATTTCCACCAATACCACTCCTTTCTTGTTTAGGATCTTCGGTGACCGGTGGACATGATCTTCTATGTTTGTGTGACCTGTCTAAGTGTTTGTGAAATTCTGTGGTTGAATTCTGTGGTTAACCTACAACTATTTCCTTTGAAAGAAAAATTGTAACTGCAATTTTCTCGACTTTTCCAGAACGTTTTTAAAATCTTGAAGTGTATTGTAGTAATGTCGATGGGTTGTGATGTACTTCGTTAGGATCAAACAAACTTTGCATTTTTATTTTATTTTTGACTTCTAAGATGTAAGATGGTAACAACTTTATATACGATTGATAATAATTTTCTTGTTGTAGTGATCAACTCGCAATCTGATGATGGCGAAAGCCGAAACATGTTAATGCGTTGACAATCAATAAATGAAGTATAACTCAGTGAGGAATAAGACTTCTTGGACCTGTATTTCGTATCTTACACGATGCCAAATTATTTAGGGCTTGAGCAAAAACTAAATCATTTTTTGACGCATAATTTCTGTCATTTGGAACATTTTGAAAATGTCCCATAAATGAGTTCCTTGAAAAATTGCGTAAGGATTTTTCATTGTCCTTCTATTTTCTTTAAAAATTTTGCAATTGCCTACTGGAGATAATTGCCTCAAATCTCCGACAAGTAACAGTGAAATTCTACCGAAATTTTAATAATTTAAGATCATAATATTTAAGGCTTAAAGTATGTAATGTTTCGCTATTGAGCGGAACTCATATCGTAGCTTGCTTGATTGACAGGCAAACTTAGTGCTTGTTGTAGTGTAACGCTATTTATATACGCGGCTTTTCCAGTTGGAGCACAAGTCAGTACTTTGATTTTTGACGGATCACAGCCAACATACTGATTGAAGTATTTCGTTAACGTTTGAGAAATGACTTATATCAAGACACTCTTTCCTGTCCCAACGCCTACACCAATAAAATTATAAAGTGGAGTAGAAAAGTTATAACTAAAATGAGATTTTATATGCATTAAATTTTGTCGCTGTCTGTCGTTTAGGGATCGGCATAATAGATTATATTCATCAGAGGACAGTTTGTTAGGAAGAAGAAACGTTTGTGCACCTTCATCATTAGATCGTACTGGTTTTCCTCCGCCCTGTGCTATTATGTCAATATCAGGTTGATCTAAGTCATACACTGCAAATTCGTCTTCAATGTTACCTGCAAGCACATCGTTATCCTCTTCTGTTTCATCGGGATTTTTTGCAGCCTGATTCAATAAATTTTCAATGTAATTATCATTATATTAAATTAATTCATTAAATTTTTAAATTTTTTTTCCCCATTTTCAATTTGTTCTCGTTTATTTTTATAAATTTCTTGACAGTTCACATTGATTCATTCATTCTCTTCGTCTCGACGTGGTAGAAACAACATGACTTGTTCTCTAAAGTAGTTGGCTACATCTTTGTGAAAATCGAATCATCTATAACGCAAGATGCAAGAATTTAGACGAATTCTGTAACTTATACTATTACCTTGTTGAATCTGGACAACTTCGTCGTCACCGCATTATGTTCGCTATTTTCCTCATCGTCAACATGTAATAGGCGATTTTCGAGTATAATATTACTGGCAAAAGAAGGTGAATAGTAGTTTTCAAGTGCCAATGGACGTTTTACATATTTGTTGATAACGTTTGTAACAAAAATAGGATTCGAGTCAGGTTCTAATTTTCGATTACCACATTTTTACCCTTTCTTCTGGTAAAGATGTATTTACGAAAATATGGGACCTACTACTCTTTGAGAGAGGCATTTATAGTACAAGATATGCTGCTTCTTGAGCAGAAATTTCGGAATCATTTACAAATTTATTACCGATAGCTAGAAGTTTTCTTTTAAAATTAAGTTACCCAAAGTAAGTTCTTTTTCCATGTCACTTAATAGTTTTGGCATGCCTCGATTGGACTTATTGATATCATTAATTATATACTGAACCAAACTATATGGATCCAAAATGTATTGAAGATGCCTATTTGCCCTATGCGTTGACAAAATTTTGATATTGAATCCATTTATCATACAATCTAAAGGCCTTCGTTTCAGGAAAATGGTATTACGGTTAATTCCAGCTCGAATGGCCAGAATATAATCTTCATATGAAATATTCAATACGATTAAAAATTGATCAAATGTCAAATCATTTTTGGTTTGAATAGATTCAGCTAATAAGTCAGAAATTTTTTTGTCGGTAATCTGAAAATTTTTTCGATTCATCTTTTGTTA
Organism: Halyzia sedecimguttata; assembly: GCA_937662695.2. Lineage (NCBI taxonomy): Eukaryota > Metazoa > Arthropoda > Insecta > Coleoptera > Coccinellidae > Halyzia > Halyzia sedecimguttata. The sequence goes on from OW569411.2 coordinate 143,742,579, forward strand.
TATTTTGCAAACAATACAAGATAACAGTTTGTTTCATTGGAGGATATGGAAGATAGAACCTGCATTTTTTATTTCGCTGTTTATCAATATGACATGTTGCGGTATGGTGATGAGTTTGAAGATAAATCAAGTGTGGTACTAATTCATTTTTACCATCGTATGTGATAAATTTATCGATGAAATTGATTAAGTTTGAGTTATTCTCATGTTCTTCGTGAAATTGTGGAGCATTTTCTAACCACAATTATTCCATGAATATGGGGCGAACCCCGCTGTTGGAATTCAACACGTTGATAAAAATCTAAAACATTATAATTTCCGACTGGTCCAGATTATGCTTTACATGATTTAAAAAGGCATCGGGTTCTGTAATCGAAATATCTTGCACATGTAATTGGATCTGTTCTTATTAAACGTGCTTTTTCTGAATAATCTGCATTCAATGCTTCATCTTCAGTGACCATTCGATGTCTATGTGGGGAGAACTTTTAAAATGTTATTTAAAATTGTTGATGATAATCAACAATTTTAAATAACATTTTAAAAGTTCTCCCCACATAGACTCAGCAGCCGACAAGGTAAAAAGAACGTTGGAATACCAAGTTGACGAATCATAGCTAATAATGTTTTCCTTTCCTTTTCCCAGAACGCAGGCGAACTTCGGATGTCTTGTAATATTCGATATCCGTCGTTATGTAAAACTAAGCCGTTTATGGAAAATCTATCAAGCATTTGGGCTGCGCAATAATTATCTGTTTCTTGCTTTCTTTTGCGTAAACAAACAGAAATAGCATTTGAAATTTTAGTAATTTCTTGTTTTTTGTAAGTATACAATAGATGACATACAACGGCTGCTCTTCGATCGAATCGTCTCATTTCTGACTTCAATATATTATTATAAGTTAAATAAACTGTTGGGTTTCTAGGACGACCGCAATAAATCGTTGGAAAAGACATTTCTTCCGCCTTAGTATCTAACGGAAGACCTAATCGCCGTTGCCCTTCTGCTGGCGCTAAAGCCAAATTTTCAACTTCATTTTCATCTTGAATAAGAGTTTCTTGACCGCCTGGATTTATCGGTTCAGAATCCGCATTTTCGTTTAAATCTAAAGAGTTGAATTTATTTTGTTCGTTACTATTTGCATTAGGTGGAAAATTATTATCTGGAAGAGGAGAAGCTAAATCATTTCTGTCAACAACAAATTCTTCTGTTTCAGAAAAATGTCCTTTTTTTTGCCGTAACGTAATTCCTTCACTAATATATAACGGTGTTGTAACCAGATACTGGCAAGCTTGTCTTACCTTATTCGACCGAATGGTTTCAATAATATAATTATGTTTATATGACACTTTACGTTTCAATTTTACTTGTATTGTTAATGTATTGTCAAATGTACGTGGCAAAACTGAAACAGTTGAATCTATTGAAACTGGTACATTAACAACATTACCTCGTAAACTACATTGACGTTCAAAGCCCAAACTTCTGATATGCATAAAAGGCAAATTAATGGCACATAATCTTTCTTCTAATACAGTCAACTTTTTCAAAACTTCAGGAATTTCTGGGAAGTCCAGACCGTTATGCAGACAAAGTTTAAGTGTCTAAAGGAACTAACAAACCATGAACCTCCACAACAAACACATACCTCTGTTGTTCCTAGTTTAACTTCTGCATTAAATTGCTTTGAAATATTTTCCCAATTTATTTCATTCGAACGTGAAATAATATCTATTTGACTTAATCTCACTATTCGATGAGCTTTGCAATCTTGAACTCTTTCTAGTTCACGAAAGTCAGGAATTGATCGAAGTTGCCTTACAACTTCATTATTTCCTATTCTTTCAAGCTCACCTGCTTCCATTTTGAATTTTTTATTAGCATAGTTTTTGTGATTTTCCAATTCTCGGTCTCAATGGAACGAAGTTCATCTATCTTGCGTTTTCTACATTCATTTTCATTCAATAGGAATTCTTCCCTACCAACGCGACCTTCAGTCTTATGTTTTTGTTTTCTTTCAAGATTTTCTTTGTTTCGAACCTCATCGTTTTCACGTTCAGTCTTATGGTTTTTCGCCCGTTTGAGGTTTTCTTCATTGCGTACCTCATCATTTTGGCGTTCAACATTATGTTTTTGTTTTCTTTTGAGATTTTCTTTGTTTTGAACCTCATCGTTTAGACTCTCTGTCTTATGTCTTCTTTTCGTTCGAGATTTTGTTCCTTTCGAATTTCATCGTTTAGACATTTACTCCTTCGTTTTACTTTTCGTTCAACATTTTCTTTGGTTAGTACCTCATACATTTTGACGTTCAGATATATGTCTTTGTTTTCGCTCTAGATTTTAGTCGTTCTGAACTTCAACTTTTTGACGTTCAGTCTTATGCCTTTGTTTGCTATCAATGATTTCTTGTTTTCGAACCTCATCATTCATTTTACGCTGTGTTTGATGCATTTTCGTTCGTTCTGAATTTTGCTGGCATCGAAATTCGACATTATTTATACGTTTTTGCGCGTATGTTCTGGGAAACATCGCGTTATCATTTTGCCCAAATGTGAAATTTAATTCTGTGGTGCCGTCCGGCCAACCGGCTGTTGCCACGATAACTTGATCAGGAAGAGCTAGCGACTTGAAATTTTCAGGGTAGGTGGCGCATCCCAATACGACGGACAAGTTCGTTAATGGGAATTATCGGCTCAATGGTTTCCGAGTATAAATTTTGTTTTCAACCAAAATAAATCCGATCGAATTTAAACTTGGTGAATAGTTGTAGAATATAAACCTTAGCACGTTTGTGAAATTTTGTGAGAATCGTGCCACTAGAAAATTAAAAAAAATATATTAAAAAATATTATTTATGACACGATAACCTGAGAACAGAAGGAGATAGCGGTTTAAAATTGTGAGGTTAGGTTGTGCATCTGAATGCGACATTTGAATTTGTCTATATAGGTATAATCGGTCAAACGGTTTTGGAATTATATCCATCTGAAATTTGGTTGTTATTTCCTGAATTACTCGAAAAATACGAAACCCATATAATTCAAACGTAGTGATTAGTTGTAGAATGCCAACGCAAAAATTCTTGCAGAATTTCGTGAGGATAGTATAACTAGAAAATTTCAAAAAAATTATTGAAAATAATTGAAAAAAATTCTATATATCATAAACTATTCGTCCGGCATGGCTGAAATTTTGGAAGAGCCTTCAGAACCTTACTCTACTGCAGAGTTCCAAGCTTGAACACCATCGGATCCATATTGTAGGAGAACCGAGCAGCCTTTTGTGAGTTCGGTAGGTGGATGCGAATCGTCGTATTTTTGCGTGAACCTTCAAAAACATGAATGTCATGATGACATAGTTTTGAGCGTATGTTCTTGGGGAAATCGTGTTATTTCATCAAAAATTTATGGGAGATGATAGCCCTACATTAGCGGTCAGACCTGGTTTTGAAAGAGATCCTCCTTAGGAGGAGGCAACTAAATATTGAAAGGATTTCTATGAACAAGAGTGAATATCTTTGAGAAATAGAGAAGGCAATTCTTCTTCAAGAGATCCATGTGCCTTCAGAGGAGTATATTTGTGAGAAGGGACTTTTGAAAGGTGATGTATTATTTTTAAAATGATATCGCTGAAATTTTGCGGAAGGCTTCAAAACTTAACTTTAAATTAACCACACTTTCTGATCTTGTAAGTTGAGAGGCTCATTTTGGGATATTAAATCTCGTGATGGGTAGAGAGGAATTTTAGGCCAGTTTTTCTATCATTAATGAGAATATATCTTTATGTTTCACCTCAACACCTTTAGATCTATCAATGGGCATTTATTGGTTAAGAATAAGTAATTGAATATTACTGGAATTCAATTGAATTTCATTCAATATGTTAGTAACTACACTTCTACTTTTCTTCACTTTGATTTTTTAAATATGACATTAATTCCAGTAATATTTTTCTAGAATAATTATGTATTCTTCTCCAAAAGAAGTATTGAAGGTAGACAATAATGTGTTAATTTTTTCATCATTGCTTTCTATCCTCACTTCACGAAAAAAAAAAGGATCAAGCACTGACGTGAAGTCAGGAGCTTTTGCGCGTATGTTCTATTGTCCATTCGCCTGTATTGGACACTTTTAATCGAATATACCATTGTGAATTCTATTGTCTATTCTCCTGTATTGGACACTTTTAATCGAATTCACCATGGTAAATTCGATTAAGAGTGTCCAATACAGGAGAACAGACAAAAGAATTCACCATGGTAAATTCGATTGAGAGTGTTCAATACAGGAGAATATAACAATACAGGAGAATAGAACATACACGCAAAAGCTCCTGACTTCACGAAAAAAAATTGGTTCAAGCACTGACGTGAAGTCGGGAGCTTTTGCGCGTATATTCTATTGTGCTTTCTACTGTATTGAACAGTCTTAATCGAATTTACCATGGTGAATTCTATTGTCTGTTCTCCTGAATTGGACACTCTTAATCGAATTTACCATGGTGAATTCGATTAAGAGAATAGACAATAGAATTCATCATGGTAAATTCGATTAAAAGTGTCCAATACAGAAGAATGGACAATAGAACATACGTGCAAAAGCTCCTGACTTCGCGTCAGTGCTTGAACCAATTTTCATAGATTTCTTTATTCTTTTGTATTGATCGTTGGGAAGCGGATTTTTTTTTCAGCTTAGGCATTTTCTAACAAATTGTACTATCTGGAAAAAATTGATATATTTCACTGATGGTAAAATTATTTGATTTTTTAGTTAATTGAACATGAAAGCATACAGAAGTATTTACATTATGCGGGAATATTCTAAATGAATCACATTTGGACAAATTATGAAAAATATGTGTCATAATTAAAAACCATTCCATCCAGATTAGTTTGTGTTTGATGCTATTTACTCCAAACATTCGCCTTTACTAATTTTTTCTCGCCATATAGCCCTGTTCTATATACCTTCAGATTTGGCGAAGTATAAAATATTTTGTTTACATGATCAGACCTATTCTGTTTGCGTATTGCTATAAACATTGCTTTTCAAGTCATATTGCTATCCTCCTAATTATTAACAATATGACTATTTAACAATATGACTATGATATTGGGTTCGGACTGTTATAGCAATGTTGGTTATCAATTTTCTTTCAGTAATATTCTAGTAGTTCTTCATTCATTGATTTGATAGCTGATAACACTACTTTTATGACTTTTATGTGAATTGGAAGAATCTAACCTTACTTGATAAACACTCCGTCTGTTTTTCGGTGGCTATTCGTAATTCCTAACCACGATTCTCACGAAGGAGAAAAACTAACCATGTTATTTATGAAACTTTCAAGATGGAGTTTTTGTTAAATTTTCAGGTAACACATCGATTATGAAATAAAATTCAATATTTGTTTACCTTAACAAATATTCAATTTTATTTTTATCTGACTTTAGTCAGACTTCGAATGCACACTTTTAAGTGAAACGGAACAGTATGTCTCTTAATTTGATCCTAAACAAATTCCCCTATGTTCTTCAATTAAATCAAAAGAATTCATATTTGTATTAAGACTGAATTAATTGTTTAATTCATTATTTTCACCTAGTCAGTCTTCTTCTTGTTTGTCAAGACTTCGTATTATACCGGCGTGAACTTGGCAGGTTAAACTGGCAGGTAAAAGTTACGGAAATGACCGATCGCGATCTTCATTGGCGTGCATGAATATATTTCTACTTGAGTATTTGGAATAATTATAACAGGATGTAATTCGAAGTGAGTCCACATTCCTATAGTACCTATATCAGATTTCAAACCCAGAAATTGAGCGTAGGAATGATCAAATTTAAACGTTCATTGTAACGAAGAGGTAATTTATATCTGCATATGCAATATAGATAATATCCCATGACAATTGTCAATGAATAAAACATACAAAAATCAGCATAAAATTTTTCCAAAATTTTCTAATTGAATCATGGTTAATAAAAACAATTCTGAAAAATAATAATAAGCATAATGAAATAATAAATAAATTCTAGAGTAAGTATCCGGAAACTAGATGGAACTTTTTAACTTAGTTCAGGATAAACAGTATTTTATAAGGTATCTATAATTAAAAGCAGCATAACTGCCAAAGAGTATTAAGGAAGGACATAAACCCTCGGAATTATGTATGTAAAGATATACCAAATGGTTCATAGGAAAAAAAGTAACACTTTTCAATATGGGATTATTGAAACTGTATAATAAAACGAATCTACGTTCCAAAGCAGAATTACTTCCCAAGGGTCTAAGGGAAATAATAGGATAGAATAGAAATAACTCCTCGAATATTTACATAAAACTATCCAAAGTGGATCTTGGGGAAAAAAGAACACTATTTAATATGGAATTGTCGAAACTGTGTTACATAAGGAATCTACTTTCCGAAGCAGAATTACTTCCCAAGGGTCTAAGGGGTGGAAATCACCCCTCGGATATATACATAAAACTATCCAAAATGGGCCTTGGGAAAAAAAAAACACTTTTTAATATGGAATTGTCGATACTGTATAACATAACGAATCTACGTTCCGGAGCAGAATTACTTTCCAAGGGTCTGAGGAGTGGAAATCACCCCTCGAATATATACCTATAACTATCCAAAATGGGTCTTGGGGAAAAAAAGGACACTTTTTAATATGGAATTGTTGAAACAGTATAACATAACGAATCTACGTTCCAAAGCTGAATTACTTCCCAAGGGTGCAAGCGGTGGAAATCACCCCTCGAATATATACATAAAACTATCCAAAATGGGTCTTGGGGAAAAAAAGTATACTTTTTGATATGGAATAGTCGAAACTGTATAACATAAGGAATCTACGTTCCGAAGCAGAATTACTTCCCAAGGGTCTAAGGGGTGGAAATTACCCCTCGAATATATACATAAAGCTATCCAAAATGGGCCTTGGGGAAAAAAAGAACACTTTTTAATATGGAATTGTCGAAACTGTATAACATAACGAATCTACGTTCCAAAGCAGAATTACTTCCCAAGGGTCTAGGGTGGAAATCACCTCTCGAATATATACATAAAATTATCCAAAATGGGTCTTGGGGAAAAAAAGAACACTTTTTAATATGGAATTGTTGAAACTGTATAACATAACGAATCTACGTTCCGAAACAGAATTACTTCCCAAGGGTCTAAGGGGTGGAAATCACCCCTTCAAATATATACATAAAACTATCCAAAATGGGTCTTGTGGAAAAAAAGAAAACTTTTTAATATGGAAATGTCGAAACTGTATAACATAACTACGTTCCGAAGCAGAATTACTTCCTAAGGGTGGAAGGGGTGAAATAAAAATTTTTGATATGGAATTATCGTAACTGTATAATATGAGGAATCTACGTTCGAAAACAGAATGAGGGGCGGAGATCACCCCTCGAAAGTATTTACCTATATAAAACTATGCAAACTGTATGTTGGAAAACGAAAATTAACATGGAAATATTCAATCTACGTTCACGAGCAGAATAACTGTGGAGGGTATCTCTCTCTCTCTCTCTCTCTCTCTCTCTCTCTCTCTCTTTTCAACCTTCATTCATCCACTCGTGGACATAGGTCTCTCCCATCCTCTTCCATGTCTCCCTATTCTGTGCTACACTTAACCACCGTTTACGTCCACCCAACGTTTTTGAGGACGTCCTACACTTCTTTTTGTTTGTCTAGGCCTCCACGCTGTTATTCTATGTGCCCACCTGTCCTTATCAAGCCTAGCCACATGCCCAGCCCATTGCTATTTCATCTTAGCCACTTCTTGAATTATATCAGCAACCTGGGTGTGTCTCCAGATAGATAGATAGATAGAATAGAGTTTTATTTCAGTAATAAATTACAGATAAACCCAAAATGATACAGCTGTTGAGTATTCCCTCAATGAGATGTCTTCATTTCTCACTTTATCGCGCAGTGAGACTCCTAGCATGCATCTTTCCATAGCTCTTTGACCCATTTTGGATAGTTTTATGTATATATACGAGGGGTGATTTCCACCCCTTAGACCCTTGGGAAGTGATTCTGCTTGGGAACGTATATTCATTTAGTTATGCAGTTTCGATGATTCCATATCGAAAAGTGTTCTTTTTTTCCCCAAGACCCATTTTAGGCAGTGTTATGTATATATTCGAGGGGTGATTTCCACCCCTTAGACCCTTGGGAAGTAATTCAGCTCTTGAACGTAGATTCGTTATGTTATACTGTTTCAACAATTCCATATTAAAAAGTGTTCATTTTTTCCCCAAGACCCATTTTGGATAGTTTTATGTATATATTCGAGGGGTGATTTCCACCCCTTAGACCCTTGGGAAGTAATTCTGCTTTGGAACGTAGATTCGTTATGTTATACAGTTTCGACAATTCCATATTGAAAAGTGTTCTTTTTTTCCCCAAGGCCCATTTTGGATAGTTTTATGTATATATTCGAGGGGTGATTTCCACCCCTTAGACCCTTGGGATGTAATTCTGGTTCGGGACGTAGATTCCTTATGTTATACAGTTTCGACAATTCCATATTAAAAAGTTTTCTTTTTTTCCCCAAGACTCATTTTGGATAGTTTTATGTATATATTGGAGGGGTGATTTCCACCCCTTAGATCCTTGGGAAGTAATTCTGATTTGGAACGGAGATTCGTTATGTTATACAGTTTCAACAATTCCATATTAAAAATTGTTCTTTTTTCCCCAAGACCCATTTTGGATAGTTTTATGTATATATTCGAGGGGTGATTTCCACCCCTTAGACCCTTGTCAAGTAATTCAGCTTGAAGGGAACTAAAATTGGGATCACGGAGGATTTGACAAAAAGTCGACTCAAGCTTCTCCATTCTGCCAGGGAAATGTTCAACAGGAAAAATGTCTTTACACAGCATGGTAGTGTTTTTGTCCGCAATGGTGATAATGTGAAAAAGGTTAGTGATTTCGCTTCACTGAACAAATTTAACACACAAACAATTTCTTGAGTTATATACAGGACGCGGTGGTAAAATGGAAGTCATCTTTCATTACTGCTCATTTGGTTCAAATTGGGATATTCTTGTTTTTGTATTGTATCTTTTCTCTTTATGACGGAATTTATCCTGAATTCATCAAACACTTGGGCAAAAAAGCCTTGTCCTGGTTATTATCATTCTATAATAATATTCTGAATACAGGAAATATTCCAAAAGAATTCCGCAAAGCAAAAGTCATAGGAATTTTAAAACGTGGAAAGGATTCTTCTGATCCTAGCAGTTATCGACCTATTAGTCTGTTGAGTGTTCCTTTTAAAATTTTAGAAAGATTGATTCTTTTTAGGATTGAATCGTCTGTAGAAGACGTTTTACAGAATTGCCAGGGGGGCTTCAGGAAAAATAAGAATTGTTGTGATCAGGTTCTTAGTCTAACTACTTATATCGAAACAGGTTTCAATAGTAAAATGAAAACAGGAACAGCATTTGTGGATTTGTCGGCAGCATATGACACGGTATGGAAAGATGGTTTGATTTTTAAACTTTATACTCATTTAAAGTGTGGCAAAATGGTTCGTTTACTCGAAAATATGCTCTCGGATAGAAGGTTTCGTGTTTTTATTGATAATAATAGTAGTAAATTCAAGAATTTGAATAATGGTCTCCCACAAGGTTCAGTTTTAGCACCTCTTCTTTTCAATTTATATCTGTGTGATATTCCTGCTACTTCGTCTGAGAAATTCATATACGCTGATGACATTGCCCTTGCATTTCGTCATTCTGATTTCGAAAGTATAGAAAATAATCTATCTGCAGATTTAGATATTCTGAAGAAGTACCTATTTCAGTGGCGTTTGTGTCCGAATCCGAATAAAACTGAGGTTTCTTGCTTTCATTTGAACAATCACCAAAAATATAGAACATTGAGTGTAACTTTCGGTGATTCTTTCTTGAGACATAACTTTTATCCTAAATATCTAGGAGTGAAACTAGATTCATCTTTGAATTTCAAAGCTCATTTGGATGACTTGCGTCTGAAGTTGAAAACGAGAAATAATATTCTGCAGAAATTAGCTGGTACTTCATGGGGTGCTCATGCAGCTACTCTTCGAACAGCAGCCTTAGCCTTGGTTTTTTCTGCCGCTGAATATTGTTGCCCTGTCTGGTTTAATAGTGCTCATACTCAAAAAATTGATGCACAGTTGAATTCATCTATGCGAATCATCACTGGAACTATTAGATCTACACCTATTCATTGGTTGCCAGTTCTTTCAAACATTGTCCCGCCCCACATTCGCAGGCAGACTGCTGTTTCAAATTCTTGGAATAAATTTCATTCTTTTCCGAATTCATTTCCGATTATCTCCTACATTCCAGGCAATAAGATTCCCAGATTGAAGTCACGAAACCCTTTATGGTCCAACTGTTTTCTTAATTCGAATAAAAGTGACAAGGAAGTTTGGCGGTCTGAATGGATTTCTTGCAATTTATTCAACAAAGATTTAATTTCTGATCCTTCAAATAGAGTTCCGGGGTTTGATCTTCCAAGGAGAATATGGTCTATTTTGAATCGTCTAAGAACCGGTCATGGTCGTTGCAACAGCATGCTTTTCAGGTGGAATTCAGTTGAGAGTCCTAGTTGTGAATGCGGGGAAGCAGAGGAAACCATAGATCATTTAGTTAATAATTGTCACATAATATGTGACAATTATTAACTAAATGATCTATGGTTTCCTCTGCTACCCATTCTAAAAAAGATTCAGAAACATTATGAATAGCCCTAAAACCATCTTTGAATCTATATATTATATAGATTCAAAGATGGTTTTAGGGCTATTCATAATGTTTCTGAATCTTTTTTAGAATGGGTAGCGAGTTTCAAATCTATTTAATGAAATATAGAATATTCCATTTTTAATTTGTTCGTTTTCTCCCGTAGTCTTTTCCTTTTTCAGATTGGGTTTCGGGTACCTTGGAGAATCTTCTCTGCTTGTTGAAGGAAGAAGCGATAATAAAGAAAAAGATGCCCTTCAATATTTAATATTTCAGCATATTTTGTTAACAATTTCAATTTTCATAAATCACAACACTAACGGGGAGATAGGGTTTTTTTGCTGAGGTTTTTTCCCTAAGCTCTAGTATCATATATCAAATTATATGGTACCCCGTTACACTAACCTCTGCTAACACTTTTTTCATACACATGCTTTATTGTTAGATACAAAACAAATTGTAATGCTCAAGTTCAAAATAATATATATATATATATATATATATATCTTATGACTACAAAATCAGTTATGTTGGAGTATATGGATATGGTGGGGTCGTGTGTCAGTTTTGATGAAAAAGATTTTGATGACATTAAAAATTTAAAAGAATTATTTGATGGATTGAATAGATTTAATATATTGCATTTGAATATACGTAGCATGCGTAAAAATTTTGATGAATTATGTGTTTACCTGAATAGCATAGATTTGGATAAAATTGATATTATGATTTTCTCTGAAACTGTTCAGGTTGATAATATCTCCGATTTTCATATTGATCATTTTGAAATTTTTTCTAGTAAGTCTGATTTCAACAGGAATGATGGTCTGATTATTTACGTGAAAGACAAATACCACATCAGAGCAAAAATAGTTGAATTCACTGATATCGAAATAATCAGGTGTGAGGTGGACTGTGGTATTGATCATACAGTTGGTATCACTTCGAAGTACAGGCCGCCTCCTACGCGAATCCCTTTGTTTCTGAATGATCTGGAAGATTATTTGCAGTCTATTGATTCTGAGAAGATAGAGATCTTTACAGGTGATTTTAATTTGAATTTGTTTGATACAGATAGTGATGAAATAAATCGACATTTGAACATATTATACCAGAATGCTTATTTTTCATGTACAAGTCATCCTACAAGAGTGACAAATACTTCATCGACACTTCTCGATCATTTTTTCATCAAATCGAAAAACATCGATAACTTGTCTGAAACTGTAACACCATTTGTTCTTCGTTCTGGTATCACTGAACACTTCATGATGGGAGTTTCGATAAAACAGCAACAGAAAACACACAATGAAGTTCAAAAAATTATGAAAAAAATAACCAATTACCACAAACTCAATGAATTTTTGAAAAACGAGTGCTGGTTTGATGTCCTATGCGCGAACGATGTACAAACAGCGTATTCATTATTTCTTAATAAATTCAAGGGGTATCTAAACAGATCAGTTCATATGTGCAGATTAAATAGCTCCTCTAGAAAAAGGAAGAGCTGGATAACGGAGGGGATAATGACATCTATAATGAGCAGAGATTGGTTAAAGAGAGAGCTCAATATTGATTACTCAACTGAAAAGCACAGCTATTTTAAGGAGTTAGAAATATTTTGAATAAGACAATAAAAAGTGCAAAAACTATGTACTATCAGAATAGATTATATCAAGCAGGGAATAACTCGAAACAAATTTGGGAGACAATTAATGAAATATCTAATGTGAAAGTGAAGAATAAGAAGAGAACGGTCAATTTAGAGCATGCTCAAGGTGGCGCTGCTGGAGATGAAGATGTGGCCAATCACTTCAATGATTTTTTCATAAATATCGGCAAAGAAATACAGAAAAATATTAAGAAAGTGGATGGGGAAGGTAGTGCTTATTCGAAAATAAATATCTCCAGCTCAATTTTTCTCAAACCAGTTACAGAAAATGAACTAGTTCAACATATAAGTACCTTAAACGACAACTCTGCTCCTGGAGAAATAAAAAATACTCATAAATATATTTTAACTCCTCTTGCGTTCATAATTAATTTGTGTTTTTCTACATCTGTTATACCAAGGAAGTGGAAACTGTCAACAGTCACCCCTGTATACAAGGGTGGTGGATCAGAGTCCCTTACAAACTATCGGCCTATTTCTGTAATCAACAGCTTCTCTAAGATATTTGAAAAATGTTTAAAAAATCGTATTACAGATTTCCTTGAGAAGAACAAGCTCTTCAATCCAAATCAGTTTGGATTCAGAAACGACAAAGGAACAGAGGATGCAGTATTTGAGCTCATAAAAGAAATTCATAACAACTGGCATAATAAGAAAAAAACACTAGCTGTTTTCTTAGATCTGAGAAAAGCATTCGATACTGTGTCTCATGATATACTGCTGGAGAGGATGGAACGCATCGGTATCAGAGGCAAGGCATTGTTGTTAATAAAAAATTATCTAACTGATAGAAAACAAAGAACAAAAATTAACAACTCTTATAGTTCTTATATGACAATTGAGACCGGGGTGCCACAAGGCACAGTTCTGGGTCCAATCCTCTTTCTAATATATGTCAATGAAATTCATGCAGCAACGAAAGGTTGTCGAGTGCTCTCCTACGCTGATGACACGGTCTTAATCTTTCAGGGAGGAAGCTGGGAGGATGTTCGAGATAGTGCTAGCAGGGAAATTGAACTAATGATTGCATGGCTGAACAGGAGCCTTTTGGATCTGAACACCTCAAAAACATTCTTTGTTGCATTTTCTGCAACAGATTCAGATCAGCCCACATTCAAAAAATTAAATGTACGCTCACAAGAACATCATACAGGGAGGAATTGTACCTACATAGAGAAGAGGGAGAGCGTGAAGTATCTGGGAGTTGTTGTTGATCAACATTTAAAGTGGAAACAGCACGTTAGTTTTCTATGTAGCAAGATAAGAATGCTGTTTCATAAATTTTATATGGTTAGATAAATACTCGACAGAAATCTCTTATTGCTTTTGTATACTTCTCTTGTTGAATCTATTCTCAGGTACTGTATTGTAGTGTGGGGTGGTGCCTTTAAAAACTCCATTCGAACTTTAGAAATCACACAGAACACTGTGATAAAAATAATTAATAAAAAACCAAGACTTTTTCCAACTGAAGAATTATATGAGATTGGCCGATTGATGAACCTACGCAACTTATATTGCTTGTGCTCTTTGATATACTTCTTTAAAATAGAGAAGATGGTAACAACCCTAGACCACAATTACGAAACCAGGGGCAATACAAATCGGAATTTGTCGGTACCTTTATTTCATAAGAGCATAAATCAAAGATTTCTGCTTTTCTTGCTGCCAAAAATATTTAACTCCTTACCCACTGAACTAAGGGACTACTGGAATAATAAAAAATTGTACAAGAAGAAACTGAAAGCATTCATTCTGGATAATCCATCAATTTTTGGGAACATATTTTGATATTATGAGTATATGTATCTGACGCTAGTTATATTTTTGCTCTGATCGGTAACATTCATTCTTGATGACTGTTCAGAATTTTTGAAATATTTTGATCCATGTATCTGGTAGGTACTCCATGATTGTTCATTCTGGTAAATTTTGTTTTTGAAGTGAAGAGGAAGAAAAAAAAAAAAAAAAAGGATGTATAACTTAATTTTCAGCTACAGGAAGAATACCTGAAATTATATCGGGAATCTAGCACACAAACTTATTTTTAGGCGAAATTCCTGAAAATTGTACACATATTGTAGATGAAAGGTGATGAATAAAATTTATTATTATTTTTTTTTTTTTTTTAATATTATTATTATTATTATTAATTATAATCACACAGGAATATGAGTATTCCAGAAACAACTGGTTGAACAAAACCTTCTTAGATTATATTAGATTAGAACAACAGAACTTTTTTATATGTTAGTTGCATTCTATGCTTCTGTTCAGTGCTGCCAATGATCAAATAATAACTAGATGCGCCCTCGCGTCATCGTGCCGTGCATAGCATTGACTCCATCATTAAAGAGAGAAAGGGTTTATAGGCTATCCTACATGTCTAACTGGGAAGGGTAGAAGATGATCACGTATCGGATGGCAAAAGATTCAAATTTATCAAAACGTTATATATAAGAGATCAATTTATTTATCCAAATTAGTGGATATTAAAGGGATATTAGTGAAAACTTCAATTGTTCTATGAAACAACTAATTATAATGAATTCAATTGGCTTGATATTGGATGAATATGTACCTAAATAAATAAAACATAATGATTTTACTGCCTATGCTATTTTCCTTTGCACTAAAAGAATGCCGTAAATTTTGTTGAGATATATTAATTCAGACTCAGGTAGCAGGTAACTCTGTTGATAGTTACCCAATGACGAATGGAATAGTTTTGGATGCACCTTTGTTTTATAATTTTAAAAAGAAACCAAATATAGGAGTGAACTGAAACATAAAATAAATTTTATATTGTTGAAAAATGTTCATTCCTATCTATAAATAAAAAAGTGACCAATACAGGAGAACAGACAATAAAAATCTCCATGGTAAATTCGATTAAGAGTGTCCAATACAGGAGAATGGACAAGAGAACATACGCGCAAAAGCTTCTGACTTCACGTCAGTGCTTAAACCATTTTTTTTTCAAGGATTTTTCAAAAATGTTGTAGTGCTACGATCCTCACAAATTATTGCAATAATTTTTGCGTTGGCATTCTGCAAAATAATAACTATGATTGAATTGGATCGGATTTGTATTTTTTGAGTTATTCAAGGAAATAACAACCAATTTCCAGATTGGTATAACTCCAAACCCATTTGGCTGATTATGCTAGTTAACGACCTCAAATGTGGCATTCAGAGGCGCAATCTACCCTCAAAACTGCAAGTCGCTATTTCTTTCCATTCTCAAGGAATCATGAGATACATAATATTTTTTCGTAATTTTTTCGAAAATTTTCTAGTGGTACGGTCCACACAAAATTTTACACACGTCTTCATGTTGATATTCTACAACTAGTTACCAAGCTTCAATTCGAAAGGGTCTATATTTTTTCAGTTATCGGGGAAATAATTTTCCAGATGGGTATAACTCCGAAACCGTTGTGCCGGTTATGGCCAACAGCGAACTCAACTCACCCATTCATATGTGCAACCTATCATGAAAATTGCAAGTATCTATCTTTTTTCGTTTGAGAGTTGTCGAGGAACCGGTCATCCATCCAGCAACTGAACTCCCACAAGGCTGCTCAGATCTCCAACAATATAGATCCAATCGCGTTCAAACTTGAAACTAGTAGTAGAGTTAGGTTCTGAAGGCTCTCGCAAAATTTCAGCGATGTCGGAGGAATAGTTTCTGATATATAGAATTTTTTTTCAATAATTTTCTATGATTTTTTAAAAAATTTCTAGTGATATGATCCTCACGAAATTCTGCAAGAATTTTTGCGTTGCCATTCTACAACTAATAATCATGTTTAAATTGGATTGGTTTTGTAATTTTCGAGTTATTGAGGAAATAACAACCAAATTTCACATTGATATAACTCCAAAACCGTTCTGCTGATTATAGCTATAAACAATCTCAAATGGAGCATTCAGATTTCAACCTAACCTGAAAATTTTAAGTCACTATCTCTTTCCATTTTTAGGTTATCGTGACGTAAATAATATTTTTTAATAATTTTCTAAAGAATTTGTGGCATTACGATTCTCACAAAATTTCACAAACGTTTTTATGTTTATATTCTACAACTTCTCACCAAGTTTCAATTCGATCGGATTAGTATTGGTTGTAGACAAAATTATTACTCGGAAACCATTGGGCCGATTATGCCCATTAACGAACCTGTTCGTCCTATTGGGATGCAGCAAATACCCTGAAAATTTCAAGTCACTATTTCTTTCCGTTCTCAAGTTATCGTGGCAACGGCCGGCCGGGCAGAATCAAATTTGACCTCGAATTCTTGATCAGCGAGTCGAACCCAATCGTTTGAGACCATTTCCAGCGAAAAATTCGAAAATTACAGACATTTGGGCAAAATGATAACGCAATGTTCCCCAGAACATACGCGCAAAAACACATGGACCAGTTTTATAGAGGCAAACTTTAAAGATCGTAGAGCTGATGCGGTATATGTGCATGGGGGCATGAGACCAACTATTCTTGAATGCGAGGTGATACATGTATTCCCTATAGCAAAAAAAGGAAAGTATCTGGCCCTGGGAAGATTCCGACCCAGGCTCTACAGCTCATTACAGAGGAGAATATTGACTTGCCAGTTAAACTGTTTAATAGCATCTATGAGACGGGTGACATTCCTTCTGAGTGGTTATCATCAACCTTTATTGCAATACCTAAAAAACATCAGCCAAAAAAATGTGTTGTTTATCGCTTTATTAGCCTCATGTGTCACATGCTCAAAGCATTCCTACGCATCATTCACGCTCGCATCAGACGTAGATGTGAGGAAGATCTTGATGATTCTTAATTCGCCTCCAGAAACGCTTTCGGATTGCGTAAAGCTCTTTTGAATATGAATCTTCTCCTCCAAAAATGCCGTGATTAGCGAAAATATATTTGTGTGCATTATCGGTTACGAAAAAGCCGTTGACCGCATACAGCACAATGAACTTATGGATAGACTACATGGGGTTGGAATAGATAATAGAGATATCCGCATGAATAAAAATTTATACTGGAATCAAACTGCATAGGTAAAAAGAGGCAATATTAAAACAGACCATATCAAAATACAACATGGATTTAGACAGGGTTGAATACTGTCACTGTTGCATAATAAGTAGTCAATATGTAAATAGTTCTAATATATATATAAGGTCAAATGTGCGCATGAACCATCAGGAGAGTACCTGGGATATGACCGGCCACTGCGATAATTATAAAGTAATAAAAGTGTTAGTCACACGTGTGTTTCATTGATCCTGAATAATCAAAATCCATTAATCAATTATACAACATGGCGAAGTCGAGCAGGATATTACCCCTCCAAATTTTGGCAATGAACATATACCTAAAGAACAGAAACAGCTTGAGAGTGTTAAATATGATTCGAATATAATTACTAAAGCCAATTATATGCATAAATTGAGGTGCGGTAAAGAATACTGAAAATTTTATGAATAATTAAATGTATAATAGGTATCGAGAATAATGATGTAATAGGAGATTAAGTTAAAATTAGCTTAAGAAATTAGAATTTAATAAGAATAAATTAGGAAAATAGATTAAGTTAAAATTAGCTTAAGAATTTAGAATGTAATAAGAATAAATTAGGAAAATAGATTAGGCTAAGATTAAATTAAGAAAATAGATTTGGATAGGAGTATGTAGTTTAGGAAACTAGATTAGGATAGGAGTAATTTAAGAAAATAAAATAAGATAAAGAGAGAAGGGAGATGTTGCATAGTAAGTAGTCAATATGTTAATAGTTCTAATATATAAGGTCAAATGTGCGCATGAACCATCAGGAGAGTACCTGGGATATGACCGGCCACTGCGACAATTATAAAGTAATAAAAGTGTTAGTCACACGTGTGTTTCATTGATCCTGAATAATCAAAATCCATTAATCAATTATACAACAGTCACCCTTACTCTTCAACCTATAAGCTGATCGAATATTTAAGGAAGCATCGGGAGGAATATCACACCTCGACATCAAAATAAATGGGGATCCTGAAACAACAATCAGATATGTTGATGATTTGTTTGGGAGAAATAGCATTGTTTCCGAGTTGGAGTGTCCATAGCATAGCCCTGGGGCTACTTTGGAAGTTAATGTATCTATATTATTTATCACGGAGATTCTATTTTTTTTTGTATTTAATTAATACTTAGAACAGAGTTGGATATCGAGTATAACGTTATGCCCGAATACAGAAGGGTACATGCCCACTCGTTATTATTTTCTATTTTGGTCAATAGAGAGAAAGGGTACCTTTGAGTTTGATTCAACTGGTGTTTGACTTTTCGTAGGTTGATTCAGTGTAGATTCAGGATTAGTTAAAGAAGGACAAAGGATTATAATTTAGCACACTCTGAACTACGTGGCGCCCATGAGTTTAAGAACTTCTCAACTCACCCCGATTTCCTAGCAGAGGGGCATACCTTTGTCTCTACCATCAGATAACATAGCAATACCCATTATTTTAACTATTGATTAAAATCAAACGTGACAAACTGTAGGTACGTTATTACACATGACTTGAAAACAAATTTCATTATAATAGGAACTTCATTAGAATTGCGTTTGTTCAGGTGAACAATCGCCTCAAAAAGAATGAATAAGAGTAAAATTCAATATTAATCATTATTTTAATAAAATCTACAAAAATGATTCAAGTTTAAACTAATAAGTTCCATTACGCTGCAATGCTTCGTACGTGGCAGATTACCATCTCCTGATTTTCAGCCTGAGTTTGACTGGCGACGTCGATAGGAACTTGGGCAGCTGAGCCTACGTGTAGTTCGAGTTCTAAGTATATTCTGTCTATGGACTGAGTGGTGCTGAATCGGAACAGCGTATATTCGTTTTTTCATATACCTGACTTGTAAGTCCCTATTATTATAAATTTGATTAAGATGTATGTTTGAAATTTGTGCATACTATCTAAATTATCAAAAAATTACAGACCTTTCAGCAAACTGTTAGACAATATGTTCAGTTGAACAAGCGCGCCAAAAGAGGCGAATAATTAATAATTCAATTATGATAATTTCACAGAAATGAGAGTTTACATAATATTCATTTTGAGATTCTTGGTGTCAGCAGTGCGAGACTAGCTGCCACTGATTAGAAATTGTACATCCCTTTCCAAGATAGCGAACGGAAACAGATAGCAATTTGTAATTTTCTCGGTAGGTTGCGCTTACAACTGCGACGGTGAAGTTCGTTGAAACTCAGTAATCAGTGGTAGAATCCCGCCCCTGAAATTATTGTGAATTTGGTGATGATCTGAAAAAAGAATTAAAAATATTTTTTTCTCAAAACTCTTATATCTCAGAAAAAATCTGTCAGATTCCGGTGAAATGCCTAATGAACCTTCAAGCAGCCATTTTACAATAGATTACTAGAGTTAAGCTCGATCAGCTTCGCATTTTTGGAATCATTTAATTTTAAAATTTGAATTCAAGGAGATCACATGATGGATTGGAGTAATACAAAGATTCTAATGACAGAACCTGATTTTATGAAAAGGAAACTTAAGGAGTCAACTTGTATTTTATTGAACAGAGAATGCAATTTTGCAAATTGCTCAATTGGTATTGACCATATTTGGCTAAATTTATTGAAAAAGGAGTTGGAACTTGGAAATTTCTATGCGAAGTAAAACTATGTTAGCTATGATTTTTAAATACTGTCAATGTGACAATTCTTGAATTTCACCAAATAACTGTCAACAAAATAATTCTCTCGATTTTCATTGAGCGTCTGAAGAAGGAGTCTGATATAGACTCCGAAACGTTACGATATAGTTGTTTCTTCGTTGATGTTGTTTCGTTGTTGTTTGTTAGGCAACATTGTTCAATTGATTGCTTCTGACAAATATCCTGTGTTTCTTACGCAGAAGCAAATCACAAAATAATTAATTTTTATTTTATAGATATTTTTCAGAGTTTGGGAGAGAAAACCCAGAAAAAAACCGTTGAATAATGAGTATACCTCCCACAGTATCCTTTAATGATTAATGCCCTATGCTTTATACTCAACTTCATGTAGTATTTCGTTTGGGTGTGTGAGGCGTGTATAGACAATAGAACAGGTGAAGCTCTTGACTTCAAGTCAGTGGTTTTTAAGAATATTTATACTCAATAATAGCCGCCTATAAAAGAATAAAACTCCGTGTAGTTCCGGGTATATCTGGCTGTATTTCAGAATAAATTGGACATCCACATTTATACTTTTTTTGCTCCTTCTATGGCATAAAAAATGTTTTCATCCATGTTTCACCCCCGAGAAGCATAATCAGCTTATTTTATTTGAATTCGTCCTTGATATTTCCATGACAAAATCTAATTTGATGTAATTTAGTTCTTATTTAGATATAACATATATCTTGGATTATTGTTATTGCTTAATAGAGATTCAAAATATTTGAGCTATCATCGTATTATGGCTCCTCATGGTAAAAATGTGGCTGGAATAATTCATCATTAGCTAACCTACTGTTTGAACGTTACAATCAAGATTCCGGTAGCGTAGTAATTTGTATCACATTCGTAGAAAGAAGCCCCACGCAGACATTAATTACGCCATATTTCAGAGTTTTACGCTTGCTTGCAGGATATAAAATGGTAATTAACTAGGATTTATGGATACGAAGCGATAGTTCCTGCAAGATTGGAATACATTCTTAGTATTCTGAAATGAATTTGGAGATCAAAATCCATTTATCAGTTCTCACTAATAATTATTCAACCTGTAGTATGTGTACAAGTGCATTATCTTTCAGTGTGAAATAGTAAAGAATTTATGCGACCTCTACTTCATCTTATCTATCATTGTGATATGCAATATTATGTCGATCAATTCTGAATGCGTTCTAAAATTTTAATGCAGATTTCAAACAAGGTCCTGAAATTCTAAGGCTCTAGGACGGGTAGCACCAATCATGCTGTTGAAACCCTAACAAAATGTACGCAAATATTGACGCAATGTTATATTTTTTCATGCAAAATTATAAAAGTTTCAGATACTCTCATTAAATCACATTACTAATACAAAAACGACAAAAAATGTATTACATAAGGACCGATATGGGAGCCCGTTATAATTTTCTGTAAAAGTACTACCTTATGTGCCAAAGGTATAATTACCGGTATTTAGGTCTATTCACAAGTAGAAATATTTCGCCATTACCATTTTTTGCGCGCGTGTTCCGCAAGGAACAGCGTGCTATCATTTCGTCACAATGTCTGTATTTTTCGAATTTTTTTTCGAAAATGGTCTCAAACGATTGGGTTCGACTCCCTGATGAAGAATTCGAGGTCAAATTCAATTCTGTCCGTCCGGCCGGCCGGTCCGGCCGGCCGGTCCGGCCGTTAGCACGATAACTCTCGAACGGAACGACTTAGAGCGTTGAAATTTGCAGGGTAGTTTCGTAGCGTAAATATCTCGGACAAGTTCGTTAACGGGCGAAATCGACCGAGCGGTTTCGGAGTTAAGGCCGTTTTTAATAAAAACGTTTTTTATGAATATTTCCGGAACCGATCTCTCAATCTTTTTGAAATTTTGCATCAGATTGTAGAATCATGACCTTTATATGCCTGCGAAGTTTTGTGTTGAACGGACGGCCCTAAAGTGGCAAAAAAAAATTTTGAAAATTTGAAAATTTTGTTTTCACGATAACTCGAAAAATACTGATCTGATTAAATTGAAACTCAGTAGTTAGATGCAAAAGACCAAAGCAAACACTTTTGCAAAATTTCGTGATGATCACGTGACATGAAAAAAATAAAAAAATTACTACTATTTTGCGGAATACTTTGCTTTTAATGCCGAAACATATGTTTTTGAGGTTCATGCTGCCCTTTCCGGGCATTTTCCGTATTGCGCATGCGCAGATGAGAAGTCCTTTAACTGCTGTAGTTTTCGTCAGAGAGCATTGGGGTTTTGGGGTGGCGGATGCTATTCCTCCATAGAATTCAGATCCCTGATGAGGGTCTGCGCATGCGTAGATTAAAGATGCGATATCTTCCGAACCACTAGTTTTGGAAAATCGGAGTTTTTTGTAAGGTGTGTTATTTTGAGAGGACTTTTAGCCGCCAGTAGATTGCGCATGCGCAGAAGAGAAGTGACTGTTTTTGGGTTGGATGGGTTATGTTGGGAGTGCTGAGTCGATATTATGAGGTTTTAATAGAATATTCATAGCAATTCAGTGCAAGGACAAGTCAGTTTGGGGGATGTAGCGTTGTTTCCGAGTTAAAGTGTCCGTACCGTGGCCCTGGGGCTAATTTTGAAATTGATGTTACCCCTTACAGGCATCTTTCGTTATGCGCATGAGCAGACCATCAGTAATTTAACTGGTGGTGTTTTCGTCAGAGAGGATTAGGGTTTTGGGGTGGCGGATGCTATTCCTCTATAGAATCCCCTGTTGAGGGTCTGCGCATGCGTGGAATAAAGATGTGATATCTCCTGAACCACTAGTGTTGGAGAATCGGAGTTTTTTGTAAGGTGTGTTATTTTGAAAAGGACTTTTAGCCGCGAGTAGATTGCGCATGCGAAGAAGAGAAGTGACTGTTTTTGGGTTGGATGGGTTATGTTGGGAGTGCTGAGACGATATTATGAGGTTTTAAAAGAATATTCATAGCAATTCAGTGCAAGGACAAGTCAGTTTGGGGGCTGTAGGGTTGCTTCAGAGTTAAAGTGTCCTTACCTTGGCCCTGGGGCTAATTTCGAAATGGATGCAACCCCTTACGGGCATTTTTCGTTATGCGCATGAGCAGACCATCAGTGATTTAACTGGTGGTGCTTTCGTCAGAGAGGATTGGGGTTTTGGGGTGGCGGATGCTTTTCCGCTATAGAATCCCCTGGTGAGGGTCTGCGCATGCGTGGATTCAAGAAGCGATATCTCCTGAACCACTAGTGTTGGAGAATCGGAGTTTTTTGTGAGGTGTGTAATTTTGGGAGGACTTGCAGCCACGAGTATACTGCGCTTGCGCAGACGAGAAGTGAATGGTTTTGGGTTGTTTGGGTTATGTTGGGAGTAATGAGCCGATATTGTGAGGTTTTAAAAGAATATTCATGTCAATTCAGTGCACGGACACAAGTCAGTTTGGGGGAAATAGCGTTGTTTCCGATTTGAAATGTCTGTATGGTGGCCCTGAGGCGAATTTATAAATAACTATATTCGGTAGATCTATATTAAAATGCGTTCGGATTTGGAGAAGATGCAATTTCGTCCCTAACGGAGGACCCACAACCGAATTTTTTTCTGATCTACGGTAAAACTAACAGCCAAACTGTATTGATAGCTATATTTGTTAAAGGAACTTGAAAAAAAAAAAAAGCACTGACGTGAAGTCAGTACTCTTTGGCGCGCGTGTTCACGGTGGCTAATTTGAATTGAATTATTCAAAATTTAACAGTGCTGTATCTAAGCTGCCATCAGGATAGAGTAACAAAGTTGGAAAAGAACACAAGTGACTCTCCTTAGTCGCACAAGCTCCTAGAAGATTTGGGAGGGTCAGTATAATCCTAATCATGTTTATAGCACGCGCGCAAAAGCAGATTGACTTAACAATGAAAGAAAAAGTGTAAAAAGTCAATCTGCTTTGGCGCGCGTGCTATAAACATGATTAGGATTATACTGACCCTCCCAAATCTTCTAGGAGCTTGTGCGACTAAGGAGAGTCACTTGTGTTCTTTTCCAACTTTGTTACTCTATCCTGATGGCAGCTTAGATACAGCACTGTTAAATTTTGAATAATTCAATTCAAATTAGCCACCGTGAACACGCGCGCCAAAGAGTACTGACTTCACGTCAGTGCTTTTTTTTTATTTTTTTTTTAATGCTTGTGGCTTTTACTTGCTGCCAATCCATATTAACTCAATAAAAAATTATTATTATATATTATTTTTCATTGAGTCATTACCATTTACTTGCGGTGTGTTCTTACCGTTTGGGTTATCAGTATGCTCTACACACACATATAATATTAATTAAGGTATTCATTCCATAACTAATTGATTTAAGTGCATTACAAATATAATCTTCTGAACTAAAAATGGCAAGATTTAGTAGGCTTGAAGTGTCGAAGACTAGTCTTCTCAAAGTAATTCAGAAGTACAGTGATCTCTGAGACTACCGATGATGAAACCAGGGCAGACACAATTGATATCTTCGCGTTGAATCACATATTCACTATTCAAAATATCATTTTCAATATGAATTTTCCTTCAGTTCAAACAACCAATAACAAAGCAGTTTGTTGGTAGTGGGTGATTCATTTGGAATACCGAAACGAGGTTGTTTTTTCCCTCTTTGTAAAAGACACTACGTACTTAGATTAACTAGGGATATACACCATGTATATTTTCTCACAGTTATTTCGAACACTCGGGTACATTGTCAAATAATCGTCAACTTTAAGTCGAATCAATTGTTCCATTTAGAACTTGTTGGTATTCATGGTAAGTGAACCAGCGACGAAACAAGATACAGTCCACTCTATCGAAAATAGTACTTACATTCTGTATCTAGTAGTAACAGCGATACCGGAACAATATGTAACGTTGGAGTTCGGGAATTTGCTTTTACTACGAAGTACATATAATATTTTTTCTGAAATCATTCAAGAACGCCTGTATTTTCGACGTAAATTCAGACCACAAAATACTCTAATCCAGTAGTCTGATCTGTCGCGATGCAACGAACTTTCCTGGACTGTTTTTGTTCCGAAATAGTAATTTACGTAACAAGTCCGGAAAATAGAGTTTTTTTGGACGAATAGACAAAATTCTAGGACGAGCGTAAGCGAGTCCTTGAAGTCTATGAGTCCAAAAAAACCTTTTTCGGGCGTGTTGCGTACAATATTTTTTCGGCAACCGTGTAGAATAACAAATCAATGAGACGACACATTTCTTTTTTATATATTTTGATTCTTATTCAAATTAAACAGAACAGAAAATATAACATGTTAACTAATTTTATATGAACTGTCAGCCGTTTTCTCAGTGCTATGGTGCAGTGGTATGGTATTTATCAAAAATATACCTACCAAGATTTTCATATTTACAATGACCAAAACGATGTGATTTTACCGGCCTAGTCCGGGAAGTACGTACTTCCCGGACTAGGCCGGGAAATGCTTCTTTCTCAAAGAAAAAGCGTCCGGGAAGTGGGCACTTCCCGGACGGTTGCCGAAAAAAGTTATTTTTCCAACCTAGGCCGTCGAAATTCATCTCTGTGGTTTTTTGCGCGTGTGTTCCGCAAGGAACAGCGTGCTATCATTTCGTCACAATGTCTGTATTTTTCGATTTTTTTTTTGCGAAAATGGTCTCAAACGATTGGGTTCAACTCCTTGATGAAGAACTCGGTGTCAAATTCAATTATGTCCAGCCAGCCAGTCCGGCCTGCCGTTAGCACGATAACTCTCGAACGGAACGAGTTAGAGCGTTGAAACTTGCGCGGCATGTTTGGGACGTAAATATCTCGGACAAGTTCGTAAATGGGCAAAATCCATCGAGCTGTTTCGGAGTTACGGGCATTTTTAGTTAAAACGTTTTTCAAGAATATTTCCGAAACCGATCACTCGATCTATCTGAAATTCAGCATCATGACCTCTATACGCCTGCAAAGTTTTGTATTGATCGGATGGCTGTAATCTAGAAAAAAAATGTCAAATATTTTAAAATGAAATGGATGTTTTGTTTTCACTATAACTCGAAAACTACTGATCCGATTGAATTGAAGCATGGTAGTTAGATGTGGAGTACAAATGAAAACACTTGTGCAAAATTTCGTGGGGATAGCACGAGTAAAAAATTATAAAAAATCTTAACTATTAGCGGAATATTTTGCTTGAAATTCCGACACGAAATATCGGATCGAGTTCAGTTTTGGCACTTCCGTGACGAATTATTACCTCTTGGGGTATACAAAATTTCACTGCGAACAGACCACTAGTACCCTAAAAAAAATTAAAAGTTTTGAAATTCCAAACTGGACAAATTTTTACATTTCGAATTCTACATGGAATATCTCTAACATCTGGTGATCAGATTTCGTTCCGACTTGTTTTTTGCGCATTTATCTGAATCAAGTGGATATGTACGAGGGCAACTGATTAAAATATGGACCAATTACTAGCATAGCAATTGAATTAATGCGTATACGATGTGTGGAATTTTAAATTGGTTTTCAAAATTTGAACAGTGAACGACCGGGGGCGTAACTGCCTCTTTTGTGCATTTTTTGTTATTCGCATAAGCAGACGAGAAATAATTTAACTGCTCGAGTTTTCTTCTGAGAAGATTGGGGTTTTGGGGTGGAGGATGCTATTCCCCCATAGAATCCCCTGGTACGTGTCTGCGCATACGTTGATTAAAGATGCGATATTTCCTGAACCACTAGTGTTGGAGAATCTGAGTTTTTTGTAAGGTGTGTAATTTTGAGAGGACTTTCAGCCATGAGTAGATTGCGCATGCGCAGAAGAGAAATTACTGTTTTTGGGTTGTATGGGTATGTGTTGAGGAGTGTTGGGAGTGCTGAGCGATATTGTAAGGTTTTAAAAGAATATTTATGGCAATTCAGTGCAAGGATAAGTCAGTTTGGGGGATGTATCGTTGTTTCCGAGTTGAAGTGTGCGTACTGTGGCCATGGGGCTAATTTTGAAATTAATGTTACCCCTTACGGGCATTTTCCGTTATGCGCATGAGCAGACCATCAGTGATTTGACTGCTGGTGTTTTCGTCAGAGAGGATTGGGGTTTTGGGGTGGTGGATCCTATTCCTCCATAGAATCCCCTGGTGAGGGTCTGTGCATGCGTGGATTAAATTGGTGATATCTTCTGAACCACTAGTGTTGGAGAACCGGAGTTTTTTGAATGGTGTGTGATTTTGGGAGGACTTTCAGCCGCAAGTAGATTGCGCATGCGCAGAAGAGAAGTGACTGTTTTGTGGTTGTATGGGTTATGTTGGGAGTACTGAGCCGATATTATGAGGATTTGAAAGAATATTAATGTCAATTTAGTGCACGGACACAAGTCAGTTTTGGGGGAAATAAGCGTTTTTTCCGAGTTTAAGTGTGCGTACCGTGGCCTTGGGGCCAATTTTGACAATGATGTTACCCCTTGCGGGCATTTTTCGGTATGCGCATGAGCAGTCGATAATTGAATTAACTACTGGTGTTTTCGTCTGAGAGGATTGGGGATTTTAGGTGCAGGATGCTTTTATTTAACAGAATCCCCGAGGATTGTCCACGCATTCGTGGATTGAAGGTGCGATCTCTCCTGAACCAATGGTTTTGAAGAAGCAGAGTTTTGTGTACAGTGTGTGATTTTGAGAGGACATTCAGACACGAGTAGATTGCGCATGCGCAGAGGTGACGTGGCTCTTTTTGGGTTCTATGGCTTATGTTGGGTGCGGTTTACGTCCAGTGGTCATGGATTTTGTGCTGAGCCAATATTGTGAGGTTTTAAAAGAAACTTCAAGACAATTCTATGAACGAACAAGTCAGTTTCGAGGAAATAGTGTTGTATTCGAGTTGATATGACTGTGTCATGCCCTGGGGCCAATTTATAAATGTCAATATTTGGATGATCAATTTTAAATTACTTTCTGATTTAGAGAATAGGCGAAGAAATTGCGTTCCAAATTCGAAATTCATGTAGCAGATTTTTCGTTTAACGCATAAGCCGACAAGAAGCGATTTAACTGTTGGAGTTTTCGTCTGAGTGGCTTGGAATTTTCAGGTGCTGGATGCTATTCCTGCATCGAATTCTTTGCAAGTATCTGCGCATGCGTGGATTGGAGCAGTGATATCTCCTGAACCATTGGTGTTGAAGAATCAGAATTTTGTGTGAAGTGTTATTTTCAGGGGAATTTAAGCCACGAGTAGATTGCGTATGCGCAGAGTAGAGTTTCGATTGTATGGCTCATGTTAGGAGTGGTTTGCGTCTAGCGGTGATGGATTTGGTGCTGAACCGTCATTTTAAGGTTTTAAGAGAAATTTCATGGCAATTCTGTGCAAGGACATTTCCGGGAAATAGCGTTGCTTCCGAGTTGTAATGTCTGTATCGTGGCCCTGGGACGAATTTATAAAAAACTATATTCGGTAGGTCTTTATCAAATTACGTTCGTATTTGGAGAAGAGGCAATTGCGTTCCTAACGGAGGTCTCATAACCGCAATTTTTTTCGATCTAAGGTAAAGCTAACAGCCAAACTGTATTGATAGCCATATTTGTTAAGGGAACTTGAAAAAATAAAAAATAGCACTGACGTGAAGTCAGTACTCTTTGGCACGCATGTTCACGGTGGCTAATTTGAATTGAATTATGAGTACTTCAAGCTCAGTGGATAGAGCGAGCTGGATATATACCCAAAGGATAGTGGACACCATTCACTGTCGGTTCAAAAATTAGCAGTGATGTATCTAAGCTGCCATAAGGATAGAGTAACAAAGTTGAAAATGAACACAACTGACTCGCCTTAGTCGCACAAGCTCCTAGAAGATTCTGAGGGATCTTTTTGGGAAAGACTTGGGAGGGTCAGTATAATCATAATCATGTTTATAGCACGCGCACCAAAGCAGATTGACCCCACGTCAATGCTTTTTTACACTTTTTCTTTCATTGTTTAGTAAATCTGCATTTGGCGCGCGTGCTATAAACATGATTATGATTATACTGACCCTCCCAAGTGTTTCCCTAGGAGATCCCTCAGAATCTTCTATGAGCTTGTGCGACTAAGGAAAGTCAGTTGTGTTCTTTTTCAACTTTGTCACTCTATACTTATGGCAGCTTAGATACAGCACTGCTAATTTTCGAACCGACAGTGAATGGTGTCCACTATCCTTTGGGTAGATCTCCGGCTCGCTCTATCCACTGAGCTTGAAGTACTCATCATTTAATTCAAATTTGCCACCGTGAACACGCGTGCCAAAGAGTACTGACTTCACGTCAGTGCTTTTTTTATTTTTATATATGTACACTTCGGATAGTAGGTATATTTATGCTTAAAACCAAACATACATCTATTGAAGGCTTATTATATCTATTTTTTGTAAGTTTACAGTTATGTTGCAGTTTTTACAATTTTTAAACAATAGCTGGCCCGGCGAACTTCATACCGCCTAACAGTTGATTCTTTAATTTTTAATTCTTTTAATACTTATTCTCCTATTCGGGACGCCGAGTCAGCTAGTAAGATAAAAATGAAAAAGAATGTTAATAATTCAACAATTACCATATGTCAAAAAATAAAATCAACACAATCCATTGGCTTCATTTTTGTATTTCAGTGCCTTACAATATTGGCAAATTGAGTTCATAGGTCTAATAGCAACACAGTTGTAGGCACTGTAATCAATTGACATATTATGTTAACAGAAAGCAGCTCGATTCAAACTTGCAACATTATTAATCGAATGTCGCGCTTCAAGTGTCTGTCTTAACCGAATTATTTCACGTTCATTGCGATCTTCACGTTTGTGGGCAGTACGATTGGATTGATAATTATTTTGATTTGTTGCATTTCGGGTTCTTCTCCTAAATTTGTCTGCCGCCTTCTAGGAGGCATATTGATTAAACATGAGTCACAAAACACAACACTTTTTGAATTTTACAGAAATTTGTGGCTTTTAGATTTAGTGATATTGTAGATGCACAGCAAAGACACGTTTACATTTCAAGCGAATTTTTTCCACAGATAATTCACATTTTACAATCGAAAATGTGTTTTTGAGTAATGTCACCATCGTATAAATATTGGCATTAATATTTACACGATACTAACGTTACTCAAATGTTTTGCCTTCCTGGAACGTCCCCACCAACACTTAAACTTTATGGTATGGTATTAAAGTTCAAACTGACTTAAGTATTAAGCTAACGCGGCAGACTACGTACTGCCTGAATCGATAAATAAAAGACCTACATTTTCGTACAAAATGAACTCAACACAAACAAAAGGAATCCGTAATAAGTAAAAAAATGCTCAGTATGAATGAAGTTTTATTATTATTTTTGATTAATTACACATGATGTTGCTTACTTACAAAACAGAGGTTTCCTGAAATACTGGCTATCAATAAGGTTTCAATTTGATATTGACAGACACACACAGTTATGTTACAGTCTGTTAAACAATTTTATGCTTTCTGATAAACTATATTTTTGCGTGTATATTCTGGGGAACATCGCGTTATCATTCTGCCCAAATGTCTGTAAATTTAGATTTTTTTGGCAATCATGGTCTCAAACGATTGGGTTCGACTACCCGATGTAGAATTCGGGGTCAAATTTGATTCAGTCCGGCCTACCGTTGCCACGATAACTTGAGAACAGAAAGAGCTAGCGACTTTATTCACTTATTAATTTTATTTATTTATTTAATAATATACAATGTTCTACAGATTACACCCAACTACAGAACAAGGAGTAAAAAAAATAAATTTCCTAAAGATAAAAAATAACAAAAGTAATACACAGTCAGCTGAAATAGAATGACTTGATATTTGAAATGGTACAATTGAAAATATCTAAGTGAGGACAAACAGAGTTACAGGCATAACACAAATCATAGAGAGGTGAATACTTTAACATATCGGTTCGAGGTGTTGGCATGTAAAATGTGCTTCCGACCCTAACCGCAGATCTAGGAACCATAAAATTCAGTTTGCCAAAGATGCGAAAGTCCTTAACGATGTTATTCAATAACTTGTGAACAGACACAACGCAATGACATTCCCGCCGACATTTCAAACTTTTCATGCCGTGTCTACTCAAAAGTAAATCTTGAGGAAAACCGATGGGTGGATAAACATTATCTTCTCTATACGACAAAAGTTTAAGAAAGCGTCGCTGCACTGACTCAACCCCATCAATATGGACTCGGTGGTGGGGGGACCATATTAAAGCTGCATATTCTAACTTCGACCTGACATATGCACAATATAAGATCTTTAATGTGGCTGTATCCGAAAAATCACGAGAAATGCGGACAAGGAATCCGTACATCCCACCTGCAACAGAGAAAACCACATTAATATGTGGTACAAAAGATAGTCTTGTATCAAAAATAACTCCCAAATCCGTCAAAACTACCGGACGCTCAAGCAAGCCACCGTCTACCATATGATCGAAAAGGATGGTATTCATGTTATGCGTAAAAGACATTACATTACACTCCTTAGCGTTTAGAGGCAATCGATTCATTTCACACCACTCAACAACGCGCTGCAAGTTGAAGGAAAGTCGCAAGCAATCGAATGCATTTTTCACTTCCAGGTATATCTTGAAATCATTCGCAAATAGCAGGCGGTTTACGTCTACGTCTACCACTTCCGCCAAATCATTAATGAAAATTATGAAAAGAAGTGGCCCAAGGTTACTTCCCTGCGGAACTATGGAAGTACTCAAAAACACCGTTGAACTCAACATATTGCCGTCAGTTGGACAAGTAGAATCTGAAAAGATTGATGAGATCCGAGCAGATGCCAAACCGAGATAACTTCCTCAACAATATTCCATGATCTAATAGATCAAATGCTTCAGAAAAATCGGTATAGAGCACATCAGCCTGGGATTTTCTCTCAATGACCTCAGAAACGAACTGTGTTACGTTGAGGAGATTGGTAACTGTTGAACGGCCCTTCACGAAACCATGCTGAAATTGTGTTATTTGGTTGCAGATTTGCGGATATAACCTATCTTAGAGGAGTATCTCAAAGATCTGGCTGCAATTACAGATTATTGATATCGGTCGAATATTTGAGATTTCAAACTTATTGCCCTTCTTATAAACCGGAAAGCTTCCATGCATCAGGAACATTTCAACCTCTCAAACAGATGTTGAACAAAATAGAAAGTGGATAAGCCAAAACATATGCACAATATTTAAATTCCAATGAGGAAATGCTATCCGGACCCAGAGTCAAGGTCGGTTTCAGCTTCTTCAAAACCGTGAGAACCTCACTCTCCTCAAACAAAGCAACGTTGACGTTAGTTATGTAAGGATCCTCCACCTCTTCAATACCCGCTGTACTGGTAGTACACAATCTCGCGAAAAAATCAGCAAAGCTTTCAAGTATGTCTGATGGATTATTGATTAATTATCCATTATAGACCATTCGATTAGAAACAATAGTTGAACCTTTTTTACTATTAATAAAAGACCAAAACTTTTTGGGGTCATTTTTTATGTTTTGTTCATGCCTTTCCACGAATGTTCTATATGCCATATCTACATCTGATTTAATTTTTTCTCTCAACCGGATGAATTCCTCTCTACCAGAGATATCATTGTTCCTTTTGAATGAACTCCAACATTTTGCCTTCAAACGAATTAACCGAATGATTTCCTTACTGAACCACGGGGGATATCTATGCTTGTTCTTATAACTTCGAAGGGGTACACTGCGATCAAACACGCTATAAATAAATTTTGTCATAAAAGAAGTCAGAAGCATCAATAGCATTGTCGATATTCGCGAGGGAGGTCCAGTCAATATCAGCAATAATATCATACCTTAGAAAAAAGTTGGCTTTTCTGAAGTCGTATTCATGTTCGTAAGAGGCAACAAAGTTTCTCTTCAAATTATGCGAGATATTCCTCAACTACCAACGGATCAATCAAATCGAGTAATACATTATCAAAGTAATTTCCAGATAAGCCCACAACTCGAAGTCGTGGATCGAGACCTGTGAATTCTTTAATTTCGTATGAGCTCGCCATCTTTTTCTCAACCAGTTTCTTCAGCTTATAATTTTCTTCCCTATTTTTACATCCCAGGAGGATACCGCCATCTCTCAAATGCTTCACTTTAGTCAACTGAGAATTATGCTTGGCGGGGTTAATATTCCGCATCAATTCCGTTTTAGTTTGTGAAACAGCTTGATTATCATTTCTTGGTCTAACAATAATTTTGGGTTTAGTGTTATTCTTCACAATATCTGCATAGGGAATTGGCCGATCATCCACAATAGGATCCTGAGGTTTTCCCATGAGGTTCGTTTTCAGTGAGGATATATGATCTCATCATTACCTTCCGTGCTGTTCACAAATTTTTCGGAGTCGACCTCAGCAGTCTCTTTAACTTGAACCAAGACGACCGTCTTTGTGGCCACTATTACAAGCTGAGGAAGGAGAGTTTCAAAACACTGCAAAGACAAAATTTATCACAAACCGTGTGTTTTCTAAGCGGAACTCTTTACCTGTATCGGTAGTGGACTCAGTGACTGTGAACGCTTTTAAGAATCGGTATGATGCTTGGTTTCGTCGCGGGTGAGTGCCACTGGTGAAACTTCCGGTTCATTTTCCTTTTTTTTCTCGGATTTGCATTTTCTTTTTGCTTATGTTTGGATGCATTTTTTGGGTACTTATTTTTGAGTTTATAGGCTAGTCCTCAACTCTTTACCTTTATATAATAACTAGCTGACCCGGCAAACTTCGTTCCGCATAACTTAATAAAAAAAAATGCTCGGTATGAATGAAGTTTTATTATTATTTTCGATTAATTGCACATGATGTTGCTTACCTACAAAACAGAGTTGTCCTGAAATACTGGCATCTATAAGGTTTCAATTTGATATTGGCAGACACACACAGTTATGATACAGTCTCTCAATCAATTTGAAGGTTTCTGATAAACTATATTTTTTTGTGGTTAGTAAATAAACAAAGATGAAGGTTTTCCGACGCGCGAACACGCGACGTATGATTGTCCATGCGCCATGTCCACACATCAAAGGAAAAACAAAATTGTTACATTACTAGAATCCATCGAAGGTACCTGTTTAGTTAATGCTTTGTTTGTGACTCAAATCACTTCAATCGCGTACATTAAATGAAATTTTACGACTATGGCATGAAAAAGAGCAAGTTGCCATCGAAGTTAAAAGTAAAACACCTTGCAGACATTTTTATATTTATTCACCTTTTAAACCTTCCCTTCACTTTAATTGTGTACAATTGTACCGTGATATAAAGAACATCCTGTATAGTATTGGTTTATTTTCAATGATGTATGTCTCGAAAGTATATTTTTTAACACAATTGAATGAAATTGTATGATTGGCGTGAAAAACAGCAAGTTGCAATTGACGTTAAAAGGAAAATACCCTGTGTGAAAATTTCGGACAAATACATTATGAGAATCCATCCAAGGTACCTATTTAGTTAATGCTTTGTTTGTGGCATAAATTAATTCAATCGCGTTAAATTGTGCAGTGATATAAAGAACACCCCGTATAGTAATGGTTTATTTTTAATGATGTATGCGTCGAAAGTATTATATTTAACACAATTGAAAGAAATTGTACGATTGGCGTGAAAAAACGCAAGTTGCAATTGACGTTAAAAGGAAACCACCCTGTGTGATAATTTCGGACAAATACATTATGAGAATCCATCCAAGGTAACTATTTAGTTAATGCTTTTTGTGGTATCAATTAATTCTATCGCGTACAATTGTGCAGTGATATAAAGAACACCCCGTATAGCAATGGTTTATTTTTAATGATGTATGCCTGGAAAGTATATATTTAACACAATAGAATGAAATTGTACGATTGGCGTGAAAAACAGCAAGTTGCAATTGTAGTTAAAATAAAAACACCCTGTATGAAAATATCTGACAAATCATTATGAGAATCCATCCAAGTTACCCATTTAGTTAATGCTTTGTTTGAGGCAAGAATCACTTCAATCGCGTACAATTGTGCCGTGATATGAAAAAAAAACCCTGTATAGTAATGGTTTATTTTCATTGATGTATGCCTCGAAAGTATACTTTTTAACACCATTGAATGAAATTGTACGATTGGCGCGAAGAACAGCAAGTTGCAATTGACGTTTAAGGAAAGACACCCTGCAGGAAAATTTCAGACAAATACATTATGAAAATCCATCCAAAGTACCTATTTAGTTAATACTTTGTGGCTCAAATCACTTCAATCGCCTAAAATTGCGCCCTGAGAAAGAGAACATTCTTTATAGTAATGGTTTATTTTCAATGATGTTTGCCTCGAAAGTATATTTTTTAGCACAATTGAATGCAATTGTACGACTATGGCGTGAAAAAGAGCAAGTTGCGATATGACGTTGAAAGAAAAACACCCTGTAGACATTTTTATATTTATTCACCTTCTAAGCCTTCCCTGGACTTCCACAAATAATTCAAGACCAAAATAAACCAAATCAGTCCAGTCCTTCTCGAGTTTTAGCGAGACTAACGAACAGCAATTCATTTTTATATAATATTGTGACTGTCAATTAATTATAGACAAATAATTTGCAATAAAATAAAATTGCGACTCTAATTAAAGATCTAAGCTATCCTATCACTCAAGTTGGACCAGACTGCTCACGGTGAGCCAATTTAATTTAAAAACGGTTAAGTAGTTTAGGAATCCATCGCGGACAAACATCGTGACAGGAGATTTATATAATATATAAGATATAATAAGATTAAGATGAGATTAAGATTAAGATTAAGTTAATAATCAATCCTGCACAACGCAGCATCAACCCTCGATTCCAAGAACTCACCGATCTCAGACTGCCTGACAGATACGCAGGATTCTACACAATCTCAACATCTCCAGGAGCAGCGTTCATTTGCGACTTGAAATTTTTAGGATAGGTGGCGCATTACAATACGACGGACAAGTTCGTTATTGGCATTATCAGCCCAATGCGTTCCGAGTAATAATTTTGTTTTCGAACAATATTAATCCGATTGAATTGAAACTGGTTGAATAGTTGAAGAATATAAACCTAAGTACGTTTGTGGAATTTTGTGAGAATCGTATTACTAGAAAATTTTTTAAAAAATATTAAAATTTATTTTTTATGTCACGATAATCTGAGAACAGAAATAGATAGCAACTTGAAATTTCCAGGTTAGGTTGTGCATCTGAATGTGACATTTGAGCTTCTTTATGAGCATAATCCATCAAACGGTTTTGGAGTTACACCCATCTGAAATTTTGTTGCTATTTCCTCAATAACTCGGAAAATACGAAATCAATCCAATTCAAACATGGATATTAGTTGTTAAATGCCAAAGCGAAAATTTTTGCGGAATTTCGTGAGGATCGTATCTCTAGAAAAATTTTTAAAAAATCATTGAAGTAATTATATATATCAGAAACTGTTCATCCGACAAGGCTAAAATTTTGCGACAGCCTTCAAAACCTAACTCCACTACCAAGTTCCAAGTTTGAACACGACCAGATCTATATTGTTGTAGATCCGAGCTGCCTTGTGTGGATTCAGTAGCTGGATGGGTGACATTCGCCCCGATATCTCTTTAAAGAGAGGAGATAGGTACTTGCAATTTTCAGAGTAAGTTGCGCATCTGAATGCGAGAGTTAAGTTCGCTGTTGGCCATAATCGACCCAACCGTTTCGGAGTTATACCCATCTAGAATATTATTTTCTCGATAACTCAAAAAATATAGACTCGATCGAATTGAATCTTCCTAACTACTTGTAGAATATCGACATGAAGACATGTATCAAATTTTGTGAGGACTGTACCACTAGCAAATTAAAAAAAAATACGAAAAAATATTATGTATCCCACGATACCTTGAGAACGGAAAGTAATAGCGACGTGGAAGTTTTAAGGGTAAATTGCTTTCTGAATGCGACATTTGAGTTCATCAATTAGCATAATGGTCCAACTGGTTTTGGAGTTATATCAATCTGAAATTTGGTTAATATTTCTTCAATAACCCAAAAAACACAATGCCGATTCAATTCAAACATGGTGATTAGTTCTAGAATGCCGACGCAAAATGTTTACAAAATTTCGTGAATATCGTATTACTAGAAAATTTAAAAAAATCATCGAAAAAAAAAAATAATAATATATCAGGAAGCAGTAGTCTGACATCGCATCGATGAAATTTCGCGAGAGCCTTCAAAATCATGAATGTCATGATGACATATCAAAATATAATATAAATTTTTCAGGTCGATTCATAATAGATAGTGAAGCATGTATCTATTGGAGATGATTTTTAATAAAAT
The DNA here is from genome assembly GCA_937662695.2 of Halyzia sedecimguttata. Taxonomy (NCBI): domain Eukaryota; kingdom Metazoa; phylum Arthropoda; class Insecta; order Coleoptera; family Coccinellidae; genus Halyzia; species Halyzia sedecimguttata. The sequence continues at coordinate 143,780,073 of OW569411.2, forward strand.
GTGAAAAAAAAAATTTACAATTTTAATCGAACTTACCATGCTGAATTCGATTAAGAGTGTTCAATACAGGAGAACAGACAATAGAATTCACCATGACAAATTCGATTAAGAGTCTCCAATACAGGAGAATGGACAATAGAACATACGCGTAAAAGCTCCTGACTTCACGTCAGTGCTTGAACCAATTTTTTGTTTTGTTTTGTGGTGCGTAAATAAACAAAGATGACGGTTTTGCGACGCGAGAACATGCGTCCATGCGTGAAACAGGGAAACTCCGACGGGGAACACAACAAAGGAAAAACAAATTTGTTACGTTATGAGAATCCATCCAAGGTTCCTATATAGTTAATGCTTTGTATGTGGCACTAATCAATCGCGTACAATTGTGCCGTGAGAAAAAGAACACTCTGTATGGTTATGGTTTATTTTCAATGATGTTTGCCTCGAAAGTATATTTCTTACCACAAATGAATGAAACTGTACGATTGGCGTGAAAAACAGCATGATGCAATTGAAGTTAAAAAAAAAACATCCAGAATGAAAATTTCAGATATATACATAATGAGAATCCATCCCAGGTACCTATTTAGTTAATGCTCCCACAAATAATTCTTGACCAAAATTAGCCAAATCGGTCCAGCCGTGCTCAAGTTTTGGCGAAACTAGCGAACAGCAATAATAATTCATTTAAGTATATATACAGGGTGTCCCAAGTTCGAGTGCCTATTAGACGTTTCTGGATAACTGAACATATTTGAATCCTGGAAATTGGGATTATAATATTGCTTCAAATTCTATACAGAGCTAAAATATTTTCGAAGCCCAATCACTTCCAGTTATACAGGGAGTGAAAATAAATTTGATGAAAAAGTTTTTTTTCAAGTTTTGCATTCCTGATATGATCAAGTATTCAATGCTGAATACATTTCTGTTAAAACCATTGTATTCATTCGAATAGTTTTCAAAATATCGAAAAAAAACCGGAAAAAAAGTCAAATATGTTTAGTCAGTATTATATTCATTATTTTTATTTCAACCACCCTGTGCGTGAATCGTTTTGACAGTATCGAAGAAGAAAAATGTGGAAAGGTCATGCATCTTTTGAATTGCAGATATATTATCACAGGGTTTTTCAAATTTTTTGTCGACAATTGTTATCAAAAATAGGCCATAACTTCTGTTTTTCAAATTAGAACCCTATTTTTTTATGATTGCGTTGGATTCTGCGGTGAAAAATAATGATAGTTTTCTCAAATGATTATGCCCCTGAATAAAAAAAAAACTCAGAAATTGTGTTTCACCGCAGAATCCAACGCAATCATAAAAAAATTGGTTCAAGCCCTGTGAACAGGAGCTTTTTGGCGCTCTTGTTCAAACAGACAAATTATATCTCCGAAAGTATTGGTTTCTCAGAGGTGGGAATTATATCAATGGATTCCTATGATAGAACTGCATCACGAAAGAAATTAAATTAAAAAAAAGTGGAGATTAAGAAAAATGCTTCAAAAATTATCTTAAAAAAAAGAGCAGTCTATAATGTTTCAGTGCTTTAAAAATTGTCATAAAATTTATTTATCAAGATTAAAGGAGCAATCTGCAATGATTCAACCTCGAGAAATGGGTTGCTGCAACTCACACTCGGTGCATAGTTTTCACAACTCGAAATACCTAAAGGAAAGTGTCATCGAAATGTTTAGAGCAACGCTAGAGACAATCAAAGCAGATTGTCCATTTATTCCTGATATTTGAGTAGGTTGTGGATTAAGAACAAATTATTTTAATAGTTCAAAATATATTAATAAAATACTATCCTCTTTTCATAATTTGAAATTTAATAGTTCATACCACTAATACATTCTTTTCTGTATTATGAACCTTAACTCAAGAAAAAATGATTGATACATAAATGTAGATCCATATTCCAGTATTTTTTTGCAAGCAACATTATGAAAATACTGTATCTAGGAACATGTATCACTACAACTACTTGAGGTAGCAAAAGGTAATTTTAACCTCAGTGGTCAACGAACAGTAATTTATTTTGATGATTCCATTATGTTCTTCTTTCCTATTGCCTCCATCAAACTACATCAAAACAGTCTTTTATATATTCATAAATTCAAGAATCGAATACTTTGCTTTCCAAGAGAAAACATACGAATTGACAATCTCTAATAGCTAGAAACGATGACATTTATGAATAGTCACACAGACTCAGACAGATTCTATGTTCACATTCTGTGAATACATATAACTTACGATGTATTATTGATATTTTGAAACATCATATTTCCGAAAGTGTAAGCTTATTAGAGTTGAATATGATAACAATGGATTCTTATGACGAAACTGCATCTTAAAAAAAATTGAATTCAAAAGTTGTTTTGTAAAAAATTTTTTTTTTTTTCGTTACTAAACTATTTAGAAACTATCCGACCGATTTTGCCCAATAACGAATTCAACCGAGATATATATCCCACAAACCTACTCTGAAAATTTCAACTGTCCAGCTCATTCCGTTCGACAGTTATCGTGTTAACGGCCAGCCGGACGGCCGGCTGGCCGGACAGAATCGATTCCGAACATGGATTCTTGATCAGTGAGTCGTACCAAATCGTTTAAGACCATTTTCAGCCAAAAATTCGAAAATTAAAGACATTTGGGCAAATTGTTAAGCACTCTGTTCCGATGAACAAGAGTGCCAAAAATAGGGTTCTAATTTGAAAAACAGAAGCTATGGCCAATTTTTGATCACAATTTTCGACAAGAAATTTGAGACACTCTGTGATGATATTTATGAAATTCAAAAGATGCATGACCTTTCCACATTCTTCTTCTTCGATACTGTAAAAAGGGTTCTCGCACAGGATGTTTAAAATGAGAATAATGAACATAATACTGACTAAAAATGTTTGCCTTTTTTCCGGTTTTTTTTTCGATATTTTGAAAACTATTCGAATGATTACAATGGTTTTAACAGAAATGTATCCAGCATTGAATACTTTATCATACCAGGAATGCAAAATTTGAAAAAAAAGTGTTTCAGCAAATTTATTTTCTCTCCCTGTTTAACCGGAAGTGATTAGGCTTCGAAAATATTTTAGCTCTGTAGAGAATTTCAAGCAATATCATAATCCCAATTATCAGATTTCAAATATGTCCAGTTCTCCTGAAACGTCTAATAGGCACGCAAACTTGGGACACCCTGTATAGATAAGTTGAATTCTATCTGAAACGACATTTCCTTTCTTGCTAGCTGCTCTAAATTTATCCATTATATTACCTGAATATTAATTTTTGCGGTCAATATTTATCATTCCGTCGTTTAGAAAAACACCATTGATAGCTAAATATTTTAGAATTGCTAATTTGGAATATTCCGAAATATCAACATCTTCTTCACTAATGACAGTAGCTGTCATCTTTGTAGATGAAAGGGGGTAATTTACAATCATTACATTACAATTCTAATGACATTTTCAGAAGCATGTTCTTTCTGAAAATCACCATCATTGTCCAATTGTCCATATCACATATTTTTCAAGAATAAGTACATATTAAACCAAAATAAGTAATGATTATCTGACTTTTGTCACAATGATAAACGATTTGATTGTAAAGGAAACGATTAAATAGGTAATGAGATTATAATCGAAAATAGTTATATTTTTAAAAAAATCCCTAATTCATGATAATTTCGATTGCGATTTCAGAGAGTATTTGAACCTGGTAGTGAAACTTTTCAGAACCTAAAAGTCAGTTTCGCTTGTATCGGCAATCTACATTTAATTAGCAAGTTTCAATTTGATCGTATCTGTATTCTTTGAGATATTGAGGAAATAATAAAACTCCAGATGGGTATTACTCCAAAGCCGTTAGTCCGACTATGCCCATTAGCTCAACCGTCGAATTTGGATGTGCAACCTACCCTGAAAATTTCAAGACACCATCTCTTTCCGTTCGAAAGTTATCGTATAAACGGACGGCTGGCCGGACAGAATCGAATTTGACCTGGAATTCTTCAACAGTGAGTCGAACATGATCGTTTGAGACCATTTTCGGCAAAAAACTCCAAAACAGACATTTGGCCAAAACGATAGTTACGCAGGTATGCAGTTACCTATAAAATGCGTGCAAAAAGAATGCCACCCTCTTGAGACTATACTCCATATTTCATTTCAAACTAACTTGCCAAAAAGTGGGGAGAGCACTGTGGTCAGGTGATTTGGCACCTTGTTCAAATTTCTGGACAGGTTGGTCATCCATTCATGTACTTAACTCGCCCAAAGCTGCTTAGGCCCAGGAAAGAATATTATTCCCAATATTTCCAAGAATATAAATCCGACTGTAAATACAAACGTCCCAAAAAAACTGATCCACTTTTTGGCCGAGAATGGTCACAAACTGTTAGTTTCGAATAAAATACATATCGTTCACTATTGGTTCAAAAATATACAGTGCTGTGTCTATAATGGAGCAAGGACTGACTCAAATACATACATTTACTGTTGGGTCGAATATAACATATTTTGTTTGTGGCGGCGTAAGGACACAAAACAGTTCAATCGTACAATTGTGCCATGAGATAAAAAACACCTGTATAGCAGTGCTGTATTTCAATAATTCACTCCGAGAATTAGCCCTATGACACAAGTCAGCTGAACCGAACGTTTTTGCCCTGAAGAATCAAGACGTGTAGCAGTAATATTTTAATATGTAATAATATACGAAAATACTCACGTGCTTTTATGAAAATATCGACATAATTCCGTCCATAACCCTTTTCTCAAAATTATTATTTCGATAAAATCGACAAAAGAAAATTAGAAAGATCAAGAATCTTGACTACGGGAATCGAACCCAGTACCTACTTGCCAAGAAGACTAATCTGTAGCACTAGGCCAGAGAAGTAGTAAATAATTTTTGTGAATTCCAGAGTAACTTTTTATCAATTTTTTTTTAATTTTTAAGAATTTTATCACTGAACTTTGATACCTTGTTTTCAAATTTATAATTGAAGAAAATATTATCATGTTACATATTATTCCATTCAAGTTCAAGTCAACAACTGTGCTGTAAAATAAGTCACATATCATAGACAAGATATACCAATACTCACTAGGTATTGAACGAATGTTATTACTGACGTATCGACTTGTCAAATTTGACTTCGTCCGATCTAATTCATCAAATTCTCTCCAGGTACGCCAAATATCAAAAACTGTGAACAATTTCGTTAGTCGAGTGTAAAACCATTGGTCAAGTACATCTCTATCCTTCTAATATTTCGGAAATATCTACAGCAATATAGATTCAATAGAGTTCAAATCTAAAACTTCACAATAAAATAACGTTTTGAAGGCTCTCGCAGAATTTCAAGGATACCTGATGGCTAGTTTCTGAGATAAAGAACTTTTCGTAATATTTGTATTTGCGCGCGTGTTTCGCAAGGAACAGAGTGCTATCATTTCGTCACAATGACTGTATTTTTCGATTTTTTTTGCGGAAATTTTCTCAAACGATTGTGTTCGACTCCTTGACGAAGAATTTGAGGTCGAATTCAATTCTGTCCGTCCGGCCGGTCCGGCCAGCCAGCCGGTCCAGCCGTTCCGGTCAGCCAGCCATCCTGCCGGTCCGGCCTTTAGCACGATAAATCTTGAACGGAACGAGTTAGAGCGTTGAAATTTGCAGGGCATGTTCGGAGCGTAAATATTTCGGACGAGTTCGTTAATGGGTATAAAATCCATCAAACCACTTCGGAGCTATGACCATTTTTGCGCGCGTGTTCCGCGAGGAACAGCGTGCTATCATTTCGTCACAATGTCTGTTGTTTTCGAATTTTTTTTCGAAAATGGTCTCAAACGATTGGGTTCGACTCCCTGATGAATAAATCGAGATCAAATTCAATTCTGTCCGTCTGGTCCGGCCGGCCGGTCTTTAGAACGATAACTCTCGAACGGAACAACTTAGAGCGTTGAAATTTACAGGGTAGTATTGTAGCGTAAATATCTCGGACAAGTTCGTTAACGGGCGAAATTCACCAAGCGGTTTCGGAGTTAAGGCCGTTTTTAGTCAAAGCGTTCTTTATGAATATTTCCGAAACCGATCACGCGATTTTTCTGAAATTTGGCATCAAATTGTAGAATCATGACCTTCATATGCCTCCGAAGTTTTGTTTTGACCGGACGGCCCTAAAGTGGAAAAACATATTTTCGAAAACCTTAAAATTTAGTTTTCACTGTAACTCGAGATATACTGATCTGATTAAATTGAAACTCAATAGTTAGATACAAAAGGCCAAAGCAAATACTTTTGCAAAATTTCGTGAAGATCACGTGACATGAAAGAAATCAAAAAAATTACTACTATTTTGCTGAATACTTTGCTTGAAATGCCGAAACTTATTTTTTTGAGGTTCATGCTGCCCTTTCCGGGCATTTCTCGTTATGCGCATGCCCAGATGAGAAGTCATTTAATTGCTGTAGTTTTCGTCTGAGAGGATTGGGGTTTTAGGGTGGCGGATGCTATTCCTCTATAGAATCCCCTGTTGAGGCTCTGCGCATACGTGGATTCAAGATATGATATCTAGTGAACCATTAGTGTTGGAGAATCGGAGTTTTTTGTAAGGTGTGTGATTTTGGGAAGACTTGCAGCCGCGAGTAGATTGCGCATGCGCAGAAGAGAAGTCACTGTTTTTGGGTTGTATGGGTTATGTTGGGAGTGCTGAGCCGATATTGTGAGGTTTTAAAAGAATATTCGTGGCATTTCAGTGCAAGGACAACTCTCTTTGGGGGATGTAGCGTTGTTACCGAGTTGAAGTGTCCGTACCGTGGCCCTGGGGCTAATTTTGAAATTGATGTTACCCTTACGGGCATTTTTCGTTATGCGCATGAGGAGACTATCAGTGATTTAACTGCTGGTGTTTTCGTTAGAGAGGATTAGGCTTTTCGGGTGGCGGATGCTAATCCTCTATGTAATCCCCTAGTGAGGGTCTTCACATACGTGGATTCAAGATGCGATATATGCTGAACCACTAGTGTTGGAAAATCGGAATTTGTTGTAAGGTGTGTGATTTTGGGCGGACTTGCAGTCGCGAGTAGACTGCGCATGCGCAGAAGAGAAGTGACTGATTTTGGGTTTTATGGGTTATATTGGGAGTGCTGAGCCGATATTGTGAGGTTTTAAAAGAATATTCATGGCATTTCAGCGCAAGGGCAGCTCAGTCTGGGGGATGTAGCGTTGTTACCGAGTTGAAGTGTCCGTACTGTGGCCCTGGGACTAATTTTGAAATTGATGTTACCCCTTACCGGTATTTTCCGTTATGCGCATGAGCAGACCATCAGTGATTCTACTGCTGATGTTTTCGTTAGAGAGGATTGGGCTTTTGGGGTGGCGGATGCTATTCCTCTATACAGGGTGGTCCGCGAGTAACTGTACAACGTTTAATGGTGAATAGCTGGTACCTTGGGGAGCCAGAAAACAACAATCAAATATGGGCTAAGTCTTTTCGTTTCTGAGATACAGGGTGATTTATTGATTTTGGCAAAACATTCAGATAGCTATAACTCCTGAACCGTTCTACGTATTCGCTTCAAATTTGGCACGTGTTGTCATCTCAGGCCATCAAATTGTTCATATACACCGCACCGAAATTGTACAGACCAGGACTAGGAAATTTTGATTTTTACTTCCAGGTCAAATAAAACACCCTGTACATGGAATGCCAAATTTTCGGATTCACCATCGGATTCTGCATAGATTTTCCTGCCAAATTCCATTTTCCGCGTGAACGGCACACCTCCCGTTCATTTTTTTTCTCGAAAATAAGATCACACCTCCGAATATTAAGTGGTGTTACGGACCTGCATTTTGCAATAGGAAGCTCATGACATTAAATTCGGTTATAAAAACATTTTTTATATTGAGAATCGAACTGAACATAAATAATAAAACAAAAATTAAAGAAAAAAAAAGAAATTCAAAACACATTTGAATAACTTTCGAAGCAAAACTTTGATTAAAGTTGATTTTCAAAGATTCCCCCGTTTTCATCAATACATTTTCTTGCTCTAAGTCTAAGTTGATTGACAGCTTTTCTAATAGTATTAGGCTGGTTCCGTATCTCGCTACAACTTAATTCTATTCTTTCAATAAGATGTTCCCTGCTACGTGTTTCCTCAGCATATACTTTCTGCTTCAAGCAACCCCAAACGAAATAGTCTAAGCAAGTCAGATCTGGCGATCGAGGAGGCCAATTATAGGGTCCTCTCCTGCCAAACCAATGCAGCGGGTATGCATTATTAAGATGCTGAATAACGCTATTAGTTGAGTGTGCTGGAGCGCCATCTTGCTGAAAGTACATTCCTCTAATATTTATGCTGGCATCGTTCAGTTTAATAAATATTTTGTTTCGAGAGATAGACAGGTACTCAAATGAATATTGAATTTCTTCATTTTCTTCATAATTTGTGGTTTGTTATTCATTTTCAGTTCGATTCTCAACATAAAAAATGTTTTTAAAACCGAATTCAATGTCATGAGCTTCCTATTGTAATAGAATTAAGTTGTAGCGAGATACGGAACCAGCCTAATACTATTAGAAAAGCTGTCAATCAACCTAGACTTAGAGCAAGAAAATGTATTGATGAAAACGGGGGAATCTTTGAAAATCAACTTTAATCAAAGTTTTGCTTCGAAAGTTATTCAAATGTGTTTTGAATTTCTTTTTTTTTCTTTAATTTTTGTTTTATTATTTATGTTCAGTTCGATTCTCAATATAAAAAATATTTTTATAACCGAATTTAATGTCATGAGCTTCCTATTGCAAAATGCAGGTCCGTAACACCACTTAATATTCGGAGGTGTGATCTTATTTTCGAGAAAAAAAAAATGAACGGGAGGTGTGCCGTTCACGCGGAAAATGGAATTTGACAGGAAAATCTATGCAGAATCCGATGGTGAATTCGAAAATTTGGCATTCCATGTACAGGGTGTTTTATTTGACCTGGAAGTAAAAATCGAAATTTCCTAGTCCTGGTCTGTACAATTTCGGTGCGGTGTATATGAACAATTTGATGGCTTGAGATGACAACACGTGCCAAATTTGAAGCGAATACGTAGAACGGTTCAGGAGTTATAGCTATCTGAATGTTTTGCCAAAATCAATAAATCACCCTGTATCTCAGAAACGAAAAGACTTAGCCCATATTTGATTGTTGTTTTCTGGCTCCCCAAGGTACCAGCTATTCACCATTAAACGTTGTACAGTTACTCGCGGACCACCCTGTATAATCCCCGGGTGAGGGTCTGCTCATACGTGGATTCAAGATGCGATATCTGCTGAACCACTAGTGTTGGAGAATCCGAGTTTTTTGTAAGGTGTGTGATTTTGGGAGGACTTTCAGCCGCGAGTAGATTGTGCATGCGCAGAATAGAAGTTACTGTGTCTGGGTTGTATAGGTTATGTTGGGAGTAATGAGCAGATATTGTGAGGTTTTAAAATAATATTCATGTCAATTCATTGCACAGACACAAGTCAGTTTGGGGGAAATAGCGTTGTTTCCGAGTTGAAGTGTCCGTACCATGGCCCTGGGGCTAATTTTGAAATTGATGTTACCCCTTACGGGCCTTTTTCGTTATGCGCATGAGCAGACTATCAGTGATTTAACTGCTGGTGTTTTCGTTAGAGAGGATTGGGCTTTTGGGGTGGCGGATGCTATTCCTCCATATAATCCCTTGGTAAGGGCTGCTCATACGTGGATTCAAGATGGATATCTGCTGAACCACTACTGTAGGAGAATCGAAGTTTTTTGTAAGGTGTGTGATTTTGGGAGGACTTGTAGCCACGAGTAGATTGCGCATGCGCAGAAGAGAAGTGACTGTTTTAGGGTTTTATGGGTTGTGTTGGGAGTGCTGAGGCGATATTGTGAGGTTTTAAAAGAATATTCAAGGCATTTCAGTGCCAGGACAGCTCAGTCTGGGGTATGTAGTGTTGTTACATGGGGATAATTTTGAAATTTATGTTACCCCTTACCGGGATTTTCCGTTATGTGCATGAGCAGACCATCAGTGATCCAACGGAGATCTACCCAAGGGATAGTGTAGACCATTCACTGTTGATTCAAAAGTTAATAGTGCTGTATCTAATCTTCCGTGAGGATAGAGTAACACTGTTGAAAAAGAACACAACTGACTCTCCTTAGTCCCACAAGCTTCTAGAAGAGTCTGAGGGATCTCCTTGGGGAAGACTTGGCAGGGTCAGTATAATCATAGTCATGTTTATAGCACGCGCGCCAAATGCAGATTGACTTAACAATGAAAGAAAAATTGTAAAAAGCATTGACGTGGGGTCAATCTGCTTTGGCGCGCGTGCTACAAACATGATTATGATTATACTGACCCTGCCAAGTCTTTCCCAAGGAGATCCCTCAGAATCTTCTAGAAGCTTGTGCGGCTAAGGAGAGTCAGTTGTGTTCTTTTTCAGCAGTGTTTCTCTATCCTTACGGAAGCTTCGATACAGCACTGTTAATTTTTTGTCGACAGTGAATGGTGTCTACTATCCCTTAGATAGATCTCCGGCTCGATGAATTCACTAAGCTTGATGTACTCGTCACTCAATTCAAATTAGCCACCGTGAACAAGCGCGCCAAAGAGTACTGACTCCACGTCAGTGCTTTTTTTTATTTTTTCGAGAATATTTCCGAAACCGATTACTCGATCTATCTGAAATTTAGCATCAAATTGTAGAATCTTGACTTTCATATGCCTGCGAAGTGTTGTATTGATCAGATGGCTATAAACTAGAAAAAAAAATTCTAATATTTGAAAATAAAATTGAAATTTTGTTTTCATTTTAACTCGAAAAGTACTGATCTGATGGAACTGAAGCTCGGTAGTTAGATGTAAAGGACTGACGAAAACAGTTGTGCAAAATTTCGTGGGGATAGCATGAGTAGAAGAAATCAAAAAAATGTTTTACTATTAGCGGAATATTTTGCTTGAATTTCCGAAACCAAATATCAGATTGAGTTCAATTTTCAGTACTTAGGTGAGCAATGATGACCTTTTGAGTTGTGCAAAATTTCACTGAGAACAGATTACTAGGCGCCTTAAAAAAATTAATAATTTTGTACTTCCAAGCTGGTCAAATTATTACATTTCGAATTCCTACACGGAATGCATTACATCTGGTGACCATATTTTGACGGGGCTTTACGCATTTATCTGAATCAATACGATATGTATGAGGGCAACTGATTAAAATATGGACGAGGATCTACTGCGCCAATTGAATTAATGCGAGAACGATATATGTGGAATTTTAAATTGGTTTTTAAATATTTCCTGAACGGTGAACAACTGGGGGTGTAACTGGAAGGCCATATTAACAGCTCATGTCAATTCTGTGAGTTTGCGAGCCAGTTTCGAGAAGACAGCGTAGCGTCCGTGGTGTTCCGTTAATAATATAATCCTTGGGGCCAATATTGAAATTCACTCTTTCGGGCATTTTTGCGCGTATGTTCTGGGAAACATCGCGTTATCATTTTGACCAAATGTCTGTAGTTTTCGATATTTTCGCTGAAAATGGTCTCAAACGATTGGGTTCGACTCCTTGATCAAGAATTCGAGGTCTAATTTGATTCTTTCCGGTCGGCCGTTGCCACGATAACTTGAGAACGGAAAGAGATAGCGACTTGAAATTTGAAGGGCAGGTGGCGCATCCCAATATGACGGACAAGTTCGTTAATGGGCACAATCAGCCCAATGTTTTCCGAGTAATAATTTGGTCTATAACCAACACTGAACGCAAAGATGGCGTCCGTTGAAGATGACCTAAGTGAAGGCGAGAGCGTTAGAAGTGAAAAAGAAGTGAGTTCAGTGAAAAATAATTATAGTTGCTGTGTTAAAAAGACTTGCACAACTCAAGTGTGTATGAATTTTGGGGGCTTTTACCATCATCCGTGCGCGAAGAAGAAAAACATGAAAATTATCAATGAAAGATATGTCGAGTGCTGTGATGAATTACAGGATAGGCAGCGAAATCTAAATAGAGTGGAAATATAGGAGTTGAAATCGAACATCTGAGTAAGCTCCTTTTAGAATCCAATGAAGAAAATGAAATACTGAAAGAAAATAATAGTATTCTAAGAGAAAACAATAGATTACTGAAGCAACGGTTAGATGACATTGAAAAAAAAATATGTTGAAAAAACCGATAATGAAGGTAGACAATACTCCGATATACTGAAACTGAAAACTGATCGGAGGGGTGATAAGGCAACAGCCACGACCTCGGACAGTAAACTAGTGCCAAGAGTAGTAGTTCAGATGCATCAGGAATTGGAGGTTGACAGGAGACACCTGACAGATAACCCCAAAGACAAAACAAAACAACAACAAAGTAAATTTACGCCAACATTAAATAACCAAAGCAATAAAGAGTTACCCATTAGATATACGAATAAAGAAGCATCATATGATCGCAACACACCTGAAGATGGCTTCGAAACAGTTCAACGCAGAAAACCTAGACGACTTGGTAATACGAGAGTCTCCAAGGAAGAAGAAAAGACAGGTTTTGTTGGAGCTGAAAGAAGAGCGTGGATATATCTGTATAGAATAAAAAGACATGTAACAGCTGGGCAAGTAGAAGAATGCGTAAAGAAAAATCCCGCGTTCACCAATGAAAATGTCGAAGTGAAGGAGTTACCAAGTGAACCAGCTCAGTTGAAACGTTTTGTATTGACGGCACCACTCGAGAAAAAGAATGAACTGTACGATCCCTCCTTTTAGCCACAAAATGTGGTAGTGGAGAGATGCAACTTTGGACACTTCCAAAAATATAAACCAGGTGAGGATTTTTTATAGATGGTAACTCAAATCAGAGGGATTCACATAAGTATATAAAATACAACAAAGAATATTCTAATAGGGTGGTTGACTACAGCATTATACATCAAAATCTTCAATCTTTGGGTAATAGTATAGATCAAGTTGAACAACTTCTGAGGGAAAATACAGAAACAATAATACTTTGTCTTACAGAGCACTGGAGGTCAAGAGATCAAATCACTCAGATTGGTATTCAAGGTTTCAGACTGGTATCCTGTTTTTTCAGGGAAGAGGGTAAACGTGGAGGAGGATCGGCCATTTACATCAAAGATTCAATAGTATGTAGGGAATACAAAAAGTCAAGTGAGTTCACAATACCTGGAGAGTTTGAATGTTCTGTGTCTGAGTGTTTCCTGAATGAATTGAACATCTTTATCAAATGTATTTATCGACCACCGAAGGGTTCTATTGAGGTGTTTCTCGACCAGCTAGAGAATATTTTGTCCAAACAAAGAAACCCTGAAAGGTTTGTTTTTATAACAGGGGATTTCAATATTGAAATGCTGGATGAAAATAGTAATAAGCTCAAACTAGCTACAATGCTCACTTCCTATTCCATCAGAACAACGGTTGTTAACTGTACTAGAGTAACGGAGCACTCTAAAAGCTGCTTGGATAACATATGTACCAACCTGAATAATGGAAACACTTCTAAAATACTTGTATCGCATATATCTGATCATTTTGGACAAAAATTTGTGTTCACCTTAGACAAAAAAGATGAGAGGGGGTTTGTACGCAAGAGATTTCTCTTTGATGAAGAAAATAGAAACAACTTTGTAGATCAACTGAGGCAACAAACATGGGAGGAGGTACTGGCAATAAATCGGAATGATGTTGATGAGCAGTGGAGGACGTTGGATGGTTTGAAGTCTACTCGAGACTTGATTTATATTTATCTCGATGTTTATCTTGTAGCAGCTCGACATTCAGTGTCGCATCCTACAATCTTCGTTAATCAATTAGATACATTGTTCCTGGTATTTACATACTCGTCTAAGTAACATTGTTGCATATCTTACATCTTTCCCCTTAAGCTTAAGTAATCATTTAATATTTTCAATTTTTTTTTTTATTTTTTTATTTTTTCTCTATTCCTAACTAAATTAATAATTATTCTAACTTAACTAAGTGTTATCAATATACTATTATTAATATAGCTGTTTACGATACATAATTCTAATACTAAATTTAATTCAATCTTTACTTCAACATATCAATGAATAAAACATTATTCTTTATAATTCATTTTTTGTTTTCTTTCCCTCAAGTAATAAGGACTTGTATTACTCATATTTCCAAAAGTATTCAGACTAAACCTACCGTGATTTGTCTTAACTAACTCTTCCGGATTATTCAATACCCTATTAATATCATTGTTCTGGGATCTAGAAGAATTCTTATTGACTAATATGATGTGTTGCCTAGTTCTTCTGAAAATTTTATTCCCATCATCAGTGACATGATAAGATCGTGGTTCCTTGTCTAAATTTACAATTTTGCCTTTTCTCCAAATGTTTTTATTCTTAAATAATATATTATCCCCTACTTTTCCTTCTGCCAAACTTTTCACAGTTCTGTTATAATAAATTTGTTGTCTAGACCTTCTATTTTCAAATTTCTTATTAATAAATTTATTGCTTATAGTCTTAGGCTGTAGCAAGTGATTCATGACAGGCATTTCATCTTTTAAACGACGACTTAATAACAGTTGAGCAGGAGACAAAACAAAATCAGGGCTAGGTGTATTTCTATATTTGAACAAATATGAATTAATATCCCCACTTTCTAAGTCACAATTTTTTAGCATGTTTTTAGCAATATTCACAGCTTTTTCTGCTAAACCGTTGCTTCTTGGATAATTCGGACTTGAATTAACCAGTTTGATATTTCTTTCATTCAAGTAGTTTTTGAATTCATATGAATTAAAAGGAATATTATCTGAAACTATTATATCTGGATATCCATGTGAACAGAATACATTATTAAAAATCTTTATTATTTGACCTATATTCTTAGAATTTATTTTTTTCAATTCGATCCAACGACTATAATAATCCATAATCACTAAATAATCATCATTTTTGAACGTCAAAATATCGGTTGCTAATTTTTACCATGGGCGGTTAGTTATGGGATGTTGTAAAATTGGCAATTTTGAATTATTATTTCTGAACCTATTACATATGTCACATTTTGATATGAATACTGCAATATCTTAAGCAATTCCTGGCCAGTAAATACATTCTTGAGCTCTTGTCCTACATTACTAATTCCTATATGCCCCTCATGCAACATTTTCAAAGACTTTATTCTTAATTGTGCCGGAATTATCAAACGGTTGCCAAAGAAAATAAAATGATCTACTACAAACATTTGTTTTTTAATTTTTGAAAACTTCTGTAGCTCCTCCGTAAATTTGAAGATTCTCCTAGGCCAACCTTTTTCAATAAATGTTTTAAATTTTATTAAATTTTTATCCTCTAATGAATATTTCAAAATTTCATTTTTGTTTTTCTCTGACATAGGCAAATTTTTTATCATACTACTATGGATCAGAATATCCTCAATTATATTAGAATTATTCGTCTTCAATGCAGCCCTAGATAGCATATCGGCCACCAACATCTTTTTGTCTGGTAGATAAGTGACATTTACATTATACTTAAGCAATCTGAATAATATTCTCTGAAGTCTACTCGAGACTTGATTTATATTTTTTTTAAATATATTCACTAGCGGCTTGTGATCATTTTTAATTTCTATCCTTCTTCCATAACTGTAATAATTAAATCTTTCTACCGCGAATAGTATCGCACATAATTCCCTCTCAATTGTGGCATATCTTTTTTCTGCATTTGTTAACGTTCTTGAAGCAAATGCTACCACCCCATCTTCTTGCAATATACATGCTCCAAACCCTTCAATTGATGCATCACATTGAACAACTAAAGGTTTCTTAATGTCATAATGACGTAAAATTGGTGCT
The DNA here is from genome assembly GCA_937662695.2 of Halyzia sedecimguttata. NCBI lineage: Eukaryota > Metazoa > Arthropoda > Insecta > Coleoptera > Coccinellidae > Halyzia > Halyzia sedecimguttata. The sequence goes on from OW569411.2 coordinate 143,795,953, forward strand.
GATGTTAACAGTTCTTTCAAGCATTTTATTGCATCCGATTGTGGATTATCCCAGTGCCATTTAACATTATCTCGAGTTAACTCTCTGAGTGGACTAGTTATTTGAGATAAATTTGGAATAAATTTTCCCAAATACTTTACCAAACCCAAGAATCTCAAGAGCTCCTTTTTATTTTTTGGGTCTTCTAACTTAATAATAGCGTTAATTCTATCGGGGTCTATTTTTATACCCTTTTCTGAAACAATGTAACCCAAAAGTTTTACTTCTGTTTTTTTATATTGAAATTTATTTTTGTTAAACGTAATTCCACATTATTTTGCTCTATCCATAACCTTTTTCAAAATTCTGTCATGTTCTTCTTCAGTTGAACCTGCTATTATTAGATCATCAATATATATTCTGTTACCCAAAATATCACCAAAAATGTCTGAATTTTTTCGTTGAAAAATATCCGCTGATGTATTAATTCCAAAAGGTAATCGTAAAAATTTATAACGACCTAGTGGAGTAGCGAATGTACATAATTTTGATGATTCCGGATCAAGTGCAATCTGATAAAAAGAATCCTTTAGATCTGCTATAGTAAATTCTTCAATCCTGCTAGGTCACTTAATATTTCTTCAGGAGATGGAATTTGAAAATGTTCGCGTTTCAAGCATTTATTTAGATCTGATGGATCTGAACAAATTCGTAGGTTCTTATTTTTTTCGGTGACAACTATGTTATTGGCCCAATCAGTTGGCTCTAATTGTTTAGCTATTACTCTATGTTTTTCCAGATTTTCAAGTACTTTTACAAATTCTGGACCAAGACTCTTGGGAATTCTCCGATTAGCGTGTGCAACAGATACACTATTGTCATTTAAGACTAATCTATGTGGCATTCCTGGAAATGTTCCACTACCCTCAAAAACAGATTTATATTTCGTAAAAATTGCATCTAATTGCTCAGAAATTTCTACTTTAATAGAGTCAATTTTTTTAATCAAATTGCACTTCATGCTGGTTTCTAACCCTAAAATTGGTCTGCCTTGCTCTTCAACAATTGAAAATTTCAAATTGTATACCTTATTTCTTATATTACAATTGACCTGTATGGATCCCCTTACATCCAGCTTGCTTCCACCATAAGCAACCAAATTCACTTTCTGAGTTTTGTTAACTTGTAGACCTGGGTCATTTTCCTTGTTCTTGATCAAATCTTGGAAAACTTTGGCAGGCATAATGTTACATTGAGCTCCAGTATCAACCTTGAAACACACAATTTCATTATTAATTCTTACATTTTCAACTATTTCTTTCATCCTGCTTATTTCAGATATATTTTGTTCAGTTATAGAACTTTTGGTTTCTACTACATTAACAGTTTCAAGAAAAAAATTATCGCTATTATCAGAATCAACAAATTCTTCCTTGATATCATTAACTTCCCTGTTTATAAATTTGTTTTTATTATTATTAAACTTCCTTTTGAAGCAACAAATTTCAAAATGAATCGATTTTTTACAATAATTAAATTTTTTACCATTTGCTGGGCAATCACCTTTGGCATGATTTAAACTGCATTTTTTACATATAAAATGAGCATTATTCTTTTTAGTGTAATTTGAATTACTTATCTGATTTCTACCGAAGGTCCCTCGATGCTTTCGTGGATGCTCCTGGATGGCTTCTATCGACGTTTCCATCCCTTTACAGCCAATTTCCGTCGTCTGCTTGCGACTTGTTTCATAAATCTGGCATATTTCTTCAGCTCTTACCAATGTCAAATCGTCAATTTGTAGTATTTTTTCTTGAAGATGATTGTCACAAATACCCATTATCAGCTTGTCTCTCGCCATTTCTATTTCTCCTCCATATTCACAGGTTGCTACCATAGTTTTTAATTCCAATATATATTGTATCACAGATTGTCCCTCTTTTTGATTCCAGCTTAAGAACTTGTATCTCTCGTACACCAAATTTTTCTTAGGTTCGCAATATTTCTTGAATTTTTCTATGACATCAGTTAATTTTACCGTACTCCTCATCTTGAACGTGTTATATATTTCAATGCCCTCGATACCAATCAAATGTAAAAGTATGGCCACTTTTACTGTTTCATCCTCTTCTCTGTCTTTTCCGGTTGCTTTCATGTACAGGTTAAATTTCTGTACCCACGTGAACCAATTTTTTGCAATATTTCCAGAAAAATCCATGGTAGTTGGAGTCCTCAAACCTTCCATTTTTCGAAAAACAATTTGATTTTCAATCAGATCGCTAAATTATTGCGTTTAACACCTGACACCATGTAACGTTATCGTTCGTTGGGATCTAGCAGGTTCTTTTCAATGAAATTCAACATACGATTACTCTAGCACTTTTATATTTATCTCGATGTTTATCTTCTAGCAGCTCGATATTCAGTGTCGCATCCTACAATCTTCGTTAATCAATTAAATACATTGTTGCCGGTATTTACATACTCGTCTAAGTAACATTGTTGCATATCTTACAATCAATTGCTACTTAAATATTTTTAACCAAAGCTTCCCAATTACCAGGCTTCTTTCCAATAAAAAAAATACAAGAGGAGTGAACATGCGGAAGAAGCTAAACATCAATTGGATATTTTACTGACACTTTCAACTGACAATCCATCTCTTGAAGAGCAATACAAAAACACGAAAAAGTATTATGACCATGTATTGAAAGAAGACAAAAAGAGATTTCTTCAGGAGAGAATAATAAAATCAGATTGCAAAATGAGATCCATGTGGAACATATGTAGAGAGTTACCAGGGAAGAATAGATACAGAGAACATAACACCGATGAAGATCCAACATCATTGCCTGACAAATTTAACACACACTTGATTGAGGCAGTCCAAAAACTGGTAGATAAATTACATCATCAGACTTTCTTCTGTAATATAAAAGAGAATGATCAATCACTGTTCTTGAGACCTGTAAGTACTGAAGAACTAATCAAACTATGTTCCAGCCTGAAGAACAAACATTCAAGCGGATATGATGACATTGCTACCAGTATTGTCAAACTTTCTCTTACCAAGATAACTTGAGTATTGTGTTATATTATCAACAATTCCATGAAATTTGCAAAATTCCCTGAGCAGTTAAAATTTGCCCTTATAAAACCCATCTATAAAAAGGGAGACCGAGGGAGTCTTGACAGTTATAGGCCTATCACACTGAGAAAAAAGTTACAAGTAACTTTTTTCACTTGACTACGTTTTACTTGAGATGAATAAATTGTTAGCAGCCATAAGCGAACATCTATTTGCTGCAGATAATCATATATTTATCGTCAACAGATACGTTCACCTAAAAATTTACAATTGTTAGAAGTAACTGTTTTTCTTGATACCACTTGAAAAGTTATTGAATCCGAATAGCGCTGTTACTTAAATTTTGTTTGTTAATGATAAATAAGCTGCGTGTACAAGTCAAGCAATCAATTCACTCGTCGCAAGTTACTTTTTCGCTTACGCATTTTCATTAGCTGCAAATAACAAAGTTATTTGACATATTCAAACATCGACTTGGGGAAGGTTTGTGTGTTTATTATAATAAGTGTAAAAAATATTCGTACAGTAACCGATTTGAGCCGAAGAGCACCCGATCTCGTTGATCCTTTGAAGATAGCCGTTAGATGTTACATAAGTATCATCATTCAGTCATCAATGGTCAGAATTCAGAGCGTAAAGGTCAAAGGAATAATCGTCTATAAAGAGTGGTTGAATTCGCACCCCGCCGGTATCGTCGAGTTGTGTTTCACTGATTACGAGAGTTAATCGAGATATTCTTTCGAAGAGGGTCTGCAGTTATATCTATACGTATAGTGTTAAATTTCTCCACTTTCACTTGTGCATGGTTTATTGTATTTTCCTAAAATGGATCACGAAGACATCCTCTAGCAATAGGGGTTCGAACATTACGTGGAAAATTTAGAGGTAAGTCAAACCTTTCAGTGTTTTAGTACAATGTTCATATATATATGCATATTAAATGGTTTCTTTCTGGGATTTCTCTACCAAACTCTAAAACATATCTGTTAAATAAAAATTTATTATTTTGTGAAATGCTTCTGTGTAATAAACACAAGATATTTGTCAGAAGCAATATATGGAACAATGTTGCTTAACAAACAATAACGACACAACATCACCGATGAAAAAACTAGATTTCGTAACGTTTCGGAGTCTAAATCAGACTCCTTCGTCTCGAATTTTAGAATAGCTACATCAACAAAAAATAATTCTGAAGGTTTTCGTCCAGTGTCTGACGAAGGAGTCTGATTCGTAACGAAACGTTACCAAATTTAGTTATTTCATCGTTTATGTTGTGTCGTTATTGTTTGTTAGACAAAATTGTTCGATTTATTGCTTCTGACAAATATCTTGTGTTTATTACGCAGAAGCAATTCACAAAAATATATATTATTATTTAACATATATTTTTCAGAGTTTGGGAGAGAATACCCAGAAATATACGATTCAATATGCTTATATATATTTGAACATTGTACTAAAAAACGGAGAGGTTTGATTTACCTCTAAATTCTTGACAATGTGTACTTGCGCTAAGTAACAGTGCCTCTTTAACGTAAACAAAACATGTTATTGCCAACACAAACTTTTTGTTGGATCTAAGTGAAGAAGTTACTTGTAACAGACAGAGATTTTGAGTAACTCCAGTAACAAAAATACTTGCGATATAAAAAAATTACCATAAGCGTACGTTAAATCGTTACTTACACCGAATAGCATTTTTAGTTCTGGTGTTTAGCTGGATTTTCTATCAAGTAACACGTGCTACTTGGATCAAGTCAATAAAGTCAGTTATTCTGAATAAAAATGAAATACTTTAACTTTGCTAGCTTGTGATAGGCTACTTTTTACCAGATAACACGCGAACTTGTTGCAACTAAAAAAAGTTCTTTGTGTCTATAGCAAGTCACAATTTTTATTTGTTGTAATTAAAGTTTTTTCTCAGTGCAGCTTACTACCCGCATTCTCCAAAATTTTCGAACTGGTGATGTGCACTAGACTGTTGGAATTCTTGAAAAAATGTAATCTATTCTCAGACTCACAACATGGATTCCCGAAGGGGAAATCGACAAATACTGCCATCTATCAATTTGTAAATATGATACTCCAGGAATTTGAGAAGAAAAATGTAACCATTGGTATGTTTGTAGATCTTAGTAAGGCCTATGATTGTGTGAACCTTGAACATTTGCTAATTAAACTTGAAAAATATGGTATAAGAGGAAAAGCATATAAGTGGATTGCATCTTATCTTCTAGGGAGAAAACAACAGGTCATTATTAATGAAACAGATCAAAGATTGTAGTCAAGGAAAGAGGCCTAGCACAGGGCAGTAATGCAGGTCCCAACTATGTGGACGACACTAACATATTGGTTTCTGGAAAGACAATGGAAGAGGCAACTAATAAGGCAGGGACCAGTTTGTCTGGAATCTGTGAGTGGTTCAACAGGAATGAGTTGTCATTAAATTCATCGTAGACAAATATCATGGTGTTTAGAACAAAGAATTCCCGAATTCCTCCTGCTGATAGCATAAACCTGAATGGTGAGGATTTGAAACCTATTCATGAGACAAGATTCTTGGGAGTACACATTGATGAATTCTTAGACTGGAACAATCATGTGGAAAATACTGGGCTGAGACTGAGTAGCATTGGATATGGAATCAGGGTGGTGTCAAGACATATGGACGAGAAAACATTGAAAATATTGTACCATGCTAATTTTGAATCGGTACTCAGATATGGGATTGTGTTCTGGGGGTGCAGCTCCAGCATACAACTCCTTTTCATTATACAGAAAAGAACCATAAGAACAATGAGGCATATGAAATTCAGAGACTCCTGCAGGGGTGTTTTCAAGGATATGCAGATTATGACTGTATATGGTCTATATATATTTGAGTGTCTAATGTTCTTTTTTAGGCACCAGGTTGAATTTGGGCCCAACTATGTCCATGGCTATGATACAAGAACAACCAACCTCATTTATCCTTCTCATCGGATTACAAGTACTGAAAAAGGTCCCTATTACATGTGCAAGAAGCTTTACAATAAACTACCATCTACATGCAGAGTATCTAACTTGATAAAATTCGAATATCTTTTAAAGAAACTTCTGATCAAACTAGAACCATATTCATTAGGCGATTTTTTGAATTGTAACAATTTGACAGTGTTTGTTTGAATTGTATAAATATACTGAACTGACATCATTTCATTCCTCTCTATGTAAACTGTGGAGATGATTTGGAATAAAGGAATAATTTATTTATTTATTTATTTAATACTAATCCGATCGAATTGAAACTTGGTGAGTAGTTCTAGAATAAAATCGTGAGAACGTTTGTGAAATTTTGTGAAAATCGTATTGCTAGAAAATTTATAAAATATTATTAAGCAATATTATTTACGTCACGATAACCTAAGAACGGAAAGAGATACCGACTCCAAATTTTCAGGTTACGTTGAGAATCTGAATGCGCCATTTCAGATTATTTATAAGCATAATCGGCAAAACGGTTTCGGAGTTATACCCATCTGAATTTGGTTGTTATTTCCTCAATAACTCAAAAAGTACAAAACCGATCCACTTCAAACATGGATATCAGTTGTAAAATGATAACATTTCGTGAGGATCGTATCTTAATCAAATTTATCATGGTAAATTCGATTAATAGTGTCCAATACGGGAGAACAGACAATAAAATTCACCATGGTAAATTCGATTAAGAGTGTCCAATACAGGAGAATGACAAGAGAACTTACGTGCAAAAACTTCTGACTGCCCGTCAGTGCTTGAACCAATTTTTCTTTATTCGCATGAGCAGACGAGAAATGATATAACTGATGGAGTTTTCATCTGAGAGGATTGGGGTTTTGAGGTGGAGGATGCTATTCCTCCATAAAATCTACTTGTGAGGGTCCGCGCATGCGTGGATTGCAGATGCTATTTCTCTTGGTGTTGGTGAATCGGAATTTTGTGTGAGGTTTGTGATTTTGAGAGGAATTCTAGCCACGAGTGGACTGCGCATGTACAGAGGAGAAATGACTGTTTTTTGGGATGTATAGGTTATGTTGAGAGTGGTTTAGAAATATTTGTGATGGGTCGAGTGCTGAGCCGATATTGTGAGGTTGTAAAAGAAAATTCATGACTTTTATGTACACGGACGAGTCAGTTTGGGGGAAATGACGTTGTTTCCGAGTTGGAGTGTCCGTACCGTGGCCCTGGGGCTAATTTTTAAATTCATATTACCCGTTTTGGGCATTTTTCCTTATGGGCATGAGCAGATGAGGAGTGATTTAACAGCTCGAGTTTCATCTGTGGTTTTGGCGTGGAGGATGCTATTCCCCCAAATAATCCCCTGTTGTGAGTCTGTGCATGCGTGGATTCAAGATGTGTTATCTCCTGAACCACTAGTGTTGGAGGATCGGAGTTTTTTGTGGGATGTGTGATTTGGGTAGGACTTTCAGCCGTGAGTTGATTGCGCATGCGCATAGGAAAAGTGATTAATTCTAGGTTGTATGGGTTATGTTTGGAGTGGTTCAGGACTATCGATCATGGGTCTGGTACTTAGCCAATATATTGAGGTTTTAAAAGAATATTCATGGCAATTCTGTGCACGGACAAGTCAGTTGAGGGGAAATTGCGTTGTATTTGAGTTGGAGTGTCCGTACCGTTGACCTGGGGTCAATTTTGAAATTCATGTTACCTGATACGGGCATTTACGTTATGCGCATGAGCAAACGGGAAGTGATTTAACTGCTGGAATTTTCGTTCGAGAGAATAGGGGTTTGGAGGTGCAGGATGTTATTCCTCCATAGAATCCGCTTGGGAGTGTTCGCGCATGCGCGGATTGAAGCTGCGATATTTCCGGAACCAATGGTGTTGAAGAATCAAAGTTTTGTATGAGGTGTGTGATTTTGAGACGCCTTTCAGCCACGAGTAGATTGTGCATTAGCAGTGGTTGTTTTTGGGTTGTATGGCTTATATTGCGAGTGGTTTGTGTCCAGCGAACATGGATTTGGTGCGGGTCCGATATTGTGAGGTTTTAAGAGAAATTTCATGGCAATTCAAGTCAGTTTCGAGAAACTAGCGTTATTTTCGAGTTGTCTGTATCGTAGCCCTGGGGCTAATTCATAAATACCTATATTTGAAAGATCTATATTAAATTACGTTCGGATTTGGAGAGTAGGCATAAGCAATTGCGTTCCCAACGGGGGTCCCATAACCGCATTTTTTTTATTTCATCTACGGTATATCTAATAGCCAGACCGTATCGATTGCCAGATTTGTTGCAGGGACTCGAAAATATATAAAAAAGCACTGACGTGAGGTCAGTACTCTTCGGCTTGCGTGTTCACGTTGGCTAATTTGAATTAAATTATGAGTGTTTCAAGCTCAGTGGATAGAACGAGCCGGAGATCTACCCAGATGACAGTGGACACCAATCACTGTCGGTTCAAACATTGAGAGTTCTTTGTCTAAGCTAGCATAGGGATAGAGTAGCAAAATTGTCACAACTGACTTTCCTTAGTCGCACAAGCTTCTAGGAGCTTCTGAGGTATCTCCTTAGGGAAGACTTGAGAGGGTCTGTATAAACATAATCATATTTATAGCACGTGCGCCAATTGCGGATTGGCTTCATAATGAAAGAGAAAGGTTAAAAGAGCATTGACGTGGGCTCAATCTATTTTGGCGCGTGCTATAAATATGATTATGATTATACTGACCCTCCCAAGTCTTCTTTTAGGAGATACCTCAGAAGCTCCTAGAAGCTCATGCGACTAAGAAAAGTCAGTTGTGATCTTTGTCAACTTTGTTACTCTATCCTTGTGCCAGCTTAGACAAAGCATTCTTAATTTTTGACCCGACAGTGATTGGTGTCCACTACCGTCTGGTTAGATCAGATTCAGGTTGTAATTATTTTTCTGTATCACGAACATTGCTGTGTATTTGAAGAATTAGTTGGCGGAGGCACGGCCAGATTTAGTTTTGAAGCAAACTTATACAAGATAACCCCGAATATCAGGGTATGAACGAAGTATATAAATATTAAATAGCAACGAAAAACTTGTCTGTTTGATATTCTGATAACCGAAATTATTATGCATTGGGGAGATTCATTTATTTCTTATCTGAGTGGAGTCACTGATGGTTTTTTTTTCTGTCATCTGGGTTTTTTATATCATGTCACTATGACATGATGTCATGATGACATCGTAAATTTTTCCGGCTCATTTTTCCATTATTTTGTACGATACAAAGTAAAGCATCTATCTATGAGAGATGATAGCCCTACATAAGGGCCCTGTAGCGTTCTTCGGACATGAGAAGTTCTGAATAATCATCGCTTGGACTGGTCAGACCTGGTTTTGGAAGAGACCCTCCTGGCCCTACGAGCAACACTTTCCATTTTCAATTCAAATATTGAAGGGATTTCTAAGAACAAGAAGAAATATCTTTGAAAACTAGCGGAGGCGATTCTTCTCCAAGAGTTCCCATGCGCCTACAGAGTATTACATTTGTGAGAGGAGACTTTTGAAAGGTTATGAAGTATTTATAATTTGTTCGTTCTTCTCCCCTTGTCTTTTCATTTTTCAGGAGTTTCGGGTACCTTGGAGAAACCTCTCCGTTTTTTGACGATGAAGTCCATATTGAAGAAATACATGCCTATCAATATTTTTAAATTTCAGCAAATTTTGTGAACAATAGTTAAAAATCACGACACTCACGGAAAGACAGGGTTTTTGCTGAGGTTTTCCCTAAGCTCTTGTATCATACGTCGAATTGTATGGTACCCCGTTACAACAACCTCTGCTAACACATATAAAGCTCTCCGTCAAAAGAATATTTATACATATATATATAATATATAGAAAAGCTTGAGCTAAAGGAAAAAGAGTATCACTTCTTTTATTGCTGCAATCCCAAGAATACCAAACTAATATTGTCCTAACAAATCAGCAAAGACTTCTTGTCCTATAATATATATATATATATATATGCTACTGCTCCGCCACCTATCGGAAACTCCCTGAACCGTTATGTATTGTTTCATTCAAATATCGACTAAAGTGACGTCCAGCTGATTTAAGGTGCAATGAATTACTGAGGGTTCACTACATCATTTGCGACGATTTCTGGCCTGATCAGAGTAAATACTGACTCTCTTCTTTATTTCATATGGTCGACGTTTCGACCCCGATTGAGATCTTCTTCAGGACACTAAAACAGAAAACATATAACATTGGCAAGACGTTACAGACAAACCGACGTCTAGAACATACCGAAATACAGAGGTGTATAGATGAAAAAATTATTATAAACTGATCCAGCTATCAAAAGAGAGCATGCAAAACATCCAAAAAGGGGGCAAAACAGCAGCAGATTAGGCGTCACAATGAAAAGAAATCTATTATTATTTTTGCAGTTGATCAGCAATCGATTTTTGGATATAGACTCATACTTGACAGGAAACGATCGAATATTGAGAGGTTAGGTACAATGGGACCACAGAAAACGATCCCAAAACAACCAATATTAAAGTTCACAGAAATATTGTTCTTATTGTTATTCTGAAATTCACTCTCACTGAATTGTTTTATTTGGCATAAGATTTTTCTTAATTCACTCTCACTGAATAATAATTCCTTGATACATGTTTAATTCACTCTAACTGAATTTTAGTTGGAATTAAAGTAACAAAAACATCCAACCAACAGTCACTAAAAAACTGAGGTCACAAAATCAGTCTCAACCCGATACATCAGGCAATTCACTCTCACTGAATTTGTCATAATGTATTAGAAAGGAGTAAATGTTACTGATGTTATCAACATCCTTCTTATAATTCATAGCATTCAACCTCCGTCTAACGTGAACCATTTCTAAGAAACATCTCTTTCTGGTGTTAGGCTCACACTCTAAAACCCTAGTGGAGTCATAATTCATCACGTGATCTTGATTACGGACGTGATCAGCTAAAGCACATACCTTACTGACATTCTTTACATCACTCTTGTGCTGGGAGATTCTCTTCTTCAGTTGTTGCGAGGTTTGCCCTATGTATACTTGGTCGCACATGGAGCATGGGATACTGTATACAACGCCACACATCTTTTCACTCTCGATTCGGTCCTTGGTGCGGCTGTACAATCTGTCAACTTTGAAATCAGACCTCGGGACAATTCTCAGGGTGGGACTACCCAGCAGCTTGACCAACGCACTCGTCATTCCTCGGATAAGGGGGATCGAGGAATAGACCATTCTCAACTGTTCAATATTGGTGGAGGTTCCTCCCTCAACAGCAACCGGACGTTGAGAAGGAGTGGAACCGTAGACCAGTCTTTTCAATAGGCCTTTGGGATAACCGTTCTCAAGCATTAGCTGAAACAATAGACTAAAATTTTTAAGCCTTAAGGTAGGATGGACAATCCTCTGAATACGATTCTTCAAGCCCAGTATCATATTAATCTTCTGTCTATGTGGATGGTTGGAACAGTAATGTAAGTACCTTCCAGAGTTGCTGGGTTTCCTGTACCAATCCAACATCAACACATTTTCCTCTGTCCTAATCACTCTAGTATCCAGGAAGGGGACACTCCTCTCAGTTTCCTCCTCCAGGGTGAACTTTATGTATTCATGTTGTCTGTTAAAACTTTCCAGAGTATATGCCACTTTATCCCTGGGGACAGAAAGTAATAGATCATCAACATACTTCTTAATGAAGGGGATGGAAAAAGGTACATCAGCGAGGACAAGGTCTAGAAAAAAGTCCATTTTGAACCCATAGGGGATCCGAGGATTTGCTTATAAAACCTTCCTTCGAGGACAAAATAATTAGAAGAAAAAAGGAATCTTATCAGAGAAATAAACTTGCCCCTCGGTATGGTCGTGTGGTCTTTTATTGAATCCCATCTACTTTCAACCGCCAAAACCGCCAACTCCACCGGTATATTGCTAAATAAAGATACAACATCCAGACTGATAAGAACATAGTCCTCTGGTAGTTGAAAACCATCGATAAAACTTGCAAAAGCAAAGGAATCCTCCACATAATATCTACTCCTACTTGCAGAAAGATAGCTAGAGAGAATGTCAGACAAAAAACCTGACAGATTAGAAGTGGGGGTGTTAATAGAAGATATAATGGGTCTCATTGAAAGTGTGGGCTTGTGTATTTTTGGTAACCCATAAAACCTGGCTGGAGTAGAGTTGTAATTAAACAGCTTTTTTCCCATCTCTGCTGTAATATAGCCTCCCGTGACCAGACTCTTGATAAGGACGTTACACTTAGTCTGAATAGTAATGGTGGGGTCTCCAGACAACAATTTGTAATATTTTTCGTCATGTAGTATATTATTAGATAATTGTACATACTCTGACTTGTTCATCACCACCGTGACACCACCCTTGTCTGATTTAAGCACCAGCAAATCCGGATGTTCCCTCAAAAATCTCTGTCAATGATAAAACTCCCTCTGGTAGATATTATTCACTAGTTTCTTGGGATGAATGTAATTTGTGATAATATTTGAAGCTTGGGCACGCTTTATGTTCTTTCCTTCATCCGTCAGTGACTCATTCAAGTTAATAGTAAACTCCACATCAGACAGCAGCCTCTGCAAAGATGTGGATGTGGAGTTTACTATTAACTTGAATGAGTCACTGACGGATGAAGGAAAGAACATAAAGCGTGCCCAAGCTACAAATATTATCACAAATTACATCCATCCCAAGAAACTAGTGAATAATATCTACCAGAGGGAGTTTTATCATTGCCAGAGATTTTTGAGGGAACATCCGGATTTGCTGGTGCTTAAATCAGACTAGGGTGGTGTCAGGGTGGTGATGAACAAGTCAGAGTATGTACAATTATCTAATAATATACTACATGACGAGAAATATTACAAATTGTTGTCTGGAGACCCCACCATTACTATTCAGACTAAGTGTAACGTCCTTATCAAGAGTCTGGTCACGGGAGGCTATATTACAGCAGAGATGGGAAAAAAGCTGTTTAATTACAACTCTATTCCAGCCAGGTTTTATGGGTTACCAAAAATACACAAGCCCACACTTTCAATGAGACCCATTATATCTTCTATTAACACCCCCACTTCTAATCTGTCAGGTTTTGTGTCTGACATTCTCTCTAGCTATCTTTCTGCAAGTAGGAGTAGATATTATGCGGAGGATTCCTTTGCTTTTGCAAGTTTTATCGATGGTTTTCAACTACCAGAGGACTATGTTCTTACCAGTCTGGATGTTGTATCTTTATTTAGCAATATACCGGTGGAGTTGGCGGTTTTGGCGGTTGAAAGTAGATGGGATTCAATAAAAGACCACACGACCATACCGAGGGGCAAGTTTATTTCTCTGATAAGATTCCTTTTTTCTTCTAATTATTTTGTCCTCGAAGGAAGGTTTTATAAGCAAATCCTCGGATTCCCTATGGGTTCAAAATTCAGTCCTTCCATGGCTGAAGTGGTGATGGACTTTTTTCTAGACCTTGTCATCGCTGATGTACCTTTTTCCATCCCCTTTATTAAGAAGTATGTTGATGATCTATTACTTTCTGTCCCCAGGGATAAAGTGGCATATACTCTGGAAAGTTTTAACAGACAACATGAATACATAAAGTTCACCTTGGAGGAGGAAACTGAGAGGAGTGTCCCCTTCTTGGATACTAGAGTGATTAGGACAGAGGAAAATGTGTTGATGTTGGATTGGTACAGGAAACCCATCAACTCTGGAAGGTACTTACATTACTGTTCCAACCATCCACATAGACAGAAGATTAATATGATACTGGGCTTGAAGAATCGTATTCAGAGGATTGTCCATCCTACCTTAAGGCTTAAAAATTTTAGTCTATTGTTTCAGCTAATGCTTGAGAACGGTTATCCCAAAGGCCTATTGAAAAGACTGGTCTACGGTTCCACTCCTTCTGAACGTCCGGTTGCTGTTGAGGGAGGAACCTCCACCAATATTGAACAGTTGAGAATGGTCTATTACTCGATCCCCCTTATCCGAGGAATGACGAGTGCGTTGGTCAAGCTGCTGGGTAGTCCCACCCTGAGAATTGTCCCGAGGTCTGATTTTAAAGTTGACAGATTGTACAGCCGCACCAAGGACCGAATCGAGAGTGAAAAGATGTGTGGCGTTGTATACAGTATCCCATGCTCCATGTGCGACCAAGTATACATAGGGCAAACCTCGCAACAACTGAAGAAGAGAATCTCCCAGCACAAGAGTGATGTAAAGAATGTCAGTAAGGTATGTGCTTTAGCTGATCACGTCCGTAATCAAGATCACGTGATGAATTATGACTCCACTAGGGTTTTAGAGTGTGAGTCTAACACCAGAAAGAGATGTTTCTTGGAAATGGTTCACGTTAGACGGAGGTTGAATGCTATGAATTATAAGAAGGATGTTGATAACATCAGTAACATTTACTCCTTTCTAATACATTATGACAAATTCAGTGAGAGTGAATTGCCTGATGTATCGGGTTGAGACTGATTTTGTGACCTCAGTTTTTTAGTGACTGTTGGTTGGATGTTTTTGTTACTTTAATTCCAACTAAAATTCAGTTAGAGTGAATTAAACATGTATCAAGGAATTATTATTCAGTGAGAGTGAATTAAGAAAAATCTTATTCCAAATAAAACAATTCAGTGAGAGTGAATTTCATAACAATAAGAACAATATTTCTGTGAACTTTAATATTGGTTGTCTCTCAATATTCGATCGTTTCCTGTCAAGTATGAGTCTATATCCAAAAATCGATTGCTGATCAACTGCAAAAATAATAATAGATTTCTTTTCATTGTGACGCCTAATCTGCTGCTGTTTTGCCTCCTTTTTGGATGTTTTGCATGCTCTCTTTTGATAGCTGGATCAGTTTATAATGATTTTTTCATCTATACACCTCTGTATTTCGGTATGTTCTAGACGTCGGTTTGTCTGTAACGTCTTGCCAATGTTATATGTTTTCTGTTTTAGTGTCCTGAAGAAGATCCCAATCGGGGTCGAAACGTCGACCATATGAAATAAAGAAGAGAGTCAGTATTTACTCTGATCGTTTTCCTACTCCCCTTACATACTTATTCTATATTATAAATATTTTGGGAAATTATCCTTTTTGTATATATATATATATATATATATATATATATATATATATATATATATATATATATATATATATATATATATATATATATATACACTCCTAATCCGCCATTCGGAGGCCCAAAAATGCATATTCCGCAGCTTACCGGAAGCCCGCACCACCTTTGGGAGGCCCAACTTCGGGCTTCCCAAAACTAACGTGTATAAATTGGTCTGTAGATTCCTGACACCTCAGGGACCATTTTCCCAAGTTTTTGCCCGGGCACCAAAAATGCCCTATACATCTCAAAACATACGCGATCGGGTTCACGGAACGTCCGCGCTGAGAGCGCTTCGGTCGGTCTGCATAAACTTTATATACATTCTATAGATTTTACGCCTTCTACGAAGCCCGTATAGGTTCATCTGCATATGGGAGTCCCATACATTTGGCATCATCACAGATAATAATACGCCATCCAAAATACTCTCATATTCTAACATAGTTCGATTAATTGACACAATATTGAGGTTTAATTTCAAATATCATAGAGGTCTCATTTCAAGAGAACACTTTTGTCAGTATTTTACTGTTGCTATCATATACGAAAATTTGACTAGGAGAATATGAAAAATAATTTTGTTAATTTCATTTCTCTTCACATCGTGAATTTTTTTAAATAGCTATAGGGGACTTAATTTTTGCGCGTATGTTCTGGGGAACATCGCGTTATCATTTTGCCCAAATGTCTGTTATTTTCGATTTTTTCGCCGAAAATGGTCTCAACCGATTAGGGTCGACTCCCTGATCAAGAATTCGAGGTCAAATTTGACTCTGTCCGGCCGGCCCTGCGGCCGGCCGTTGCCACGATAACTTGAGAACGGAAAGAGATAGCGACTTGAAATTTTAAGGGTAGGTGGCGCACCTCAATAGGACGGACAAGTTCGTTAATGGGCATAATCTGCCCAACGGTTTCCGAGTAATTATTAAAAACTATTTACGTCACGATAACCTAAGAACAGAAAGAGATAGCGACTTGAAATTTTCAGGTGAATTTGAGAATCTTAATGTGCCATTTCAGTTCGTTTATTATAGACATAATCGGAAAAATGGATTTTGAGTTATACCCAGCTGAAATTTGGTTGTTACTTCCTCGATAACTCGAAAAATACGAAACCGATCCAACTCAAACATGGATATTAGTTGTAGAATGGCAACGCAAAAATTCTTGCAAAATTTTGTGAGGATCGTATTACTAGAAAATTTTAAAAAAAATCATAGAAAATTTTTTTCAAAATCATTGAAAAAATTCTATATATCAGAAACTATTCTTCCGATATCGCTAAAATTTTGCGAGAGCCTTCAAAACCTAACTCTTCATAAAGTTCCAAGTTTGAACATGATCAGATGATATTGTTGGAGATCCGAGCAGCCTTGTATGAGTTCAGTAGCTGGATGGGTGAGCGTTGCCTCGACAACTCTCAAACGAAAGGGGAAAGTGACTTGCAATTTTCAGGATAGATTGCATATTTGAATGGGAGAGTTAAGTTCGCTGTTGGCCATAATCGGCCCTTCGGAGTTATACCCATCTGGAATATTATTTCCACGATAACTCAAAAAATAATGACTCGATCGAATTGAAGCTTGGTAACTAGTTGTAGAATATCGACATGAAGACGTGTGTGAAATTTTGTGGGGGCCGTACCACTAGAAAATTTTTTAAAAATTAGGAAAAATATTATGTATCTCATGATTCCTTGAGAGTCGAAAAAAATAGCGACTTGCAGTTTTCAGGGTAGATTACGCATCCGAATACGACATTTAAGTTCGTTAACTAGCATAATCGGCCAAATGGTTTTGGAGTTATATCAATCTGAAATTTGGTTGTTGTTTCCTCAATAACTCAAAAAATACAAATCCGATCCAATTCAAATATGGTTATTAGTTGTAGAATGCCAACGCAAAAATTCTTGCGGAAATTCGTAAGGATCGTAGCACCAGAAATGTTTTTAAAAATCATTGAAAAAAAAATGGTTCAAGCACTGACGTGAAGTCAGTAGCTTTTTCGTGTATATTCTCTTGTCCATTCTCCTTTATTGGACTTATTCTAATTCACCATGGTGAATTCTATTGTCTGTTCTCATGTATTGGACACTCTTAAATTACCATGGCAAATTCGATTATGAGTGTCCTATATAGGAAAATGGTCAAGAGAACATACGCGCTAAAGCTTCCGACTGCACGTCAGTTGAACAATTTTTTTTTACTAGTGTGAAAAATTGATTTTTAACTGATTTGCGAGAACTCATGAATAGAACACGTAATTTATTTTGAGCCTCCTAGGAGTCAGTTTTAATTGGAATTTTGCACGGTCCAAGAGATGATTATTGGTTACCTAATTACCGAATTCAATTCTATCATATCAGTATGCTTCGAGTCATCGGAAAAACTAGTTTTTCAAATTTTCGAATGTCTTTTTCTGTCCCCAGTAACCCAATCAATACAAAACTGTGCGTACATTCCACTCGTAATTAAATTAATTCTAAATAATCATTAAAGGATACTGTGGGAGGTATATTAATCATTAAATGGTTTCACGTTATGATATAGTTGTTTCTTAGTTGATGTTGTTTCGTTGTTAGTTGTTAGGCAACATTGTTTGATTGATTGCTTCTGACAAATATCTTGTGTTTCTGACGCAGAAGCAAATCACAAAATAATTAAGTTTTAATTTTATAGATATTTTTTTTCAGAGTTTGGGAAAGAAAACCCAGAAAGAAACCATTCAATGATAAATTAATTCTTCCTGAATTTCAGTTACATAAACTAAGTAGTCTCGAAAATACTCGAATAAAAGCATTTACTCCAAATGGCCATAACATCGAACCCATTCAGCCTTTTTTGCCCGTCAGCATACTAAACCCAGATTTTCATGCACCAAACTTACCCTGCAAATTTAATTTCTAAGTCATGTCGTTCGAGAGTTATAGTGCTATATACCTTTATAAATTTAAAAATTTATTTTCTCCGGAAATATTCACCGGAGCACAAACATATTTCATACTCGTATTACTTATACCCATACCTATATCCCCTCAAAAATTCATCAACTCTCCGAGGGGCTGCGGGCAGCTTTTTCTACCCTAAAATTTCTAAATTTCATATCTTTGGAACTATTCGCCGGAGCACATACAGATTTCATTCACGTCATGCTTGTAATACCCATATCCTCTGAAAAATTTATCGTCTTCCCAAGAGGCTGCGGGATAGTTTTCCCAACCCTTAAATATCAAAATTTAATATCTCCGGAAATATTAACCGGAGCACATGCAGATTTTATATGTGGCTTAATTATACCGATAACGACATCCCCTGAAAATATTATGGACTTCTCGAAGGTTTTTTCAACACTTAAATACAAGAATTTATTATATTCGGAACTATTCGCCGGAGCACGTAAATATTTCATACATGTATTACTTAACTTATGCCCATACCTATATCCTCTGAAAAATTCATTAACTTCCCGAGGGCTCAAGTGTAGTTTTTTAAACCCTTAAATTCCAAAATTTGATATCTCCGAAACTATTCGCCGGAGCACATACAGATAAGTGGACAAGTGAATGAATTATACCGATAACCCTGAAAAAAATGATCGACTTCACGAGGGGCTGTGGGGTAGTTCTTTCAACCCTTAAATTTTAAATTTTAATATTATTCTCCGCAACACATACAGACTTTGTATTTGCGTTAAATATACCGATAACCACAGCCCCTGAAAAAATGATCTATTTGACCTGGCACGTACAGATTTTGTATTTGGGTAGTAACCCTTAAATTTCAAAATTTAATATCTCCAGAACTATTCGCCGGAGCTCATACAGAATTTATACACTTATTACTTATACCCATAACCATATACTCTGAAACCCCTGAAAAATGTATCGATATCCCAAGTGAGTGCGTGGTAGTTAGTACACTCTTAAAATTCAAAATTTAATAACTTCGGAACTATTCACCGGAGCACATAAATATTTCATATACGCATTACTATATCACCACCAATATCTCCTGAAAAATTTATCGACTTTCCGAGGGACAGCGGGGTTGTTTTTACAACCCTTAAATTTCTGATATTAATATCTCCGGAACTATTCGCCGACGCACATACATATTTCATTCACGTAGTGCTTATACCCATAACTATATCATCTGAAAAATTAATCGTCTTCCCGAGGGGCTGCAGGAAAGTTTTTCAACCCTAAAATATCAAAATTTAATATATCCGGAACTAATCGCCAGCGCACATAAATATTCAATACGCGTATTATTCATACCCATACCCATATCCACTAAAAAAATTATCGACTTTCCGAGGGTTTGCAGGGTAGTGTTCTCAACCCTTAAATTTCAAATTTTAATATCTCCGGAACTATTCGCCGCAGCATATACAGATACTTTACGTGGGTTAAATATACCGACAACGGGATCGCCTGAAAAAAGTATTGACTTCCCGATGGGTGGCTGGGTAGTTTCTTCAACCCTTAAATTTTATAATTTATTATCACCGGAACTATTCCCGGAGCACATACAGACTTTGTATTTACGTTAAATATACCGATAACAACAGCCCCTGAAAAAATGATCTACGTCCCGTAGAGCTGCGGGGTATTTTTTCAACCCTTAAATTTAAAAATGTAATATCTACTAGCCGGAGCACTAAAAAGATTTTGTATATGGGGTACTAATACCGATAAAGATATTTCCTGAATGAATGTCTTCCCGAGGGGCTGCGGGATAGTTTTTTCAACCCTTGAATTTCGAAATTTAATATATCCAGAACTATTCGTTGGAGCACATATAGATTTTTTATGTGGATTAAATATACCGATAACAATATCCCCTGAAAAAATGATCGACTGGGCTAGGGCTAGGGGGTAGTTTTTTCAACCTTTAAATTTCAAAATTCAATATCTCCGGAACTATTCGCATATTTCATACACGTGTTACTTAAGCCCATAACCATATCCATATCCTGAAAAATGTATTGACTTCCCGAGGGGCTGTTGGGTTGTGCAACGCTTAATTTTTAAAATTTAATATCTCCGGAACTATTCGCCGGAGGACATTACATATTACTTAAACCCCATATCTATAACGCCTGAAAGATTGATCGCTTCCCAAGGGACTGCGGGGTAGTTTTTTCAACCCATTACAGGGGATATAGGTATGTGTTCAAGTAATTAGTGTATGAAATCTGTATGAGCTCCGGCGAATAGTCCTGGAGATAATAAATTTTCAAATTTAAGGGTTGAAAAATCTGCCCCGCAGCCCATCGGGAAGTCCATAACATTCTTAGGGAATGTCGTGATTGGTATAGTTAACCAACATACGAAATCTGTATTTGCTCCGGCGAATAGTTCCGTAGATGAAATACAGGGTGAAACTTTAAGTTGTTCATTAATTTTAACCATAGATTATCAACATCAAATGAAATACTTTTTGCTTCACCATTTTTATGAATTCGGCTCAGGTAAAAAGATACAGCCTGTGTAAATTTAAAAAAACCTGTTTTTCTTTTATGGCTTTGACATCCTTTTCCTGAATAAAATGAATGTGTGTGAAGGAAACTTCACGCTAAAGTTTCCTATAACCATGATACCTATTTTCCAAATATTAGTTTTTTCCTACTTCTAGTGTTTTTCTAGCCATAGACTCGTCGATTCATAAAACTAAACGAAATTACCATGAAGATGGTAAAGTTCGTTTTGAGACAATTTAAGAATATCCGTTCGTTTTAGAACATTGAATTATTCTTCATCATTCCTTCTTAAGCGCACCGTTTTTGAGATGTTCATTGAATGTTATAAAACGGAAAACTACCGAAATTTCACTACTTTTATGGATCCGTCCCTGAGCGTTGGAATCCCGCATCAAGCTGTAAACCACTTTTCCGTGCATTTTTCTCGTCCAGCATTAATCTCATAGATAATTTATATGCAGGAGTGTATTTGCACATTTTGAAATCTTTAAACGCATTGAACTTTTTATCTGAGCCAAATTTGAAAAAATTGTAATTGAACAAAGTGTTTCATTGGATAAGAGGAATCTATGGTCAAAATTAATGTACAACTTTAAGACTCCTTGTATATTGTAATTTAAGCGTTGGAAAAACTACCCCTTAGCCCCCCGGGAAGTCGACAAATTTTACAGGGATTATTGTTATGGGTATAAGTAATACGTGTATGAAGCCTGTATGTGCTCCTGCGAATAGTTCCAGAGATATTAAATTTTGACATTCAAGGGCTGAAAAAACAACCCTGCATTGCATCGGGAAGTCAATCATTTTCTCAGGGGATATTCTCATTGCTAAACCCACATCCCAAACAGGTACGTGCTTTGGCGAACATAAGCTTATGAATGAGAAATCAGCCTGCAGCCACTGGTCAGGAGCGTTCGGGTGTTTCCGCCAAAAAGTCTGCTGAAATAGTCTGCTAGGTTCATAGCGATGTCTCACGCCTCCGTTCGAACAATGATATTAGCAAATTGTCCTACTCTGGTCCTGATTCTTTCAATTACGCAGAAGAAAACTTAACAAAAGGGGTGATACAGTTGCAAAATTCGAAATCCGACAGTTGATTGTTTCAAGATTTATGGATGTTTTGCGCATATTATCTTTATTCAGGCCTCACATACCCTCATGAAATACTATATGAAATTGAGTGTAAATAAAGAAAGCGAAACCACGTGCAATAAATCATTGTGCACCAAAGGAACTCAAATTTTAAAATGAAATAACTCCAAAAATACATATCCGATCGAGATCAATCCGATAGTCGATTGTGAAATGCTGGATCGAAAGTTCCGTTTTCGAAATATAAAATTTGAATTTTAGCAGGAAAATACCGGAGACCTTATTTGTTCAGAATGAATCAAGCTTTTTTCATTTATTTATGAACGAATGACGAACAACTGTCCATAATATTATAGTCGAGGTCGCAAATTGCTATCCGAGGAAAAGCTGAGGGTAGCAAGCAGGCGAGACAATAGACAGTTTTTCGCTGAGGTGCATATCATATTTTTTCGTAGACCTCTACATACAGTTGATAAATAGTTTAATAAAAAAATTGGTTCAAGCCATATCCACAGGAGCTTCTTAGCGCTCTTCTTCAAACAGACAAATTATATCTCCGAAAGTATTGATTTCTCAGAGTTGGGAATTATATCAATGGATTCTTATGATAGAACTGCGTCATGAAAGATATTAAATTTGAAAAAAGTATCGTTTAAAAATATTACTTCAAAAATTATAATTAAAAAAAAACATAGAAGTACGATTTATTACTGAAATTTCGAAAAATCAAACCTCCGAAAGTATTAGCTTGTTAGAGTTATAATTATATCAATGGATTTTTTATGGTGAAACTGCATCTTGAAAAAAATTGAATTTGAAATTTGTAAGTTGAAAAAAAATTTTTTTTTTCGTTACTCTGAAACCATAAGGACTATTTTGCCCAATAACGAACCCAACCGAGATATTTATCTCCCAAACCTACTCTGTAAATTTCAACTGCCTAGCTTGTTTTGTTCGAGAGTAATTGTAGAAACAATATTTGAAAAATTTAAAACATTTATTTTTACACTTTACGGCAACCTGATCAATACAAAACTTCGCATGCGTATAAAGGTCATTATTTTACAATTTGGTGCCAAATTTCAAAAAGATCGAGAAATCAGTTTCGGAAATATTCATAAACATTTTTTTTACTAAAAATGGCCATAACTCCGAAGCCGCTTGGTGGATTTCGCATGTTAACGAAATTGTCTGAGATATTTACGCTCCAAACCTAGCCTGCAAATATCAATCCTCTAACTCTTTTCGTTCGATAGTTATCGTGTTGACAAACGGCCGACCGGCCGGATAGAATTGATTTCGACCACGGATTCTTGATCAGTGAGTCGAATCAAATCGTTTGAGGCCATTTTCAGCAAAATATTCGAAAATTACAGACATTTGGGCAAATTGATAAGCACTTTGTTCCGAGGAACAAGCGCGCCAAAAACATAATAAAATGTTATTTTTCATTGAGGTCGACGAATAAAGTATTTTTAAATGGTATACTATGAATAGGAAAAAAATTGTTGCGAAACAAATTTAAGGGGTGGCTATTTCTTCTATCCCTTGCAAACACAATAGAATAAATTTAATGATGAATATACCTCCCACAGTATCCTTTAATGATTACTTACAATAGAATAGTACTCAACATTTTTTGAGTGGCTTCTCGCTCGTATATAACGTCCTCTTAATTTTATTCATTGTTTTAGTTGGTTGAAAAAAAAATTTATATTGGTTTTCCGGTGCCATCTTTAGGGGGCTGTATATAATAAGGGGCTGCCCAACAAAAGCATATAAAAAACCCACCCTATTTTCAACAAAACCTCTGAAATTCACAATTATTGATTAACACCCTGTATATAGAGACATCGAATATTTAGAACATATCTCTTGAAACTGTTAAATTCGTATAGAATTCGATGGAAATTTAGGCGATCATAGTCACAACACCGCCGGGCTTCAGATAATCGTACAAATGCATACTTTTTACACAGAGGGCGGCATATCCACCTAGAAACGTGTCGGGATTCCAAAAATCTTCAATTCTTATATTTTTTTGTATATACAAAATAATCTTCCCCTCTGAAATTGCTCTTGAAGGTATGACTCTTCTGAATGTTTTCCAAAAAAATACACTCTCCTAAACCAATCAGAAATGGCGGGCCTCCGGTTGCCTGTGCAACGTACCGGGCCTGGTAGAAGGCGCGTTATGAGTATATATATATATATATATATATATATATATATATATATATATATATATATATATATATATATATATATATATATATATATATATATATATCGCGATGGCGTACCATCTGGCTTCCGTATAGATTTGTAGCGCTCTGACATCCTGCAGTATACACGCATGTGTATATAGAGCAACTTAATTGCATCGAGATCACGGTCAAAGTGGGTTCCTACCATTTGGCATCAATGGAATATAAATACATGCCTGGATACGGAATGATATTTACATTTTTTCTGAAGGAGTGTATGATGTTTATAATGGTTCATATGGTTCGCGTACGATATGGCTTCCGATAATTTATTCATCGGTTGGAGAGTAGACTGCCAGATGTTCCCTTATCTTAGTTGTAACAGATAAGACAAATGAATTCGACGTTTTTTCAAGCTCTCTGTTTTCAGGCGGAATTATATTTTTATGTATTGAAATATAGGACTAAACGTAACAGGTTTCTTGATTACTACGATTCGGATTCAGATTATTTTTTGAGAATAATTTCCTGGATTTTAGTAACTCCCAAAATTGAATTATTTATATTTTTGATTGAATTATTTCTTAAATACAATTCAGTAATTTTTTACGGTAGGTACCTACGATTGTTTGATTTTGAATTATAGGTGGATTTATTACTTTTGAATAATTTCGCAAAGTGTCTCTAATTTCGTTGCTATTGCAACAACATATTTGAAACACAAAACTTCTACAGTCTTTCTTGTGGTTCGAACTGAAGGCCGTTCTCAAAACTGTTTTCGGAGGGTACTTCGACTTATGATATAAATTGGTATTTTTCCTTCCGGCCGAAAATAATCTATAACAAACAGTTCAGTCTTAAGGCTGAACAATTATTGGTCAAATTCAATTCTGTCCGTCTTTCTGTTTGCATTTTGCCGGCATTGAAAGTTGAATACGGAATATTTCGTCGAGTTCGTGAATGTTCTTGGAGGAATAACTTTTTATTTCGATAATTTTCCTGGAAGCTGTATGAAAATGCAAGACTAAAATAATGGAAAAGATGAAATCATCCAAAAATTTTAGTGAATCGTAAAAAATGTCCCTTCAGCTCTATAACTTAACGATAAGTTTCGGTATGTGTTTTGAATGATATGATTTGAATTAGAACTGGGTTGGTCGAGAATGTGGCAGAGGTTTCGGTTATATCTTGGGTGCTTTGTTTTCAAAATGCTGGAATTTCAAAAGAGCTCGGAGCAGGAAACAAAGTGAAAAAACTTTTGAAATTTGGATCTTTATAATAACTCGAAAATTACAGCTTAAATCGAATCGAAACTTGGTGAATACCAACGGTATTTACGAACTAAATAGTTCAAACATACCGACACGAAGACTTATGCAAAATTTTGTGAGAATTGTATGCCATTTTAAATTCAAAGGTATTTTTTCGAATATTTCCGAAACTACTGATTTGAATATATTGAAATATTTCGGATGAATTATTTTCAATAATCCGGACTTCTAGCTCAGTAGATAGAACGTGTGACTCGGAACCTAAGAGGGTCACTCTAGTCATAAAATCATAATCATGTCTATAGAAAGCGCGCCAAAGCAGATTGACTTCAGTATAAAAAAAAGTAAAAGTGTTAACAAAACACTGAGGAGTAGCCAGTCTAATTTGGTGGGCCTGCTAATGAGATGATTATGATTATGCCTACAGTGCTTTCGAAAAGTTACGAATTAATTCAATATTTCTTGAACTGAGAGTTCTTCCAAAAACTCGTCTGATAAGCGATTTTGTTAAAAACAAAGGCAATTTTTGACGATGACCCATATTTGTGAGTTAATCTTTAGTCGAGATATGACTTCATCAATTTTTTTTTTAGTTGGCAGCACCCAATTTAGACCATGCCAATTGAAAGATCCTGTCATTTTGCGTTCACTTCGTCAAAAATATGATTATTAGCTTTTTGTTACTAAATTTAATGGTAATGATTAAAGTAGATACTGAAAGTGTGCACCGCTG
Source organism: Halyzia sedecimguttata (assembly GCA_937662695.2). Lineage (NCBI taxonomy): Eukaryota > Metazoa > Arthropoda > Insecta > Coleoptera > Coccinellidae > Halyzia > Halyzia sedecimguttata. The sequence goes on from OW569411.2 coordinate 143,821,965, forward strand.
GCTACCCGACAGTAACCAAGGCGATTAATAAATTCTTGCTGAACATGGTCAATAAAATATAAAAAACAAGTAAGATTTCAACTTTTAATCTGACAGTAATAAAAACCGTCCTCAGTCGCTAAGGCAACTGCCAGACAACCATAATTTTTCACATTGTGTACGTAAAATGACAGGCACTTTCAGTTGGCAGAGTCGAAATTGGGTATTGATATTAAAAAAAATTGACGATGACGTCATATCTCCAATAATGATTATGTCGTAAATATGGGTGGAATGGAAGTGTCTATTGGAAAGTATGGAAGTGTCTGACGATTTTTCAGAAAACCTCTCAGTTTCAGCAATAATGAATTTATTCGTTACTTTTCGGAAGCTCTGTATGATTATGCTGACCCTCCTGAATCCCGAGTCGCATGATATCCACTGAACTTGAAGGACTCATCATTCAATTCAAATTGGTCATCGTGAATAAGCAAGCCAAAGAGAACTGACTTCACGTCAGTGCTTTTTGTGTTTTTCCTGTTTTTGCGCGTATGTTCTGTGGAGCATCGCGTTATCATTTTGCCCAAATGTCCGTAACTTTCGAATTTTTTTACGAAAATGGTCTCAAACGATTTGGTTCGACTCCCCAATGAAGAATTCGAGGTCAAATTTGATTCTGTCCGGCCGTCCGACCGTTGCCACGATAACTTGAGAACGGAAAGAGCTAGCGACTTTTCAGCGAAATTTTCAGGGTAGGTGGCGCATCCCAATACGTCGGACAATTTGTTAATGGGCATAATCGGCCCAATGGTTTCCGAGTACCTAATAATTTTGTTTTCAACCAATATGTATCCGATCAAATTGAAACTTGGTGAGTAGTTGTAGAATATGAACCTAAGCACGTTTGTAAAATTTTGTGAGAATCGTATGGCTAGAAATTTATTAAGAAATTATAAAAAAATATTTTTCTTGTCACGATAACTTCAGAACGGAAAGAGATAGCAGCTTGCAGTTTTCAGGATAGGTTGTGCATCCGAACACGACATTTGAGTTCGTTTATGAGCATAATCGGCCAAGTGGTTTTAGTGTTATAGCCATCTGAAATTTGGTTGTTTTTTCTCCTCTTTAACTCGAAAAATACTGAACCGATTGAATTGAAAAATGGTTATTAGTTGTAGAATGCTAACGCGAAAATTATTGCAAAATTTCGTGAGGATAGTATTTGCAGAAAATTTTTGAGAAATCATTGAAAATAAAAAAAAACTTCTATATATCAGTAACTATTCGTCTGAAATTGATGAAATTTTGCAAGAGCCTTCAGAACCTAACTGTACTGCCAAGTTTTGAGTTTTAACACGATTGGTTAAATATTGTTGGAGATTCGAGCAGCCTTGTGTGAGTTCAGTAGACGGGTGACCGTTGCCTCGATAACTTTCGAACGAAAGGACATAGGGACTTGTAATTTTCAGGGTAGGTTACGTATCCGAATGGAACAGTTAAGTTCGTTTTTGGGCATAATCGGTTTAACGGTTTCCGATTTATACCCACCTCTAATATTATTTCCTCGATTGAGTTATCGAGGAAGTGATATTACACGTGGGTGTAACTCAGAAACCGTTAAACCGATTATGCCCAAAAACGAACTTGACTCTCTCATTCGGATACGCAACGTACCCTGAAAATTACAAGTCCCTATCTCCTTTCTCTCGAAAGTTATCGAGACAACGCTCACATAAAGATTCGATCGAATTGAAGCTTGCTAACTAGTTGTAGAAAATCAACATAAATACGTGAATTTACCATGGTAAATTCAAATTAAGAGTGTCCAATACAGGAGAATGGACAACATAATTTACCATGGTAAATTCGAATAAAGGTGTCCAATACAGGAGAATGGACAATAGAACATACGCGCAAAAGCTCCTGACTTCACGTCATTGTTTGAACCAATTTTTCCAGGATTCATTTCACCTACCTATTAGTCTTTATTTTTTGTTGGGTGTTAGGATCGGAGGTTTCATAGGAAGAGAACGTTGAGTGTAAGATTAGACTTTGACTCCGCCTATCGCATCTCCCCAACATCTTGAAAAGTGTAATTTGAATATTATTGGAGTTCAATTAATACTTACTAGAAGAGACCTAATTACTATACCATTTCTATACCGGCTCAGGGCTCGAACTCAGGACCTCAAATTCGCGAGCCAATAGGCTAACTTCATCACGTCATATTACTTCATTAAATCAGTCAAAAAGTCATGTGAATAAATCTGAAAATTGTCTGAGAGCTCTCCGAATATACCATTATCCCATCATAAACGCTTCATGCAAATACCCTAGTATATTTAGCTATAAATTTCAGCAATATTTTGTTCCTTGTTTGGAACAACTGTATGGATAGTGACAAAATTGTTATACTCGGTTACAAATAACCGGCTGTCAGGGCGGCTTTGGAGCGCATGCTAGACATGATAATGATTATACTGACCCTCCTAGGACTTTCCAAAGGAGATCTCTCAGAAGCTCCTAGGGGTATATGTGACGAAGGAGAGGCAGTTGTGTTCTTTGTCAACTTTGCAACTCTATCCTCATGCCAGCTTAGACACAGCACTGTTGAGTTTTCATTGGACAGTAAATGGTATCCACTACCCTCTGAGTAGATTTCCGACCCGCTCTATCCACTGAGCTTGAAACACTCATCATTCAATTTAAATTTGCCATCGTGAACGCGCGCGCCAAAGAGCACTGACCTCACGTCAGTAAAATATATTTTATGAAACTGAACAGTCGGTCTATCTAAATTTAGCATCAAATTGTAAAATAATGACCTTAATATGCATGCGAACTATTGTATTGATAAAGTTGGCAAAAAGTGTAAAAAAAATTTTTTAAAAATTTCAAAATTTTGTTTCCATAATAACTCTCGAACAGAATGAGCTTGGCAGCTGAAATTTTCAGAGTAGATTTGGGAGATAGATATCTTGAAACGGCATTTTGAAAAAAATTGAATTTGAAATTTGTTATGTACAAATTTCAAATTCAAGATGCCGTTTCATCATAAAAATCCAATTATATAATTTTGATCTCTTGCAAGCTAATACTTTGGGGGCGTCCATAAATTACGTGAGGTGTTTTTTTAAATTTTCTGACCCTCCCTTCCCCTCTGGTGAGATGTCATGAGATTTTATTCAACCCCCTCCCCCATCCCCCAATCTCACGTGAGATTTTTCAAAATGTGGGTTTCTTACGTAAACGCGTTGGTTTGACAGTCAGTAGATGTATAACGTCAAAGTATGAATGAAATTATTTTCTTTCCAACGAATTAGTGAATGATCTTAATCGTATTGCGATATAAGCTTAAGATTGAATCTCAAGCCTGTATAATCTGGATTAAATGGACCAAAATAGTATAATTTTTTTTTGTTTCAACAGAAAAAAAAATTGCGTGATATTTGCCGAGACCCCCCCTCTCTCCAACGTAAGATTAGATGAGATTTGACTCGAGTCCCTCCCCCCCTTAAACATCTCTGGTGATTTATGGACGCCCCCTTTCGAAGATATGATTTTTCGAAATTTTAATAATGAATCGTAGTTCTATGTTTTCACAGAATGCTGTACTTGATCATTCTAGCTATGAATTATAATATGATCTGTGTTCTTACATGTCATCTCATTTTCCTATGAGAGATAAATGTTAAATTTATTTCTGGTTCGTTATTCAGTTATCGTAGAATTATGAGGATGATATGATATTTAAGATGATTTAAGGTGATAATATAATGCCCATGGATAATCCATATGATGATGGTAAGATACATAATTGAATTTTGTTCAGAATATCTCCAGTAAAAACAAAACTGCAATATTGTCTAATTAATATAGCATAATTTTCAGAGTAGATTTGAGGAACGAATGTCTCGGATAAGTTCGTTATTGGGAAGAATCGGTCAGTTTGAATTTAATTTCTTTCATGATGCAGTTCTATGGTAAGAATCCATTTATATCATTCCCAGAGACCAATAATTTCGTTGATATGATTTGTCAAAGTTTGAACAAGAGCGCCAAAGCTCCTGTCCATAGGGGTTGAACCAATTTTTTAATATATTTCTCGATCGTTCCGTGCTCTCACACTAGACAATTCTCCTGTATAGGACACAAAATTCGAATTTACCATGGTAAATTCGAATTGAGAGTGTCCATTACACGCGAATGGACAATAGAACATACGCGCAAAAGCTCCTGACTTCACGTCAGTGCTTAAACAATATTTTTTTTCGTACGTGTACGGTTCTTACAAAATTTCACACAGATCTTTATGTCGATATTCTACAAATAGTTACCAAGCTTCAATTCAATCGAGTATATAATATTATTTTTGAGTTATCAAGGAAATAATAATCCAGGTGGGCATAACTCCGAAACCGATGGACTGATTATGCCCAAAATCGAACTTGACCCTCCCATTTGGATGCGCAACCTACCCTGAAAATTGTAAGTCCCTATCTCCTATTTCTAGTGAAACGATCCTCGTGAAATTTCATAAGAATTTTTGCGTTGGCAATCTTCAACTAATTACCATGTTTGAATTGGATCGGTTTTGTATTTTTCGAGTTATTGAGGAAATAACAACCAAATTTCAGATAGATGTAACTCCAAATACGTTTGGTCGATTATGACTATAAACAGATTCCGATGTCGCATTCGGATGCGACCCTACCCTGAAAATTGCGAATCGCTATCTCTTGCTGTTCTCATGTTATCGTTAGATACATAATATTTGTTCCTAATTTTTTTTTAATTCACTAGCAGTACAATCCTCACACAATTCCACACACGTCTTCATGTCGATATTCTACAACTAGATACCAAGTTTCAATTGGATCGGGTCTGTATTATTTGAGTTATCGAGAAAATAATATTCCAGATGGTTATAACTCCGAATTGAATCAGTTCTGAATTTTTCGAGTTATTGAGGAAATAAACACGAATGTCAAATTCATATTCACAAATTACCTTGAAAATTCCAAGTCGCTATCCCTTTTCGTTATCGTGACGTAAATAATATTTTTTAATCATTTTTTAAAAATTTTTCAGCAAAACGATTCTTACAAAATTTCACAAACGTCTTCAAATTTGTATTCTACAACTTGGTACCAAGTTTCAATTCGATCGGATCTGTATTGGTTGATGACAAAATGATTACTCAGAAACTGTTGGGGCGATTATGCCCATTAACGAAATTGTCCGCCGTATTTGGATGGTCCACCTACTTTGAAGTTTTCAAGTCGCTCTCTCTTTTCATTCTCAAGTTACCGTCGAACGGCCGGCCGACCGGGCAAAATCGAATTTGACCTCTAATTCTTCATCAGTGTGTCGAACCTAGTCGTTTGAGAACATTCTCGTCAAAAAATTCGAAAATTACACACATTTGGGCAAAATGATAACGCGATGTTCCCCAGAACATACGCGTAAAAATGAAAGCTTAAGCTCTCTGACTGAACGCTATGTTTCGATAGACCTTTTTGCGCGTATGTTCTGGGGAACATCGCGTTAACATGTCTTTATCGAATCTTTTGCTGAACATGATATCAAACGATTGGGTTCGACTCCCTGATGAAGGATTCAAGGTCAAATTTCATTCTGTCAAGCCGGACGGTCGGCCGTCCGTTGCCACGATAACTTGAAAACGGAAAAATGTAGCGACTTAAAATTTTCAGGGTAGGTGGTGCATTCCAATACGACGGACAAGTTCGTTAATGGGCATAATCGTCCCAATGTTGCCGAGTAATAATTTTGTTTTCAATCAATACATGTCCGATCGAATTGAAACTTGAGTACTTGTAGAATGAAAAACTAAGGACGTTTGTGAGTATAACACCCTCAATTATCAGGAAATATTACTTATGTCGCGATAACCTGAGAATGGAAAGAGATAGCGACTTGAAGTTTTCGGGTCAGGTTGTGCATCTGAATGGCACATTTATAGGCATAATCGGCCCAACAATTTTGGAGTTATACCCATCTGAAGTTTGGTTGTTATTTCCTCACTTACTCGAAAAATTCTAAACCTATGCAATTCAAACATGGTTATCAGTTGTAGAATGCCAACGTTAACATTCTTGAAAATTTTTGAGAGGATCATATCTCTAGAAAATTTTTAAAAATTCATTGAAAATCAAATTTTTACATTCTATATATCAGAAACTATTCGTACCACATCCCTGACATTTTGCGACAGCCTTCAGAACCTAACTTTTCTACCAAGTTCCAAGTTTTAACACGACCGGATCTATATTGTTGGGGATCCGCGAGATGCCTTGTGTGAGTTCAGTAGCTGGATGGGTTACCGTTGCCTCGATACCTTTCGAATGAAAGGAGATAGGGACTTGCAATTTTCAGGGTAGGTTTCACTTCCTAATGGGAGAGTTTGAGTTCGGCATACGTTTTGGGCATAATAATTCCATCGGTTTCGGAGATATAATCACCTGGAATATTATTTCCTTGATAACTCAAAAAATATATGCTCGATCAAATTGGAGCTTGATAACTAGTTGTAGAATATCGACATGAAGACATGTGTAAAATTTTGTAGGGACCGTACCACTAGAACATTTTTAAAAATTTACGAAAAAATATTATGTATCTCATGGTTCCTTGAGGACGGAAAGAAATAGGGACTTGCAGTTTTCAGGGTATATTACGCATCTGAATACGACATATAAGTTCGTTAACTAGCATAATCGGCCAAATGATTTTGGAGTTCTTTCAATCTGAAATTTGGTTGTTATTTCCTAAATAACTCAAGAAATACTGATCCGATCCAATTCAAATATGGTTATTAGGTGTAGAATACCAACGCAAAAATTCTTGCAAAATTTCGTGAGGATTGTAGCACTAGAAAATTTTTAAAAAATCATTGAAAAAAAAATTGGTTCAAGCACTGACGTGAAGTCAGAAGCTTTTGCGCGTATGTTCTCTTGTCCATTCTCCTTTATTGGACACTCTCAATCGAATTTACCATGGTGAGTTATATTGTCTGTTCTCCTGTATTGGACACTCTTAATCGAATTTACCATGGAAAATTCGGAGTGTCCAGTACAGGAGAACAGACAATATAATTCACCATGGTAAATTCGATTAAGAGTGTCCAATAAAGGAGAATGGACAAGAGCACATACGCGCAAAAGCTTCTGACTTCGAGTCAGTGCTTCTTTTTACTGCTGGCTTGACTGAACAGTCAAATATGACTTGTCAGGCAGTTTCGTCTGCCTCCCCACAAATCCTACAAACAGAGTCTTCTCGGAAAATCCCCTTCTTGTGCAGGCGCTTTATTAGGGTACAGTGTCCGGTTAGTAGGCCAGTTACTGCCCTGAGCCTACTCCTACTCAGTGGTAGGACTTCTTAATTTAATGAGGGGCAGGGCTGTCCCATCAATAACTTAATATGCCACTGACCCAAAGTTTCTTTCCAGTGCCGAGTGTGCTGTGCAAGGCTCCATTTTTCAATGACACCTTTCATAATTCAAAGACATTTGGGGTTTTCGCTATAATACGAGCTGTCTTTGGCCTGTGGTTGGTCAGATTTTGATATGAATGGAATAGTCAGAATAATGTATTACGCTAGAATCCGCAATATTAAATATATCAAGCTGTGATCTCGATTATTTTCGAAGAACATGTCTGCTTATTGCAAATTATCTTTGAAATCCGCAAGAAACGAAATTCAACAAATAATATATGATTTAAACCCCTTTTCTTTCACATGATGGATTGAAGTATTACAAAGAATCAGATGATATTTAAATTGGTTCTAGCACTGACGTGAAGTTAGGACCTCTTGCGCGTATGTTCTATTGTCCATTCTCCTGTATTGTACACTCTTAATCGAATTTACCACAGTAAACTCGATTAACAGTGTCCAATACTGGAGAATGGGTATTAGAACATACGCGCAAAAGCTCCTGACTATATGTCAACATTCTACAACTAGTTACCAAGTTTCAATTCGATCGAGTCTATATTTTTTGAGTTATCGAGGATTTAATATTTCAGGTGGTTATAACTCCGGAACCGTTAGACCGATTATGCTCAAAGATGAACTGAACCCTCCCATTCCCAATTGCAAGTTCCTATCTCCCGTTCGTTCGTTATCGAGGCAACGGTCACCCATCCAGCTACTGAAGTCACACAAGACTGCTCGGATATCCAACAATATAGATCTGATCGTGTTCAAACTGGGAACTTGGTAGTAGAGTTAGGTTCTGAAAGCTGTCGCAAAATTTCAAGGATGTCGTACGAACAGCTTCTGATATATAGAATGTATTCCAATGATATTTGGAAAATTTTCTAGAGATACGATCCTCGCGAAAATTTCCAAGAATTTTCGCGGTGGCATTCTTCAACTAATAGCCGTGTTTGAATTGAATTGGTTTTGTATTTTTCGAGTTATTGAGGAAATAATAACCAAAATTTAGATTGACATAACTCCGAAATGGTTTGGACGATTATGCCTTTAAACAAACTTAAATGTGGCATTCGGATGCACAACCTCACCTGAAAATTTCTAGGCACTATCTCTTTCCGTTCTCAGGTTATCGTGACATAAATAATATTTTTTTATAAATTTTTTTAATTTTTTGAGGAACACGATTCTCGCAAAATTTTACAAACGTCCTTCTACAACTACTCACCAAGTTTCAATTCGATCGGATAAGTATTGGTCTAAAACAGAACTATTACTTGGAAACCATTGGGCTGATTATGCCCATTAACAAACTTCCGTCCGTCGTATTGGGATGCGCCACCTACCCTGAAAATTTCAAGTCGGTATCTCCTTCCGTTCTCAAGTTATCGTGGCAACGGCCAGCCAGAAGGACAGAATCAAATTTGACCTCGAATTCTTCATCAGGGAGTCGAACCCAATCGTTAGAGACCATTTTCGTCGAAAACTTCGATAACAACAGACATTTAGGCAAAAAGATAACGCGATGTTCCTCAGAACATACGCGCAAAAAAGTAGTTGGAGCTTGGAAATTTCTACGTATGCTAAGTCAAACTATGTTACTATGATTTTCAAATACTGCCAATGAGTCAATTCTCGAATTTCAGAATAGCACTTATCAACGAAATAATTCTGAAGATGTTCGTTAAGTGTCTGACTAAGGAGTCGGTTTTAGACTCCGAAGCGTTACAAAATAGTTCCATCGGTGTTGTTCTTTCGTCATTGTTTCTTGGGCAACATTGTTTGATTCATTGCTTCTGACAAATATCTTGTGTTTCTTACGCAGAAGCAATTCACAAAATAATAATTTTTTATTTAATAGATATTTTCCAGAGTTTCGGAAAGAAAACCCAGAAAGAAACCATTTAATAATTAATATACCTCCCACAGTATTCTTTAATGATTATTTTTCTTGATGTTCTGTGGAATTGACTAGAAATGCAGGAAGCCTAAATTGCTAAATTCACTTCAGTGCTTTTCCACACTTTTTGTCGTGGACATCTC